>CM064559.1:5768783-5981283 GCA_032716605.1 Paralithodes platypus
TAGATAGATAGATATAGAAAGAGAGAGAGAGTTTGTGTGTGTGTTAGGGGGGGGGGGGGTCATGTAACATATTATTATATGGTACCGCACTATTGGAAATGCTATACCGGTATATATAATTATTATAGAAATAAAAACAGTGCCATCTGATTGGAAAAGGGTCACTTAATATATGATCAATTTATAACTAACCAATGATTCCCTTAAGGGGAGATTTCCACTTGAGAGATTTTTTTTTCTTGACTCCTTTCTCCCTCATGTTTAGCCCCATTGCTTTTCTAATTTTAAGACGTTCGCCCCATTATTTTGACGATTTTAAGAACCTTCGACCCATTTCTGTCAACTTTAAGACCTTTCGTTCCATTTAGGTGTCGATTTTATCCTGGCGAGCGATAGCGAGCCTGTAATTTAAGAGGAACCGGCTTTCAGCCGGGACCTTTTTCTACCGAAAAATGTACACATTTATCTTGAAAGGGGCTCAAGGGGGTGTAATCTTAAGCTTGAAGGATATCTAGAGACCAAACTAAAAACCTCCCCTTAACAAGTTTAAATCAGGCAGTGATGGACCAGGAAATTAATGACTTCAATTAAGTACCGGTACCTAGTTTAATTACCGGTACCTAGTTTAATTACCGGTACCTAGTTTAATTACCGGTACCTAGTTTAATTACCGGTACCTAGTTTAATTACCGGTACCTAGTTTAATTACCGGTACCTAGTTAATTACCGGTACCTAGTTTAATTACCGGTACTAGTTTAATTACCGGTACCTAGTTGAATTACCGGTACCTAGTTTAATTACCGGTACCTAGTTTAATTACCGGTACCTAGTTTAATTACCGGTACCTAGTTTAATTACCGGTACCTAGTTTAATTACCGGTACCTAGTTAATTACCGGTACCTAGTTTAATTACCGGTACCTAGTTTAATTACCGGTACCTAGTTTAATTACCGGTACCTAGTTTAATTACCGGTACCTAGTTTAATTACCGGTACCTAGTTTAATTACCGGTACCTAGTTTAATTACCGGTACCTAGTTTAATTACCGGTACCTAGGTTAATTACCGGAACCTTGTTTAATTACCGGTACCTAGTTTAATTACCGGGACCTAGTTTAATTACCGTACCTAGTTTAATTACCGGTACCTAGTTTAATTACCGGTACCTAGTTTAATTACCGGTACCTAGTTTAATTACCGGTACCTAGTTTAATTACCGGTACCTAGTTTAATTACCGGTACCTAGTTTAATTAACGATCTAATTTAATCCCCAGATGGAACGCCTTGGACTTAATTGAACACTAACTATACTGTATAAAATAAAGGTATAAAATATATATATATATATATATATAATTATATAATTATGTAAAATGTAAATCACTATAGTCTATTCGCTGTAAGTAGGTGTAAAATCATGACCTCTAACCTCTGTAACTCAAAAACGACTAGAGTAATCGATCTAATATTTCTACCATTTGGGAAGAGTCAGTCAAGGAATAGATGTGGAGATTTACAGCCAATTTGCTCTAGCCCTTTTTGAGTTACAGAGGATAGAAGTCATGATATTTCGCCTACTTACAGCGAATAGACTATAGCCTATCAATATACCCAATGATCTTATAAACATTTTCCACACCGTTTATATCCTATATATTTTTGTTTAGAGTGAGGTAGGCCTACTGTACCGGTACTGTACGTAATTTACTGGTATATAGGCAGTACACAATCCATCTTATACGGATGAGAAAGGTACCCAGGTTCGAATCCCGGTGGATCACATATATGCTTTCATTAACCCTCTCCGACATATGACGGTATTTTGAGCCTATTGGGGATACTTTAAACTTTAAAGCCTTTGTTACCATCAGGGGTATTTAGAAACCTTTAGTTTAGTTACTTCAACCTCTGCAGTTGTCTTTGAGTTAGCTGTGTTGAGCCTATTGGGGATACTTTAAAGCCTTTGTTACAATCAGGGGTATTTAGAAACCTTTAGTTTAGTTACTTCAACCTCTGCAGTTGTCTTTGAGTTAGCTGTGTTGAGCCTATTGGGGATACTTTAAAGCCTTTGTTACCATCAGGGGTATTTAGAAACCTTTAGTTTAGTTACTTCAACCTCTGCAGTTGTCTTTGAGTTAGCTGTGGGCAGAAAACTAATTTTGGAGCGGTAATTATAAGAGTGAGAGAACTCTATTTCTTATTGCTAATCTGGCAACCTCTGCGTCATAAATGCGTGAAAGGGTTAAAGCTGGTATCACACGAGCGCTTTCTCCCTTAACATTTATCCTTAACACTGGTCTGGCAGCTTATGAGGTTAGAATTTATAATATATCGGTCACCTAAATTCATCTACCATCAGTCTAGTTTTCAATACCAGTCCAGAAATGTTGCCAGAAAAATGTTGAGTATCGAATGTTGACTATAAAAGCTCTCGTGTGATACCGGCTTAATATAAGGATACAAAGGAAAATCTCAAGCAATTTACCCAATGATCTTATATACCTTTTCCATACCCTTCTAATAACCTAGATTTTTTTATATGTTTACAATCCGGAAGGTAGGCTAATTATAGAACCAATCAGGCGTTACACTAATTGGGCCAAAAACACGCAATAGTGAAATGACTTGAGCTTAAATTGAACGGTAATGCCGCCTAATACGACTGGTTAGACCTAATGTAGACCAATTTATAATGTGTATTATTATTATTATCATCATTGGGGTTGTTATTAGTAATATTATTGTTATTATTATCATTATTAAGGGGAGGTGGTCTCCACTTGAGGGATTTTTTTCTTGACCCCTTTCTCCCTCATGTTTAGCCCCATTGCTTTTGATATTATAAATCGTTCGCCCCATTAGTTTAGCGATTTTAAGAACTTTCACCCCATATTAAGACCTTTTGTGCCATTCAGGTGTCGATTTTATCCTGGCGAGCGATAGCGAGCCTGTAATTTAAGAGGAACCGGCCTTCGGCCGGGAAATTTTTCTACCGAAAAATGTATCTTGAAAGGGACTCAAGGGGGTGTAATTTCAAGCTTGATGGAAGTTTAGGAAACACTAAAAACCTCCCCTTAACGATATTATTATTACTATATCTGACAAATTATGAGGGAAACGCACATTAAACCAGCACACACAAACTTTCCCCAAACCATAGACCAAGGCCCCCCCCCCCCTCCCACACCAACCAAAACATAGACCAAGGGCACCCCCCCCCCAACCACCACACACACACACACACACACGAGTCACGTAGCCAGTCACGGAATAAACATCAAAGAGAGAGAGAGAGAGAGAGAGAGAGAGAGAGAGAGAGAGAGAGAGAGAGAGAGGGTTAAACAAACAACAAACAAAGAATAAAACAACATGAACTCGAGTTAGTTCCATTACGTGTAGCCTAGTTGCTGGTATAATATATATGTGTGTGTGTGTGTGTGTGTGTGTGTGTCAAGCATATAGTGCGTGTGTGTGTATGTGTCATCCTTTTTCATGTACAGTATGTGTGTGTATGCATATGTGTGTGTGTGTGTCAAGCAAATAGTGTGTGTATGTGTGTGTCATCCTTTCCCATGTACTGTATGTGTGTGTATGCATATGTGTGTGTGTTATGGTGTTTAATGTGTGTGTTTGTGTACCGGATGTGTGTTGGTGTGTATTTATATATGTATATATGTATGTAAGTATGTGCAGTACCGTATAAATAATATTGCATCACACGTACTATGTTACTGTGTCTATAAGTGTGTGGTCGTTCTTTCGTGTGTGTTGAGCATATCGTGTGTGTGTGTGTGTGACTGTGTGTGTCAAGCATATGGTGTGTGTGTGTGTGTGTGTGTGTGTGTGTGTGTATGTGTGTGTGTGTGTGTGTGTGGAGCATATCGCGTGTGTGTGTGTGACTGTGTGTGTCAAGCATATTGTGTGTGTGTGTGTTGAGCATATCGTGTGTGTGTGTGTGTGTGTGTGTGTGTGTGAGTGTGTGTTGAGCATATCGTGCGCGACTGTGTGATGTGTGTGTCAAGCATATTGTGTGGGTGTGTGTTTGTGTTGAGCATATCGTGTGTGTGTGAGACTGTGTGTATGTGTGTGTTGAGCATATCGTGTGTGTGTGTGTGTGTGTGTGTGTGTCAAGCATAGTGTGTATGTGTGTGTGTGTGTGACTGACTGTGTGATGTGTGTCAAGCATATTGTGTGTGTGTGTTGAGCATATCGTGTATTCACTTGCTTGTTCGTCAAGGGGAATCCACGCAATGCGAGCTAAGCTCATTATTATCGCGCCTCCTTAACTGGGAATGTATTGCATGAAATGCATGTTAAGTGTTAAGTATCGTTGGAATGGCTGTGGATGTGTGTGTAGTCTGTATTTTAGCCAATTGGCGACATCTGGAAACGAAGGCTTAGGGTTAATCTGTACGGTACCATTCTCACCCGAAGGCTTAGGTTGACCAGTACGATACCCATCTCACCTTGTAACCGATCACCAACCCCAGATGGGACGTCACAACTTCGTCCACTTATACCAGGTTCCTATTTATACTGCTAGGTGAACAGAGGCTACACCGTTAGGAGACTTGCCCAAATGTCTCTGTGTGTGACTGTGTATATATGTGTGTGTGTGTTAAACATATCGTGCGTGAGTATGCGTGTGTACCGGTATGCATAACGTCTGTGTGTGTGTGTGTGTGTGTGTGTGTGTGTGTGTGTGTGTGTGTGTGTAGGATACCGTGACTACATTCTTGCATGTAGAACTATGTGCGTGTATGTGTTCAGGCATGTCAGGGTAGTTTGTGACTCAGTGACTGTGTGTGTGTGTGTGTGTGTGTGTGTGTGTGTGTGTGTGTGTGTGTGTGTGTGTGTGTGTGTGTGTGTGCAAGTTATATCATGCACAAGTGTGTGTGTTCGCGATGGTTGAGACATGTTGTTTACTGAAGTGTGAATCAGTGACTGGTGGTGGTGGTGGTGGTGATGGTGATGGTGATGGGGGTGGTGATGGTGGTACGTTTCCATAGTCATTATATGTTGACCTTAGTGGTTGTATGTGTATATGTGTATGTGCATGTATTTCAGTGGTGTTCTCTCTCTCTCTCTCTCTCTGTTTATGTGCATGGTCACCTATGAGAGTGGCTGTGTGTATGTGTGTGAGCGGCATCCATGAACGTATGTGTCTGAACAAACGTACAGTATGTGTACCAACCAAAGTAGTGATGGTAGGTGTAAACAGACCATTATAATCTCAAGGTAGTGGTGGTTGTGTACTCCTACCGGAAATAACATACTGAGAGAGAGAGAGAGAGAGAGAGAGAGAGAGAGAGAGAGAGAGAGAGTGTGTGTGTGTGTGTTGCTACAGTTTACACACTCTTCCGTTCCCAAATCTCTCATACTCGTAGTGCATAGGTGAGCTGGCTTTGAAAAGGGACAGCAACTCCACAAAAAGAAGAAGAAGAAGAGTACCGGTACTTGGTTTATACTCTCTCTCTCTCTCTCTCTGTCTGCCTGTCTTTCTCTCTCTCTCTCTCACACAGTAATCAATAGACCACATGATTCACCCCAGGTTACAATAAATAATAAATGATCAAGCGTCAAGGAATGTTGGTGATATAGCTTACGCCAACGAACTTGACAATAATATTGATCCCTGACTTCTCTGTAACAGCAAACTGGCTGTAAATATCCACACCTATATCCTGGTGGACTCTTCCCTAGTGATAGCAACGTCAGCCCGATTGCTTTCATTCATTTCGAGTTATAAGAAGTTAAGGAGTCAAGCCTATTATCAAGTTTGCTGGCGCTACCTATAAGTCTAAAATTATGGGTTTAAAGGTGACAAATATAAACGGAGAAAAATTGACGGGGTTCATATAATACTTCACTACTATTGTCATGATCCTAAAGGGGTTAATTAACCCTTTCACGTTTTTATGACGCAGAGGTTGCCAGATTAGCAATAAGAAATAGAGTTCTCTCACTCTTATAATTACCTCTCCAAAATTAGTTTTCTGCCCACAGATAACTCAAAGACAACTGCAGAGGTTGAAGTAACTAAACTAAAGGTTTCTAAAATATCCCTGATGGTAACAAAGGCTTTAAAGTATCCCCAATAGGCTCAACACAGCTAACTCAAAGACAACTGCAGAGGTTGAAGTAACTAAACCAAAGGTTTCTAAAATACCCCTGATGGTAACAAAGGCTTTAAAGTATCCCTAATAGGCTCAAAATCGCGTCATATGTCGGAGAGGGTTAACAAGGCTACCAACACTACCAGGCCTACACTGTAACAACAAATGTAATACGGGTTTATAGAAGGTAATACAAATATACGGAGAAAAGTTAGGAGGCTAGTGGCTGTAATTTTATTATTATTTGTATTATTGTTTTTGGGGGGAGGGGGTGGGGGGTGTATTAATCAGGGCTAAACACGAGGGAGAAAGGGGTTCAAATAAACACACCACTCCCCCCTTAATGGCGGTATATGGTAACTGTACGGCGACCAAGATACTGTAAAAACCCCAACCCCAACCTTCACAAGGACACCAACACGATTCTCAAACTACCGTTACCGTACTCAAACAAATAATATGGATTTATAGAATGGGAGAACAGTTGACGATTTGCGAGTTTCGTTCTATAAGGAAGTTGGAGCTGTAGACATCGATATTGAACAACTTGCCAGCTAAAATACGACTGTAGTCTACCGGTACTAGCCTACATAAAACCCAATTCAACATACGCTTTAGCCATCAGAAACCTACATTATTAATGCATTTATATTTACTATCGATGTCTACAGCTCCAACTTCCTTATAACCTGAAACTCGTAAGTGGTCAATTGACGGAATGTATATGAATGCCATGTGATGAAGCTCTAAGCCAAACATTTGAATTTAGTGTCTAGTAGCGAATGTCCAAGATAAAGAACTAACTTCATAGAGCTTATGGGTAAACACATAACGGAAGTGGGTCGACCTTCAGAGAGAGAGAGAGAGAGTGTCAAAGTGCGAATTAGTTGGGACATAGCACGAATAAAGAACTAACTTCATAGAGATCATGGGTAAACATAACGGAGTGAGTCAACCTTCAGTGAGAAGAAACAAAGGAAAGGAGAGGTCGAAGTGTGTGTGTGTGTGTGTGTGTGTGTGTGTGTGTGTGTGTGTGTGTGTGTGTGTGTGTGTGTGTGTGTGTGTGTGTGTGTGTGTGTGTGTGTGTGTGTGTGGGGGGGGGGGGGGGGGGGACATAACTGTATATAGTCTGTGTTATTTGTCAGCTGATGGTAAATTGCCATATTTTCATCTTAATAACTTAGCTATTACGAAGATTATGTAGCGATATAGGTTGCTAATTGACCACTTGCGAGTTTCAGGCTATAAGGAAGTAGTTGAAGCATTAAGGGGAGGTTTTTAGTTGATTCCCTAGACTTCCAACAAGCTTAAAATTACTCCCCCTAGACCCCCTTTCAAGATAAATTTGTACATTTTTCGGTAGAAAAATGTCCCGGCTGAAAGCCGGTTCCTCTTATATAACAGGCTCGTTATCGCTCGCCAGGATAAAATCGACACCTACATGGCACGAAAGGTCTTAAAAATTGACAGAAATGGGTCGAAAGTTCTTAAATCCGTCAACATAATGGGGCGAACGTCTTAAAATTAGAAAAGCAATGGGGCTAAACATGAGGGAGAAAGGAGTCAAGAAAAAATCTCTCAAGTGGAAATCTCCCCATAAACATCGATATTAAACAGAAATACAATACTAATGGAGGCTTCTGATGGCTAAAGGATATGTTGAATTGGGTTTTATGCGTTTATAAATGTACTACGACCGTATTTTAGCTGGTAATTCTGTTAAATATCGATGTCTACAGCTCCAACTTCCTTATAGAACGACACTCACAAGTCGGCAATTATGAAAACTTGGCAAAGATGATGCAGAGACAGTAGTTTCAGATGTTGTCATTACGTAGGCGATACAAAAAATCCGCTGCTAAAAAATGCAATTGCCGACTTGCGAGTTTCGTTCTATAAGGAAGTTGGAGCCGTAGACAACGATATTTAGCAGAATTACGAGCTAAAATACGGTCGTAGTACATTATATAAATACATAAAACCCAATTCAACATACCATTTATCCATCAGCAACGGACATTAGTATTGCATTTCTATTAAAAACCGATGTTCACGGCTCCAACTTCCTTATAGCCTGAAACTCGCAAGTGGAAATGAACCGAGTAGGCCTATAACAAATATTAATACTGATTCTTTACTTTCCAGAGTTTTTGTTTCTGCCCTAATGATCCTAATCTAACCTACCTTAAGGAGAGATCTCCACTTGAGGGACTTTTTTCTGGACCCCTTTCTCTCTATCATGTTTAGCCCCATTGCTTTTGAAATTTTAAGACGTTCGCCCCATTAGTTGGATTATTTTATGAACTTTCGCCCCATTTCTGTCAAATTTAAGACCTTTCGTTCCATTTAGCTGTCGATATTTTCCTGGCGAGCGATAGCGAGCCTGTAATATAAGGAATCGGCCTTTGGCCTGGAAATTTTTCTACCGAAAAATGTACACATTTATCTTGAAAGGGGGCCTAGGGGGTGTAATTTTAAGATTGATGGAAGTCTAGGGAACTAACTAAAAACCTCCCCTTAAGTTTGCTAAGCTTTACGTAACGGCTCTAATGATTATGTTCTCTCCACTAACCAACTTTACTGCTAAACTCGATTAATGAAATTAACAAACACATGTGGCAGTCCGGGGATTCGAGCCTAGGACGCTCACACCGAAAATCAACACACTTATGCAATGCACCACGAAGACAGTTAAAGAATGCCGCACAAGCCTACGAATTATTATGCAGTTTCGAATCCTGCATCTTAGCATGTACAATCATTCCAACTGCACTATCGGAGGCTATGAATATGGAATGGAAAGCAATTTCACATGGCTCAACGATTTAGTGTAGCCTACACACTAATGGTAATAAGTCAAAAGTTTCATGCAAGTAGGCTATGGGGTTGGGTGTGACAAGGATCTGCCTTGTATGGGCCGATCGGCTTTTTGCAGACTCCCATGTTCTTATAGTATGTATAATGTAGTGTGTATTATGTATAATGTTTACCAGAAAATCTAAATTGTCCCGTTGCGCGGCTAGTTAACCCTTGCGTAACATGATGCAACATTACCTTGTATAGGCTACTTTCGTTCGTTTCTTTCCAGCTGACGCGTTATCGACGTGCCACTATCCTGCTTACTCGGTTATTACAAAGCTAATATGGCGAAATATGTTGTTAATTAGATAACTAGGATATATATTACAAAGATAGTCCTACCTGTAATATAGCAAAATATGTTCATGATGAAACTTGGCATTAACAAGACGCAAACATATAAAAGTGTCCTTTGTTTCCACTATAGCCTAGTCTATTTTGTTTATATATGTTTTTTTCTATGTGATTGAGGGAGGCAAAAGGCAGAACTGCCTATAGTGAGTGCCTCCCCCATAGTTGAAAGAGTGACAGGGTCAAAATCAAGGGACGTTCGAGCCAAAATGCCTGGACACACGGAGTTTGAAGCAATTTAAGTCATAGGAAGAGGGAAAGACTGATTCTGGGAGAGAGTTCCAGAGTTCAGCTGTTGAGTAGAAGAAAGTTTGAGAGTAACGTTTCACTCTTGGGTTGGAGAGTTGCACAGAGTAGGGGTGGGATATGACGGTAAATTGCCATATCGGTAGCATACAGCAGGACTCTTCTTAATACCCCTTTGAAAGGACATTAGCCTAACCTATCCTAGTATTATGGGTGGGGCCTGCCGCCCCCACACCCCCGCTATTTAACATTGATCTTTTGACATATTTTTTATGTATTTTTCTGTGAAAAGGGTATTTTTTTCAATTTGTCAAAAACGAAAATCCTCCATGCTGACTATATGGAGAAAACTATGGCGAATCTGTTGGTGCATATTTTCCCTAATAAATTGTTTCTAATAAGGCGGATGTAGTGTCTTTGAAGATTATCCGTCCAGGTACCTATATCCAGGCTATCTATTATTGTACAAAGAGTAGGCTATTGTACTAACTAAACTAACCTGCGCTAACCTATATACTTGTCCAATAGTAGGCCTATGAAAGACAATGGCGGACAAAAAGTACGCCATAATACACTGAAAGAGTTAAGAGGAAATTAACCTATAATGGACGGAATTCGACCATTATATATATATATATATATATATATATATATATATATATATATATATATATATATATATAGAGAGAGAGAGAGAGAGAGAGAGAGAGAGAGAGAGAGAGAGAGAGAGAGAGAGAGAGAGAGAGAGAGAGAAAGAAAGAGAGAGAGAGAGAGAGAGAAATAATAAAAATACGTGAAAATAATGATTTAAAAAGTTTCACCCACAGCATTAGGCTATCGTATATTAAATTGATAGCCTATATAGCCTAGGCTATATAGGCTATCCGGGTAATAATAATAATTATAATTATTACCCGCATAGCCTATTATGTGTAATTGTGTATTCTGAAAGTTTGTCTCCAGGGTGACCTAGATGTGTGTGAAATTGTGTTGTCTGTGTGTTCGTTGATTTGTGTTGTGTGTTCGCTGTTCTTGTTCTGTCTTGAGTCGGCCACCTCCAAAACAAAGAAAACAAAATGAAAAGAGGGAAAAAAGAACAATTTTGTTTTAGGAAAAGTGGGGAATGGGATTGGTAAATAGATAGACGGATAGAAAGTGTGATGAACATAGCCTATAGGTCTTTCCCTCTTCCTATGACTTGGATTGCTTCAAGCTCCGTGTGTCCAGGCATTTTGGCTCGAGCGTCCCTTGATTTTGGCCCTGTCATTCTTTCAATTATGGGGGAGGCACTCGCTATAGGCAGTTCTGCCTTTTGCCTCCCTCAATCACATAGGAAAAAAAAAAGGTTAATCAGTTATAACGCCGCGAGTGTCTTCTAAGAATAAGCTAGGCTACCATTGTTTCTAAAAAAAAAAAAAAAAACGTCGCGATGGATCAAGATTCCCGATCGAGTAAATTAGGTCGTTGCCCCATTGCGAGGCTATTTAGAAATATGAGTGATAGGCTAGGCGTAAAACATATAATTGCCCCGTTGCGATGACATTTAGTGAGATGTGTCAAACCACCGAGGCCCAATCTTAAGACTAGAATGAATGACTGAGAGAATACCGAAAAAATGTAGGCTAAGGCTACGTGAAGTTGCTTGCATTGTTTTGGCCAAGGTCTGTGTACCATAAATGTTACGATATACTTACTAATGAGGGTTAAAACGAAGGAATAGGTATCTCATTTTACACCCAATTAATATGAGTTAGTCCCAGTTCGTGAATAATGAGTGAATTGGGAGTTAGGAGCACGTTTAGGAGAGTGATGAGCGGGCTACCACCACCACCTCAACACACACGACACTGCCAACTCCCTCAAACAATGTAAACAATCCCCAAACACCTCCCTAACCTCGGTAACCAACCCTTAAAAGTTGTTACTCACCACAAACAGCAGGTTGAAGATGAACAGGAGGTATTTAACGCACCTCATCCCCGTATCGAGAGCCATTTTGGAAGGGATGCTTGAATCGGCGCAGATACGTCCTCTCCCCACACTGTTCAAGACACTACTGCCGCCTCAGCCTCTGGATGGGAGGGAGGGGGGAAGAGGGGGCGGGGCAGGGGCGGGGTGACGTCCGAGAGAGCAATAGGAGACTTGTTGGATACCTAGCCATCCTACATTTTTCGACACAAACAATGAATTTGACATGAATAATGGACACACATTAACTGCTATGTATGCTAAATAATATCAGCGTTGCTATAAAGTTGATTATATTGCAAAACAACGATGACCTAATCACGTATGACATAATTTGTATGCAATATATGAAGTGTGCGCCAAACTGTTCTCAAGGCGAGCTCTCCAAAATCTCTAGAAAAACTGAAGGTGCGCGGAGAAATACGCAGGTAAATGTAAACAAATAATTTTGGATCTATCTATCTATCTATTGCCTGACGCCGTGATTCCCGAAGGGGTGGGCACGAACGAACCGCCCCCATGCACCTCTGTCCCCAGTCAGTCGACGCCCCTCCCCCCAACCAGCACCGCCTTCGTTCATGTACGTACTTCCTCACTCCATCCTTCCACCTCTCATTTGGTCTACCTCTCCCTCTCTGTCCCTCCACCTCGCTCTCGTACACCCTCTTAGTCATTCTCTCGCTTTCCATACGTTCCATATAGGCCGAACCATCTCAAGTTGTTCCTTTTCACACTTTCCAGCACATCTACCTCCACACCACACCTTCTTACTTCCTCATTAGTCTGTCTATCCCTCCATGTAACTCCGCACGCACTCCTTAAGTAATTAATTTCCACTGCTCTCACTCTTGGTCCGAGTCTCTCAACCAACGTCCATGCTTTTTGGATCCCTTAAATTATTGGCGGTAAACCTGCTCTCCTGTATGATTTTACGGGGGTCTTTTGGTTTAGTCTTCAATAAAATTTGCTGTCTTTATCATTATTATATCTATCTATCTATCTATAGGCCTATATATATTATTAGTATTATTATGTGGTGTGTAAAACTAGCCAAGTCTTTAATTTCCATCAGTGTTGCCACGAATTCTGCCTTCTTTAGCCAAGCCACTACATCTTAACTTCCCTTTTCCAGACATGGTGACTAGGCTATATGCCTAGATAGCTTGTGGTAAAAATACAAAACGTAAGCACCCTTACCTCACGGTGAGAATATCCCTGGTTAGATGCAGCACTGAATATATCTCCAGGGCTAGGCTAAGTGGTTCCCCATCCAAGCGCCATCAGCACTCCAGAAACTGCAACCATTAACTTTAACTTGGCACCACAAACTAACCTAACCTACAGTTGCAGTGATTCCCACAAGAACCACCGACCTAGGCTGCATCAATTCACCCACCACAGCAACACTAAACTCAAGAAAATAAGACGGGAGCTCCCTACCTGCACAAAAAGGTCCTCCCCGAGCGCCTGCCGACTTGACTGACGCTTCCCTTTTCCCGCCAAAAACTCCCCTCCCTGTATAGACTCCCTACAAATACCTAAAACTACCCTACATCAATCAAATTACACCACATATTATTATCTTCCCTTCTCCCTCATGTTAAGCCTCACTATTATAGTTTTGACATTTCAAGACGTTCGACCCATTTAGCTTGCCGATTTTGAGACCTCTTGTCCCATTTTCGTGCCATTTTTTCCTGGCGAGCGATAGCAAGCCTGTAATTTAAAAAAAACGAGCAGCCTTTGGCTGAGGAATTTTCTCTTCCGAAACATGCCCAAATTTATCTCGCAAGGGGGGGGGGGGGCCCCGGCGGCCAGTAGCCTATCACTTTAAGTTTGACTGTATGGAGGAAACTCAAGACAAACCTTTCCCCTTTAAATACACACACACACTATCATACACGCACACATACACTATCATACACACACACATTGAGACTCGAATACATTAACCATATACTAAAAACAACAACAATCAGTGCAGACATTTCAGATTTGTCTTCATTGAAGGTCAAATTGTTTTTTCGTGCCCACTCATAGATTTTGTCAAGGTCTTATTGCAGTTCGGTGACAGATCATCTTCAGTGTTTATTTTTCTGCTCAAGTTTGTATCATCAGCGAAAGAGAGGAAGGCAAGCTAATAAAATCACCTAATCTAAGCTACCACACATCCTTCCTAAGCTGACTAAAATTGGCCTTTGGTTGGGAAATTTTTCTACAGAAAAATGCTAAAATTTACCTCAAAGGCCCCTAGTGATCCTTGGTCTCTGGGTCTTCTCCTGGGTGACCTAGGTGTGTGTGAAGATAATTTTTTTGTTTTTTATGTTGTGTTGTCCCTGTCCGGGCTCTGCCTCGAGTCAGCTACCCCCAGCTATGTGGTATGTGCCCGTGTATAATTCATATTTTTTCACCAACCAACTTTACTTCTAAACTCAATTAATGAAATCGACAAATACATTTGGCACTCCAAGGACTCGAACCTAGGATGCTCACACCAAAATTCCGCTATCAAGACATATATACATACATACCTCAAAGGAAGCTTGATGGTGGTCTAAATTCTCGAGAGCAAACATCTATTGAAGGAGGTGGGGGGTTCTTAGAAAGGACCTGTAGGAATCAAAGAATCAAATCCTTATCAGGTAACACTTCAAAATTCCAGAGCTCATTTCTCTAACTTGTACAAAATAATTATTGGAGAGAGAGACTATGTTACTAATAGGGAAGATTATCCATCTATCTATATACTCTGGCACACACCCCATTTTTTTGTAGCTGGGGGTGGCTGACTCGAGACAGAGCCCGAACAGGGACAATAAAACAAATTCACACACATCTAGGTCACCCAGAAGAAACTGAGACCCAGGCCCATTTGGGATCCCCGGCAGGATTCCCAGGTCCCAGTCTCAGCAGGCAAACATGCAGCGAAGCTGTACCACCACAAACCCCGTTCACCATGCATCGGCCCGGATGGACTATTATCTAGTCCAACTAGCACATGACCCCCTCTCCCAAATCCTGTGTTTTCACTTCTATTCACTAGCATTCTCCATTCATTCGTAAGATTATAAACACTTTATATAAGCATAAATGTGTTGATTTTCGGTGAGAGCGTCCTGGGTTCGAATCCCCGGACTGCCACATGTGTTTGTTAATTTCATTAATCGAGTTTAGGAGTAAAGTTGGTCAGTGGAGAGAACATAATAATTACTATGAGGGAAGACAAAAAAAACACTTTATTATTGTGGATGTTTATTGTGAAAAATACAAACTTATAACAGTAAACTGAGCTAAGTGTTCCATAAAATATATTTAATACTGTATATAAAATCTCCCACACTTAAGGCGATGACACAAGCGCTTTTTCCATCAATTTTTACGAGCAATTGTGGTCTAGCAATTGTACTGGTGTAATGGTTAGTACGCGGAATTTCGGTGGGAGTATCCTAGGTTGGAATCTTTGGAGTACCACATGTATTCATTAGTTTCATTGATTTCATTAACCCTTTCAGGTCAAGGGGTTGCTGTTTAGTATTCATAAATAGAATTCTCATAATTACCTCTCCAAAATTAGTTTTCTTCCCACAACTCGCTCAAAGACAACTGCAGAGGGTGAAGTAATTAAACTAAAGGTAAATGCCCCTGATGGTGACAAAGGTTTAGTGTCCCTGTAAGGGCGCAATCGTGTCCGGCAGTGCGCGAAAGGGTAATTAGGTGTATTTCCAAGTTAATTGGTGGGTTGGTGATATGAAACTATATCAGAATTCAGCCACCTTATAAAATCAACCCCTAGTCTAGTTTCCGATGCCAATGTGAAAAAGCCTTATAATAATACGAGAGGAAACTGGCTCATCAAAAATATCCGGAAAGAAACGCTCATGTGACCGACTTTAACAAGGAACAAGCTAACCTTAAGTCATGGAATTATTTGGGATAACTTCTTTGATGAAAAATAAATCACAGCTTCATAACCAGTACAGATCTCCCTCACTATTCGATGCCCTGATTTACGATAATATTATAGGTTTTTAGGTGTTTGGGTTTTGGCTGGTCCCAGTAAACATCCTCATTAATTTTAGGGCTTACTATATGATATTTCTATTTAAAATCGGGTTTTCAGGAATGCAACCCAATCGTAAATCGAGGGAGACCTGTACAATATTTGGCCGGTATCACATAAGCAGCTTAGCGGCAGAAGTATTGGTGCCACTGTATCGGAGTCAAGAGGTAGCTAAACTAGAGTCTACCATCAGACAATTTTCTCTTTCATTTCGACCGTATTTTGTATTGTAGAGCTTCTAATCGAGTCCAGTTTTACAGTTTGATTTTGAATTGAATAACCTGACAAGTGAGGCAGCTCTGAACAGGGTTGCCGAGAGCGCCGCCATTTGGACGGAGACAGGAACCGCACTTTGTATGGATCATGCAAGTAAACGGCAAAGCCAATCAAAATATAATAGCTTGTAGCGGATTCAAGGCTCCGATACATAACTTGCTTGTGTGACCCCGGCTTTAGGGCAGACCAGAGATCCTATAGTAACAGAGATCAGCCATTTTGGTGCCACTCGCAAGTGGTTAATTAAGACACCCAAATGGCATCAACAGGAAAAGCTGTCCAATCCCCGTTACAATATGCTATTCACTATAATTAGCCAAGAAATCATGACCACTAACTTCTTATATTCAAAAATATATATATTTTTTGCTTTGTTTGACCAATTGAGCTATTATTTCTAGGATTTAATTAGCACTCTAGCATATAATTAGGTTATTTCCAATTTTCCACATAGCGATTTTGATTAGTTCTTTAGTGTTTATCTTGTGTCGTCCCAGTTTTGGTTTGTTTATTTTGCAAGTTAATTGGTGGGTTGGTGATATGAATTTGAAGACTACCAGAAACTTAGGTAGAATATAACTAGCCTTATTTGAGTTTAAAGAGGTTAATTGTGACGATTTTGGCGTACTGGACTTACAGCGAATAGACTATACAGGATCTCTAGACATTATTATTTAGGTAGAGTCACACAGGTGCTACATTTCTGGCAACTATCCATTCATAGCTACTTTCTGGCAACACTTTTGGGGCCATTTTGTGTTGATAAGATGGCGTTACACAAATCATAGACTAATTCCTTGAACATGACGATAGTGCGTTGTTATATGTGCGATTAGTTTGCTTGGGAACCAGATTAACTTGAACATGTAGTAATGTACACCCTATGTGGTGGATTGTGTTCTTTTATTTATAAATTATTATTATGCTTAAGCGTGGTTTCCACATAGCAACTTTGATAAGTTGTTTTGTCTTTTTACTGTAGTTTTGGTTTGTTTATTTTGCAAGTTTTACATTATAATAGCTTATGTAACACAGTCTTAAGACTTTCACGCTCATGACGCAATTTTGAGCCTATTGGGGATACTTTAAAAACTTTGTTACCATCAGGGGTATTTAGAAACCTTTAGTTTAGTTATTTCAACCTCTGCCGTTGTCTTTGAGTTAGCTGTGGGCAGAAAACTAATTTTGGAGAGGTAATTATAAGAATGAGAGAACTCTATTATTGCTAATCTGGCAACCTCTGCGTCATAAAAGCGTGAAAGGGTTAAAATAGACTATGGTAAAAACTATGATTATATTTACCCATTTGAGGTACACTAAAAAAACAAAAGAGAATCATCTAATGGTAACCAGACTATGATGATGAAAACTGCATCACCTTACCAAAGGGGTAAATTTAGAAACTGCCAACTTGAAAAATATTGGCGAAAATAATGCATCTGTGTGACTCCTGCTTTCAATAACACTAATAAGAATTAAATCAAGTTGGCAGTTTTCTATTAAATAATGCTCAGCGAACTAAAAAATATATTTTGGCAACTAAAAAAAATAATCATAAATTGATTTGGGGATATTCAACAAAACCCCTTAATAAATCAGAAATGCACAACGTTCTTACATGCTTCCGAATGCACGGATATATTCATATGAAAATTAACCAAATTAAAATTACTCGACCACAGCTCACTTCTTCAAACATGTGCTGTCTTTTGAAACATTGGAGCACCAAGCTTTTGTCTACTCTCTCAAGACATCGTCAGGGTGATATGTATTACCCTGATGATGTTCAGAGTCCACCTGGTCAGGTTGAGATGTGGGCACCAACCAGCTCTTCTGAGCTATCAGAAGAGACTGGATGACTCCGTCGTCGACACCTGCCCAGGATGTAACACAGCACCCCATACTATTAAACACATCATAGAAGACTGCATTCTACACAATCACTTACGCCAACAACATAATCTACACTCCTTGAGAGCTCTGTGGGAAAGCCTGACCGTGGCCATGGCCTTCCTTAGGGACTCGGGGCTGTTCGGCCAGGCAGCCTAGGGAACGACGACAATAACGACAAACCCCGAAGATGTCAAGAGAGAATAGACGAGAGCTCGGTGTTGCAATGCTTAATTTTCCCAGCAAGTTTGACTACAGATTATGATCAAACAGAGAGAGAGAAAGATGTAATTTGTCAGCGTACTGGGCCGGAGCCCTCATAAGGCTGGTGAAGGGAAATATTACGGAATTAAATAAAACGCTTTTAAGAACTGTTGAATAGGGAAGAAGGTAAACTGTGACGAAATTGCTGGGAGATCGTGGATAGAATTGGTACGTAAAGAAAGGTGATACTGCATATGAAAATTATGATCAAACCTCCATACAGTCTTTTGTTTTAGCAATTACACAAACAAATGATAAGCCAGGTACTGCATGTATTTATTTCAGGCACTTCATAGACTTGCAGATTACATAAAACACCTATATAATTTCAAGCAAATTTCTGTTATTGCATCATTTAACCCTCTCCGACATATGACGCAATTTTGAGCCAATTGGGGATACTTTAAAGCCTTTGTTACCATCAGGGGTATTTAGAAACCTTTAGTTTAGTTACTTCAACCTCTGCAGTTGTCTTTGAGTTAGCTGTGTTGAGCCTATTGGAGATACTTTAACCCTAGTCTAGCGGGTGGTCTGTGGCCGTTTTGGGCCTTTTCAGGCCATTCTGACTGCTATATCAACCATCAGCATGAAAGGAACTGTATTGTGACGAAAACTAGGTGGAAATCGCTACACAATGACACCACATCGTGGAGCACTGACAGTGTTACCTCAAAGATGGAAGTTTAGCGGATTTTGCTACATTGTTTACTTTTAGCGAACTATTGGTCACACTGTCATCCTCCCGTGCGGTGGGGGAACTGTAGTTAGTGTGGGCCGGGAGGCCACAGATGTCGGACGTATGGTTCATTACTGTTCCACCCATTTTCACTCGATTTTCACCCGTTTTTTGCCAGTTTCTTTAACTCGACTTATGTTGCGTGCCGCTCTTTAAGGGTTAAAGCCTTTGTTACCATCAGGGGTATTTAGAAACCTTTAGTTTAGTTACTTCAACCTCTGCAGTTGTCTTTGAGTTAGCTGTGGGCAGAAAACTAATTTTGAAGAGGTAATTATAAGAGTGAGAGAACTCTATTTCTTATTGCTAATCTGGCAACCTCTGCGTCATATGTGCGTGAAGGGGTTAACAAGTTACAGACAATTATTATATACTAAATCTTATGTAAAAAAATATGTTTTTGACTGGCCTATATATACTGTATGCTGTCCTAACACAGACTGGCCTATATATATGCTGTCCTAACACAGATTGATTGTACATTGTTTTGTTAATCATTTTGTAGTATTGTTTTGGTAAATATTTAATGCTATATTTCCAGACAGTCCTTTGTCATGTGGTTCCTAATTTGGTTTGATTGTTTTTGCAAGTTTTAAATCTGAATTAAATTATAAAACAAAAATATATTGGGGCTGTTCGGCCAGACAGCCTGGGGAACAGCAACAACAAAAATATATTGTTGTTGTTGTTGTTGTTGTTCCCCAAGCTACCTGGCCGAACAGCCCCAAGGCCCCGAGCAATTCCAAGGCCATAACCGAGTGCCCCCACTGAAATATATTGTACTGTATATACTTGTAGAAATGGCCTAAAATTTTGGCACCGAATAGAACAAGGAATACATTTGTGTACTGCAAAAATATCCTGTCTTCTCCAGTAGATGCTATGGGGTTTTAATTTATTTTAATTTTATTTATTTTAATTTATTCTTACCGCTTTCCGTGAGGCAATTGACCACTTGCGAGTTTCAGGCTATAAGGAAGTTGGAGCCGTAGACATTGATAGTAAATCGAAATACAATAATAATGAAGGTTTCTGAGTGTTAAGGGGAGGTTTTTAGTGTTTCCTAGACTTCCATCAAGCTTCAAATTACACCCCCTTGACCCCCTTTCAAGATAAATTTGTACATTTTTCGGTAGAAAAATGTCCCAGCCGATTCCTCTTAAATTGCAGGCTCGCCATCGCTCGCCAGGAAAAAATTGACACCTAAATGGGACGGAAGGTTTTAAGTGACATAAATTGGGTGAAAGTTCTTAAAATCGCCAAACTAATGGGGCGAACGTCTTAAAATCTCAAAAGCAATGGGGCTAAACATGAGGGAGAAAGGGGTCAAGAAAAAAACCCCTCTAGTGGAGACCTCCCCTTAAAGAGTATGTTGAATTAGGTTCCATGTATGCATCAATGTACTACAACCGTATTTTAGCTGGTAATTCTGCTAAATATCGATGTCTACGGCTCCAACTTCCTTATAGAACGAAACTCGCAAGGGGTCAATTAGCTTCCATCGAGTCCTTCAAAAGGGATCTGAAAACTTTTCTCTTCTTGAAAAGTTATGATCTCCAAAGAGGTGTCATGACGGACCGTTAGTTTCCTCCCTAGACCTCCTTCTCCCTCATATTTAGTGGTTAAACTGAAACAGGGAGAACAGAACTCTAAGCAGTGACTGTACAGTAGCGCTAATAAGTCATGTCCCAGCTGTCATTACGTTTGGCTCGCTCTGTGCTGTATTAATGTCTGTCAGATGTTGAATAGGGTGGGTAAGTGTAGGAACATGTTTGTATATTTCACTGGATATGAAGAAATGAAGCTTAGATATTGCCAATACCAATTATTAATCAAAATATACTTGGTGCTGAGACATGACTTATTAGCGTGACTGTACATACTTAACCATATACTGTATAGCTTATTCATCATGTGCGTGTGTGTGTGTGTGTGTGTGTGTGTGTGTGTGTGTGTGTGTGTGTGTGTATACTAAGGCATACACTCCATAGCTGGGGGTGGCCGATTCGAGACAGTGCCCGAACAGAAACAACATTTAAGGTTCCAATGCTTAATGTCCGGGACCACTTCTGCGTTCCCTCGCCCCTTACCCTGTCTCGTCTAGTAGGTAAATTTTACAAGGGGAGGAGGATTCCTAGCCTCCCGCTCCCAATCATCACAGTGTAGCATATACTGACCTCGGGAATCCACCATTAATTGACCACTTGCGAGTTTCGGTCTATAAGGAAGTTGGAGCCGTGACCATCGATATTTTGACTTTATATTGTCTTGGTCCGAGTTTTGGTTTTACTTTGTTTGCAAGTTTTACATGTTAATTTAAGTGATTTATCAGCAAAAATACGGTCATAATACATATATAAATACCGGTATATAAAACCAAATTGATCATACTTGTTATCCATCAGAAACCCACATTATTATTGCATTTCTCTTTACAGTAGGCTACCATAGTGCGGTTGGGAATATGAACATGATTAGATTAATATCCAGTATTCGAGAATGGATAATAAGTCGTAGGCGTGTGCATAAACCTTTAACCGTCCTGGTGGTGTAATGGTTAAGGTGGCAAAAATATGTGTGTGATAACCCGGGTTCGAATCCCGGTGGATCATATATACTTTAATTAATTTCATTGGGGGTGTGGTGGTGAGATTAATAAAAATAATAATATCGATGTTCACGGCTCCAACTTCCTTATAGAACGAAACTCTCAAGTGGTCAATTTGTACACAATGTTTGATAAGTACCGGTACAATTCTTGTGGTAAACAGCGGTATATATAATCAGCAGACTTAAAAATAACATAATTGCCCAATAAAATAAAAAATACTTCTACCAGGCCATGACAAATATTTATAAAGAATTATAATTTCGCTTCAGCGTTGTTTCCACATAGCGATTTTGATTAGTTATTTTGTCTTTTTACTGTGTTCGTATACGTTTTGGTTTGTTTATTTTGAAAGTTTTAAATTATTAATACACATTTTCTCTGACCAGGGGTATACTTAAATCAGCACTTAAAAAACAAAATAATTGCCCAATAAAATAAGAAATACTTCTACCAGGCCATGACA
Source organism: Paralithodes platypus (assembly GCA_032716605.1). Classification (NCBI taxonomy): domain Eukaryota; kingdom Metazoa; phylum Arthropoda; class Malacostraca; order Decapoda; family Lithodidae; genus Paralithodes; species Paralithodes platypus. The sequence goes on from CM064559.1 coordinate 5,790,623, forward strand.
AATACTTCTACCAGGCCATGACAAATACTTCTACCAGGCCATGACAAATACTTCTACCAGGCCATGACAAATACTTCTACCAGGCCATGACAAATACTTCTACCAGGCCATGACAAATACTTCTACCAGGCCATGACAAATACTTCTACCAGGCCATGACAAATACTTCTACCAGGCCATGACAAATATTTGGTACCTGGCCAATCTTAAAAAAGGGGGGATAATTTGAATTTTGTACAGGAAAATAAATCATAAAAAATGGGATAATATTGTACGGGAAAATCAGAACTAAGAATAAAATCTTTAAACAGTAAAGCACCAATTAAAACCCTTGATTCTGAGGGGCCAATTAAAACTAGGCCTTGATTCTGAGCGACCAATTAAAACCAGCTCTTGTTTCTGAGCGGCCAATTAAAACCAGGCCTCGTTTCTGAGCGGCCAATCACAGCGTAGTGCCAAGAAACAAAGATAGCTGTGAAGGAGAGCGAGATAAAAAGGAAGAGAGAGAGAGAGAGAAGGGGGGGGGAGAGAAGACAAGGAGAAGAGGAAGGAAGAGAAGGAGGAGGAGGAGGAGGAAGAGAAGAAAAAGAGGAGAGATAGCGAGCGTGTGTGTGTGTACGCGGGTAGAGTACTACTTTAGCTATCCGCCCGCCAAGCCGGAGCCTCAGCCAGCTCCCTCGCACTCACTTCCTCTCCCAGGGCTTGGTCTGAAATAAGTAACATCCATTAACATTTACAGTAGGATTCAGGTCTATTTTTACATATATAGGTGTCCCTCACTATCCGATGCTCCAATTTACGTTATTATTATAAATAAATTAAAATGTAAAACTTGCAAACTAAACCAACCAAAATTGGGACAAGGACAATATAAAGTCAAATTAAATTATCAAAATAGTTATGTGGAAACAACGCTTACTAAAATGAAAATTATTAAATAAAAGAACACAATCCACCACATAGGGTGTACATTACTACATGAGCAAGTTAATCTGTTTCCCAAGCAAACTAATCGCACATATAACAACGCACTATCGTCACGTTAAAGGAAGTAGTCAAGTTTGGGAAGTCCGGGACGTTCTGGCAAATTTTTACTAAACTCTGCATGAATAAAGAAACTACATGTTAAATGTCAAAATATTATTTAAAATCAAATTTGCAACATGAGAAGACATTAACAATAGTACAAAATACAAATATTGATAAGATATCTATACTATTACAAAATAATATATAAAATACAGTACAGCACTCACTAACGATAGTGCTATCGGGTAGGTAATATAAATAATATAAATATTTAGGTGTTTGGGTTTGTGCTTTGGCTGGTCCGAGAACGCATCGCCATTTACCCCATTAATTTTAGGGTTCGCTATAGGATTTTTCTATATAAGATCGGGTTTTCAGGAACGTAGGCCTAACCCAATCGTAAATCGAGGGAGACCTGTAATCTAAAGTTTGTAGCCATTTAAATTCACAGAGTTTGGTGTGCGTGTGTGTAAAGTATGTGTAAGTTTGTGTGTACGTAACTTAACCCTCTCACGTCCTGACGCAATTTTTGAGCCTATTAGGGATACTTTAAAGCCTTTGTTACCGTCAGGGGTATTTATAAACCTTTAGTTTATTTACTTCAACCTCTGCAGTTGTCTTTGAGTTAGCTGTGGGCAGAAAACTCATTTTGGAGAGGTAATTATAAGAGTGAGAGTAATCTATTTCCTATTGCTAATCTGGCAACCTCTGCGTCATAAGGATGTGAGAGGGTTAATAGTGTGTGTGTGCGTGTAAGGTATGTGTAAGTATGACGGTACAAAATACAATATAATACGTACTGAGATCAAGTTTGCTGAAGCGAGTGAGGACGTCGTTGATGTCTGTGTCGACATGATCGTAGGACGGACCAGTGTAGCCTCCACCGCTCTCAATGTACCTCAGTAGCCCTCCCCAGTGTCTGAAAATAGGGTAGTACAGTCAGCAGGGTAACCAAATCAAGTCCGTTTTTTTTTTTTTTTTTTTTTTTTTTTTTTTGAGTGAGTGAGGGAGACAAAAGGCAGAACTGCCTGTATCAAGTGCCTCCCCCAGAGTTGAAAGAGTGACAGGGCCAAAATAAAGGGATGTTCAGCCAAAATGCCTGGACACACAGAGTTGAAGCAATTTCTCTATCGCCTGACGCCGTGATCCCCGAAGGGGTGGCCACGAACGAACCGCCCCCATGCACCTCTGTCCCCAGTCAGTCGATGCCCCTCCCCCCAACCAGCACCGCCTTCGTTCATGTAGTTCCTCACTCCATCCTTCCACCTCATATTCGGTCTACCTCTCCCCCTCTGTCCCTCCACCTCGCTCTCGTACACCCTCTTAGTCATTCTCTCGCTTTCCATACGTTCCATATGGCCGAACCATCTCAAGTTGTTCCTTTTCACACTTTCCAGCACATCTACCTCCACACCACACCTCCTTCTTACTTCCTCATTAGTCTGTCTATCCCTCCATGTAACTCCGCACGCACTCCTTAAGTCATTCATTTCCACTGCTCTCACTCGAGCAATTTAATACATTTAAATAAATGCCGAAATTCGCTAGAATAATCTATATTTTACTAATTTCACCACAACACCAAACACCCCCAATGAAATTAATTAAAGTATATATGATCCGCCGGGATTCCAACCCGGGTTATCACACACAGATTTTTGCCACCTTAACCATTACACCACCAGGACAATATCGCTCTAAAATTACTCAAATCTACAGAAAAATAAAGGGTTAAAAATGACATTAAATAGGGGGTCAAAACCTCTGCCCTTAACCCTCCAGCCCCGGCTATTGTATTATATAATTTCCCCGAAAAACATCTACGCCTAGGCTACCGTATTATTGTTATTTTGACTGCTTCTGCATTCCCGCGCATCTTCCAAGCGTATATGTGTTTCGTACCTGTAGAATGGCGTTAAGTAGAGCTCTCTAGTCAACTGGTTCAGTTGTGATGACGATTTCATTGGAGATAACTTTGTGGCAATATCAGCCACTTTACACTACTTTTCGCTGCTTAACAATAACATACAGACACACACGAACAAGCGTCGCTCTCCTTCTTGTGGTCGGAGATGCGCGGCGTCGGTCCAGCCGGCTGTTGTTTACATGCGTCGGACGGACGCCTCGCACACCAAGCTTACAGGCTTTCAAGCTGCCGGAGCCTCAGCCCCCTTCCGGGTTGCGCGGGGGTTGTTTTGTATGGAGGCCTCAGAGCCCAGCCGGGTCTGATGGGTTAAGGGTTAAATGTTAAGACTATAAACCAATACTACTTACTGGTCTAGAGCGATGATTTCTGATGGGTTAAGGGTTACATGTTAAGACTATAAACCAATACTACTTACTGGTCTAGAGCGATGATTTCTGATGGGTTAAGGGTTACATGTTAAGACTATAAACCAATACTACTTACTGGTCTAGAGCGATGATTTCTGATGGGTTAAGGGTTACATGTTAAGACTATAAACCAATACTACTTACTGGTCTAGAGCGATGATTTCTGATGGGTTAAGGGTTACATGTTAAGACTATAAACCAATACTACTTACTGGTCTAGAGCGATGATTTCTGATGGGTTAAGGGTTACATGTTAAGACTATAAACCAATACTACTTACTGGTCTAGAGCGATGATTTCTGATGGGTTAAGGGTTAAATGTTAAGACTATAAACCAATACTACTTACTGGTCTAGAGCGATGATTTCTGGACAGCCGACCACAATGAGCAGCGCCTTGGCTCGCGTCACAGCCACGTTGAACCTCTGAAACAAACAAAAATATATATATATTAAAATGCGATACTTGCAAAACAAACCAAAACAGGGACGACACAATATTGACAAAATAACTAATAAAAATCACAATGTGGAAATAACGCATTGAAGATTTCGCATAACAATTAAAATGTAAAGCTTGCAAAATAAACAAACCAAAACTGGGATGACACAATATAAAGGCAAAAGAACTAATCAAAATCCCTGTGGAAACAACGCTTTAGCAAAATATAATTTTGAAATAAAGGAACACAATCCACCACATGGGTGTACATCACTACATGAGTACCGTCAGTTAGTCTGTTTCCCAAGCAAACTAATCGCACATACTGTGTAACAACGCACTATCGTCACGTTGAAGGAATTAGACTCTTACAAACAAACATGCGTAAATGTACAATTTCATTAACAACAATAAATACTGTATATAAATATAGATTAATAAATATAGGATAATAATAAGATTTGCCGCACCTTAGGGTTGCGCAGGAAACCAAGCTTGAAGAACTGGTCATGGGCCAGGTGGTCGACTGAGGCGCGGACGGTGGATATTATGATGACTCTACGTTCATCCCCTTGGAACTCCTCGGGTGACCCAATCTTCACGTCCGATGCTCCGCGGACCTTATGCACTTGGTTGCGTAGCTGGGGGGTGAAAAATTTAGGTTATTAGTAATATTCTCATCCATACTGTCTTCCACATACAGCACAGTCGCGCTAATAAGTCATGTCTCGGCACCAAGTATGTTTTGATCAATAATTGGTATCAGCAATATCTAAGCTTCATTTCTTCATATCGAGTGAAATGTACAAACATGTTCCTACACGTACCCACTTATCCGTATGGAGCTCAGTGGTCTGGTTAATCTGCTCTACATAACTAACTAACCACCCTATTCTACATCTGACAGACATTAATACATCACAGAGCGAGACATGACTTATTATCGCGACTGTACACAAGACATCACTATAACTACCTACGCTGAGCATAGGGGTGAACCTAGAATGATGTGGGCTCGGGTACTCCGGTCCGATCTCAAAATAAAGAACCTGACAAGAAAGGCGGCCCTTGACAGGGCCGCCTGGATAGCTGCCATTTAAGATGCGAGACTGTAACCACATTCACTGTGGACAAAAGTCTTTAAACTTGAATGTATTACCAATATCCGGCAGACATCATTACCATCATCACCAACATCTGGCTGACATTACTACCATCATCACCAACATCTATCAGACATCATCACAAACAACTGGGAGACATCACTACTATTCACCAACATCCATCAGACATTACTACCCACCTTCTGAACCTGTCTCCTGTAGGGGGTGATCACACCAATATCCTGTGGTTTGATCTTGGGCGTCCGAGTGTCCAGCAACTTTTTGATGTAGTCCACCACGCGCGAGACCTGTAACAATATTATCATTCATATTACCAACCCACCAATTAACTTACAAATAAACCTAATAAATGAAATCAATGAATTAAAATGTAAAACTTGCAAATTAAACAAACCAAAACTGGGACGATACAAGATAAAGGTAAAATAACTTCTCAAAATCGCTGTGGAAATAACGCTTACCAAAATATAATTTATGAAGTAAAAGAACACAATCCACCACATAGGGTGTACATTACTACATGAGCAAGTTAATCTGTTTCCCAAGCAAACTAATCACACACATAACAACGCACTGTCGTCACGTTCAAGGAATTAGTCAATTTGGGCAGACAACGCACCTCGAGTGTGTTGAAGAAGCTCGGAGACTGTCCCTCGCGCTGATCCTTGCCCTTGACGGCATGGAAGATGAGGGGGAAGTTCTTCTTGGGCAAATGTTGCCAGTTACATAGTGATCCAGTCAGCATGCGGTCACCACATTCCTGAAAATCACATATATACATATTTGTTTTTGTTAGACGCCGTAATTCCCGAGAAGGGGTATAGTATAAATAAAATGTAAAACTTGCAAAACAAAGCAACCAAAATAGAAACCTCACTATATAAAGACAAAATCAAATTTCAAAATTACTATGTGGCTAGTCTATCAGAGTGAGAGTTGAGCGTTGTCTGCCATGCCCATAGCTTACTCTGACTGTTTCTTTCACCTATATAATATCTAGATCTCGAGTGACTGCGTCTCTTCCGTGGATTGACCTCTCTACTGTCAACCTTGAGGTTGGCAGACTGGGAGCCAAAGCATCACATTTTTCCCTTGCCCCTCAACTTTCCCTTCATAATTGTTAAGGGACACAGGGCCTTGGGTGGGGCTTTGGTGTCCCGGGCGTTTCCGCACCCTCCTCATCCCCTCGCCTGGGAGCGGCTTCGGTCACCTGGGCTTTCTTAGTGGTAAGCTGAGAAGGTTCTGTGGGGGCGCTTGCTCGGAACCTTGGGACTGTTCGGTTAAGACAGCCTGGGGAACAACAACAATAATCTACCTTTAGTTGAGAGTCGTAGAACATAGCGTTGGGTTGAGCCAGTATGTGTCTGTGAGAACGATAGTTGTTAAGCAGTTTAGTGACCACCAAGGGGTTGAAGGCTCCGTCTTGACCTTGGTACATGTCCAACTCCATAAGGCGCTCCAGGTAGGACTTCTCTGGAAAGGAATTTTGTTTATTGTAAAACTTGCAAAATAAACAATTCAAAACTGGGACGACACAATATAAATTAGACTGTAAAACTTGCAAACTAAACAACCCAAAACAAGGACAAAGCAATATAAACACAAAATAACTTATCCAAATCTTAACCCTCTCCCGTTCTTGACGCAATTTTGAGCCTATTAGGGATACTTTAACCCATAACTGTCGGGGCGCAACATAAGTCGAGTATAATAAATCTGGACTATCTGGCGGCGCTCGACATAGGTCGTGTGGCAATTTCAGCACATAATGTTGCTGAGAGAGAGACAAGTGGTGGCAGGAGAGTAGCGAGCGTATGACTGCTCCAGACCACCGCGGCGAACCTACTGACACGAATCCCACCTCCTCCCTCCCTCTCTCACTCGCTATATACGGAATTGTATGGGGAAAGTGCCGAATTACATGCTTTTTGCACTCGCGTTGCACGGTTGTTGCAAGAAAACTAGCCATCATAAAAGGATCGTTATGGTGTCATTGGAAAGCTCTGTTTATGCCCTTTCAGGGATAGATACTTGTTTTACGCTCTGGGTCTTATTTAGGCATGAAAATGATCACGTAAACAGCCCTATTTTGGGTAAAAACACCCCGCTGGGCGGTACATATAAATAAACCGCCTAGGCTGCTCGTAAGGTGTTAAAGCCTTTGTTACCATCAGGGGTATTTAGAAACCTTTAGTTTAGTTACTTCAACCTCTGCAGTTGTCTTTGAGTTAGCTGTGGGCAGAAAACTAATTTTAAAGAGGTAATTATAAGAGTGAGAGAACTCTAGTTATTATTGCTAATCTGGCAACCTCTGCGTCATAAAAACGTTAAAGGGTTAATGTGGAATTAACGTACATTGCAAGATAGAATAACAAATGTTGAGCTGAGGAGACGTTTAGGTATAAAGAGTATTAGCGAGGAGATGCGTACAAGTAGACTGGGATGGTATGGACATATCGAAAGAATGGATGAACAAAATTGGGTGAAAAGATGCAGGTCTGTGATTGTGGAGGGAGCTGCACCAAGGGGTGGACCGAGGAAGACCTGGGATCGGACTATACGCGCCGATCTCAAATCCAAAAACTTGACAAGTGAAGCAGCCCTTAACAGGGTTGCCTGGAACGCCGCCATTAGGACAAGAGACTGAAACTGCACGTATGTGTGGAAAACTCGGTCTTAAAATTTGAAGTACTGTATGTAATATATGTATTTCGTGAGTGTCACTATGCATATTTTCCATATATTGGAAAATAGGCTTATGGGCTAAAAGAACTATTAATATTTACCCAGTCCAGCGTCTTTGAATATCTTGGAGTCAGACATGATGTGGGTACTTCTGATGACTGGACCAAGTTGGTGAGGGTCGCCTGCTAACACAACCTGGAATTATAATGTAAAACTTGCAACAAACAAACGAAAACAGGGACGACACAATATATAGACAAAAGAACTTCTCAAAATCACTGTGGAAATAACTTATAATGTGAACCTTGCAAAATAAACAAACCAAAAATTGGATAACACAATATAAAGACAAATGAACTTTAAAATTAATATGTGGAAATAACTTATAAGAAAAAAAGAAAGAAAAATTCTAGAGCTGCAAATTAATGATCAACCTGGATATTATAATGTAAAACCAGCAAAATACACAAACCAAAACAGGGACGACACAATATAGACACACACAGACATGGATAAGGTTGGGTTGAGGATGCCAAACCTCACTCTGGACAGGACCAGCCTTCTCCCTATAATATGGCAACATAATTCTTAGCCAAATAGAGTTAACCCCTACTGTACCAAAAGGTACTACCATAAATGTACCCCCCAGTACCAAGCAATGTGGCCAAAATGGCAAGATATAACAACCTCCAACCTCAAAAGATGGAGGAATACAGCTTGTACAGCAACGATTCCCAACCTTTTTTCTGTCATTTCCCCCTCCAACCAGTTCAACCATCCAGATTTCCCCCTTCATGTGGACAAGGGAAAGAGTAGTCGAAACACACTGTGACTACTCTCTCTCGGGCATGAGAAAATCCATCTCGGAGATTTTTTTTTTTTTTATTGGTGGTAGTAGTAGTAGTAGTAGTAGTAGTAGTAGTAGTAGTAGTAGTAGTAGCAGTAGTAGTAGTAGTAGTAGTAGTAGTAGTAGTAGGCAGTGTAATCATGTAATTATTTCCCCCAGGTTGGGAAATGCTGCAGTGTAGAGGCTTGGATATAAGCTGAGTTGTGTTGCCAACTGTACAGCAATGCTCAAACAGTCATGGTACCAGGCACTGGCAGTTACAAGTTAAGTATATTACTGACGGCTCTCTGCCGTCGGTGGGACTGGGGAGTGATCTACTGACGGCTCTCTACCGTCGCTGATACTGAACGGGTTAAGCTATAGGTATGCAGAGATCGCTCGGCTCTCACTCTGATACCTTACCTTTTGATGTGTTCGCCACTCTTCTAGCGGCACCAAGGAGCGCGACGCCCCTCGTTTTAGACCAGCCCATCACCTCATGACTAGAACTCAACCCTCTCAGCATCAGCTAGGAAAGGCCCTAGAAAGCCGCCTTTGGCGGGGGGATAGCTCCCCTATTTCAACCCCGACACCCGCTGGACAGACAGACAGTTAACATACCATAGTGTTTTTGTTGGCCAGACCCGCCAGTGCTGACAGGGCTTCAGGTTCAGCACTTTGACCGCACTCATCCAACAAGATGTGAGTTAGGTGATCCTTACCAACTCCACAACTCACCAACCTAGGGGGGGGGGGGGATACAGGTAAATAAAACGGTCAAACTTGCAAATTAACAAACCAAAACTTGGACAAAGACAATATAAAGGCAAAACAACTAATCAAAATCACTATGTGGAAATAACCCTTTAGCAAAATATAAGAACACAAAACCCACATGTAAAATGTAAACATACTAACCAACCAGCAGTAACCATGGTAGCGACAATAACTCTTTTCTCCCGGAGTGTGGCGGCTCCTGGCAGATACACCACACCATCCTCAACGTTGGAGATATGCTTCAACGGTCCCGGGATGGTATCTCTGAAAATTAAAGTAATAAGTATGATTAAAAAAAAAAAAAAAAATGGGGATTGGGCCAGAGTAAATAAATAGATAGATGGATGATAATATCCCTCTCCGACATATGACGCGATTTTGAGCCTATTGGGGATACTTTGAAGCCTTTGTTACCATCAGGGGTATTTAGAAACCTTTAGTTTAGTTACTTCAACCTCTGCAGTTGTCTTTGAGTTAGCTGTGTTGAGCCTATTAGGGATACTTTAAAGCCTTTGTTACCATCAGGGGTATTTAGAAACCTTTAGTTTAGTTACTTCAACCTCTGCAGTTGTCTTTGAGTTAGCTGTGTTGAGCCTATTAGGGATACTTTAAAGCCTTTGTTACCATCAGGGGTATTTATAAACCTTTAGTTTAGTTACTTCAACCTCTGCAGTTGTCTTTGAGTTAGCTGTGTTGAGCCTATTGGGGATACTTTAAAGCCTTTGTTACCATCAGGGGTATTTATAAACCTTTAGTTTAGTTACTTCAACCTCTGCAGTTGTCTTTGAGTTAGCTGTGTTGAGCCTATTGGGGATACTTTAAAGCCTTTGTTACCATCAGGGGTATTTACAAACCTTTAGTTTAGTTACTTCAACCTCTGCAGTTGTCTTTGAGTTAGCTGTGTTGAGCCTATTGGGGATACTTTAAAGCCTTTGTTACCATCAGGGGTATTTATAAACCTTTAGTTTAGTTACTTCAACCTCTGCAGTTGTCTTTGAGTTAGCTGTGTTGAGCCTATTGGGGATACTTTAAAGCCTTTGTTACCATCAGGGGTATTTACAAACCTTTAGTTTAGTTACTTCAACCTCTGCAGTTGTCTTTGAGTTAGCTGTGGGCAGAAAACTAATTTTGGAGAGGTAATTATAAGAGTGAGCGAACTCTATTTCTTATTGCTAATCTGGCAACCTCTGCGTCATACGAGTCTGAAGGGGATATAAAATACATACATACATACAGTATTATACATTATAGGCTATCACTGAAAATACTGAAAATTCAATCTATTTTCATTAATTTCACTCCAACATCAATCACCTCCCAAAGGAATTAATGAAAGCAAGTATGTGATCCACCGGGATTCGAATCTGGGTTACCACATACAGATTTTAACCCTTCTTTGGCGGGGCGCATCAAATGTCGAGTGAAAGAAATTTGGACTATGTGGCGGATCACAACATAAGTCGTGTGGCAATTTCAGCACGTAATGTTGCTGAGAGAGAGAGACAAGTGGTGGCAGGAGAGTAGCGAGCATATGACTGCTCCAGACCACCGCGGTGGACCAACTGACATGAATCCCACCCTCCTCCACCCTCTCACACTCGCTACATAGTGAATTGTATGGGGAAAGTACCGAATTACATGGTTTTTGCACACGTGTTGCAAGAAAACTAGCGGTCATACAAGGATCGTTGTGGTTGATCATTGGAAAGCTCTGTTTATGCCCTTTCAGGGATAGATACTTGTTTTATGCTCTGGGTCTTATTTAGGCATGAAAATGATCACGTAAACAGCCCTATTTTGGGTAAAAACACCCCGCTGGTGGCTACATATTATTTACCGCCTAGGCTGCTCTTTAGGTGTTAAACACTCTTACCATTACACCATCAAGGCAGTAATGACAGAGAGAAAGAGTCAGTGTGTGTAATAGGACAAAGATAAAATAAGTTAAAAAATATGAGGTAAAACCCAGAAAAAAAAAAAAAAAAAAAAGTGGGGATTGGGTCTGAGTAAATAGATAGATAGATAGATAGATAACCCATTCTGTACCAGCGACGTACAATGGCCGACCGTAAGAAAGTAACTCGCCAGTACCAGCGCCGTACGATGTCCGTCAGTAGTATGCGGTCCCTGTACCGAGCAGTACCTGGCACCATGACTTGTAGACACTTCTCAGTGTATTATTATGCTTTTTCCACCAACCAACTTTACATCTAAACTCAATTAATGAAATCAACAAATAAATGTGGCACTCCAAGGACTCGAACCTAGGATACTCACATCGAAATTCCGCGCACTTATACATTACGTCAAGCTGGCTCAGTACTCGTCCAGCTTTCGGAGTGAGAGGATGCGCTCTCTCGATTTTGAAGCCATTTTGGCCACAATGCTTGGTACTGGAGGTTACATTTATAGTAATACAGGTAATAATCTGGTACAGAGAGGGATAATTATAATGTAAAACTTGCAAAATAAACAAACCAAAACTGGGACGACACAAGATAAAGGCAAAGGAACTAATCAAAATCGATATGTGGAAATAACGCTTAATAATATCAAATAAACGAACACAATCCACCACATAATAACTTACGTCGATCTGGACACAGCATGTAGCCTCAGGATGTCCGTCCGTGAGACATGTTCTAGTAACCGTTCAGCGATGAGGTCGGCGGCAGCGTTGGACGGAGCACAGGCTAACACTCGGGACGTGGGGGTCACCTTCAGTACCTGGGATGATATTATGTTAAACTTGCAAAATAAACAAACCAAAAACAGGGACGCAAACTTGCAATTTGACAAGATAATATAAATAATAGTACAAAATACGTACAGCTCTCACTAACACTAAAGTCTATTGTTGTCCAGCTGAGCCTAAATTGTCATGTTTCTATCTTTGTTACTCAGCTATAAGGTAGATTTTGTAGTGAAAGATGATGGTTATTCTGAAAACTTGGCATTAATGTGACACACATGAGGGGAGGTGTGGTGGAGTGATCTTGCCACTGGCCTGGTAATCCAAAGGTCCCGGGTTCAAATCCCGATGTATCAATGGGAAGATATTATTGGGATGGAATTTGTGCTGTACCTGGTATCAGTGCATTACCACAAGCCCACCGAAACGTCAATAAAATACCCTCATTGTTCCCTGATTAAATAGCACTGTATGAATATTCTCATGTTCAAAATATGCTATAGGGGTGCAATGCCTGGGGGTGAGACAGTGAAGCACGAGAACGAGGTGGCTTCAGAGATGGGGTCGTTTCGGGCCATGAGTGAGCACCGTGCCTCATGTGAAGGCAAGATGGCAGGTGCTCGTTGTACTCTACGTGCTTCACATGTCTCCTCACTCCCTAGACTGGAACAAGACCTCACGGGCTTCACTGTTCATTGTAAAGCGGTGAATGTTAAGGCTCTCAGCCTATGCCCGAGAGGAAGTAAGTTGGGGAAAAAAAAAAAACACAGCCATAGTAGTTTCATATATTTCCATCAGTATCGAGAAATCAGCTAATAAGAAATTCAATTTACGATCAGCTGGAAAAAAATAAGAGTATAGTGCTATCGGGCAGGTATAAAATAAGAGTATAGTGCTATCGGGCAGGTATAAAATAAGAGTATAGTGCTATCGGGCAGGTATAAAATAAGAGTATAGTGCTATCGGGCAGGTATAAAATAACGTACAAAATAAGTAAATTATATTGTAAAACTTGCAAAATGAACAACGCAAAACAGGGACAACACAATATAAAGACAAAGGTAGTTGTTGTTGTTGTTTTTCCCCAAGCTGCCTGGCCGAACAGCCCCAAGGCCCCGAGCAAGGCCAAGGCTATAACCGACAAAGGTAGTTATCATAATCACTATTCTATTTTCTATTTCTTAAATTAAAATGTAAAACTTGCAAACTAAACGAACCAAAATTGGGACAAGGACAATATAAAGTCAAATTAAATTATCAAAATCGCTATGTGGAAACAACGCTTACTAAAATGAAAATTATTAAATAAAAGAACACAATCCACCACATAGGGTGTACATTACTACATGAGCAAGTTAATCTGTTTCCCAAGCAAACTAATCGCTAAACTAATACTAAAGTAGTTGTTGTTGTTGTTGTTGTTGTTCCCAAGCTGCCTGGCCGAACAGCCCCAAGGCCCCGAGCAAGGCCAAGGCCACACCGAGCACCCCCACAGAACCCCCCCTGCCGACCACAACAAAGCCTGGGTGACCGAAGCCACTCCATGGCGGGGAGCTGAGGAGGGCGCGGAAACGCCCAGGAAACCAAAGCCCCACCCAGGGCCCTGTGCCCCTCAGCAATTATGAAGAAAAAGTTGAGGGGCAAAGGAAAATGTGACGCTTTAGCTTCCAATCTTGGTAGATTGGGAGGTCAATCCACGGAAGAGACGCCGTCACTTGAGATCTAGAAGATATATAAGTAAAAGGAACAGTCAGAGTAAGCTATGGGTATGGCAGAGATCGCTCAGTTCTCACTCTGATAGACCAGCCCATCACCATATACTAAAGTAGTTATCATAATCACTATTCTATTTTCTATTTCTATCTATTTGCTCTGGCCCATTCCCCATAATTTCTATATTTGTTTTGTTCTAGGGGTGGCACACCTAAATAAAATACTAACCTGTTGGGTAGCTTCCACCAAAGTAACAGTCTTGCCAGTGCCTGGTGGTCCAAATATAATATATGGTGCTGGAAGTGATGACCCTCGCACAATGTTCCTTACCGCCTGGATCTGTTCTTCGTTGTTCTCCAGTTTACGGTTGTACACACTGAAACACAAATTCAAAACAACATTAGTTTAAAAACCCTTCTGTCCCAGAAAATAGTAAATATATACATACTGTACATACAGCCATAAATTTAACGACGGAGTGCTCCACACGAAGTGCAGTTACAGTCTCATGTCCTAATGGCGTCACTCCTGGCAGTCCTGATCTCAAAATTAAATACTTGACAAGTGGGGCAGCTCTTAATGCTGCTGTCAGGATATGAGACTTAAACTGCACCTCGTGTGGACAACTAGGTCTTAAAAATAAAGGAATAAATTAATTAATAGGAAAAAAAAAAAAAAAAAAAAAAAAAACGGCCTATCTTCAATTCTACCTACACAATATTTGGTTGTTGTTGTGTTGGTTTTGGTGGTGGGGTGGGGAAGGTGAGACGTTTGAGAGATCCGGACAATTCCAAGGATCGGTGATGGACCTTCTGAGGATGACGGTTGAACTCAAACTCCACACTAACCTTCAGACCGTTCACAAAGGTGGACATGAAGCTGAAATAATAACAAACATTAGTTAAACTGTATTTTTTTATTCATAATTTGGTTTTGTGTTAATTTCTGGAATTTGTTGGTGTGTTCGTTGTTTTTTTTAAAGTTGTGTTGTCTCTATTCGAGCTCTGTCTCGAGTCGGCCACCCCCCAGCAAAAAAAAAGAAAAGAAAAGGGGAATGTGCCTGAGTATATAGATAGTTTTGTTTTTTTTCTTTCATGATACAGGTCTCCCTTGATTTACGATTGGGTTACATTCCTGAAATAAGTAACACCCCGTTCTTAACCCCTTGAAGCTCTGGCGCGTTTTAGCAGTATATTTTGGCTATCATTAGACGATTTTATGCAGCTTAGGAAGGATCTGTGGGTATTAAAAGGGTAAAGACTCTCAATCAACCTTCTGACTTCCATATACCCCTCCTAATCTGAATAAAATCGTCTAACAGTAACCAGAAAAATAAATAAATGCGTTTTGGAGCTTGAAAGAGTTCACAGTAATCCTTTAATACAAACCCCAATGTACTTGAATAAATTAATGAAAGCATAATTATGGTCCTCCCGGGATTCCAACTCAGGACACCACACCCAGAACATAATCATCTAATCCATTACACCAACACAGTTAAAGGCTAAGTACACAATCATGATTAATATCCATTTTACATAGTCATTTTGATAAGTTCATTTGTCTTTATATTGTGCAGTTACTGTTTTGGTTTGTTTGTTTTGTAATTTTTGTAAGTTTTTCATTTTAATTAACCCCTCAGACCCAGTTGGGCTCTGAGGCATCCATAAAAAACACCCCCGCGGAACCCGGAAGGGCTCTGAGGCACCGGCAGCTTGAAAGCCTGTAAGCTTGTTTTGAAAGCCTTCCGTCCAGCTTGAAAGCTTGTTTTGAAAGCCGTCCGTCCGACGCATGTAAACAACAGCCGGTTGGACCGACGCCGCGCATCTCCGACCACAAGGAGAGGCGTCCTTGTTCGTGTGTGCCTGTATGTTATTGTTAAGAAGTGAAAAGTAATGATAAGTGGCTGATATCGCCACAAAGTTATCTCCACGGAAATTGTCATCACAACTTAACCAGTTGACTTAGAGAGCTCTACTCAACGCCATTCTACAGGTACGAAACACATCTACGCTTGGGGATGTGCGGGAATGCGGAAGCAGTCAAAATAACAAAGATACGGTAGCCTAGGCGTAGACGTTTTTCGGCCAACCCCGGGTTTCGGTATGGAATACATAGCCGGGTCTGATGGGTTAATACATACCGGTAGTGATGTACATTCTATGTGGTGGTTTTGTGTTCTTATATTTCAAAAACTTATTTTACTAAAGCGTTATTTCCACATAGTGATTTTGATAAGTTCTTTTGTCTCTATATTTTGTCGTCCCAGTTTTGGTTTGTTTATTTTGCAAGTTTTACATTTTACTTATACATACAGTAGTTAGATAGATAAAGTCGCTAGCCGTGGCATAGTCAGTAGAGCGTCGGCTGCTGATCAAAGGGTTGGCGGATCAAGGCCGCACTGTCAAAATGTTTTTGGTAGATGTCAAGACCTAGCGATCTGTGACAAACGCATAATATTCATGGTCACCCCTTCTCGGGAATTACGGCGTCTGGCAAAAAATTAAAATAGAAATATAAAAATGAAATAAAATTTAAAGTCTCACCTGTTATCAAAAGCCAGGTACACAGAAGCATCCAAGACCTTATGTACAACCCCCGCGTACACAGGGCGGCGGTGACCATGGTTAGTGACGTACACATTGTCTCCAAACACCACTGATGGTCGCTTCTCTGCCAAACCTTCAACCTGCGGAGTACAGACGATACATAAAATACATTTTTCTAATCTATTCTATATACTCAGGCCTAATCCCCACTTTTCCTATTTTGTTTTTTTCCTTTTTAAAATTTTAAGACTGAGTGCTCCACACAGACTTGGAGTTTCAGTCTCTTGTCCTAATGGCGGCGTTCAAGGCAACCCTGTTAAGGGCTGCTTCACTTGTCAAGTTTTGGATTAGAGATCGGCACATATAGTCCGATCCCAGGTCTTCCTCGGTCCACCCCTTGGTGCAGCTCCCTCCGCAATTACAGACCTGCATCTTTTCACCCAATTTTGTTCATGCATTCTCTCCACATGCCCATACCATCCCAGTCTACTTGTACGCATCTCCTCGCTAATACTCTTCATACCTAAACGTCTCCTCAGCTCATCACTTGTTATTCAATCCTGCAGCCTGGCCCCACACATCCATCTCACGGGGTACAGACGATCAGTCTATCAGTTAGTTTGTAGCCAGCCCTTACTTCCACAAGGTGCTGTTGTTGTTGTTTTTCCTCAGGCTGCCTGGCCGAACAGCCCCAAGGCCCCGAGCAAGGCCAAGGCCATAACAAGGGGTAGGGAGGATCAGCTGTGTTCTGTTGTCCCTGTTTGGGCTCTGTCTCAAGTCGGCCACCCCCAGGTATGGGTATGTGGCGCAATGCATAAGTGTGTTGATTTTCGGTGTGAGAGTCCTGGGTTCGAATCCCTGGACTGCCACATGTGTTTGTTAATTTCATTAATCGAGTTTAGAAGTAAAGTTGGTTGGTGGAGAGAACATAATAATAAAAGCGGAAGAATACATATACTGTATAAGGTATATAAAAAATAACAATTAAACCCACCTTTAATTCTACGCAACGAGTGGACTGTGGTGCGTTGTTGTCCGTTATGGCGAGTAGTTTAGCTTCCTCCAAACTATATAACCGTATGTCCGTCTCCATCTGTATCTCCTCCACCCATAACATCGTCTCGTACCAGGTCCTGTGGTTCCCGGGATTCAGGCCTCCCTCAAGCTTCTTCCTAAAATACAAAAGAATGTGTTTATTAGCTCAATTCTGGAAGGTATTGGCAATTTCTTTTTCAAATAAATAAATGATAAAAAATCTCTAAAACAGGCATACAATTGACCCATTGAGGACCAGCGGCGCACTGTTTGCGTCGGCAATGTTTGTAACGCTAAACCCCAGCACCACATAAGGTGCGTCACAGTTAATTACTCCGGTCCTATGGCACCTAGAGGGCTCAGATTTGTATGGGAACTGTGTAAGTATCCCACTTACCAAAGCCGATGGTTGAAAACTCTCAAAGTCCAACCGTGTGCGCGCGCAAAAACCTGTTTTTGCCTACCCATTGCCCCACGTTAATTCCGACTTTCGGGCACACCGTAGGACCCCTTAATGACCTAGGGGATCTGGGTTTTTTTGTGGGTTTTCCTTCATTTCTAACCCATTCCTGGTGTTTTCTGGAAAAAAACTTGTTTTCACAACCTGCCAGTCCTGGGTGGTACATTTATTATTAACTAGCTGGGGTTCAGTGGGTTAAGTAACACCCCGTTCTCTGGTGATGGGCTGGTCTATCAGAACGAGAACTGAGCGATCTCTGCCATACCCATAGCTTACTCTGACTGTTCCTTTTACTTATATATTTTCTAGATCTCGTGTGACGGCGTCTCTTCCGTGGATTGACCTCTCAATCTACCAAGATTGGAAGCCAAAGCGTCACTTTTTTCCTTTGCCCCTCAACTTTCTCTTCATAATTGCTGAGGGGCACAGGGCCCTGGGTGGGGCTTTGGTTTCCCGGGCGTTTCCGCACCCTTCTCAACTCCCCGCCATGGTGTGGCTTCGGTCACCCAGGCTTTATTGTGGTAGGCAGGGAGGGTTCTGTGGGGGCGCTCGGTTATGGCCTTGGCCTTGTTCGGGGTCTTGGGGCTGTTCGGCCAGGCAATCTGGGGAACAACAACATCCCGTTCTTAACATTAATCAGCAATTACAAATCCCAATACACTTGAATAAACTAATAAAAGCATATGATCCTCCCGGGATTCAAACTCGGGACACCACATCCAAAATATAAGCATTTAAACCATTACACCACCAACACAGTTAAAGGTTGAATACACGATCACGATTAATATCAAATTTTGGATATCAATCTAATCATGTACGGTTGCACTAATAAGTCATGTCCCAGCTGTCATTACGATTGGCTTGATCTGTGCTTTATCAATGTCTGTCAGATGTTGAATAGGGTGGGTAAGTGTAGGAACATGTTTGTATATTTCACTCGATATGAAGAAATGAAGCTTATATATTGCTGATACCAATTATTGATCAAAACATACCTGGTGCCGAGACATCACTTATTAGCGCGATTGTACTCGGACCCAACTGCATTACGGAAACCGTAATGTTTTAGTGAGTGGAAAGAACAAACTTACTTGAGCCGGACACATTCCTGCTGATGCTCGCTGGCCACTTTCTTTTCACTGAAGTTCTTGGATGCCATATGTCGAAGACTCTGGGTATATTTGTACATCTTCAACGGGGTGCTCTCTGGACGACCTCGACTGTTGTTGTATGGGAGGAAGGGGGGGTTCTGGGTTAGCTATAAATGCATATCACCAACCTAAAAATTAACTTACAAATAAACCTAATTAATGAAATCAATGAAACTAATGAATACATGTGGTACTCCAAGGATTCCAACCTTAGGATACTCATACCAAAATTCTGCGCACTAAGCATTACGCTATCAACACAGCGAGTCCCTAAGAAAGGCCATGGCCACGATCGTGCTTTCTCTAAAGGAGTGTAGATATATTGTTGGCGTAAGTGATTGTGTAGAATGCAGTCTTCTATGTGTTTAATGGTATGGGGTGCTATGTTACATCCTGGGCAGGTGTCGCCAACTGAGTCATCCAGGCTCTGTCTCGAGTCGGCCACCCCCAGCTATGGGGTATGTGCCTGAGTATATACAGTACATATACATACTATACAAAGGAAGGGAGTACAAAGGAAATCAAGCAACAACAGTTCTAGTGACCCTTCTAGGTTGCTTGTCCTCCAAAACACTGAGGATCAAGTGTCCAAACAGTGGTTTAGAGTGGGTAAGGGAACATTGGAAAGGGAATTACTGCCCTGGAACTAATGTCCGTGGCAGGACATTAGGTAGCGCTAACAAACTTGACAATAATCTGGACCTCGTAACTTCTTATAACTTAAAATGAATGAAAGCAATCGGGCTGACATTTGCATCAATTGGGAAGAGTACACCAGGTGTGGAAATTTACAGCCAGTTTGCTCAAGGTCCTTTTGAGTTACGAAGAGGTCAGAGATCGAGATAATTGTCAAGTTAGTTGGCGCTACCTATAATACAGTACCGGGTAATAGCTTCAACACCAGGTACAACTCCGACTCTAAGGAAGGGTTGTTGAGGGTAAGGCTTCTTATAAGGTGTGGTGGCCGATGACTCTTCTGCTACGCCATCCACCCGTCCTGCTCGTCACCTACCCATTTCTCCGTTCTCGCCCTCACTCTCTCGATCACTACCCTACTACGCTTAGAAGACGTATCCCCCGGTGATTACCACACACTCGTCTTTCCCCTTATACATGTACAGTTGGTCAAAGTTCCAGCTGACCCACCCTCACTCTGGGGCTCGCAGAATTATCTGGCAATACTGGTGTAGGAAGGAGGTGTGTCTTACAAAGATTGGGATTGGTAGATCTGATTTTGGCTATATCATTGTTAGAACATATACTAAACAAGGGAAAGTAAGCCTATCTCAAATAAAAATGCATACATTGCTATGTATGCTCCCGAACATTCACCCAAAGTTTGTAGATTTGCTTAAATATTCAAGTTATTATATCCACTGATTGGCAATGCATTTAAAACCTGCTGGCTGCCACAATATACTTTACTCGATTTTATAAGAATACATATTTTTGTTTTATTGGTGGCTGCTTAATGAAGGAGCATTTAGTCTTCACAACTTGAACATTACATAGTCTAATTTGCAGTAATATACAGGACAGACACAGGTAACACATTAATGGCAAGTGGGATCCCTGCACCACTACACCAGTATTACCAGCTAATTCTGCGAGCCCCAGAACGAGGGTGGGTCAGCTGGAACTTTGACCAACTGTACATACATACATACATACGTTCATACTAATCGAACAGTTACTTACGGAGGTACAGGAACACCTGGTACAACTCCGACTCTAAGGAAGGGTTGTTGAGGGTAAGGCTTCTTATAAGGTGTTGTGGCTGATGACTCTTCTGCTACGCGATCCACTACTGACAACACCTGGAGTGGATACAACACTAAATTTGTCAACAATACTGTATAGCAAAATGTAAAACTTGCAAATCAAACCATAACAGGAAACGCACAATACACATACATACTTGTTTTCACCAACTCACCAATTAATTTACAAATATACCAAATTAAAATGTAAAACTTGCAAACTAAATAAACCAAAACTGGAACAAAGACAATATAAAGTCTAATACTAATAACTAATGAAATCAATGAAAGTAATGAATACATGTGGTACTCGAAGGACTCGAACCTAGGATACCCACACCGAAATTCTGCACACTAAGCACTAGGCTATCAAGAAAGTTAAAGGTTTATGCACAAGCCTACAATATATTATGCATACAAGTTTAAAGACCGTTTTCTCCACAGAGAGCATGGTTACAGTCTCACGTCCTAAATGGCGACTTTCCAGGCGACCCTGTCAAAGGCTGCCTCTGTTGTCAAGTTCATTATTTTGAGATCGGACCGGAGTACTTGATACCACGTCATTCTAGGTCTAGGCACCCGGTCAAAGGCTTTCTCCAGATCTACAGAAACTACGTACAACTCCCTGTTTTTCTCCAAGAACCTCTCTTGTACATAACAAATATACTAACCACAGTGCGAGTGATGAAGAAGAGATGCTCGGAGTTGTCTTGTTGGAACTGGAAGACCACTGGTACTTGGTCCATTTTTAAGTCACCACCACCAACTGCCTTCATTTCTATACTGTATGACACATCTGGCAAAATAAGATTGATTTTGTTAGTACAGTCGAACCTCGGGTAACGCTGGTAATTGCAAACTAAACTAACCAGATCTTGGACGACACAATATATACACAAAAGAACTTATCAAAATCGCTATGTGGAAATAACGCATTAAGTAAAATAATCATCATCAATCTGATGCCTAACTTCCAGAGGAAGCACCCCAAAGGTCTGGCCATGGCAGGAACTACCTCCACTGACCCAATCCACTAAGTGGATTATGACCCTTAACACTGAAGGAGCAGGGCAGTTCCACCACTGTTTTGCTATTTTATTTACCCCAGTGGGGCCCTGGCTGGAAGCATACCAAACACAGAAATGTTCTGAAGAAAGGAACCAGTGGTTCACTGTTCCAGAAGCTGATTGTACCACCAAAGTGGCGGACGGTGGGGTCGCCACATCCCTACGCCAGAAATATAAGAAATAAAAGAACGCAACTAACCTGGCAGTACCCGAACAAAGCGTTGGTTCTCCACAACGCCGTACTGATCAGTCAGGGTGATCCAGGAACAATAGTGAAGGGGCTCCACTTGACGTAATATAACAGCATCACTACCGCTGTTCTTTACTGACACCGTTAGGCTGTGAGACTCTCCTGCAATGTAAGAGAGAGAGATTACTGTATTGATATACCGGTATACATTTTTAATGCCCAGACACAATTTACATAGGACGATCGCCACGGTTAAGTTCGCGTCTATTTTGACGGCAATTTGTCATGGGGGGGGGGAGACCCCCCCCCCCTAAACATATTATTGAATCCAACGGCAGTAAAAATAGATGGGAACATGTTCGCAAGCGTCCGCCGCCGCTCTGCGTAGTGTAAACAAGGCGGGCTGTACGCCCGAACACTACATTCTTGTCATATTTTGTCTCTATTGAATACAAAAGTCCTCATGAACTAATTTCAATACAATAACTTTGCTACTGTTCCTGATCATCAGAGGAGTTTCATACTAACTGAAACATAAGAAATTCAAATTTAAAACTTGCAAACTAAACAAACCAAAACTGGGACGATACAAGATGAAAGTATAATAACTTATCAAAATCGCTATGTGGAAATAACGCTTACTAAAATAAAATTTATGAAATAAAAAGAACACAATCCACAACATAGGGTGTACATTACTACATGAGCAAGTTAATTAAAATGTAAAACTTGCAAACCAAACAAACCAAAACTGGGACAAGGATAATATAGTCAAATTAAATTATAAAAATCGCTATGTGGAAACAACGCTTACTAAAATGAAAATTATTAAATAAAAGAACACAATATGAGAATATGGATTTGTACAGCTAAATTGCAAAATCAGATATCTAATGAAGAGTTGGTTAGGTAGGGTTGGTAGGTTGGTTTGGTTGGTAGGGGAATGGGAAGAACAGAAAGAGGAGGAGGATGAGGGTGTAAAATTTGTGTTAAGTCTCGGGACAGAAGAGGGGGTAGATGGGGAAAAGAATGAAGGTAGTGAAAAGATTCCTGGAGCAGGTGTGGCAGAAGAGAAAACGGAATAGACTAGGGTGAGGGGGGAGAAGGGGACCAGAGCGGGGGAGGAAGAAAAATGAGATTAAATAGTAGAGAGGGGAAAAGTTAAATTAAGGTAAGGAGAGAACAAGATATTGGGGGGTGGAGGAGGGGGTAAAATAAGGAGAGGAGAGTTCTGCTTAAACTATATACTTCAATTCTTTTTCTTTAACTATCCTTTCTACGACTACATATTTTCTAAACTAATTCTTAAATCTAGCTCTAGCTGTTTCTGGAGAAGTCACCGGTGCATAGGTGAGCTGGCTTGAAAAGGGACAGCAACTCCACAAAAAGAAGAAGAAAAAGAAGAAGGTATCATAGTGAAAATAATTAAGGTAAATACGCCCATCCCCCCTCTATTCACCTGGCTGTAGTTGTATAGTGATGGTACCGGTGCGATGGTCAAAACTACCCTTCCGCAACTGGGTCTTCTCTGGTCGAATCTCAACGCCATTCTTGTCTTGAGCCAACAGTAGTCTGAAATACATACAGTACATAGTTAACACTTATCACAATATTACTACTACTAGTACTAACCTACATAATCTTTGGTGATGGGCTGGTCTATCAGAATGAGAGTTGAGCGTTCTCTGCCATACCCATAGCTTACTCTGACTGTTCCTTTTACTTATATATTTTCTAGATCTCAAGTGACGGCGTCTTTTCCGTGGATTGACCTCCCTACTGCCAACCCTGGCAGATTGGGAGCCAAAGCGTCACATTTTTCCTTTGCCCCTCAACTTTCCCTTTATAATTGCCGAGGGGCACAGGGCCTTGGGTGGGGCTTTTGTTTCCCGGGCGTTTCCGCACCCTCCTCAGCTCCCCGCCTTTGAGTGGCTTCGGTCACCTGGGAGGGTTCTGTGGGTGCGCTCAGTTATGGCCTTGGCCTTGCTCGGGACCTTGGGGCTGCTCGGCCAGACAGCCTGAGGAACAGCAACAACAACAACAACAACCTACATAATCTATACCGTACTCCTTGGGAGCCCTGTGGGAAAGCCCGATCATGGCCAAGGCTTTCCTTAGGGACTTCACCATTATCTATAAATATCATAATCTACACATGCAATAAAAATACTATAGCATAATCATGATTACTACAGTATAGTAAACACAAACTGTTCACTGTGTGAGAGAGAGAGAGAGAGAGAAATACTGTATAGCCTAATCATGATTACTACAGTATAGTAAACACAAACTGTTCACTGTGAGAGAGAGAGAGAGAGAGTGTGAGTGAGTGAGAGAGAGTGAGTGAGTGAGTGAGAGTGAGAGAGTGAGAGTGTGAGAGAGAGAGAGTGTGAGTGAGAGAGAGTGTGAGTGAGAGAGTGAGTGAGTGAGAGTGTGAGTGAGAGAGTGAGTGAGTGAGTGAGTGAGTGAGTGAGTGAGTGAGTGAGAGAGTGTGAGTGAGTGTGAGAGAGAAAGAGAAAAAAGTGAAAAACAAAAAATAAGTGAGAGAAAGAGAGAGAATTAAATATACCTGTTACTCTGGTACCAATGTTTCAACCATTTAACTTTGTGAGCGCTGGAGGTCTTGTGGGCGTTGAAGTCATTCCCGTTGTCAAACTCAACCTGGTAAAAGAAAGAAGAGAATACCATTACATATAAATTCCCAAGTAGTCTGGACGGGCGAGTTTGGGAAGGATGTAGTTACCGGGTGTACCACTACCGACATACAACATAAATCATCTAGAAATACTTATAATAAAATAAATACTTATAAATCTATAATACTAGGTTAGGTTAGGTTGTTTGGTTAGGGTAATGTATTTTTGTATCCAAAGGCAGTCAAAATAGACGGGAACATGATGGTAAGCGTCCGCGTAGTGTAAACAAGACGGGCGGTACACCCGGTAACTATATTCTTGCCGCGAGTTTTTACTGTAATATATAATTATATATACAGTATATATATATATATATTTTTTTTTAAATTTTTACTCCCTAGACATTCATAAAGCTCCCCCCGTACAATACACTGCGTTGTACTCACCGAACATATTGGACAGCGGTAGGCCGGCTCCCTCTCGTGGTTATTCACTCGCACTGTGTAAGAAATGTAAGGTATTAGTGCATGTATCACTTATTTTTTTTTTCTGGGGGTGGCCGACTCAAGACAGAGCCAGAATAGGGACAACACTACAGAAAACAATGAACACACAAAAACAAAATACAAATTCACACACATCTAGGTCATTCTAAACTTCACAAAATCATCTAAATGTAGCTGAAATAAAATAATAAAGACATCGTCAGTACAGAAAGGGTTAAGCTCCACTATCTAATCAGCTGACTAAAAGTAACATGATGCGGGCATGTTTATCACCACTTTCATTTTTTACTGTAGTCAATATTTTTCACCTGCTGGAAATATTAACCTCTTAGCAGCTAATTGGCCACTTGCGAGTTTCAGGCTATAAGGAAGTTGGTGCCGTAAACAGCAATACAATAATAAAGTAGATGTCTAATGGATAAAACGTACCGGTATGTTAAATTTAGTTGTATGCATTTATAAATGTACTAAAACTTCATTTTAGCTGGTAATTCTGCTAAATATCAATGTTTACAGCTCCAACTTCCTTATAGTCTGAAATTCGCAAGTGGCCAATTGACCCCTTGCGAGTTTCAGACTTGAAGATTATGCTACATTTTGGGACAAGACGGGAATTATGGAGCATAGCCTAAATTCAACTTTGAATATTTAGCTAATAATAATGACCATATGAGACTGACTATGAAAACTCTCATTTGCCAGCCTGGATGGGAACATAGCAATTTACCATCAGCAGAAAAATAATAAATAAATATGGATACAGGACGTTTCGTCACCACCTCTCAGACCCGTTTCGTCACCATAATGAGCCACTACCATTTCAAGGCCATTGGACCTTGATTTAAATATTTATGCTTAGGCTATAATTTGTGATGAAAACTTAATTATTGGTTGCCTATTTGTATTATGGGGCGGTAGATATGTATCTGATATGGTTTTGTTAGATTCTGATATCGTTTGTCAGAAGGTTGTCTTATTTATAATACGATACTCGCTGTTTCTTAATAGACGCTACCAACAATACGGCCAGATCCGGTAGTAAAGTACGTTTAAGCGACCAAGAATCGAAATCGGTCTTCTCGTTCATCAGGCATACATTTCCACACTAATCTATCTATCTATTGCCTGACGCCGTGATCCCCGAAGGGGTGGCCACGAAGGAACTGCCCCCAGTCAGTCGACGCCCCTCCCCCCCAACCAGCACCGCCTTCGTTCATGTACTTCCTCACTCCATCCTTCCACCTCTCCCTCTCTGTCCCTCCACCTCGCTCTAGTACACCCTCTTAGTCATTCTCTCGCTTTCCATATGGCCGAACCATCTCAAGTTGTTCCTTTTCACACTTTCCAGCATATCTACCTCCACACCACACCTCCTACTAATTACATCTCTAAAATATGTTAGTGTTCTCCATAATCATGTGTTGTGCATATTATAATATGTAGCCTACCTGTTATGCCACGCTTTAGAGGAGCGAGGTATATATTCTGGTTACACTTCCCAGCTCTGGGAGTTGTGTAGTAATCGTCAAACTAAGGCTACTCTCGACTGGGAGAGGACTGACCTTAACTATCTACATCAAACAGATGACATACAATGCACAGAAACACGATGGTAGGTACAATGGTTTTTATTCACAACACTTGGATAGGCACACAGACATATAAATTAAACAGAGGGTTGTTCAACGGGACACTCGTACACAGGATAAATTAGATAAAATCAAGAGGTGGAATAAACCTCAAACAAACAATCGTCCTAAAAGTACGGTAAATGGGTTAGCTTGAACACATATAGGTGTAATAAGTTTATAAGAATACAAGATGATTGTAACTGGTAAATAAAAGAGGAAATGGTAGATTCCCAAAATGATAAATACAAAGAGTTCGAATGACAAGGAACTCTAATAAAAGCATAAATGCAACTCTTTAACTCTGGAATTAAATATACTATAATGCCCAAGTCTCAATGATATGATATGCGTAAACCCAGATATGCGGCAGGAACTCTCGGTTGACGTGAGTGTGCATGTTAAAATAAAGTGGCAATATTGTATCTACATTTCCTCTTCAGGGGGTCACGGGAGCCCGGGCCCGAGGAAGTATCTATATATTTCGGTATATTTCGCTACATTCCGGTCTTGTTCATACTTTGGTGACATCCTGGGCGAGAATATGCATTGGAGTGGTTTATGAGTTTCGAACCAAGCTGCAAATAATGACTTTTGGACTATTAAACATAGTGGTGACGTAACAGGTTTTTGGGACGAACCGGGTTGGTGACGAAACGTCCATACCCCATAAATATACACTGATATACCGTATATATATATAAATAACATAAAATAGGCTAGGCATTTAAAAAAATAAAAATAAATATATATACTGTATATATATATACAGGTATGAATACCGTCCAACTCGGCCCATTAAATACCAACTCGGACCACATGGCCCAATGCCCTTATGGTTTTTATTCTAGGATACTATACGAATCGTAGGCTAAATGAACAGACTATAAACAATTTAAAACGACTTTTAATTTATTATTACAGGAGTCAGTGATAAAATATAATATGTATAGTTGTATACATAATCTTTATACAAAACATTAGTTAGTTTAGGAAGGACCTTAGCATTCAAACAGACAGCAAAGGACGCACGTCCTTGAAGCATACTAAGCATTGATTAGCCATTGTGTTCATTGTAGCGATGCAGTGCAAGAAGGGTAAGATTTGTTAGTTTCTCCAACTTAATTAACTTTGTACTGTTTTCTGTTTGATTCACTCACTCGATGCTTAATCATCTTCGTAACATTTAATTTTATATATAATAAAAATATTATTAATACATACAGTATATCGTATGTAGTTGACTCACCTCATTGTATCATTAATTTTCTTTGAATCCTTTCTTTATCAGTGGTGCGCCTACTTATAGGCTATTGACTCAAACCACTAAAGTAATACATTGTTCGAAGCACTGCACTGATTATTAAAGATTTTAGTGGTTTGACTTAATATAAGGATAATATTCAAGGACACTAGTGCGACGTTATGAGAAACAATTTATTAGGGAAAATAGGCACCAATAGATTCTCCATATAGTCAGCATGGAGGATTTTCGTTATCAACAAATTGAAAAATACCCACTTCACAGACAAATACACCAGAAAATTAAGTCAAAGCAGGGGTGTGGGGGCGGCAGCCCCCACCTATAGTACTAGGTTAGGTTAGGTAAGGTTGTTAGGTTAGGCTAATGTCCTTTCAAAGGGGTATAGGGTAGTAAACACTAGGATAGCCTATACCCGGTCAGAGGTAAGAAGAAGAGTCCTGCTGTAGTCTCCTTGAATGCTACCAATATAAGTATATATGTTCACCAAATACAATCAGGGCGTCAATCCACAAAATATGAATTGTGTTATCATTATGGTTTATTATTTTGTTATCATTATAGCGCGACGGAGCGGCAAAGGCGCGAGCTCTAGTGGGGTCCGGGCATGCCCCCCCCCCGGATTTTTTTTTGAGAATTTAGGTGTCTAAAACAGCATTTCCTGCAATCTAAAAGCAATCAAGATGGAACATATGGAGACCAAAATTGTGTCAATTCACCCTTTTTGTTTCTTAAAAAAAAAAAAAAAGTTGGGAGAGTTTCTGTTATCATTAGGCTATACAAAAAGTTCATTTGCGTTATCACTCAAAAAAACAGCGTCATTTGACACCCTGATTACAATGATAGCCTACACTGATTTGAAACAGATTAACTATCAAAACACGCAACGTTGACAAACTTTAATAATCAGACGTGCTTTGAACAATGTATTACTTTATTGGTTTGAGTCATTAGCCTACAAGTCTGTTAGTGGTTTGAGTCAATATATTATATTGACTCAAACCACTAAAGTAATACATTGTTCGAAGCACTGATTATTAAAGTTTGTCAACGTTACGTGTTTTGAAAATTAATCTCTTTCAAATCAGTGTATCATTGTATTTGGTGGACCTATTTATGTTAATTCAAACCACTGAAGTCTGAATCCATTGTTAAAAAAACTGATTAAAGATTTTCAAATAAATGGGCCGAGTTGGTAATGCAAGACGGGCCGAGTTGGTAATCTTAGATGGGCCGAGTTGGCTGTACCTGATATATATATATATATATACTGTATATATACAGGGTGTTCCAGTAATGCTTTTCATAAATTATATGGTGGACTCATCAGACAAAAATAAGAATACATTACTCTATGAACATGAGGTTGAGTATTTATAATAACGGAGTTATTACACGATTTAAGTTAAAAATAGATACAATGCCATTCAGTCCAAGGGGTAATGTTGCCATTTTAGTGGATTATATCCATTTGGCCTTCGCTATCGCTTGCTAGCCTCAAGATAGTGAGCAGTAGCGATCTGACTTTTCGGTAGAAAAATATGTCCGGCTTTGCCGGATTTGATTTTCCGACCGAAAACATCAGCTCGCTACCGCTCGCAAGCCTGAAGAGAGAACGCCGATTGGATACAAACCGCTAGAACTATCTTGAGGCTAGCAAGCGATAGCGAAGGCCAAATGGATATAATCCACTAAAAATGGCAACATTACCCCTTGGACTGAATGGCATTGTATCTATCGTTAACTTAACCCTTGTCTAGCAGGGTGTTTTGGGCTCATTTGGGCATATTCAGGCCCTCCTGCATGATAAATCAAGCATCTGCATGAAAAAAAAAATATTTAGCAAAAAACTAGGCACTAAAAACTTCAAAATGAGACCAGAACGAGCTACGTAGCACTCGTGGTTCTCTTGCAGTGGTGCCACGAACATGGGAGTTTAGCATATATCGGTATATTTTTCCCAGCTACACTGCCGGCCTCTCGAGAACACAGGGAACATGAGTTAATGGGCGGCGGTAAGCCCTGGAAGTCGGCTGTCTGGCCCGCTGTGCTCCCGGCCATTTGCACTCGATTTTAACCCTTTAAAAGCCTTAATAATGCTCCTAACTTGCTGCAAATTGGTGCACGACTTAAGTCGAGCGCCGCCAATAAGGGTTTAAATTGTGTAATAACTCCGTTATTATAAATACTCAACCTCATGTTCATAGAGTAATGTATTCTTATTTTTGTCTGATGAGTCCACCATATAATTTATGAAAAGCATTACTGGAACACCCTGTATATATATATATATATATAACACATAGGGACTACTGTACTGTTAGATAAAATAAGATATACTGTAATGCCAATTAAGGTATAACAGTATTACTCACCCATCGTGGCGGTATTTTGGATGCCTCAGCACCTCACCTTGACCCTGAAATAGTCAGAAATGTATAACAATTATATTAAAACATTCACCTTGATCCTGAGTCATTAATTATTAAGAATCATATTAACCCTCACCGACATACGACGCAATTTTGAGCCTATTGGGGATACTTTAAATCCTTTCTTACCATCAGGGGTATTGAGAAACCTTTAGTTTAGTTACTTCAACCTCTGCAGTTGTCTTTTGAGTTAGCTGTGGGCAGAAAACTAATTTTGGAGGTAATCATAAGAGCAAGAGAACTCTATTTCTTATTGCTAATCTGGCAACCTCTGCATCATAAATGTGGGAAAGGGTTAATAACAAGCTTGACAGTATTGTTCTTGTACACATAGGCTACTACTCTGTACTCACCCCCCCCCCCCTCCTATAGGCCTACTAAATACAATTGTCTAGGCTAGCTCTAACACAATGCAGAAAGACATCATTATATTGAATGGATTTAGACCATAGGCTATTCCAAATAGGCCTAAGTTGGCACAAACTCTTGAACATTAACCTCTATAACTCACACATGACTAGACTAAGAGTAATCCACCTAATATTTCTACCATTTGGGAAGGGTCAGCCAGGGTATAGGTGTGGAAATGTACAGCCCATTTGTTCTAGCCCTTTTCGAGTTAGCCTACCAAGGTTAGGCTAGAATTCACGATTTCTGGACAAACATTAATCCTCCATTACAAACCCCAATGCACTAGAATAAATTAATGAAAGCATAGGCCTAATTATGATCCTCCCGGGATTCGAACTCTGGATTTCACACCCAGAACGTAAGCATCTAAATCATTACAGTTAAGAATCCCAAAAGGAATATAATTTACCAATATGATGAATAGGAAAGAGTAAATTGAAGCCACCGATAGCCTATGGTGCCTAATTAAAGAACGATGACGCTGTAGAAAACGAACGAAACAAATATTGCACAGGTATGCAACTCGTATATTATCCATTACGTCACACCAATTATTAAAATTAGTATAATACCTTTAATAAAACACTGAATAAACAGCAGTATTCCTCAGCTGTTTAGTATCTGGTTCACAAAAGCCAATTAATGCCAGGAATTAGAACTCTGACCAATGACGCCACTCAGCAAGAGATAGGCCCCCTCCTTCCACTGAGTCTGACTGTCACTGTACTGAACACGGAAGGCCTTTTGCCTTTTGGTGAGGGTTGGTTGCCGTGGGTGAGGGAAAACATGTCGTACTGCATATATATATATTATAGTATATACACGTTTGATTTGTGTTTCACGGATATGATTATCGTAAAAAAATATCTATCTCAATACGTTTGATTTGTCACTGATATAATTACCGTAAACATATCTCTCTCTGTATATATATATATATATATATATATATATATATATATATATTTTTTTTTTTTTTTTTTTTTAAAGAGACAATGAACGGAGGAAGGAAAAACACAGATAAAACAAAAAGGTCCATGTGCCTAAAGGCATCCTCCATTCATAAAATGTTTGTAACAACTGGATTTAAACATTTGTAGATTGTAAGTTTGTGGAAAGCAATTCGAGGGAAGTGAATTCCAAAGAGTAGTAGCTCTGGGGATAAATGAATTCTGATAAGCAGAAGTTCTGCATTGTGGAGGAGAAAGTGTAAATTCATGGGCGCTCTCAGCTGCCCTAGTTCTACGGGGAAAGATGTGGAGAGGCGGCACAATTGAAGCAAGTTCCTCGGAACAATTGCTGTGAAAATATCTGTAGAATAATGCAAGGGATGCAACGTTTCTTCGTATGGATAATGTAGGAAGGTCCTGTGTGATTGCAGGGTTATTGATTAATCTAATAGCTTTATTTTGAATTTTGTCCAACTGCCTCAATGCAACCACTCCACTTCCACCCCACAGAGGTGAACAGTAATCCATCTGAGAACGCACATGACTTTTATATATCACGGCCAACTGCTCGTCAGTGAAGAATTCTCGAACTCTGTACAGGAGTCCCAGTTTTTTAGAGGCATTCTTAGCAATGCTTCTAACATAATGTGTCCAGCTCAAGTTAGTAGTTAATGTTACACCGAGAATGTCAATACTAGGGGAAGTGGGAATATTTACATCATTCAAAAAAATATGGGAGTCAGTGAGATTCTGTCGGTTAGAAAATTTAATGTACTTGGTTTTCTGTGCATTAAAGGAAACTAGATTCTTTTGTCCCCATCCATTAATTCTAGAAAGGTCCTGGTTCAGAGAAATTGCAGTGTTTATTTTTGAATTTATAAGATCGGGTTGGGTGACAGAATTGGTAAATGTGAAGGAACTGTGGAGTGTTGAGTCATCTGCGTAGGAATGTATTGGATTATGAGTGGTAGATATGAGATCATTGATATGAATGAGGAACAGAATTGGGGCCAAAACTGATCCCTGGGGAACACCAGCATATATGTATGTGTGTGTACTGTGTATGTATGTGTGTGTATGTGTGAGAGAGAGTGTAGGGGTGTATATATGTGTGTGTCCTGTATGTATGTATGTGTGTGTGTGTGTTGGGTTTAGGAGTGGGTGTCATAGGTGGTGTGGTCACAAGAAAGAGGGACAGAGGGTTCAAAAGTCACACTAATTAAAACGCCTCTCCAAACACTTTCAAGTAAATAAATACAATATTAACAATAATGATACTACTACAGCGGGTACTATTTTATTATTTGTATTATTTCTATAGTCAATTTGTAAATAATTATAACACATTTGTATTACTCTATTCTGACTGATTCCCCTCCATATGTAGGCTAATATATGTAATTGTATGTATATTATGAAATAAAGACTGATATAATATAGTATCAAAATAATTGCAAATAAATTTGTTTATAAAACAAAATAACGAAAATATAAAAACAAATATATACAACTTATACTGTAGGTGGCCATAACAAAGGGACAGCTTTAGTGCCAGAAAAGGACAGTGGTCAGTGGCTGCCGACTGACAGAAAACACATGGTAGGCCTACAGTTGGCCAAATAAGTCGTGTCTTCGCTGTCATTTCGTTTTGCTCGTTGTGTGCTGTATCAATGTCTGTCAGATGTTGAATAGGGTGTGTAAAGATAGGAACATGTTTGTATATCTCACTCGAAACGATAAATTAATGAGATATTGCTGATACCAATTATTGATCAAAGCATACTTGTACAAGCAGAGAGAGAGAGAGAGAGAGAGAGAGAGAGAGAGAGAGAGAGAGAGAGAGAGAGAGAGAGAGAGAGCACGTATTAGGCGTTAGGTTAGGTTCATGCTGAACCTAGGACCCAGATCACATGTTGGCCAGGAACAACTTCAGTCACTAGGTATGCTCAATGTCTCTGACAGGGCCAAACAAATCAGGCTAACTAATGCCTTCAAAATGTTCTATGACAGAGCTCCAGAGTATCTTAAGAGTGATTTTGTTAAAGCAAATGAGAGGAGTGGACATAATACAAGAAACAGGATGTTTAATTTTAAGGTCCCGAGAATCCAAGGACAGGATAAGCAAACATTCTTCTTCACTGCCATCAAAGACTGGAACGACCTACCCCAGTCAGTCCGTGAAAAGAGAACACTGTATTCCTTCAGACGTAGCCTGAAGGAACACCTGAACCGGACAGCTGCGAGAAGGGAGCACCAAGCTTATGTCTACTACTAAATACGACATAAGAGATAGACAAACCAAATTGAAATGATTACGGATTACTGATATTTACTATAGGATGTAAGGTATCTTAAAATAACCCCCTAGAAATACTTTCTCTAAAATATCTATTTCTTTATCCTCCCCATTTCCCCAGCTAACCTAATCCCACAAGGACCCCAATGGAAATACGCCTAACGGCCTTATTGGGCTATCCTTAGTTGGAATTATGCAAGGCTGGTACATGTCATATTTGTAACATACTATGTGGTACCAACTCTGTAAATTGCTAACTGAATAAATATTATTATTATTATTATTATTATTATTGACTGTACAAGCAGGCAGAGAGAGAGAGATTGCACAACCGGAGCTCCGTGGTAAACAACGTGTTGATAACAAAGGAAGCGTGCCAGACGTACGATACCATTCATTACCCACAGCCAGGGATAGAATGGTGTACCAAGATTGTGTCATGTATTCAGTGTATACTATAGTAGGTTTATTTCCAGCTGATGGCAAAATGAATCCTTTAGTAGCCGATTTCTCGATACTTAATGCTAAAATACGAAATTACTGTCTCTGCATCATATTGCCAAGTTTTCACAATAATCACCATATTTAGCTACAACATTTTCGTAATAGCCAAGTAATATATAGCAATTTACCATCAGTTGAAAAAAAACCCGGACAATAGAAACCCACACAAACTTCTGATAGACACCAGGGAAAACTAAGTTGCATTCATTCTTACCCCGCGCGCTCGCTCTCTCTCTCTCTCTCTCTCATTTGAGTGATGGTGTAATGGTTAGTGTTGAACCCCTTCAGCACCATGACGATTTTTTACCTGTGATTCTGGCTAAATTAGATGATTTTATGCAGTTTAAGAAAGACCTGTTATTTAGAGGGTTTATTGAGATCGTATTTACCCATTTGAGTCCTACAGGTTGAAAATAAACTAAATAAAATCGTCTGATGGTAACCAGAATATGAAAATGATGTCATGGTACTGAAGGAGTTAAGATCTATATGTGGTAACCCAGGTTCGAATCCCGGTATGATCACATGCTTTCATTAATTTAATTGGAAGGGAGTGAAATGAGTAAAGTAAATTAATATACCCTGTATTTCGCATGTTCTATATTATTTACAAGTACAGTAGCCTACCGGCATATCCCTAGAATGAGCTGCAATGTCTGAGATACTAAATTATTGGGCGTTTGTGCCCATCTTTTATCTTAAATTACAAGTATATCCTTAGAATGGGCAAATACTAGATATTCGGCAACTTCTCACTCTCTCTCTCTCGGACTCAGTTACTCACTAATTTTCCCCACATAGGCTGGCTACCTCTCTCCCCCCCCCCCCCCCCCCCAAACACACACAAACACTTCCTCGTGAATCATGGTGCAACTGTTATCAGGCAGAGATAACATTCTACCATATCATTTTTAACCCGGAATTTTGATCTTTCCCAGAAATGTTTTATCTATGATGGCTATAGCGGTATTTGAAACAGATAAATATAGTTATGATATGGTACTAATTAGTGTGTGTGTGTGTGTATAATTTATATTTTTCCACCAGCAACTTAATGCTCTTAATTTATATACCGTATATCCTTTCAATCTAAGTTTTGAGCACAATAATATACTGTACTGTACTGTACAGTATAGTTAAATTTGGCTACATGAAGGCTATTTTATTCAGCTACAGTTAGGCAAAAGTGCATGTATAAATGTGTGTGTGTGTACTTACTCTAGTTGTACTTACTCTAGTTGTATTGCGGGAGTGAGCATGCTCGTTATTTCCCGCCTCCTATATGTGTAGGTGTTATATGTATCGTTGGAATGGCTGTGGATGTGTGTGTAGTCTGTATTTTTAGCCAATTGGCGACATCGGAAACGAAGGCTTAGGGTGGATCTGTATGGTACCATTCTCACTATAGACGGTGTGTGTGTGTGTGTGTGTGTGTGTGTGTGTGTGTGTGTGTGTGTGTGTGTGTGTGTGTGTGTGTGTGTGTGTGTGTGTGTGTGTATATCAGGTGTCAAACTGGGACATTTTGTTTAAGACAAATAATATGAGAAGGAATACAAGACAATTAACATGAAATAGTATTGTCTTGGTCATTTTACCAATTCCAGACATCATAAACCATAATTTTATCTGGTAAGGATGGTGTTAGCGGGCGTACAGCCTTGTCTAATTTTACCTTTTTTTCTTTACAAAATTATCCCACGACCAGCTGTTATTTGCCCCCTGCTGGTAATATATATTATGATGACAATA
This sequence comes from Paralithodes platypus, assembly GCA_032716605.1. Taxonomy (NCBI): domain Eukaryota; kingdom Metazoa; phylum Arthropoda; class Malacostraca; order Decapoda; family Lithodidae; genus Paralithodes; species Paralithodes platypus. The sequence goes on from CM064559.1 coordinate 5,826,832, forward strand.
AGTCATGGGGGTGAGCGGGTCAAAGCCCCCCTCAACATATTATTGTATGATTTGTATCCCACGGCTGGTAACAAAACAAGGCAAGAGTTGTGTTATTGGGCGTATCACCTACCTCTGACAGGGTATAGGCTATCCTAGTGTTTACTATACCCCTTTGAAAGGACTAACCTATTCTAGTATTATGGGTGGGGGCTGCTGCCCCCACACCCCCGCTGTTTGACATCAACTCACGTGTTTACATGACGTACACCCGGTAACACAACTCATTCCAAAAACAATTTACCTAACAGCTGGCCGTGGGAGGAAACCCCCATGACTTATTGTAATTATTATATATATAACCAGCGGGGGGCAGTACCACTCAAGATCAGTTGTGCCGGCTTATTTACCATGATTTGTTATACATCATATGATATCGGGGATTTTAAAGTTGCTCATATCGCAAATCCTCCATGGAGATAATATAGAGGATGTTATGGTAAGAGTTGTGTTAGCAGGCGTACCGTCTGCTTTGTTTACATAGTTGCACGCTCGCAGTTACATTCGCATCTAAGTTGACTGCTGTTATTTGGGTAAGAGTTGTGTTATCGGGCGTACCACTACCGACATACAACATAAATCATCTATAAATACTTAACCTAAGGTAACTAAAAAGCCTAACCTAGTATTCTCATTACTACACGAATACTAGGTTAGGTTAGGCTGTTTGGTTACATTAATATTTTAGAGAGGTCGAGTTATGGTGCAGGCCTACGTCGGTAGTGGTACGCCTGATAACACGACTCTTGCCCCTGCTGGTAATATATATCCCTCAACCCATTATTGTATCCCACCGTTCCCACGGCCGGTAACAAACCAATTTATCCAACACCTGGGCATGGGATATCATAATGGGTTACCGACAAGGGGCTTTGCCCTCCTCACCCTCCATGACTTATTGTCATCATATATATTACCAACAGGGGCAAATAACAGCATTACCAGCAGGGGCAAATAACAGCATTACCAGCAGGGGCAAATAACAGCATTACCAGCAGGGGAAAATAACAGCATTACCAGCATTCAAATAACAGCATTACCAGCAGGGGCAAATAACAGCATTACCAGCAGGGGCAAATAACAGCATTACCAGCAGGGGAAAATAACAGCAGATATCAGCATTCAAATTACATTAGACGCGAATGTAACTGCGAGCGTGAAACAATGTAAACAAAGCAGACGGTACGCCCACTAACACAACTCTTACCGATATTATTGCAAGTAGGCTATATACTGTACATACCTAATTGCCCTGGGAGTCCGGGACTAAAATTGATGGCAAGAATGTTAAGTGCGGGCGTACCGCCAGCCTTGTTTACACTACGCGTAGTGGTGTCGGACCTTTGCCATCATGTTCCCGTCTATTTTGACTGCCCTTGGATACAATAATATGTTGAGGGGGGCTTTGCCCCCCTCACCCCCCCCACATGACATATTGTCATCATCATATATATTGCCAGCAGGGGGCAAATTACCGAAAAAAATCGCCGTCAAAATAGACGCGAACTTAACCCTCCTGGCCCGGGCTGTATCTCCAAAGGACAGGGTGGGCTACCCGGGCGATCTGGCCGATAAACGTCTAGGCCTAGGCTACCGTATTTTGGTTTATTTTAACTGCTAGAAATTTCCCATTCATCTATAAATGTAGTGCGGTTTCCAATCTGTAGACTGGCGTTGAGTAGAGCTCTCTAAGTCAACTGGTTCAGTTGTGATGACGATTTTAGTGGAGAGCATTTTCAGGCGATGTTAGCAATACGACGATCTTTTCACTACTGAAACAACGACATACAGACATACAATAACAAACGAGTCTTCTCCTTCTTGTTTTCGGAGGTGCGGTGATGCAACGATCGGTTTTGTTTACATGCGTCGGACGCACGGCGTTCAGACCAAGCTGAATAGGCTTTCAAGCTTACTATCTTCTGAAAGGACACCCGGGCACCTGCCCTTATTTTGTGGTGTCATATTAAAATGACACCCGGGGAGGAAGGGTTAACCACGGCGATGGACAAATGTAAAAATTACGGCAGCGTCGGACCTTTCTAATCATGTCCCCGTCTATTTTGAATGCCATTGGATACAATAATATGTTGAGGGTGGGCTTTGCCCCCCTCACCCCCCCCCCATGACATATTGTCATCATAGATATTGCCAGCAGGGGGCAAATAACCGAAAAAAATTGCCGTCAAAATAGACGTGAAGTTAATCTCGGCGATCGCCCTATGTAAACATGACGACCGTACGCCCGAACTCTACATCCATCCCAAATTGTTTCCAACATCGTATAGCCTAGTGCCGCGAAAGATATCTTGGTAAGATTAGGAGTAGTGGGCGTACCACTACCAACATACAGCATAACTCATCTATAAAACATGAACCTAACCAAACCTAACCTAGTATTCATGTAGTACTAGGTTAGGTTAGGTTAGGTTAATGTTTTATAGATGATTTATGCTGTATGTCGGTAGTGGTACGCCCAATACTCCTAATCTTACCGATATCTTTAATTATATAAAACAGTTTACCCAACAGCTGGCCGTGGGATACAGTAAAGTGTTCCGGGGTTGACAGGGGGATTTTTCCCTATGACTTATTGTCACCATCGTAAATAGGCCTAATATTACCAGCAGGGGGTAAATAACAGCTGGCCGTGGGACATTTTGGAAAATAAAATAAAGTCAAATTACACGCGAATGCAGGACATATGTAAACAAGGCGACGGTACGCACTAAGCCCGCTAAATCGCTAATGGAACCCTAAACCCTTAGCCTTTTACCCAAATATCTGCTGGCCATGGAATAAGCTAAGCCTAGCCTAATTTAGGAAGAACAAAGGTCAATATAGAGGAGGCGCTACAATATAGGTAGCAAAATTCTAATGGTAGTTTTGGGTTCCTATCATCATATGCTTCATTTTTATATTTTTTTTTCTCAGGAAAAAAAAAAAATCTTGGGTTTTTTATTTTTTTTATTGGATTTATTTTTTATTTTTTATTAACCTAACCAAAAAACGGTAATTTTTTTGAAAAGACTCGCAGCGTTATTATACATAATTTATTAGGGAAAGTGAAGCTCTATGGAATCCTTATAATATACTCACATAGATTCCACTGTGGAAGAATAGTTTTGATAGTTAACTATAGTTTTGATGTAAATACTACCGCAACTACGAATCTTGTTTCCGAGACCTAGTATATTAACCTAACCTAACCCTAGAGTGCCCTAGACCCAGTACGTGGGATACAACACTAGCCCTTGCAAGTTGCATTCCAGTTACTGTGGGTTCATATATTAGACATACAATAACATCTTTGTAGAACATAACACTTTAGGTCCTACCGTAGCGAGTGTACTCCATTTCGAACACTTTTTGTAAACATGAACACGTCCGTAGCAGAGCTCTCAAGATTGCGGGACTGAGTTTATTTACGCGTTTACGCGCGGGACTATCTATATTGACAAAATCGAGTTACAAAACTTATCAAAACTATTCTACCACAACGAAATCTATGCGAGTATATTATAAGGATTCCATAGAGCTTTACTTTCCCTAATAAATTATGTATAATAACGCTGCGAGTCTATTCGCGATAATTATCAAAACAAAAAATCCCAAGATTTTTTTCCTCCCCCCCCCCCCCGGGGATAAAAAGTATATAGAAATGAAGCATATGATGATAGGAACCCAAAACTACCATTAGAATTTTGCTACCTATATTGTAGCGCCTCCTGTATATTGACCAGAACAAAAAATTGTGACCGTTAATGGGCATAGGCCTAGGCTATATCAGTGCATACATCTCCTACATCGACCTAAAATAGGCCTAGCCTAGGCTATCACTAAAATTTCCAAACATAGGCAATAATCTTCAAGGACAATACATCTACCTTATTAGAAACAATTTATTAAGGAAAATAGGGATCAATAGACTCGCCATTTTTTCTCCGTATAGGCCTAGTCCGCATGGAGGATTTTCGTTATCGACAAATTGAAAAATACCCCCTTCACAGACAAATAGGCTACACCAAAAATCTAAGGCAAAAATGTCAAACAGCTGGGGTGTGGGGGCGGCAGCCCCCACCCATAATACTAGGATAGGTTAGGTAAGGTAGTTAGGTTAGGCTAATGTCCTTTCAAAGGGGTATAGGCTAGTAAACACTAGGATAGCCTATACCCAGTCAGAGGTAAGAAGAAGAGTCCTGCTGTAGTCTCCTTGAATGTTACCACATAGGCTAGGCCTACCTCATAGCCTAGCCTATGCTGGCATGTCTTACAGTTAGGTTTTAGCCTATATTATGACAATTTGTGCAATAGTAGGACGTATTACAAAGAAAATGTGGTCAATTATCCTAATTATGCTTACAGGAAGCCTTGAAACAATCTCCAAGCAAGGCCTTAGCAACAGTCAGGTGGTTTGTTGACATAGGCTACACCACAACCACTTAAATAACACCCTCCTCCCTCTTTAACAACCAATATAACCTCTTACTTACCCTTCAATGAGACCTTCGGCACCCCTTTAACGGTATATTAAAACACGGGAATTACAAACACGGACAGAATTTGAAGAACAATCGAAACTGCTGATAACGCACCTCCTCCTCTTTGGTTCCTCCCTCCCTAGCAGGGCTCGCACGTGTTACCAAGAGTTCAGTGTTGCCAATTAAGCTACTTTCGCGCTAGATTTAGATATAATTCAGGTCAGGGGAAGGTATTGAGGGATAAGCCTCTACAACGGCACCTCGTATCTACATTGGAGAGAGAGGAAGCTGTTGGAGTGGCTTTGTTATGTTACACTTACACTTAGTTACACTTAGTTGTATTCCGTCCGTTAGTGACACAGTTGAGCTGGGGCTCCACTGCGACCAGGCAGCTCCCTTTCTTCCACTCGTATACGTCGTATACTCGTATACGTCGTCGCAATTCGATCTAGACATTTGTTTTACATCTAGCAACATTAATTCCAGTGATAGTCTGGAGATTTGAGCCATTTTAGAGCGATATTGTTCCGTTATTCTAGCTATTTAGATCGATATTGTAGAGATTGTGCCGTTATTTTAGCTATGTTCAGCATATATTTACTATCTAGCGAACTGTATTAACTTTGGTAACCCTGCCAGAGTTAGTATCAGTCAGGGTTACCAATACCAAATAAAGTCCGCGCCAGTTCAGTTCAGTTCATTTCATTCATTCACATTCAGATGTCCTATCTCAGTTCCTGTACGGTTTTCTTTGCCGATGTTCACAGGTACGTTTTTCTCCTTTTTCATTGGGTGTTCTACATTCACAATCGCTTTCCTACATTCACATTCGATTTTCTACATTCCCATTCACCACAATCGGTTTTCTACATTTACATTCATATTCGTTTCTCTACATTCACATTCGTTTCTCAATATATAGCCTACTTATAACCCTGCACAACCCCCGCACGTTATGCCCCTCTGCAGGTCCCACTACATAAACATGAATGCAGGATGGCAATGTGATAGTAGCAAACTGAATGTGAATGTATAAAACCGAATACAAAAGTAAAACATTGAAAATAAATGAAAACAGTACAATATCTGAGATGGGAAATGGGACATGCGAATGTGAATGTGAAACTGAACTGATGTGAATGTGACGGCAAGATTTTCGAGAATGTGAATGTGGTGGTAAGATTACGTTGGCTCCTCTATCGACCACACCTTGGGTTTTATGCAGCCTGAATGGCCAAATATTTTCCTTGTTTGACCACCATAACCCTTTGACATGTTATAGGCCTAGGCCTATGTAAGATGGATCTTTGATATAGATTAATAGTGATTGTATTTTAATGTGGAGAAATAGGCCTAGGCTAGGTTGTCCAATTATTAGCCTAGGAACTAAAAGACAAACTTTTCTCTTGTGATTTTCTGAGTAATTATTTACAAGTTGGCCCTCCGCTTATTTGCTGCATAAACTAGGGTATTCTGGTGGCACTTGATACATCCAGTATGGTAATAGTAGCCTAGGCTAGTCTTTTCGCTGTAAGTAGGCAAAACATCATGACTTCTAAACTCTAACTAAAAAACGACCTGAATAATCGAGCTAATATTTCTACCATTTTCAGTCAATGAATAGGCTATACAGTATGTGCAAATTTACAGCTAATTTGCTCTAGCCCTTTTTGAGTTAGAGGATAGAGGTAATGTTTTCTCGCCTACTTAGCCTACACAGCGAATAGACTATAGTAGCCTGGCAGTAACAATCGCCGCCTCCTATAAAGAGCGCACACAATACCGAAAGAGTGACCCATCCTACTAAAAATACGGTTAGGCCTAGTGCAGTAAAAAATTCAGTTTTATTAGTTTCTAACGATATTCACTAGGATTTTTATACTGCATTAATTTATGGTAAGGATGTAGTATTTGGGTGTATTGCCCGCCTTGTTTACACTAGGCCTACTCGGCACGCACGCGATAATGTTCCCGTCTATTTTGACTGCTGTGGGATATAATTATTATGTTCCTTCCAACAACCAACCATACTCCTAAAATCGATTAATGAAATTTACAAACACATGTGGCAGTCCGTGGATTCGAACCCAGGATGCTCACACCGAAAATCAACACCTTATACATCGCACCACAAAGACAGTTAAAGGTTGGTGGACACTGCCTACGATTTATTATGCAACTTTGAGGGCCTCACCCACCTATGACTTATTGGGTTCAATGTTATTTTAATACCACGAATTTTGTTGATATATTTGAAGATAAATATTGAATCTATATGCTCTAAAGATCATAATAAAATTTGTTTTAACCCTCGGCAAAACCTAATAAAAAAGTATGGTACTAAAATTTCTTTTTCGTAACAAGGTTGTCAATACGGTACTTTCAGTCATCGATAGCTCTAAAGATCATATGAAAATGTGTTAAACCCTCGTAAAAGCCTAATATAAAAGTATGGTACTAAAATTTAATTTTCGTAACAAGGTTGTCAATACGGTACTTTCCCGTTATCAATGTACAATCAAGCTGAAGATTGCAGAGTAAACACCATAGACTTCATCGTTTTTTTTTTTTTTTTTCAACTTCGTATAATCGACAGCCAATTTTTTTGTTTGTATTAAGGGATTGGTACTCAACCAGCGGGGGTGTGAGGGCGGCAGCCCCCACCCATAATACTAGGTTAGGTTAGGTAAGGTTGTTAGGTTAGGCTAATGTCTTTTCAAATCACTATGGGGAGCGAGCGTGTCTCAACATCGATCGATAGGCCTAATGGGGAAAATAGGTTTTCCCGAGATTTCTAATTAATTACAAACACTATATATTGATGCAAATGACCAATTTTGTTTATAAAAAACACTCGGAAAATTTGTGGTATTAAAATAACATTTTTCCACTTATTGTCATCATCATATATATTGCCAGCAGGGGGCAAATATCAGGAAAAATAGCCGTCAATATAGTCGGGAACATAACCGCAAGCGCACTACCGTTGTAAACATGACAACCGTACGCCCGGATAATACATCCTTTCCAAATTTATCCCACACATTTGACAACGCTAGAGATCCTTTCTAATTATAGGATCTCTACACAAAGCTACCTCGCGCTATTTTCCTTTTTGAACCGTTTATACATTAACTTGCCTTATTCACGAAGCCATTCTACTGACGCACGGGCAGCTACAGGGGTATGGGGCGGAAGTGCCAGTGTCATGTGACACACGTCTATAATTATAGCGAATATAACTCTGGTGGAACCGATATTTACCCTGGCCTATAATCTGAATAAAAGCATTTGGCAATACTGTATCATTAATAAAGTATAGAAATCATCATCTTATTGAAGTACCGGTAACATGACATAACTTCAGACACTCTAGAACACATATACTGTACAATGAACCACAGTTATGGGATAAATACAGTACATGATGTTATGGAAAAATAAGTATGTCTGCGGTGTTCTTCCATAATGCAGAGTAATTTTTCCATAACTGTAGCTTACATACTGTTATCCAGAAGTGTCCGAAGTATAGCCCCCGTTCGAAGCTAGGGCATTTCACGGTAGTTATTGTTTGTTATATTTCAGATTGACAACAGACTTCCAATGTGTGTGTGGCTGACAGACCTTCAGTACCAGTCAGTCTTGTGTGTGTTCCAGTCAGACTTCATCACATCTTCAACAACTTTTACTTTAGGCTCCCATCACCTGCACTATAGTCTATTCGCTGTAAGTAGGCGAGACATCACAACCTCTGACTCACAAATGACTAGAGTAATCGAGCTAATATTTCTACCATTTGGGAAGAGTCAGTCAAGGAATAGATGTGGAAATTTAGTCCATTTGCTCCAGCCCTTTTTGAGTTACAGTGGATAGAGGTAATGATTTCTCGCCTACTTACAGCGAATAGACTATAGTAGCTGGTGCACAACTGAATAATACACTTGAACATTGATCGAGACGGGGCTGTTCGGCCAGGCAGCTTAACCCTTAAAGAGAGGCACTCGACTTAAGTCGTGCACCAATTTGCAGCAAGTTAGGAGCATTATTAAGGCTTTTAAAGGGTTAAAATCGAGTGCAAATGGCCGGGAGAGCAGCGGGCCAGACAGCCGACTCCCAGGGCTTACCGCCGCCCATGTTCCCTGTGTTCTCGACAGGCCGGCAGTGTAGCCAGTAGTGAGCATAGGTGGGAAAAATATACCGATATATGCTAAATTTCCATGTTCGTGGCACCACTGCAAGAGAACCACGAGTGCTATGTAGCTCGTTCTGGTCTTATTTTGAAGCTTTTAGTGCCTAGTTTTTTGCTAAATGTTTTTTGTTCATGCAGATGCTTAATTTATCATGCAGGAGGGCCTGAATATGCCCAAATGAGCCCAAAACACCCCGCTAGACAAGGGTTAAAGAACGACAACATCAACATTGATCGAGGGAAAACACTGATTTGGTTTATATGTCTCAAGGGAATGTTTCAAAATAATACATCATCTCTGAATTGTTCAGTAAATTTTATACCACTTACATGTAACTTATGAGAGCTTTAAGTATCGTAACAGCCGCTGTGACTATTTTTGTACAGTGCATGTACCGGTAACTTAAGACAGTGAGTGATGTTGCTTGGTTGACACGGCTGCGGGACAGTAGCCAGGACTCAATATAAGAGCCCCCAATCCCGTCGCAGTATGGTTGTAACAGCTAAGTAACATATGATCGCTTATAGTATTGGCCCCTGAAGTGCCATCATGGAAACAGGTACGGATCGGGTTATCCAAGACACTCAACAATATGAAGAGAACATTTTGGGATTACCAGTACCGGATGAAGTGTATGATCATACTCAAGTACTGGTACCGGTAACTCCACAATATGAAGAGAACATTTTGGGATTACCAGTACCGGATGAAGTGTATGATCATACTCAAGTACCGGTACCGGTAACTCAACAATATGAAGAGAACATTTTGGGATTACCAGTACCGGATGAAGTGTATGATCATACTCAAGTACCGGTAACTCAACAATATGAAGAGAACATTTTGGGATTACCAGTACCGGTAACTCAACAATATGAAGAGAACATTTTGGGATTACCAGTACCGGATGAAGTGTATTATCAGGATGAATTAATTTGTAAAGGGTTAATTAAGTGTGAAAGAGAAACATTATACTTGGCGTGTGGAGATGAAGAGATTGAAACTGTTAAATGCGAACAGGACCCACTTGAATATTCTGAGGTAGAGTTTGGCACTGCCAGTGAGTTAGCCGGCCATGTTCCCAATCTTGATGGAGAAAAAAACAATGAATCAAAAATGCCGGAGAAACTGTTATTTGGTGGAAGGTCCCTTGAGAACCAATGCCACTTATGTAAGAGACAATTTAATTGTAAAAGTAATCTCAAGGAACATATGGCGACTCACACTGGGGAGAAGAATCATCAATGTCAAATATGTTTGAAATGTTATGGTCGCAGTACCACCCTCACGAGACATTTGAAGATGCACAATAGGGAGAAAAAGGAAGTGTCTGAGATGCCGGATTTACAGTTAGTTGGTGGAAGTCTCCTGGAGAAACTGTTAGGTGGAAGTATCCTTTAGAAGCAATGTCACATATGTAAGAAGCTGTTTAAACGTAAAAATAATCTCCAAGAACATATGGTGCTTGATGGTGAGAAAAAGCATCAATGTAAAATATGTATGAAACGTTTTCACCGTAGTAAAAGTTTCAAGTATCATTTGAAGACGCACACTAGAGAGAGAATGAAAGTGTCTGTGATGCCGGAGAAACAGTTATATTGTCTCTGTCACAGTTTTGGTTTGTTTAGTTTGCAAGTTTTACATTTTAATCTTTATAAGTATTTAGGGATGTATGTAAGCTACACCAGTAAAGCAAAAGAAGCTGAAGTCAAACATTGTCACAATGTGTAAAATTAGACTACAACCACTGAAAGCAATTGCTTTTTTTATTTTTATTTTTTTTCTATATCCAGCTTCTACCTCCGGACATAATCTTATAGCCTGTATATCGTACATGGGAGTCTGCAATTATTGATAAATAAACTTAATTGCGCTTTCAAACTTATGTCGTTTCTCCAACCTTTTTTTTAGAGTGAATTAGAAGTACCGGTAACATGACGTAACTTCGGACACTCTAGAAAACATATACTGTACAATGAACCACAGTTATGGGATAAATACATCATGTTATGGAAAAACATATATAGTACAATGAACCACAGTTATGGGATAAATACATCATGTTATGGAAAAACATATACAGTACAATGAACCACAGTTATGGGATAAATACATGATGTTATGGAAAACATATACAGTACAATGAACCACAGTTATGGGATAAATACATGATGTTAGGGAAAACATATACAGTACAATGAACCACAGTTATGGGATAAATACATGATGTTATGGAAAACATATACAGTACAATGAACCACAGTTATGGGATAAATACATCATGTTATGGAAAACATATACAGTACAATGAACCACAGTTATGGGATAAATACATGATGTTATGGAAAACATATACAGTACAATGAACCACAGTTATGGGATAAATACATCATGTTATGGAAAAACATATACAGTACAATGAACCACAGTTATGGGATAAATACATGATGTTATGGAAAAACATATACTGTACAATGAACCACAGTTATGGGATAAATACATCATGTTATGGAAAAACAAGTATGTCTGCGGTGTTCTTCCATAATGCAGTCATTTGTCCATAACTGTAGCTTTCATACTGTTATCCAGAAGTGTCCGAAGTATAGCCCCCGTCCGAAGCTAGGGCATTTCACGGTACTGTACTGTAATTGTTTAATTGTATGAACTATTTTGTTTGTAAATCCCATAGCTTCACCCTTCTACTAATGAAACTGATCACTAATTTAGATGTTTTCTTATATTCCCACTCCGGCATCTGCCTCATTTTATTGACCGTATACTATTTATTCATGCATGGCTTTGTTATTTTGGATATTTATTTACGGTCTTGCATTTATGATTTAGTCATGAATCTATATATATATATATATTTATACTGTTCCTACACACCATAAAATAATACTAAGGAATGGATCCAAGTAAACACTATATAAAAACTCAATATACAATGTATTAAATAAATTATGATATCACAGTTTAACTAAAAACAAATATTGACTACAGTATTTGGCAAGAATTTACTCAGGCCCATTCCCCATTTTTTTTTTCTGGGGGTGGCCGACTCAAGACAGAGCCCGAATAGGAACAACACAACAGAAAATAATGAACACACATAAACAAAATAAAAATTCACACACATCTAGGTCACCCAGGAGAAGACCCAGAGACCAGGGTCACCAAGGTCCCTCCAGCACTCCCCCGACCCCCAATATTATTTGTACTATGAACCACAATATATATTTTCATATATGCAGTATTAACCATTCTGTACCGGCCACGTCACTTTAGTTTTATTGTAGCTATATTTAGACGATTGTGTTCAGTTTAAGAAGGATCTATCTATTGCCTGACGCCGTGATCCCCGAAGGGGTGGCAGTTTAAGAAGGATATGTGTAGTAAAAAGGGTTGTTGTTGTTGTTGTTCCCTAAGCTGCCTGGCCGAACAGCCCCGAGTCCCTGAGGAAGGCCATGGCCACGATCGGGCTTTCCCACAGAGCTCTCATTGAGTGTAGATTGTGTTGTTGGCGTAAGTGGTTGTGTGAAATGCAGTCTTCTATGATGTGTTTAATGGTATGGGGTGCTGTTACATCCTGGGCAGGCGTCGACAACGGAGTCATCCAGTCTCTTCTGATAGCTCAGGAGAGCTGGATGGTGTCCGCATCTCAGCCTGGCCAGGTGGACTCTGTCCTCGCGAGGAAGGGAGGATTCGGAAGGATGGATTTCAGGAGGTCGTGCATGCAGCTGCGTGTTGTCTGTGAGTGAGTGGATGGATCGGTGAGAGATATGAGTATGGATGTGCTTCTGGAAGTTGGTTCGGGGTGGGCAGGGAGGGAGAGAGGACAATAATTGTGTGTGATACCGTGTGCTGGGTGTTGTTTTGATATTTCTTGGTGTCTGTGGGTGTGTTGCCATGTAGTTTAGTGGGTGGTCTTGGTTCATGGAGGCTGCTGTCAGGAATTGAGTGCCTCTCATGTCCAGATGGTCCAGTAAAAAGGGTTAAGTTAGATAGTTCAAAGCCTGTTAATTGCTGGAGACGCTTTTAAAACTGAATAAAATTGTCTAATAGTAGCCAGAATATAATACAAAGTACAGTGGCGCTCATAAGTCATGTCTCCGCTGTCTTTACGTTTGGCTCTCTGTGTGCTGTATTAATGTCTGTCAGCGAGGTGATGCGTACAAGTAGACTGGGATGGTATGGACATGTGGAGAGAATGGATGAACAAAATTGGGTGAAAAAATGCAGGTCTGTGATTGTGGAGGGAGCTGCACCAAGGGGTGGACCGAGGAAGACCTGGGATCGGACTATACGCGCCGATCTCAAATCCAAGAACTTGACAAGTGAAGCAGCCCTTAACAGGGTTGCATGGAATGCCGCCATTAGGACAAGAGACTGAAACTGCACTTATGTGTGGAACACTCAGTCTTAAAATTTTATGTATGTATGTATGTATGTTGAATAGGGTGGGTAAGTGTAGGAACATGTTGGTATATTTCACTCAAAATGAAGAAATCATGTGTAAATATTGCTGATACCAATTATTGATCAAAATCTAATTGGTGCCGAGACATCACTTATTAGCGCGACTGTACATCACCGGTAAAGAAGGGGTTAATAAAGACTGAAAAGAAAGCGCTCGTCGTTCGTTTCACACCCTATTTCTCCCTTCCATTGTTGTTGTCACCCGTTGAAGCCCTCAAAGTCGTTGGCTACGACTTGTCCCTCACTGTCGTCATCCTTGCCGAATACTTCATCCCAGTCTTCTGCTATGACCAAGCCGTCGTGGTCGTCATCCTCCACCTCCTCCTCCTCTTCGGGTTCATCTGGGTCTCATCTTGAGTGCAGGCGTCCATATCTGCATCATCACCCGACTGACAATCGTATTCAGTTCCGTCGAGTAGTCGTTGATCTTTTTTAGTTCTTCTACTGAGGGAATAGTTGTGCCTTCTCACAAATCTAGTGACCCACCCCTGGCTTGCTGTAAAGTCTTCCTTCGTTAATCCATGTGCTTTTGCCGTTTTCAAAGCGAAAGTTTGGATGTCTCCTCGGGACACAGCAATTCCATTTTTCAGATTTTCATCGACAAATTTAACAGTTTCTTCTTCTATCCAAGACCATCTGCAAGGTTTACCTCGGTTGGCACATTTAGTCTTCGGCATTTCTCGTAGCTTCCCCAACATCTTCCTCCAATCACGAACAATTTTTTTCGAGACGTCGAACTCTCTTGCAGCTGCACAGTTGTTTGACTTTTCAGCTAACTCTGCGACCTTTATTTTGAATGCTGCAGTGATTTTTCTTCTTGAGTTCACTGTAGATAGTGATGCAGTACTAGTGGTGGCGACTACCGGTGACAAATGTTGCTTGAGCGAACTAAACCCGTCCTGACATAATTGGCTTTGAAACTTTTTCTCCCAAATGTGAGTCACCAAATGTTCCCCGAGGTCACATTTACGGTTAAACTGTCTCTTACATATGTGACATTGATTGTCAGCCAACTGTACCTCTAGCATTTCAGACTCGTGTTTCTGAACAGTGTGAGTTGTTAAATGTTCTTTGAGGTCTCTGCTACATTTAAATGGTTTCTTACATATGTGACATTGGTTCTCAAGGCTACTTCCACCGAAGAACTGTTCTGCCGGTGTTTCAGACTTCTTGTATTGTTCTTTATTAGACAACTGCTCATCCGGCATTGTAGACTTCTTGTATTTTTCTCCATCAGACAACTGCTCCTCCGGCATTGTAGACTTCTTGTATTTTTCTCCATCAGACAACTGTTTCTTCGGCACTGTAGACTTCTTGTATTTTTCTCCATTAGACAACTGTTCCTCCAACATTGTAGACTTCTTGTATTTTTCTCCATCAGACAACTGCTCCTCCGGCATTGTAGACTTCTTGTATTTTTCTCCATCAGACAACTGTTTCTTCGGCACTGTAGACTTCTTGTATTTTTCTCCATTAGACAACTGTTCCTCCAACATTGTAGACTTCTTGTATTTTTCTCCATTAGACAACCGTTTCTCTGGCATTGTAGACTCCTTGTATTTTTCTTCATTAGACAACTGTTTCTCCGGCATTGTAGACTTCTTGAATTTTTCTCCATTAGACAACTGTTCCTCCAGCATTGTAGACTTCTTGTATTTTTCTCCATTATGATTGTGGACATGGCTGCCTAACTCACTCCCAGTTCCATTCTCTTTCTCACAATATTCAAGTAGGTCCTCTTCACATTTAGTTATTTCATTCTCTTCTTTAATAGTCCCGATATCACCCTCCACAGCTTCACACTTGATAGAATTCTCATAATCCGAGTATACTGTTTCCCTTTCACACTTAATTGACCCTTCACTATCTTCACAAAATAATTTATCATCATCATACCATACATCCAGTACCGAAACGTCTAAACACAATGACGGGGAAGTTATTGGTGACTGGGAGGGTTGTGGGTCGGTTGCAGGGTTGTTGCTGGCACTGGCAGGCACTAACAGTGGTTGTGGGTCGGATGAAGGGGTGTTGCTATCTGGAACTACTAGTGGTTGTGGGTCGGTTGAATGAGTGGTGCTGGCAGGGCAGAAGAAACTCTTGATTGTTGCTTGTTTATAATGCCGTCGCTGCTGCACTTTGATGACGGAGTCGCGCCCCTCACGAAGAAGTGTTGAAGAGTGTGGACGGAATAATGCAGTGTTGGCATTTGGGTGCTCCATGTATTCAATGAGAAGGTCTAGTGCCTCCTTCACTTTGTTAAGTTTTGGAATGTCAGGCACGTCCTCATCATCCTCATCGTCCTCTTGTGATCCTGCAGCTACCGAAGCTGCGATTTCTTGGTCTGTCATGGTTTGGTAGCCAGGGTCACCCTCGTCACTCTCCAACCAGTTGAGAATTGCATCTTCGTAAACCATTGCTCCAGCACTCTTCAATTGCTTGTGGAAATCATGCACCTCAAACCCCTCAAAGTCCACGATTGGCTCCTCTGCCTTCAGAATTCGTTTCCACCCATTTTCTAAGGTGCTTATCTTGATGTCTTTCCACGCCTGAGCCCAGTTGAAGATAGCTGACTTGAGGTTGTACTTCTTCAGGTTGTCTAGTGTTTTAGCCCTCCGGGTATCGATGCCAGTAGCCAGTTCTTCATCCTCCTCCAACACCACCATCACCTCACTCAAGAATTTTTGGCGGTAAATCCGTTTTGTGGCGGCAACTATACCTTGGTCCATAGGTTGGAGGATCGAAGTGGTATTAGCTGGCAAAAACATACACCTTATCCGACCATGAGCACCTACCAATTCCTTCTCAGACAGGTGAACTGGAGCGTTGTCAAGGAGTATGAGTGCCCTCACATTCTCATGAGCTACGCCAAGGGTCTCCGTCTGGTATTGGATAATTTCCTCGACAGCGTGGTTAAAAAACCAGTCTGAGAAAATCTTCCTGGTGAACCCGGCTTTCACAGAGTTAAAATAAACCACTGGAAGTCTATCCATCATTCCCTGCAGGCAACGAGGAACCTGAGCAGTGCCGACAATCACAGGGCGCAGACGGTGGGTACCTGTTGCGTTAGTGCCACACATCGCAGACAGCTTGCGACCTGGTACAGATTTCTCCTTTTCATTAGCTGAAGTATTTGTCGGGAGGGAGCGGTAATAAAGTCCTGTTTCGTCAACATTGTAGATGTCATTGAGGTTGAGCCCTTCCCTTTCAATCAACATCTTAAGCTTTCCGCGAAACTCGTCCACCCCGACCTCCAAGGCATCCAAAGGTTCGCCATACGTGTTCTTGTTAGAAAGGCCATGTCGAAGTTTAAAGCGATTGAGCCAACCTTCAGAAGTCTTGAAGTCAGGGATGTTCAGAAGTTCAATGGCAAATTTCTCTGCAGCAGCTTTGAGCTCCATCGCTCTCACCATGACGCCATTACCAAGTTGCTGATGATACCACTTCAGGCAAGCTTGGTCTAAGTCTTGATATTTAGGTTTTGCCATCGTTTTTCTGCGCATCCGTCGAGAGGTTTGTCCATATTGGTCTTGGTACGCACGAATAGCATCCCCAGACTTTCTTATGTTCTGTAGGGTAGTCCGGGAAACATCATAATATTGAGATACGCGTCGTATTGGCCATCCCGAATCTAGCTTGTCCAGAATTTCTTTCTTCTTTTCTAGGGTGAGAACTTTTCTTTGCCGTTTAGGGGGTGGCAGGGCCATACACACAATCACTGTCACACTGGCCAGAATGAGAAGCCATTGTAAGAGGCACGGTATGGTAAAAAATGCCACAAATTCCATCACTATCAAAGTATTGTGTTCTTTTATTAAATTATTTTAGTAAGCGTTATTTCCACATAGCGATTTTGACAAGTTATTTTACCTTTATCTTGTATCGTCCCAGGTTTGGTTTGTTTAGATTGCAAGTTTTACATTTTAATTGTACAAAAATAGTCAAAGCTGCCGTTATGATACTCAAAACTGTCGCAAGTTACACATCAGTGGTATAAAAATTAGTGAATAATTTAGATATATTTGCTGTTATTTCCGCATAGCGATTTTGATTAGCTCCTCTGCGTTTAGGCCTATCTTGTGTCGTCCCAGTTTTGGTTTGTTTATTTTGCAAGTTTTACATTATAATTGAAGGTTTGTCAGCCACACAAGACCGAGTTATACTGAAACTTTGTCAGCCACATACACGTCTTGATTTTTGTCCCTCTGTTGTCAATCTGAAATACAAAAAGAACAAACAATAACTACTGTACTTCTATCAGATGATATATTTTTTGTAATAAATGTTAGTCTATCTATCTAATTATCTACTCAGGCGTATACCCCATTTTTTCCCCCCTGGGGGTGGCCGACTCGAGACAGCCCGAATAGGAAAACAAAAAAATAAAGCTCTAATAAAACATGATAATTTTTATCATATTAGGCTATATTATAAAACCTGATATTAATGGATAAGAACGCAAAGTCCAATCACTCTCAGAGCTCCTTCAGACACCCTCACTATTTACAAACGTCTTTATTTAGTTCATTATGAAGTATGAAGGAGATTGTCAACTCTTTTAAGTATCTGGGCAGTGTGTTGAGTAAAGATGGGACTATGGATGAAGAAGTGCGGGAGAGGGTACAACAGGGGAAGAGGGTTGTAGGAACGCTAAAAGCAGTAACAAGAAATAGGGTGGTCAGTATGGAAGTGAAGAAGTCCTTGCATGACAGTGTGGTAATCCCGACACTGACTTACGGAAGCGAAGCATGGACGTTGGTTGAGAGACTCAGACCAAGAGTGAGAGCAGTGGAAATGAATTACTTAAGGAGTGCGTGCGGAGTTACATGGAGGGATAGACAGACTAATGAGGAAGTAAGAAGGAGGTGTGGTGTGGAGGTAGATGTGCTGGAAAGTGTGAAAACGAACAACTTGAGATGGTTCGGCCATATAGAACGTATGGAAAGCGAGAGAATGACTAAGAGGGTGTACGAGAGCGAGGTGGAGGGACAGAGAGGGAGAGGTAGACCGAATATGAGGTGGAAGGATGGAGTGAGGAAGTACATGAACGAGGGCGGTGCTGGTTGGGGGGAGGGGCATCGACTGACTGGGGACAGAGGTGCATGGGGGCGGTTCGTTCGTGGCCACCCCTTCGGGGATCACGGCGTCAGGCAATAGATGAAGTATAATCGATATTTATCCCCTGCTGGCAACATAGATGATGATTTCGATAAGTCATGGGGGGGGGGGGGGCATGCACCCCTCGACCCATCTTGTATCCCACGTTGGAAATAGGCCTATAGGCGAACTAAAACCATGATAACACTAATAAGGGTGCGAGCCTTTTCCGTATAATTAGGCCTACCCAGAGTTGTGTTTGCAGGAGTAGGCTAACATAAATTTATTTGTTTACATTATGCTCGAGGACAGTAGGCTACTTCACACGTCTAATTTATTTCCCACCTTTGCGGTTTAATTAAAATTTAGGCCGTGGAATAAAATATGTGGGGATGGATGTAGATTCCGGGCGTACGGTCGTCATTGTTTACATAGGGCGATCGCCGCAGTTAACTTCGCATCTATTTTGACAGCAAATTTTTCAGTTAGGCTGATAAATCTACAGTTATACTACCCCTATTTTGTCGCTATTCTGTTGGTACTAATGGGTTAATATTATTAGTAGTAGACTTAGTATGGTTTGATGATGCGCGGAAATGTATATTTGACTTGAAATAGATACATTGAAGTATTACAAACCTTCGCAAACTCATAAACAGGGAACGTGAGCAGGGTTTAGACCGTCGCGCACCCATAAACAGGGAACGTGAGGGGGAGTTTAGACCGTCGCGGAGACAGGTTACTTTTCGGTTAGGTTAGGTTAGGCTAATGTTAAAAATACTAAAATGCGACGGTCCTCGGTATTAAACAACACTGTAGGCTATATCAAAGAAAACATTAAAAACAACAACAAATTGCCTGAAAAACTCGTATCTGGTTGGTCACGTTGGTGATAATTTTTTATCAAAATAGGCTAGCCTAAGTTTTTTTCTCCAGTTTTCGCGTCTGCTGAACCATCCAAAAAACACGCTAAAAGGCATGCTTTGAAGGGGGGAGGTGGTGGGGGGTAGTGGGGTAGGGTTAGTATAACTGTAGATTTACCGTTAGGCTATTTGCC
Source organism: Paralithodes platypus (assembly GCA_032716605.1). Classification (NCBI taxonomy): domain Eukaryota; kingdom Metazoa; phylum Arthropoda; class Malacostraca; order Decapoda; family Lithodidae; genus Paralithodes; species Paralithodes platypus. Next base: position 5,846,175 of record CM064559.1, read on the forward strand.
CCCTGCTGGCAGTAGCCCTAGTCTATATATGATGATGACAATATGTCATGGGGGGGGGGGGGAAGGGGGGCAAAGCCCCCCCCTCAACATATTATTGTATCCATTGGCATTCAAAATAGGCTATGCTAAACTCCCATGTTCATGGCATCACTGCAAGAGAACCACGTGTGCTACGTAGCTCGTTCTGGTCTCATTTTGAAGCTTTTAACACCTAATTTTTTGCTAAATATTTTTGTTTTCATGCAGATGCTTGATTTATCATGCAGGAGGGCCTGAATATGCCCAAATGAGCCCAAAACACCCCGCTAGACAAGGGTTAAGATGGAGTAAATGTGTAGTACTGTACAAACGTTGGAATTGAGATAGAGGGAACAATGAAGAATATAACAAAAAGGACATTCACATTTGCACGTTCTTACCGTTTGGTATAACAAAGAACCAGATCAAGCTATGAAGAATATCTGTGATCAGATCTCTTCACGTTTGCATAACTTAGGCTTTACCTTTGGATACCTTTGGATGTGTTCGCCGCTCTTCTAGCGGCACCAAGGAGCGCGACGCCCCTCGTTATGGGTGGTGATTTGGTGCAGTAGACTGCACTGTCATTATCTGGTGCGTAATCCCGTCCGACATACCAATAAGTCGGAGCATCCTACTTGCTCTCTTTTGCACGCCTTTCACCCTTCTGGGTGCTCAAGCCCCTACACATCAAACCATTTTTCACACCACCTCACCAGATTTTCCTTGGTCTTCCTCTCCCCCTTACACCATCCACTCCTGCTAAGTACATCTTCCCCATTCTCATCCTCAGCAACAATGTCAAATAACTTTCCCTTTTCCTTTGCCCCTCAGCTTTCTCTTCATAATTGCTGAGGGGCACAGGGCCCTGGGTGGGGCTTTGGTTTCCCGGACGTTTCTGTCGCCCTCCTCAGCTCCCCGCCATGGAGTGGCTTCGGTCACCCAGGCTTTATCGTGGTCGGCGGGGAGGGTTCTGTGGGGGCGCTCGATTATGGCCTTGGCCTTGCTCGGGGCCTTGAGGCTGTTCGGCCAGGCAGCTTGGGGAATAACAACAACTTTCCCTTCATAATTGTTAAGGGGCACAGGGTCTTGGGTGGGACTTCGGTGTCCCGGGCGTTTCCGCACCCTCCTCAGCTCCTCGCCTGGGAGCAGCTTCAGTCACCTGGGCATTCTTAGTGGTAAAGAAGGGAGGGTTCTGTGAGGTGCTTGATTATGGCCTTGGCCTTGCTCGGGACCTTGGGGCTGTTCGGCAAAAAGCCAGGGGAACGACAAAAAAAAAAAAAAAAATTAAAAGAGCAGTCGGACAGTCCTCTAAGGTCATTAAAAAGTCAGACAAAATTATAGGTTTTATTGGCAGATCTTTCATATACAAATCAGAAGTCTGTGTTGGTGGTGTAATGGATTAGCTGCATATGTTCTGGGTGTGGTGTCCGGAGTTTCAATCTCGGGAGGATCATATGCTTTCATTAGTTTATTCTAGTGCATTGGGATTTGTAATGGAGGATTAATGTTAAGAACAGAGTGTTCCTTAATCCTCATTTCAAAGCATTTCTTGGTCAGTCAATCGTCATGTGTAATAATAATGTAACAGATTAACTTGCTCATGTAGTAATGTACACCCTATGTGGTGGATTGTGTTCTTTTATTTATAAAGAATTAATATTTTGCTTAAACGTTGTTTCCACATAGCAATTTTGATAAGTTGTTTTGTCTTTTTACTGTGTTCGCCCAAGTTTTGGTTTGTTTATTTTGCAAGTCTTACATTATAATACAGTTATGGTCTACTTGCTACCCCTCTCCGCAGGGTGTCAAAGCGGGTCAATTTGGTTTTAAGATTGGAATGAATAGAAATACAGGAAAACTGACATGGAATTGCATTACTTTGGCCATTATACCACTTACACAGGGTGTTAATTTTGTTTGAAGACTTGAATGAATATGAGAAGGAATTACAAAAAAATAACATAAAATCACATTGTTTTTGGCCATTCTGTCACTTTAAAGACATAACTTCAACTATAAACCACAATTATATCCTCAAATATACAATAATAAAGACTGAAAATAATGGATTTGGCTTTCGTTTGACACCATGGTTTAAAACAATGAATATACATAAGAAGAAAATATATAATTACCGATTACAATCATGGGTTTGTCTAGGAATAAATTGCATCACTCAAGCCGGAATCACACGAGCGCTTTTTCGAGCAATTTTTACAGGCAATTATGGTCTGGAAGCTTCAAAAATTACACTTTTATCAGAATTCAGCAGCCTAATATAATCTAACTTCAGTTTAGATGCCGATACCAGTGCGAAAAAGTCCCGAAATAATACGAGGACAAACTTACTCATGGAAAATTTACGGAAAAAGCGCTCATGTGACAGCGGCTTTACCAAGACATAATATAAACCATAAAGCATAATATATTGCTTATTCAAATAAATGATCAACTCTTTGATAGCCTTGATACAATCTCAGCCACAAATGTAAGCTTTGCACCGGTAAATTTCCAAGGCATGAAACTAACCTTAAGATAATCAGGTAAGGAACTCATGTTAGCAGATCTGCTCAAATTCCACATGTATGAAAAATAATAAATTAGTTTACAAGGCTTAGATACACACATGTACAATTGACCACTTGCAAATTGTGGTCTATAAGAAAGTTGGAACTGTAAACATCAAAATTTAAGAGAAATACAGAAATTATAAGAGTTGGTGATGGATAGAAAGTTTGCTGAATTTGGTTATACTTTATGTATTTATAAATGCACTACAACCGTCTTTTAGCTGGTTATTTTGTTATATATCGATGTCTTAAGCTCCAACTTCCTTATAGCCTGAAACTCGCAAGTGGTCAATTGAGCCCTGTTCACCCAGAGGGTAATCCCCAACTATAGGTAGCACCAACGAACTTGACAATAATCTGGATCCGTGACCTCTTCGTAACTCAAAAAGGCCTTGAGCAAACTGGGTGTAAATATCCAAACCTATTTCCTGGTGAACTCTTCCCAAATTATATAAATGTCAGCCAAATTGCTTTCATTCATTTTGAGTTATAAGAAGTTAAGGGGTCCAGCTCATTGTCACTACTGTACAGTACCTATACAACACAGCAGTAATGTGGGAGTCCCCGGTTCCAGTATCACAATACCGGTGCCACCTCCAAGGACCATATGAGATCACTGGGAACAGTTTACTTAGCAAACTCTTAATCGACCACTTGCGAGTTTCAGGCTATAAGGAAGTTGGAGCCATAAATATCGATATTTAACAGAAATACAATAAAAATGTGGGTTTCTGATAGATAAAAAAGTATGATAAATTTGATTTTATGTATGTACGTACAGTATAAATGTATTGTAACCATATTTTATGTATGTACGTACAGTATAAATGTATTGTAACCATATTTTATGTATGTACGTACAGTATAATTGTAACCATATTTATGTATGTACGTACAGTATAAATGTATTGTAACCATATTTTATGTATGTACGTACAGTATAAATGTATTGTAACCATATTTTATGTATGTACGTACAGTATAAATGTATTGTAACCATATTTTATGTATGTACGTACAGTATAAATGTATTGTAACCATATTTTATGTATGTACGTACAGTATAAATGTATTGTAACCATATTTTATGTATGTACGTACAGTATAAATGTATTGTAACCATATTTTATGTATGTACGTACAGTATAAATGTATTGTAACCATATTTTAGCTGATAATTCTGCTACATATTGACGGTCACAGCTCCAACTTCCTTATAGACCAAAACTCGCAAGTGGTCGATTACACAGTAACTTTAATAATAATGACTATAGTCCGTTCATTCTAGGTTGGGCAGAAATAGTAACCCATAATGACTATAGTCCGTTCATTCTAGGTTGGGCAGAAATAGTAACCCATAATGACTATAGTCCGTTCATTCTAGGTTGGGCAGAAATAGTAACCAATAATGACTATAGTCCGTTCATTCTAGGTTGGGCAGAAATAGTAACCCATAATGACTATAGTCCGTTCATTCTAGGTTGGGCAGAAATAGTAACCCATAATGACTATAGTCCGTTCATTCTAGGTTGGGCAGAAATAGTAACCCATAATGACTATAGTCCGTTCATTCTAGGTTGGGCAGAAATAGTAACCCATAATGACTATAGTCCGTTCATTCTAGGTTGGGCAGAAATAGTAACCCATAATGACTATAGTCCGTTCATTCTAGGTTGGGCAGAAATAGTAACCCATAATGACTATAGTCCGTTCATTCTAGGTTGGGCAAATAGTAACCCATAATGACTATAGTCCGTTCATTCTAGGTTGGGCAGAAATAGTAACCCATAATGACTATAGTCCGTTCATTCTAGGTTGGGCAGAAATAGTAACCCATAATGACTATAGTCCGTTCATTCTAGGTTGGGCAGAAATAGTAACCAATAATGACTATAGTCCGTTCGTTCTAGGTTGGGCAGAAATAGTAACCCATAATGACTATAGTCCGTTCATTCTAGGTTGGGCAGAAATCGTAACCAATAATGACTATAGTCCGTTCATTCTAGGTTGGGCAGAAATAACCCCTAATGACTATAGTCCGTTCATTCTAGGTTGGGCAGAAATAGTAACCCATAATGACTATAGTCCGTTCATTCTAGGTTGGGCAGAAATAGTAACCAATAATGACTATAGTCCGTTCGTTCTAGGTTGGGCAGAAATAGTAACCCATAATGACTATAGTCCGTTCATTCTAGGTTGGGCAGAAATAGTAACCCATAATGACTATAGTCCGTTCATTCTAGGTTGGGCAGAAATAGTAACCAATAATGACTATAGTCCGTTCATTCTAGGTTGGGCAGAAATAGTAACCCATAATGACTATAGTCCGTTCATTCTAGGTTGGGCAGAAATAGTAACCAATAATGACTATAGTCCGTTCGTTCTAGGTTGGGCAGAAATAGTAACCCATAATGACTATAGTCCGTTCATTCTAGGTTGGGCAGAAATAGTAACCCATAATGACTATAGTCCGTTCATTCTAGGTTGGGCAGAAATAGTAACCCATAATGACTATAGTCCGTTCATTCTAGGTTGGGCAGAAATAGTAACCCATAATGACTATAGTCCGTTCATTCTAGGTTGGGCAGAAATAGTAACCCATAATGACTATAGTCCGTTCATTCTAGGTTGGGCAGAAATAGTAACCCATAATGACTATAGTCCGTTCATTCTAGGTTGGGCAGAAATAGTAACCCATAATGACTATAGTCCGTTCATTCTAGGTTGGGCAGAAATAGTAACCCATAATGACTATAGTCCGTTCATTCTAGGTTGGGCAGAAATAGTAACCCATAATGACTATAGTCCGTTCATTCTAGGTTGGGCAGAAATAGTAACCAATAATGACTATAGTCCGTTCGTTCTAGGTTGGGCAGAAATAGTAACCCATAATGACTATAGTCCGTTCATTCTAGGTTGGGCAGAAATCGTAACCAATAATGACTATAGTCCGTTCATTCTAGGTTGGGCAGAAATAGTAACCCATAATGACTATAGTCCGTTCATTCTAGGTTGGGCAGAAATAGTAACCCATAATGACTATAGTCCGTTCATTCTAGGTTGGGCAGAAATAGTAACCAATAATGACTATAGTCCGTTCGTTCTAGGTTGGGCAGAAATAGTAACCCATAATGACTATAGTCCGTTCATTCTAGGTTGGGCAGAAATAGTAACCCATAATGACTATAGTCCGTTCATTCTAGGTTGGGCAGAAATAGTAACCAATAATGACTATATCCGTTCATTCTAGGTTGGGCAGAAATAGTAACCAATAATGACTATAGTCCGTTCATTCTAGGTTGGGCAGAAATAGTAACCAATAATGACTATAGTCCGTTCGTTCTAGGTTGGGCAGAAATAGTAACCCATAATGACTATAGTCCGTTCATTCTAGGTTGGGCAGAAATAGTAACCAATAATGACTATAGTCCGTTCATTCTAGGTTGGGCAGAAATCGTAACCAATAATGACTATAGTCCGTTCATTCTAGGTTGGGCAGAAATAGTAACCCATAATGACTATAGTCCGTTCATTCTAGGGTGGGCAGAAATCGAAACCCATAACCTCTCATAACTCAAAAGGACTAGAGTAATCGAGCTAATATTTCTACCAAATAGCAAGACTTGGCTAGGGAATCATTTTATAAATTGACAGCTCATTTGCTCTAGCCCTTTTTGAGTTACAGAGGTTATAAGGTTACGATTTCTGCCCAACCTAGAATGAACGGACTATAGAAAGGCGAGACTCCATTTTAGAACTAATTCATCACTATAGTTTGTTTATTTCCAGCTGATGGCAAATTGAATCCTTTAGCAGCTGATTTCTCGATACTTAACCTCTGAAGTGCGCATGGGGGTAATTAGACACCTCTCCCTGTGCGCATGTATTTGAGGTGTTTCCGTCACTAAAATATTCATTGTACCATTAATAGCATTAATACTTATCCATATGCACCTATTATGGGTTGATTATAAAGGTATTAACCTGAAACAACAATAAAACGAGTGAAAACAGCGTTTGGATGGTCAAAATCGGAGATATAGCCCGCGAGTTGTATAATGTATGGGTGAGGCAAGCTGCTTTCCCGCCAATTTCCCCCAAGGCCACTGAGACACAGTCGATCGATACTCTCTCTCTCTCTCTTGCACTCGCTTGCCATCAGTGATGTTAGCACGAAAATATACCTCAGAATAAGGGAATAACAGGGAAAATAGGTGATAACTGAAGGAGAGGAGGAAAGTGGGGAAGGAGGGGAGGTAGAGGACTGAGATTTTGCATGGCCCAGGGGCCAAATTTTTTTTTTTTTTTTTTCGAATGTCAAAAGTTGATTTTTTTTTTTCACTCACTCTTAAGAGTCTCCCCGCAGTCCGCCGGGGGAACTCTTAAGAGTCTCCCTGCAGTTCCCGGGTTAATGACAAAATATGAAACTTCTATATGTCTCTGCATCATCTTATGGCCAAGTTCTTATAATCAGCAACATATTTCGCTTCAAAATCTTCGTAATAGCCAAGTAATTAAGATGAATATATGGCAATTTACCATCAGCTGGAATAAATTGACTATAATATCTTGTTTGCCAGCCTGCCTTACCGTACATGGCCTTGGTCTTGCTCGGGGCCTTGGGGCTGTTTGGCCAGGCAGCTTGGGGAACAACAACAACAACCGTACATGATGATGCATTTCTAGATTCTATTCTGAACTTGTCTATTATGTGATTTTATTCAACTTAGCAATGCTCTGCGGGGTTTATAATGGTAATGGTGACAGTATTTACATATACAGTACACTGCATATATACTTCAAATCCCCCCTGGGGGTTAGGGAATAGAATATGCCCCACGTGCCTTCTGCGTGTCGTAAGAGGCGACTAAAGAGGTTGGGTCGGTGGGCTTGCGACCCCCACCCGGAAAAATATCTAAGCAAGGAAAAACGAACGAACAGCCTCGGATGCGGACGGAACCAACGTTGACGAACCACGACCGACTAAGGACATGCCTTCGGACATTCTGAGAATGGCTACGTGGAATGTTAGTGGCATGAATGATGGCACAAAAGAGAGAGAGGTTCTGGAAGTGTTAGTGAATGCCAGGCTGGATGTATGTGGAATGACAGAGACCAAATGGAAAGGTTCAGATGTGAGAGAGTGGGAGTGTGGAATGGGTGTGTGTGCTGGAGTGAGTGAAGGAACAGCGAGAGAAGGTGCATGTTTGTTTGTAAGTAGCAAATGGAAGGAATGTGTAAGAGAGTATGGGTCTGTGGGTTCAAGGATTGTGTGGGTGAGAATGAAAGTAGGAATACAAACGTGGGTGATTGTATGCATGTATGCCCCGACAGAGGATATACTTGAAAGAAAGAAAGAGGAGTTCTGGATGAATGTGGAGGCGTGCCTGGAGAAGTTTGACAAGAACGAAAGAATATTTCTGATTGGGGATATGAATGGTAAGGTGGGTGATAGGAAAGTTGAGGGAGTGGTGGGAGGGTGGGGGGTACCATCAGAGGTGAATGGGAATGGTAGTGCACTTGTGGACGTATGTGTGGGGAGGAGGCTGTGGATAGCCAACACCTTCTTCCGACACAGAATGATCCACAGGTACACGTGGAAACGGATGTTGACGATGAAGGATAAGACAGTGGTGGAACGAAAGTCATTGATTGATTATGTATGTGTGGATGAACGAATGAAGAAATCTGTGATGGATGCTAGGGTGTATAGGGGTATTGGAGGGGGTCTGTCTGATCATTATGTAGTGGTAGCTAAGGTTAGGATACAAAAGAAGTGGTTGAGGAGAGCGGGAGGGAGGCGAGAGGAGGGTGGAATGGTGAGGAGGGTGGAGAGGTTGCAGGAGGAGGAAGTCAGGGAGGAGTACAGGAGAGCAGTGGAAAGACGACTAGGTGGGTTCGACCTGGAAGTTATGGAGGAAGTGGAGGAGATGAGCAAGGTGTTTAAGGATGAGATCTGTGCAGCATGTGAGGAGGTGTGTGGAGTGAGGAGAAGAGGGAGGGGAGTGAAAGGTACAGCATGGTGGACAGAAGAGGTAAGAATAGCTGTGGAAGAAAAGAAGAAAGCATATAGAGAGTGGTTGGGTAGTAGAGGGAATGAAGATTCCGAGAGGCAGAAACGAGCGAGGTACGTGGAGAGTAAGAGGGTGGTGAAGAGAGTAGTGAAGGAAAGTAAGAGAAGAGTAGATGAGGAATTTGGAAGGAATCTGAGTGTAAAATGGAGGGAGAGTAAGAAACTGTTCTGGAAAGAAGTCAAGAAAGTTAGGGAAGGTAGCAAGGGAAACAGTAAGGGTGTGAAAGATAAGAATGGGAGAATGCTAGCCGAGAAGCAAGAGAGAGTCGAAAGATGGAGGGAGTACTTCAGTGAGTTGCTAAATGAAAGGAATGAAGAGCCAGCAAACATAGCTGGATATGGTATGGGAGGGAGAAGAAGAGAAGTAGTGGAGGAGGAGGTGGGGATCAGGAGGTCAGAAGTGTGGGAAGCCATGAAAAGAGTGAAGTTGGGGAAAGCACCAGGAACAGATGGAGTGTGTGGGGAAATGTTGAGGTATGGTGGTGAGATAGTGATAGAATGGGTATGGAAAATGTGCAAACTAGCATGGGAGAAGGGGAGTGCACCCGATGACTGGAAGACTGGCATAATAGTCCCCCTATATAAGGGCAAAGGGGAAAGAGGAGTGTGTGGTAACCACCGAGGAATATGTCTTCTAAGCGTAGTAGGGAAGGTATACAGTAGGGTAGTGATTGAGAGAGTGAGAGTGAGAACGGAGAAATGGATAGGCGACGAGCAGGGAGGTTTTAGGAAGGGAAGAGGATGTGTAGATCAGATTTTTACCCTGAATTGTGTTGTGGAGAAGTATCTGGAGAAGAAACAAAAGGTGTATGTTGCCTTTATGGACTTAGAGAAGGCCTATGACAGAGTGGATAGAGAAGGTTTGTGGAAAGTACTTAGAATATACGGAGTAGAGGGCAAGTTGCTGAAAGCAGTGAAGAGCATGTATGAGGGTGCAAAGGCGGCAGTACGTGTGGAGAGTGAGCAGAGCGAGTTCTTTGACCTGAATGTTGGTTTGAAACAGGGGTGTGTGATGTCCCCGTGGTTGTTTACTGTATATATGGATGGAGTTATGAAAGAAATACTATCAAGAGCAGTGGATGTTGGTGTATCGCTGAAAAGGGAGGGAATTGAGTGGAAGCTACCTATACTGCTGTTTGCGGATGATACAGTTCTGATGAGTGATAATGAATGGGAGTTGCAGGGTCTGGTAAATGAGTTTGGAACAGTGTGCGAAAAACGGAATTTGAAGGTAAATATGGGGAAGAGCAAGGTTATGGTCTTCAAAAGGGGTGAAGTCACAGAGTGTGAGGTGAAGCTGAACGGTCAGGCTATGGAGATCGTCAACTCTTTTAAGTATCTGGGCAGTGTGTTGAGTAAAGATGGGACTATGGATGAAGAGGTGCGGGAGAGGGTACAACAGGGGAAGAGGGTTGTAGGAACGCTAAAAGCAGTAACAAGAAATAGGGTGGTCAGTATGGAAGTGAAGAAGTCCTTGCATGACAGTGTGGTAATCCCGACACTGACTTACGGAAGCGAAGCATGGACGTTGGTTGAGAGACTCAGACCAAGAGTGAGAGCAGTGGAAATGAATTACTTAAGGAGTGCGGAGTTACATGGAGGGATAGACAGACTAATGAGGAAGTAAGAAGGAGGTGTGGTGTGGAGGTAGATGTGCTGGAATGTGTGAAAAGGAACAACTTGAGATGGTTCGGCCATATGGAACGTATGGAAAGCGAGAGAATGACTAAGAGGGTGTACGAGAGCGAGGTGGAGGGACAGAGGGGGAGAGGTAGACCGAATATGAGGTGGAAGGATGGAGTGAGGAACTACATGAACGAAGGCGGTGCTGGTTGGGGGGAGGGGCGTCGACTGACTGGGGACAGAGGTGCATGGGGGCGGTTCGTTCGTGGCCACCCCTTCGGGGATCACGGCGTCAGGCAATAGATAGATAGATAGACAAAGTGATCCATAAAAAGAGTATCTATCTGTCTTGGTGGTGTAATGGTTAGAGTGTTTAAAACTCTGTGTGTGATAACCCAGGTTCGAATCCCGGTGAATCATATATATGCTTTCATTAATTTCACTGGAGGTGTTTGGTGTTGTGGTGAAATTAAAAAAATATAGATCAAGTCCCTAATATTTCTAAAGGACGTTTCTAAATTTAATAAAATCCTATAGTACCATTTGTAATGCCGGTATCACACGAGAGCTTTTATAGTCAACATTTTTCTGGCAACATTTCTGGAATATTTTTCACTGATATCGGAAACTAGACTGGTGATGGATGAATTTAGGTGACCGAAATATTGTAAATGTTGACCTCATAAGCTGCCAGACCAGTGTTGAGGATAAATGTTGAGTAAAAAAAAGCTCGTTTGATACCGGCTTTATGGAGAAAAATACATATGGGTGGCAGCCCACCCGAGATGCACACATTTTCGGCAATTGTCTATCAGAATCAATAATTAATTGTAAAGAAATACTATAATAAGCCTACAATAATAAACATAAATAATTAATTGTACAGAAAGGCTATAATAGGCCTACAATAATACTAACATAAATAAAGGCCATTGCTTACCATAAAATTAAATGCTTAACCCAAGTGTCCAGGATACGCAACTAATATTGCGAAGGAGGGGGTGGCGCCGAATATGAGTAAACAGTGTTTTTACACCCCTTTCCAACGGAGATCCGTGTAATGTGGGGTTGATATGCGTTTTAGCTTTTTGTGCTCCTTTTGGACCCCTCGACGCGGATTTGGCTAAATGCGGACTGGGGGCGACTGACTGTACAATGGAGAACAAGCTGACCAAAGGCCTTAACCTGGATGACTGATACTTGGGGACTTTGTGAACTATAGTCATAATGCTTACACACTGTTAGCATCTTCCTTGTGGGCACCACTCAGTTGGGACCTTTAACCCCTTCTATACCAGTAACGTTTCATTGAATTTTAGCTATACTTAGACAATTTTATTCAGTTAACCCTGTCACGCATTTATGATGCAGAGGTTGCCAGATTAGCAATAAGAAATAGAGTTCTCTCACTCTTATAATTACCGTACCTCTCCAAAATTAGTTTTCTGCCCACAGCTAACTCAAAGACAACTGTAGAGGTTGAAGTAACTAAACTAAAGGTTTCTAAATACCCCTGATGGTAACAAAGGCTTTAAAGTATCCCCAATAGGCTCAAAATTGCGTCATATATCGGAGAGGGTTAAGGAAGTCTACCCGTTAAAAGGTTACAGACTATCTCACTTAATCCTTTTAGCTACCATATATCCTTCATAAACTACATAAAATTGTCTAAATGTAGCTGAAATCAAATACAAGAGACGTCACCGGTACAGAAGGGGTTAAACATTTTATACCAATAATTCTACGCCTTTGAATGAATTAACATTTATGGGTTTTAAGGCTACACTTGTGAGTAAACTGTTTACCACATCGTTGACATTCGAAGGCCTTGACTCCAGTATGAAGTAACATATGTTTCTTTAAAGTATTTGTGTGTGTAAACTGCCGACCACACACCAAACACTGGTAGTCTTTCACTCCGGTATGAATTTTAATATGGGAGGCTAATGAGCCACTGAAGGCAAAACATTTCTGACAATATTCACACTTGTACGCTTTGACACCCGTGTGAACCACCATGTGCATCTTTACCTCGCACTTGGTTTTAAATTTTTGTTCACAGTTAGAACATTTAAATGGTTTGACCTTGGAGTGAGTTATGGAGTGAGCATTGAGGTCACTGTTGCTAAAAAACAATTTCCCGCACTCTTCACACTGACAATTCTTCACGCCAATATGAACCCTCAAAATATGGCTACACAAGCTCTCTTTATTCTTGAACAACTTTTGACATTGATCGCATTGGAAGCTTTCAATCTGTGAATCTACACACTTACCAAACTTGGCCACAGTTTCCATGTGGCTCGTGAAGCAGGATTTCTGAGTAAAACATTTCTGACAATTTTCACACTTGTAATACTCCTTGTCAACCCTGTGCTTGCTTATCATATGCGATTTTAATTGACTCTTGGTAATAAATGTATTTTCACAGTGATGACATTTAAATGGTCTGACCTGGGAATGAGTCAAGGAGTGAACCTTGAGGGCATTTTTGCTAGATAATAATTTCCCACAAACATTACAGAGATGATTCTTAACTCCAGTGTGCTTGACAATATGTCTGTCTAACTCATTCTTAGACCAGCACCATTTTTGACAGTGATCACATTGGATGGTTTTACTTCCAGTGTGATATTTCATGTGCCGTGTGAGTTGTGATATATGACCGAACCATTTCTGACACACCTCACATTGGTGGTTCTGACCGTCAATATGCCTGTGGGAATGTCTGTCGAGCGCATATTTATATTTGAATTTTTTTTTACAGTGATTACATTGGAAGGTTTTAATTTGTGAGTGAGTTTTCATGTGCTTTGTGAGCCTGGATCTATAATGAAACGATTTCTCACACACCTCACATCGGTGGTTCTGACCGTCAATATGACTGTAGGAATGCACTTTGAGTTGTTTATTATTAGAAAACCATTTCTCACACACTGGGCACTGGACAGTCTTTATACTTGTATTAGAATCAAGTGGCACATGTTCCTTGGGGCCGGTCTTACAACTAAACAATTCAGCAGTAATTTGACAATGGTCGTTTTTCTCCCCAGTGTGAGTCTTCAAACACTTACATGGTTTTCTAGTACTCCCTTCGGCCAACTGTGTCTCCGGCATTTCAGACACTTTCTTTTTCTCCCCAGTGTGAGACTTCAAATGTTTCCCTAGGCTACTTTTATGCTTAAACTGTTTTTTGCATACTTGACATTGGTTCTCGAGGGTATTTCCATTAGCCAACTGTTTTTTCACCATTTCAGACACTTTCTTTTTCTCCCCCGTGTGCGTTTTCAAATGTTTTTTGAAGGTGGTACTAAGACCAAATCTTTTCAAACATATTATACACTGATGATTTTTCTCCCCAGTGTGTATCATCATATGTTCCTTGAGATTACTTTTACGACTAAGCTGTTTCTTACATACGTGACATTGGTTTTCAAGGGTTTTTCCACCAAATAACTGTTTCTCAGACATTTTCTTCTTCTTCTCCTTTGTGTGCATCTTCAAATGTCTCGTGAGGGTGGTACTATGACCAAATCTTTTCAAACATATTATACATTGATGATTTTTATCCCCAGTGTGTATCATCATATGTTCCTTGAGCTTACTTTTATAAACAAGCTGTTTCTTACATACGTGGCATTGGTTCTTAAGGGTTCTTCCACCAAATAACTGTTTCTCAGACATTTTCTTCTTCTTCTCCCTTGTGTGCATCTTCAAATGTCTCGTGAGGGTGTTACTACGACCAAAACGTTTCAAACATATTTGACATTGATGATTTTCCTCCCCAGTGTGAGTCGCCATATGTTCCTTGAGATTACTTTTAAGATTAAATTGTCTCTTACAAAAGTGGCATTGCTTCTCAAGGGATCTTCCACCAAATAACTGTATCTCAGGCATTTCCGATTCATTGATTTTTTCTTCAAGATTGTGAACATGGCTGGCTAACTCACTCGCAGTGCCAAACTCTTCCTCACAATATTCAAGAGTTACCTCTTCGTATTTAACTAATTTGTTCTCTTCATTAACAGTCATACTATCACTCTCCACATTTTCACACTCAGAGTATAATGTTTCCGTTTCACACTTAATTAACCCTTCACTATCTTCACAAACTAATTCATCATGATCATACGCTTCATCGGGCACTGGTAATTCAAAACACAAAATGTTCTCTCCATATTCTCGAGTGTCCTCCACCTTAACTTCCGTACCTGCTTCCATGATGGCACTTCAGGGGCCGATACTATTCTGTGGTAGTAAAAAATGTGGGTTGAGATAGTATGAAGCCTTAGTATTGCTAAAGGTTTTTCCTATACTGAATACAATTGTTTAATAGTTACCAGGTCAGGTCAGGTGAAGGTATTGAGGGATAAGCCTTTGCAAAGGCACCTCGCATCTACATTCTACTTTTCCTATTTAACTGAAGAGTGTAGAGAGAGGGGAGAAGGGGTGTTGGAGAGAGAGAAGAAGCTGTTGGAGTGGCTTTATTATGTGTGTTATTAGTCTGTACACGCTGTTAAGGTGTCCCCCGACTGGGTGTAAACATTTAGATGAAAACAAAAACGTCCCTGGTACTGAATGGGTTAAAACCGTATCGAGACTAGACTAGGAGCCCTAATCCTGAGACCCGCAGCTGTTAAAGCTGGTATCACACGTGCGCTTTTTCCCTCAACACTGGTCTGGCAGCTTATGAGGTAAACATTTTCAATATTTCGGTTACGTAAATTCATCTACCATCAGTTTAGTTTCCCCTACCGGTGCAAAATATTCCAAAAATGTTGCCAGAAAAATGTTGACCATCGAATGTTGACTATAAAAGCTCTCGATTGTACAGAAAGGCTATAATAGGCCTACAATACAATACAAACAATAATAACATATATAATTAATTGTACAGAAAGGCTATAATAGGCCTACAATAATACAAACATAAATAAAGGCCATTGCTTACCTAAAAATTAAATGCTTAACCCAAGTGTCCAGGATACGCAACTAATATTGCGAGGGGGTGGCGCCGAATACGAGTAAACAGTGTTTTTACACCCCTTTCCAACAGAGATCAGTGTAATGTGGGGTTGATACGCGTTTTAGGTTTTTGTGCTCCTTTTGGACCCCTCGACGCGGATTTGGGTAAACGCGGACTGGGGGCGACTGACTGTACATTGGAGAACAAGCTGACCTAAGGCCATAACTTGGATGACTGACACTTGGGGAGTTTGTGAACTATAGGCCTAGTTATAATGCTAACACACTGTCAGCATCTTCCTTGTGGACACCACTCTGTTGGGACCTTTAAGCCATGGATTGCTAATAAATGGACAAAATAATAGGTCAAGTTGAGGGAGGAATGGGAGATGGGGTATAAGGGGAGGTGTGGTGGAGTGGTCATGCCACTGGATTGGTAATCCAATGGACCCGGGTTCAAATCCCGATATGTCAATGGGAAGATATTATTGGGATTGAATTTGTGCTGTACCTAGTATCAGTGCATTACCACAAAGCCCACCGAAATGCCAAAAAAATACCCTCGTTGTTCCCTGATTAAATAACACTGTATGAATATTCCCATATTCAAAATATGTTACAGGGGGACAATGCCTAGTGAGTTCACTGCTCAATAGGTGGCGTTCTGAGAGTGAGGGTCTGAGTCTGGAGGGTGAGACGGTGAAGCACTTGAGCGAAGCAACCGGCCGCTTCAGAGATGGAGCTGCTTCGAGCCATGATGGATGCTTCGCATGTCTCACTCCCCAGACTGGAACAAGACCTCACGGGCTTCACCGTGTTGGGCGGTGGAATGTACAGGCTCTCAGCCTATGCCCGAGAGGGAGTAGTTGAAAAAAAAAAAAAAAAAAAAAAAAAAAAAAAAAAAAAAAAAAAAAAAAAAAAAAGAAAAAAAAAAAAAAAAAAAAAGGAGGGAGAGGAGTGGAGGATGTGGTATAGAGAGATACTATAGGTAGCGCCAACGAACTTGACAATTTTCTTGACCCCTTAACTTCTCATAACACAAAATTAATTAAAGCAATCGAGCTGACATTTACATCAGTAGGGAAGAGCCCACCAGGAAATAGGTGTGGATATTTACAGCCAGTTTGCTCTAGGCCCTTTTGAGTTATGAGAAGTTAAGGGGTCAAGAAAATTGTCAAGTTCGTTGGCGCTACCTATACTACAGTACTTTCTATATGTTATCCAATTTTTAGACATTTCCCGGCACTGGCATGGTATTTGAAGGGTTCTTTTTACATCTTTAACCCTGTCACGCTCATATGACGCAGAGGTTGCCAGATTAGCAATAAGAAATAGAGTTCTCCCACTCTTATAATTACCTCTCCAAACTTAGTTTTCTGCCCACAGCTAACTCAAAGACAACTGCAGAGGTTGAAATAACTAAACTAAAGGTTTCTAAATACCCCTGATGGTAACAAAGGCTTTAAGTACAGTATCCCTAATAGGCTCAAAATCGCGTCATATATCGGAGAGGGTTAAATACTGTGCCTTCCCGAGTTAAACAATTTAAATGAATGAATTAACATTTATGGGTTTTAAGGCTACACTTGTGAGTAAACTGTTTTCCACATTGTTGACATTCAAAGGCCTTGACTCCAGTATGAAGTAACATATGTTTCTTTAAAGTATTTCTGTGTGCAAACTGACGACCACACACCAAACACTGGTAGTCTTTCACTCCGGTATGAATTTTAATATGGGAGGCTAATGAGCCACTCAAGGCAAAATATTTCTGACAATATTCACACTTGTACGCTTTGACACCCGTGTGAACCACCATGTGCATCTTTACCTCACCCTTGGTTTTAAATTTTTGTTCACAGTTAGAACATTTAAATGGTTTGACCTTGGAGTGAATTATGGAGTGAGCGTTGAGGGCACTGTTGTTATAAAACAATTTCCCGCACTCTTCACACTGACAATTCTTCACGCCATTATGAACCCTCAAAATATGGCTACACAAGTTCTCTTTATTCTTGAACAACTTTTGACATTGATCGCATTGGAAGCTTTCAATCTGTGAATCTACACACTTACCAAACTTGGCCACAGTTTCCATGTGGCTCGTGAAGCGGGATTTCTGAGTAAAACATTTCTGACAATTTTCACACTTGTAATACTCCTTGTCAACCATGTGCTTGCTTACCATATGCGATTTTAAATGACCCTTGGTAATAAATGTGTTTTCACAGTGATGACATTTATATGGTTTGACCTGGGAATGAGTGAAGGAGTGAACCTTGAGGGCATTTTTGGTAGATAATAATTTCCCACAAACATTACAGAGATGATTCTTAACTCCAGTGTGCTTGACAATATGTCTGTCTAACTCATTCTTAGACCAGCACCATTTTTGACAGTGATCACATTGGATGGTTTTACTTCCAGTGTGATATTTCATGTGATTTCTGAGTTGTGATATATGACCAAACCATTTCTCACACACCTCACATTGGTGGTTCTGAGACTGAACGCCAATATGCTTGAATGAATGTCTGTCGAGCACACTTTAGATTTGAATTTTGTTTACAGTGATTACATTGGAAGGTTTTAATTTGCGAGTGAGTTTTCATGTGCTTTGTGAGCCTGGATCTATAATGAAACGATTTCTCACACACCTCACATCGGTGGTTCTGACCGTCAATATGACTGTAGGAATGCACTTTGAGTTGTTTATTAGAAAACCATTTCTCACACACTGGGCACTGGACAGTCTTTATACTTGTATTAGAATCAAGTGGCACATGTTCCTTGGGGCCGGTCTTACAACTAAACAATTCAGCAGTAATTTGACAATGGTCGTTTTTCTCCCCAGTGTGAGTCTTCAAACACTTACATGGTTTTCTAGTACTCCCTTCGGCCAACTGTGTCTCCGGCATTTCAGACACTTTCTTTTTCTCCCCAGTGTGAGACTTCAAATGTTTCCCTAGGCTACTTTTATGCTTAAACTGTTTCTTGCATACTTGACATTGGTTCTCGAGGGTATTTCCATTTGCCAACTGGTTTTTCGGCATTTCAGACACTTTCTTCTTCTCCCCCGTGTGTGTTTTCAAATGTCTCGTGAGGTTGGTACTACGACCAAATATTTTCAAACATATTATACATTGATGATTTTTCTCCCCAGTGTGTATCTTCAAATGTCTCGTGAGGGTGGTACTATGACCAAATCTTTTCAAACATATTATACATTGATGATTTTTATCCCCAGTGTGTATCATCATATGTTCCTTGAGCTTACTTTTATAAACAAGCTGTTTCTTACATACGTGGCATTGGTTCTTAAGGGTTCTTCCACCAAATAACTGTTTCTCAGACATTTTCTTCTTCTTCTCCCTTGTGTGCATCTTCAAATGTCTCGTGAGGGTGTTACTACGACCAAAACGTTTCAAACATATTTGACATTGATGATTTTCCTCCCCAGTGTGAGTCGCCATATGTTCCTTGAGATTACTTTTAAGATTAAATTGTCTCTTACAAAAGTGGCATTGCTTCTCAAGGGATCTTCCACCAAATAACTGTATCTCAGGCATTTCCGATTCATTGATTTTTTCTTCAAGATTGTGAACATGGCTGGCTAACTCACTCGCAGTGCCAAACTCTTCCTCACAATATTCAAGAGTTACCTCTTCGTATTTAACTAATTTGTTCTCTTCATTAACAGTCATACTATCACTCTCCACATTTTCACACTCAGAGTATAATGTTTCCGTTTCACACTTAATTAACCCTTCACTATCTTCACAAACTAATTCATCATGATCATACGCTTCATCGGGCACTGGTAATTCAAAACACAAAATGTTCTCTCCATATTCTCGAGTGTCCTCCACCTTAACTTCCGTACCTGCTTCCATGATGGCACTTCAGGGGCCGATACTATTCTGTGGTAGTAAAAAATGTGGGTTGAGATAGTATGAAGCCTTAGTATTGCTAAAGGTTTTTCCTATACTGAATACAATTGTTTAATAGTTACCAGGTCAGGTCAGGTGAAGGTATTGAGGGATAAGCCTTTGCAAAGGCACCTCGCATCTACATTCTACTTTTCCTATTTAACTGAAGAGTGTAGAGAGGGGAGAAGGGGTGTTGGAGAGAGAGAAGAAGCTGTTGGAGTGGCTTTATTATGTGTGTTATTAGTCTGTACACGCTGTTAAGGTGTCCCCCGACTGGGTGTAAACATTTAGATGAAAACAAAAACGTCCCTGGTACTGAATGGGTTAAAACCGTATCGAGACTAGACTAGGAGCCCTAATCCTGAGACCCGCAGCTGTTAAAGCTGGTATCACACGTGCGCTTTTTCCCTCAACACTGGTCTGGCAGCTTATGAGGTAAACATTTTCAATATTTCGGTTACGTAAATTCATCTACCATCAGTTTAGTTTCCCCTACCGGTGCAAAATATTCCAAAAATGTTGCCAGAAAAATGTTGACCATCGAATGTTGACTATAAAAGCTCTCGATTGTACAGAAAGGCTATAATAGGCCTACAATACAATAATACAAACATATATAATTAATTGTACAGAAAGGCTATAATAGGCCTACAATAATACAAACATAAATAAAGGCCATTGCTTACCTAAAAATTAAATGCTTAACCCAAGTGTCCAGGATACGCAACTAATATTGCGAGGGGGTGGCGCCGAATACGAGTAAACAGTGTTTTTACACCCCTTTCCAACAGAGATCAGTGTAATGTGGGGTTGATACGCGTTTTAGGTTTTTGTGCTCCTTTTGGACCCCTCGACGCGGATTTGGGTAAACGCGGACTGGGGGCGACTGACTGTACATTGGAGAACAAGCTGACCTAAGGCCATAACTTGGATGACTGACACTTGGGGAGTTTGTGAACTATAGGCCTAGTTATAATGCTAACACACTGTCAGCATCTTCCTTGTGGACACCACTCTGTTGGGACCTTTAAGCCATGGATTGCTAATAAATGGACAAAATAATAGGTCAAGTTGAGGGAGGAATGGGAGATGGGGTATAAGGGGAGGTGTGGTGGAGTGGTCATGCCACTGGATTGGTAATCCAATGGACCCGGGTTCAAATCCCGATATGTCAATGGGAAGATATTATTGGGATTGAATTTGTGCTGTACCTAGTATCAGTGCATTACCACAAAGCCCACCGAAATGCCAAAAAAATACCCTCGTTGTTCCCTGATTAAATAACACTGTATGAATATTCCCATATTCAAAATATGTTACAGGGGGACAATGCCTAGTGAGTTCACTGCTCAATAGGTGGCGTTCTGAGAGTGAGGGTCTGAGTCTGGAGGGTGAGACGGTGAAGCACTTGAGCGAAGCAACCGGCCGCTTCAGAGATGGAGCTGCTTCGAGCCATGATGGATGCTTCGCATGTCTCACTCCCCAGACTGGAACAAGACCTCACGGGCTTCACCGTGTTGGGCGGTGGAATGTACAGGCTCTCAGCCTATGCCCGAGAGGGAGTAGTTGAAAAAAAAAAAAAAAAAAAAAGGAGGGAGAGGAGTGGAGGATGTGGTATAGAGAGATACTATAGGTAGCGCCAACGAACTTGACAATTTTCTTGACCCCTTAACTTCTCATAACACAAAATTAATTAAAGCAATCGAGCTGACATTTACATCAGTAGGGAAGAGCCCACCAGGAAATAGGTGTGGATATTTACAGCCAGTTTGCTCTAGGCCCTTTTGAGTTATGAGAAGTTAAGGGGTCAAGAAAATTGTCAAGTTCGTTGGCGCTACCTATACTACAGTACTTTCTATATGTTATCCAATTTTTAGACATTTCCCGGCACTGGCATGGTATTTGAAGGGTTCTTTTTACATCTTTAACCCTGTCACGCTCATATGACGCAGAGGTTGCCAGATTAGCAATAAGAAATAGAGTTCTCCCACTCTTATAATTACCTCTCCAAACTTAGTTTTCTGCCCACAGCTAACTCAAAGACAACTGCAGAGGTTGAAATAACTAAACTAAAGGTTTCTAAATACCCCTGATGGTAACAAAGGCTTTAAGTACAGTATCCCTAATAGGCTCAAAATCGCGTCATATATCGGAGAGGGTTAAATACTGTGCCTTCCCGAGTTAAACAATTTAAATGAATGAATTAACATTTATGGGTTTTAAGGCTACACTTGTGAGTAAACTGTTTTCCACATTGTTGACATTCAAAGGCCTTGACTCCAGTATGAAGTAACATATGTTTCTTTAAAGTATTTCTGTGTGCAAACTGACGACCACACACCAAACACTGGTAGTCTTTCACTCCGGTATGAATTTTAATATGGGAGGCTAATGAGCCACTCAAGGCAAAATATTTCTGACAATATTCACACTTGTACGCTTTGACACCCGTGTGAACCACCATGTGCATCTTTACCTCACCCTTGGTTTTAAATTTTTGTTCACAGTTAGAACATTTAAATGGTTTGACCTTGGAGTGAATTATGGAGTGAGCGTTGAGGGCACTGTTGTTATAAAACAATTTCCCGCACTCTTCACACTGACAATTCTTCACGCCATTATGAACCCTCAAAATATGGCTACACAAGTTCTCTTTATTCTTGAACAACTTTTGACATTGATCGCATTGGAAGCTTTCAATCTGTGAATCTACACACTTACCAAACTTGGCCACAGTTTCCATGTGGCTCGTGAAGCGGGATTTCTGAGTAAAACATTTCTGACAATTTTCACACTTGTAATACTCCTTGTCAACCATGTGCTTGCTTACCATATGCGATTTTAAATGACCCTTGGTAATAAATGTGTTTTCACAGTGATGACATTTATATGGTTTGACCTGGGAATGAGTGAAGGAGTGAACCTTGAGGGCATTTTTGGTAGATAATAATTTCCCACAAACATTACAGAGATGATTCTTAACTCCAGTGTGCTTGACAATATGTCTGTCTAACTCATTCTTAGACCAGCACCATTTTTGACAGTGATCACATTGGATGGTTTTACTTCCAGTGTGATATTTCATGTGATTTCTGAGTTGTGATATATGACCAAACCATTTCTCACACACCTCACATTGGTGGTTCTGAGACTGAACGCCAATATGCTTGAATGAATGTCTGTCGAGCACACTTTTAGATTTGAATTTTTGTTTACAGTGATTACATTGGAAGGTTTTAATTTGCGAGTGAGTTTTCATGTGCTTTGTGAGCCTGGATCTATAATGAAACGATTTCTCACACACCTCACATCGGTGGTTCTGACCGTCAATATGACTGTAGGAATGCACTTTGAGTTGTTTATTATTAGAAAACCATTTCTCACACACTGGGCACTGGACAGTCTTTATACTTGTATTAGAATCAAGTGGCACATGTTCCTTGGGGCCGGTCTTACAACTAAACAATTCAGCAGTAATTTGACAATGGTCGTTTTTCTCCCCAGTGTGAGTCTTCAAACACTTACATGGTTTTCTAGTACTCCCTTCGGCCAACTGTGTCTCCGGCATTTCAGACACTTTCTTTTTCTCCCCAGTGTGAGACTTCAAATGTTTCCCTAGGCTACTTTTATGCTTAAACTGTTTCTTGCATACTTGACATTGGTTCTCGAGGGTATTTCCATTTGCCAACTGGTTTTTCGGCATTTCAGACACTTTCTTCTTCTCCCCCGTGTGTGTTTTCAAATGTCTCGTGAGGTTGGTACTACGACCAAATATTTTCAAACATATTATACATTGATGATTTTTCTCCCCAGTGTGTATCTTCAAATGTCTCGTGAGGGTGGTACTATGACCAAATCTTTTCAAACATATTATACATTGATGATTTTTATCCCCAGTGTGTATCATCATATGTTCCTTGAGCTTACTTTTATAAACAAGCTGTTTCTTACATACGTGGCATTGGTTCTTAACCCGGGAGCTGCGGGGAGACTCTTAAGAGTTCCCCCGGCGCACTGCGGGGAGACTCTTAAGAGTCAGAGAAAATAAAAATCAACTTTTGACATCGAAAAAAAAAATTTTTTTTATATTTTTTTTTTTTATTTTTTATTTTTTTTTTGGCCCCTGGGCCATGCAAAATCTCAGTCCTCTACCTCCCCTCCTTCCCCACTTTCCTCCTCTCCTTCAGTTATCACCTATTTTCCCTGTTATTCCCTTATTCTGAGGTATATTTTCGTGCTAACATTAGAAATCCGATTGGAGGGTGTGGTCATCACTGATAGCAAGCGAGTGCAAGAGAGAGAGAGAGAGTATCGATCGACTGTGTCTCAGTGGCCTTGGGGGAAATTGGCGGGAAAGCAGATTGCCTCACCCATACATTATACAACTCGGGCTATATCTCCGATTTTGACCATCCAAACGCTGTTTTCACTCGTTTTATTGTTGTTTCAGGTTAATACCTTTATAATCAACCCATAATAGGCTCATATGGATAAGTATTAATGCTATTAATGGCACAATGAATATTTTAGTGGCGGAAACACCTCAAATACGTCAGCACAGGGGGACGTTTCCAATTACCCCCATGCGCACTTCAGAGGTTAAGGGTTCTTCCACCAAATAACTGTTTCTCAGACATTTTCTTCTTCTTCTCCCTTGTGTGCATCTTCAAATGTCTCGTGAGGGTGTTACTACGACCAAAACGTTTCAAACATATTTGACATTGATGATTTTCCTCCCCAGTGTGAGTCGCCATATGTTCCTTGAGATTACTTTCAAGATTAAATTGTCTCTTACATAAGTGGCATTGCTTCTCAAGGGATCTTCCACCAAATAACTGTTTCTCAGGCATTTCCGATTCATTGATTTTTTCTTCATCAAGATTGTGAACATGGCTGGCTAACTCACTCGCAGTGCCAAACTCTTTCTCACAATATTCAAGAGTTTCCTCTTCGTATTTAACTAATTTGTTCTCTTCATTAACAGTCATACTATCACTCTCCACATTTTCACACTCAGAGTATAATGTTTCCGTTTCACACTTAATTAACCCTTCACTATCTTCACAAACTAATTCATCATGATCATACGCTTCATCGGGCACTGGTAATTCAAAACACAAAATGTTCTCTCCATATTCTCGAGTGTCCTCCACCTTAACTTCCGTACCTGCTTCCATGATGGCACTTCAGGGGCCGATACTATTCTGTGGTAGTAAAAAATGTGGGTTGAGATAGTATGAAGCCTTAGTATTGCTAAAGGTTTTTCCTATACTGAATACAATCGTTTAATAGTTACCAGGTCAGGTCAGGTGAAGGTATTGAGGGATAAGCCTTTGCAAAGGCACCTCGTATCTACATTCTACTTTTCCTATTTAACTGAAGAGTGTAGAGACGGGAGAAGGGGTGTTGGAGAGAGAGAAGAAGCTGTTGGAGTGGCTTTGTTATGTGTGTTATTAGTCTGTACACGTTGTTATGGTGTCCCCCGACTGGGTGCAAGCATTTAGATGAAAACAAAAACGTCCCTGGTACTGAATGGGTTAAAACCGTATCGAGACTAGACTAGGAGCCCTAATCCTGAGACCCGCAGCTGTTAAAGCTGGTATCACACGAGCGCTTTTTCCCTCAACACTGGTCTGGCAGCTTATGAGGTAAACATTTTCAATATTTCGGTTACGTAAATTCATCTACCATCAGTTTAGTTTCCCCTACCGGTGCAAAATATTCCAAAAATGTTGCCAGAAAAATGTTGACCATCGAATGTTGACTATAAAAGCTCTCGATTGTACAGAAAGGCTATAATAGGCCTACAATACAATAATACAAACATATAATTAATTGTACAGAAAGGCTATAATAGGCCTACAATACAATAATACAAACATATATAATTAATTGTACAGAAAGGCTATAATAGGCCTACAATAATACAAACATAAATAAAGGCCATTGCTTACCTAAAAATTAAATGCTTAACCCAAGTGTCCAGGATACGCAACTAATATTGCGAAGGAGGGGGTGGCGCCGAATACGAGTAAACAGTGTTTTTACACCCCTTTCCAACAGAGATCAGTGTAATGTGGGGTTGATACGCGTTTTAGGTTTTTGTGCACCTTTTGGACCCCTCGACGCGGATTTGGGTAAACGCGGACTGGGGGCGACTGACTGTACATTGGAGAACAAGCTGACCTAAGGCCATAACCTGGATGACTGATACTTGGGGAGTTTGTGAACTATAGGCCTAGTTATAATGCTAACACACTGTCAGCATCTTCCTTGTGGACACCACTCTGTTGGGACCTTTAAGCCATGGATTGCTAATAATTGGACAAAATAATAGGTCAAGTTGAGGGAGGAATGGGAGATGGGGTATAAAGGGGGAGAGGAGTGGAGGATGTGGTATAGGGAGATACTATAGGTAGCGCCAACGAACTTGACAATTTTCTTGACCCCTTAACTTCTCATAACACAAAATTAATTAAAGCAATCGAGCTGACATTTACATCAGTAGGGAAGAGCCCACCAGGAAATAGGTGTGGATATTTACAGCCAGTTTGCTCTAGGCCCTTTTGAGTTATGAGAAGTTAAGGGGTCAAGAAAATTTTCAAGTTCGTTGGCGCTACCTATACTACAGTACTTTCTATATGTTATCCAATTTTTAGACATTTCCCGGCACTGGCATGGTATTTGAAGGGTTCTTTTTACATCTTTAACCCTGTCACGCTCATATGACGCAGAGGTTGCCAGATTAGCAATAAGAAATAGAGTTCTCCCACTCTTATAATTACCTCTCCAAACTTAGTTTTCTGCCCACAGCTAACTCAAAGACAACTGCAGAGGTTGAAATAACTAAACTAAAGGTTTCTAAATACCCCTGATGGTAACAAAGGCTTTAAGTACAGTATCCCTAATAGGCTCAAAATCGCGTCATATGTCGGAGAGGGTTAAATACTGTGCCTTCCCGAGTTAAACAATTTAAATGAATGAATTAACATTTATGGGTTTTAAGGCTACACTTGTGAGTAAACTGTTTTCCACATTGTTGACATTCAAAGGCCTTGACTCCAGTATGAAGTAACATATGTTTCTTTAAAGTATTTCTGTGTGCAAACTGCCGACCACACACCAAACACTGGTAGTCTTTCACTCCGGTATGAATTTTAATATGGGAGGCTAATGAGCCACTCAAGGCAAAACATTTCTGACAATATTCACACTTGTACGCTTTGACACCCGTGTGAACCACCATGTGCATCTTTACCTCACCCTTGGTTTTAATTTTTTTTTCACAGTTAGAACATTTAAATGGTTTGACCTTGGAGTGAGCGTTGAGGGCACTGTTGTTATAAAACAATTTCCCGCACTCTTCACACTGACAATTCTTCACGCCATTATGAACCCTCAAAATATGGCTACACAAGCTCTCTTTATTCTTGAACAACTTTTTACATTGATCGTATTGGAAGCTTTCAATCTGTGAATCTACACACTTACCAAACTTGGCCACAGTTTCCATGTGGCTCGTGAAGCGGGATTTCTGAGTAAAACATTTCTGACAATTTTCACACTTGTAATACTCCTTGTCAACCATGTGTGCTTGCTTACCATATGCGATTTTAAATGACTCTTGGTAATAAATGTATTTTCACAGTGATGACATTTAAATGGTTTGACCTGGGAATGAGTGAAGGAGTGAACCTTGAGGGCATCTTTGCTAGATAATAATTTCCCACAAACATTACAGAGATGATTCTTAACTCCAGTGTGCTTGACAATATGTCTGTCTAACTCATTCTTAGACCTGCACCATTTTTGACAGTGATCACATTGGATGGTTTTACTTCCAGTGTGATATTTCATGTGCCTTGTGAGTTGTGATATATGACCGAACCATTTCTGACACACCTCACATTGGTGGTTCTGACCGTCAATATGACTGTAGGAATGCACTTTGAGTTGTTTATTATTAGAAAACCATTTCTCACACACTGGGCACTGGACAGTCTTTATACTTGTATTAGAATCAAGTGGCACATGTTCCTTGGGGCCGGTCTTACAACTAAACAATTCAGCAGTAATTTGACAATGGTCGTTTTTCTCCCCAGTGTGAGTCTTCAAACACTTACATGGTTTCCTAGTACTCCCTTCGGCCAACTGTGTCTCCGGCATTTCAGACACTTTCTTTTTCTCCCCATTGTGAGACTTCAAATGTTTCCCTAGGCTACTTTTATGCTTAAACTGTTTTTTGCATACTTGACATTGGTTCTCGAGGGTATTTCCATTAGCCAACTGTTTTTTCACCATTTCAGACACTTTCTTTTTCTCCCCCGTGTGCGTTTCAAATGTTTTTCGAGGGTGGTACTAAGACCAAATTTTTTCAAACATATTATACACTAGCAGGGGTACCTGACGTTGCCCGGGTAATCACCATAATCACCATCACTACTACTACCATAATCACCATCATCAATACTACCATAATCACCGGCCTCGACCTCCCTGTGCCTCATTAAACGGCAACCTCGATTTTGGCCGCTAAATGACCTACGATTTTGGATCTGACCTCATCCGTATCCCCATTTTGGGGGCTGCGAACAACTTTCTTTCCATACACCTTTTCGATCGGAGGCCTCCTTCTGCCCCAAACGGCCCTTTTTCCATTTCGCGCCCATTTTCTCCATCCCTTTAATGTTTTTTTTTCTCACTATAACCTGCTTAGGGACCCCCTTACTATGCATACCAAGTATGAACGCTCTCGCTTAAAAACTGCGGCCGCCTATAAAGAACAGACAGACAGACAACCGCAAATATTATATAGATTGATGATTTTTCTCCCAAGTGTGTATCATCATATGTTCCTTGAGCTTACTTTTACAACTAAGTTGTTTCTTACATACGTGGCATTGGTTCTTAAGGGTTTTTCCACCAAATAACTGTTTCTCAGACATTTTCTTCTTCTTCTCCCTTGTGTGCATCTTCAAATGTCTCGTGAGGTTGGTACTACGACCAAATCTTTTCAAACATATTATACATTGATGATTTTTATCCCCAGTGTGTATCATCATATGTTCCTTGAGCTTACTTTTATAAACAAGCTGTTTCTTACATACGTGGCATTGGTTCTTAAGGGTTCTTCCACCAAATAACTGTTTCTCAGACATTTTCTTCTTCTTCTCTCTTGTGTGCATCTTCAAATGTCTCGTGAGGGTGGTACTACGACCAAATGTTTTCAAACATATTGTACATTGATGATTTTTATCCCCAGTGTGTATCATCATATGTTCCTTGAGCTTACTTTTATAAACAAGCTGTTTCTTACATATGTGGCATTGGTTCTTAAGGGTTCTTCCACCAAATAACTGTTTCTCAGACATTTTCTTCTTCTTCTCCCTTGTGTGCATCTTCAAATGTCTCGTGAGGGTGTTACTACGACCAAAACGTTTCAAACATATTTGACATTGATGATTTTCCTCCCCAGTGTGAGTCGCCATATGTTCCTTGAGATTACTTTTAAGATTAAATTGTCTCTTACATAAGTGGCATTGCTTCTCAAGGGATCTTCCACCAAATAACTGTTTCTCAGGCATTTCCGATTCATTGATTTTTTCTTCATCAAGATTGTGAACATGGCTGGCTAACTCACTCGCAGTGCCAAACTCTTCCTCACAATATTCAAGAGTTACCTCTTCGTATTTAACTAATTTGTTCTCTTCATTAACAGTCATACTATCACTCTCCACATTTTCACACTCAGAGTATAATGTTTCCGTTTCACACTTAATTAACCCTTCACTATCTTCACAAACTAATTCATCATGATCATACGCTTCATCGGGCACTGGTAATACAAAACACAAAATGTTCTCTCCATATTCTCGAGTGTCCTCCACCTTAACTTCCGTACCTGCTTCCATGATGGCACTTCAGGGGCCGATACTATTCTGTGGTAGTAAAAAATGTGGGTTGAGATAGTATGAAGCCTTAGTATTGCTAAAGGTCTTTCCTATACTGTACTGAATACAATCGTCTAATAGTTACCAGGTCAGGTCAGGTGAAGGTATTGAGGGATAAGCCTTTGCAACGGCACCTCATATCTACATTCTACTTTTCCTATTTTTCTGAAGAGTGTAGAGAGGGGAAAAGGGGTGTTGGAGAGAGAAGAAGCTGTTGGAGTGGCTTTGTTATGTGTGTTATTAGTCTGTACACGTCGTTAAGGTGTCCCCCGACTGGGTGCAAGCATTTAGATGAAAACAAAAACGTCCCTGATACTGAATGGGTTAAAACAGTATCGAGACTAGACTACGGGCCCTAATCCTGAGACCCGCAGCTGTTAAAGCCGGTATCACACCAGCGCTTTTTCCCTCAACATTTACGCTCAACACTGGTCTGGCAGCTTATGAGGTAAACATTTTCAATATTTCGGTTACGTAAATTCATCTACCATCAGTTTAGTTTCCCCTACCGGTGCAAAATATTCCAAAAATGTTGCCAGAAATTTTTTGACCATCGAATGTTGACTAGAAAAGCTCTCGTGTGATACCGACTTTACACATAAGTGGTATAAAATGAAGTGAATAATTCCAATATGTTGATGTAATAATTTGAAACATTTCCTCGAGACACACTGAATCAATGTTTTCCCTGAATCAATGTTTAAGTGTATTATTCAGATGTGTCCCAGTTAGGCCTACTATAGGCTAGTCTATTCGCTGTAAGTAGGCAAGAAATCACGACTTCTATCCTCTGTAACTCAAAAAGGGCTAGAGCAAATTGGCTGTATATTTCCACATCTATTCCTGGACTGACTCTTCCCAAA
Source organism: Paralithodes platypus (assembly GCA_032716605.1). Classification (NCBI taxonomy): domain Eukaryota; kingdom Metazoa; phylum Arthropoda; class Malacostraca; order Decapoda; family Lithodidae; genus Paralithodes; species Paralithodes platypus. The sequence continues at coordinate 5,876,169 of CM064559.1, forward strand.
TGGTAGAAATATTAGCTCGATTACTCTATTAGTTTTTTAGTTATGGAAATTAGAGGTCATGATTTCTCGCCTACTTACAGCGAATAGACTATAGTGCAGGTGATTGTAGCCACAAGTAAAAGTTTGTTAATGTTGAAGATGTGATGAAGACTGACAAGTACTGTACAGAAGGTTTGTCAGCCACATAAGACTGACTGCTACTGAAGGTTTGTCAGCCACACAAAACTGACTAGCACTATAGGTAGCACCAACGAACTTGACAATAATCTGGACTCCTTAACTTCTTATAACTCAAAATGAATAAAAGCAATCAGGCTGACATTTCCATCATTTTAGAAGAGTCCACCAGGAAATAGGTGTGGAAATTTACAAGCAGTTTGCTCAAGGTCCTTTTGAGTTACAAAGAAGTCAGGGATCGAGATTATTGTCAAGTTCGTTGGCGCTACCTATAGTACTGTACTTGGAAAAATACCCATCTCCGAGCCAACTTTTGCCAAAACTTGTCTCGGATCTTCAAATTTGAGTTTTTTGTAACTATTTAATATTTTAAATTCAGAGTTATTCCCAACTTACCCTTATTTTTTCACCCCACCCCACCCCACCCAAAACCCTGCATTCCCAAACTCTCCCTTAGATTATTAGGATATCGGAATTAGAATTAAGAATGAGAATGGCCATGAAAACTGCTTTCCTCCCATTCTAGCGATGAAATACACCACAATACAGCTTTAGGTAAGGATGGTGTTAGTGGGCATACCATTCGCTTTGTTTACATAAATTGCAACCTCACAGTACGGTAACGGTAAGATCCTGTGTAGCGGGTGGAACTGTTTTTCAGATGCCTATTTACTAAGAAACATTGAACAATATCTATAACCTAACCTAAACTTTACCTAACCTAACCTAGTATATTAGTGGACTACTTATGAATGTAAAATGTAAAAATAAAGTAGACCTATAGCATTACCAAATTATTGAGATATAAGTACAGGTCCTCCCGCTACACAGGAATATACCCCTACTAGTAATACAGTCAGGTCTTCATAAATGTGGCCAATTCGTCCCGGGCCGCGTCCGTGTTTATGAAAAACGCGTCTATCAATAACAGGTCTTATGGGAATTAATTCATTTTGTAACAGCCACTTTCTCAAAGTACTGTACCCTTTTTGAGCCTTCAGCCTACCTTAAGCCGACATTATACCATCGACCAAAACCAACCATCGTACATGCCATAACATAACATCAATTACTTATCAATAAGAACTATTTAGGACCGGTTTTGTGTTGAAGATGTGATACCGGTATCCCTGCTGCCTCCGCCCAGACCTGGCCCCGACCCCGACCCCGTCACTGTGAAGAAGTTGATGGGGCTTCAAGGCTTGTGCTGCACTCGCACATCTGCCCCTCCAGGTCCACCAATGTGTTCATCGTGTTCATCAAAGAACGAGAAGGGGAGTGGGGTACACTTAGCGAGGATACACGGCACACGCGGATATTTCAGAAACTGAGGAGCGGGAAGCGGGCAATGCCGAGCGGAACCAAGTGTGAAGTCGTCGGCCGAGCTGATATCCGCGCTTGGAAAATATTAAGGAAACCACCCACCAATTATTTTCATTTTTTTTTTTTTAATTTTAGTTTATTTGCATCAATATATAGTGATTGGCAGTAGTTTCAGTAGTTTCAACCTCCGCAAAAATAGTTTTCCCCTTTATCCAACGATCTTAAGACACGGCGCCCGATAGTGCCATTAATAGCATTAATACTTATCCATATGTGCCTATTATGGGTTGATTATAAAGGTATTAACCTGAAACAACAATAAAACGAGTGAAAACAGCGTTTGGATGGTCAAAATCGGAGATATAGCCCGCGAGTTGTATAATGTATGGGTGAGGCAAGCTACTTTCCCGCCAATTTCCCCCAAGGCCACTGAGACACAGTCGATCGATACTCTCTCTCTCTCTCTTGCACTCGCTTGCCATCAGTGATGACAACACCCTGCTTGCAACTCGCTAATGTTAGCACGAAAATATACCTCAGAATAAGGGAATAACAGGGAAAATAGGTGATAACTGAAGGAGAGGAGGAAAGGAGGGGAGGTAGAGGACTGAGATTTTGCATGGCCCAGGGGCCAAAAAAAAATAAAAAAATAAAAAAATAAAAATAAAAAATATATTTTTTTTTCGATGTCAAATTTTTTTTTTTTTTTCACTCACTCATAAGAGTCTCCCCGCAGTCCGCCGGGGGAACTCTTAAGAGTCTCCCTGCAGTTCCCGGGTTAAACAACACTGTATATCAAATAAAAAATTAAAAAAAAACAAAAAAATAACCTGAAAAACTCGTCACTGGTTGGTGATAAACATTTACCATGGCTTTTATGATGAAAGTTGGCTCGGGTTTTGTTTTTCAACTTGAGAAAACCCCAAAATGAAAAAACCCGATCCAAGTTTTGGCAAAAGTTGGCTCGGATTTTAAGATTTTTCAGCTGCATAAAAGACAGCAAGTGCAAAAAAGAAGTTGGCTCAGGTTTTCTTGTTTTTCAACTTAAGAAAACCCCAAAATGAAAACAAATCGAGCCAAGTTTTGGCAAAAGTTGCTGGGATTTTAAGATTTTTCAGCTTAATAAAAGTCAGAAAGTGGCAAAAAAAAAAATTGGCTCAGGTTTTCTTGTTTTTCAACTTAAGAAACCCCAAAAATGAAAAAAAAACAGCAGTCAAGTTTTGGCAAAAGTTGTTGAATGATACATGGGATGGAAAATGAACTTACCCAGTAAGCTCATTATACATTATCCAACAATTAAGCAACATTAAAGATTTTAGCCTAACCTACCAACCTTACCTAACCTAACCTAGTATTATGGGTGGGGGCTGCCGCCCCCACACCCCCGCTGGTTGGATAGTACATTGGATAGAAAATTAGGTAAATTCCTAGTGTTAATTAGACTGAAAGGCAGGGAGAAAGATGTACAAAGTACAAAGGAGCACAAAGGAAATCAAGCAACAACAGATCTAGTGACCCTTCTAGGTTGCTTGTCCTCCAAAACACTGAGGATCAAGTGTCCAAACAGTGGTTTAGAGTGGGTAAGGGAACATTGGAAAGAGAATTACTGCCCTGGAACTAATGTCCGTGGCAGGATTAGGAAGTTAGTAGGGGACAGATGGGTTAGTAACTGAGGGGGGGATAAAATAAAGTTATTCATTTACAAACGCAGTCAGTCGCGGGTTTGATGCGAGATATTTGTCTAGGCGGAGTTTAAATGAATCAACGGTGATGCAGTCTATAACGTTTCGGGGAAGCCCATTCCACAAGTTGACAACTCGATTGAAGAAGAAATTCTTAGATTCGTGTGAGTTAAAAGATTTAGGTCCGCCGAGTCGTGTTGTGTGCCGTCTATGGGGAGGATAACCCTGGACAAATATCATTACAGGTTACAGGTTCTGTATCTCCCTTAACCCGGGAACTGCGGGGAGACTCTTAAGAGTTCCCCCGGCGGACTGCGGGGAGACTCTTAAGAGTGAGTGAAAACAAAAATCAACTTTTGACATCGAAAAAAAAAATTTTTTGGCCCCTGGGCCATGCAAAATCTCAGTCCTCTACCTCCTCTCCTTCAGTTATCACCTGTTTTCCCTGTTATTCCCTTATTCTGAGGTATATTTTCGTGCTAACATTAGCGAGTTGCAAGCAGGGTGTTGTCATCACTGATGGCAAGCGAGTGCAAGAGAGAGAGAGAGTATCGATCGACTATGTCTCAGTGGCCTTGGGGGAAATTGGCGGGAAAGCAGCTTGCCTCACCCATACATTATACAACTCACGGGCTATATCTCCGATTTTGACCATCCAAACGCTGTTTTCACTCGTTTTATTGTTGTTTCAGGTTAATACCTTTATAATCAACCCATAATAGGCGCATATGGATAAGTATTAATGCTATTAATGGTACAATGAATATTTTAGTGACGGAAACACCTCAAATACGTCAGCACAGGGGGACGTTTCCAATTACCCCCATGCGCACTTGTTAGGTTAATAGAATTTTTCGAGGGTTGACACTTATTTTGACATGGAGTATAGGTTATATTACATCCTAAATGAAATTTAAAATATCTGTGAAAATTCTTGGGTTGTTTATATAATAGAAGTTACTGTGAGACACGTAATATGTTGAAGGGGGAGTTCTGCCCCCTCTAAACACCCATCACTTATGTCATCATAATCTGTTGTACTTCATAGGGGGTCCAATTAAGGAGAAAGTGAATTAACAGACAAAATTAGGCCGCAAACTACAATAACATAGCGGGCCGCCGTTTATGGGAGACTTTTTACACATCATTTTCAATGTTAATTTTCTCCCTTAATCGATTTTTCCAAATTATCAAACTTACATAAAAATGAAGTAGCCTACAGTTTATAGGGATTCCAACATGCATTTCAAAATTGTCATGAAAATTGGTGGGTGGTTTGCTTAATATATACCCCGCGCTTTTCCATTACTTTACCCGCGCTGTGACTGACTTAGAATTTTAGGGGGTACCGGTACCACGCCCAAACAAATCTGTGCAGTCGAAATGCGTAGGCCTATTTATGGCAACCTGACTGTATATGATGATGATAATAAGTCATGGGGGTGATCCCCTCAACCAATTATTGTATCCCGCAGCCGGTGACAAAACAATTTACCTAACAGCGCTGGACGTGGTATACAATAATGGCAAAGCCCCTTATCGCCAATGACTTATAGTCATCATCTTATATATTACCAGCAGGGGACAAATAACAGCTGGCCGTGGGAAAATTTCATAGGCCTAGCCTAGGCCTAAAAAAAAAAAAAAAAAAATCTAATTAGGCTAGCCTAGACATAGGCCTAAACGTAGGGCTAGGCTAAATGCAAAGCGTGGGAAGGATGTAGCTTAGGCGAACAGTCGTCATGTTTACATAGACTAGCCTAGGTCATACACTTGCGGTTACGTTCCTGTCTATTTTGAAGGCTATTTTTTCTGTTATTTGCCACCTGCTGCCTGCTGGCAATATAGGCTAATGACAAATTTGACAAGAAGGCAAGGGGGGCTTTGCCCCCCTTAACCTAATAATTGTATCCCACGGCAGTCAAAATAGGCCTAGCCTAGACAAGAACATGATCGCGAGAGTGCAAGTAGTGTAAGCAAGGCGGGCGGTATGCCCGAATACTACATCCTTACCCAGTAACTCAGGTTTAAAATAGATAGCTTAAGTGGAAAATAGCCTAGGCCTAGTATAGGCAACTGCTAAACACAAAGTAAAAATAGGCCTAGGCCTAGCCTACAGGACTTTGACCTTTAGGCTACCAAACAAAAGGTTTCAATAAAGACAAATATTAGCCTACCACATGGCTATTAGGCTAATCTATATCAAGGGTCCATCATACCTATAACCTTTTTCTTCTTCTTCTTGTCAACGGATGGTGGTCAAACATGGAAAATATTTGGCCATTTCAAGAAACCCACCAAATTTGTGATCTTGATGTATGGGTAGGCCCAATTAACCCTGCCACAGACCAAAACAGTTGTTGGATGGGCTGTGAAGGATAGAAAGCTCTATAAACCCCTGCCCTTGCTTACATCAAAATTAAGCCCTCCAGTACCATGATGCCTTTTTTATTTACCTTTCATTCTGGCTAAAATTAGATGCTTTTATGCAGTTTAAGATGGACCTATGATACTAAGAGGTTTTTATTGAGATTGTATTTACCCATTTAAGTCGCATAGGTAGATATCCTGCAGCCTGGCCCCACACATCTATCTCACCATTCTTATCTCATTACGTTCCATTCTGTTGACATCCTCTACTTTAATGGTCCACGTTTCTGAGGCATACGTCATTGCACTTCTAACACATGAGACGTACACCTTTCCCTTCAGGGGGAGAGGCATTCTTTTCATGGTCAGAATTGGCAGCAGTTCTCTGAACTTACCCCAGCCACATCTAATTCTAGCGACAGTGGCAGCCTCGGCCCCACCACCGGCAGAGATGGTATCTCCTAGATAACAAAACTGGTCCACCAGCTCCAATGACTCATTTCCAAATTCACAGCCACAGGATCATCATATAACACAAGCTCGCCTTTGCATACTACGCACTCAAATTTCTCGATTTCGGACTTATATACAGTATATATATATATACCCAAGGGTGAAACACTATTCTCAGACTTTCTTCTATTCAACTGCTGAGCTCTGGAACACTCTCCCAGAATCAGTCTTTCCCTCTTCCTATGACTTAAATTGCTTCAAACTCCGTGTCCAGGCATTTTAGCTCGAACGTCCCTTGATTTCGGCCCTGTCACTCTTTGAAATCTGGGGGAGGTACTCGCTGCAGGCAGTTATGCCTTTTGTCTCCCTCATTGACATAGAAAAAACAAATATATTTATATATACATGTATATGTGTATACAGTATATGAGAAAAGTGGGGTATGTGCCAGAGTACATACATACATGCGTACCTCCGTTCAAACCACTGCGAGGGTGAAAGGTGCACTATGTAACAAGTTTTCAGTTCACATTGGAGTCAACCAGGATTCTCTGTAACCACTTCAATATATTCTAGCAAATATTATACCATTTTATTCAGCTCGGGAAAGATGTCCAAAGGCTACAGACTATCTCAATTAATCCTTTTAGCTACCATATATCCTTTCTAAGCTTTATAAAATCCTTTTAGCTACCATATATCCTTTCTAAGCTTTATAAAATCCTTTTAGCTACCATATATCCTTTCTAAGCTTTATAAAATCCTTTTAGCTACCATATATCCTTTCTAAGCTTTATAAAATCCTTTTAGCTACCATATATCCTTTCTAAGCTTTATAAATCCTTTTAGCTACCATATATCCTTTCTAAGCTTTATAAAATCCTTTTAGCTACCATATATCCTTTCTAAGCTTTATAAAATCCTTTTAGCTACCATATATCCTTTCTAAGCTTTATAAAATCCTTTTAGCTACCATATATCCTTTCTAAGCTTTATAAAATCCTTTTAGCTACCATATATCCTTTCTAAGCTTTATAAAATCCTTTTAGCTACCATATATCCTTTCTAAGCTTTATAAAATCTTCTAAATGTAGCTGAAATCAAATAAAAAAAAGCTGTCACCGGTACAGAAGGGGTTAAGCCTTTCCTCTTTGTTATGGTTCTGGATATCATAGGAATAATAATATTCATATTACAATTGATATTATTTGTTTATAATATAACAAAACTTATTTCAAAGTACATCATCTCGGATATTTGAAGAACGTGACGATAGTGTTGTTATGTGCGATTAGTTTGCTTGGGAAACAGATTTACTTGCTCATTTAGTAATGAACACCCTATGTGGTGGATTGTGTTCTTTTATTTATAAAGAATTACTATTTTGCTTAAGCGTTGTTTCCACCTTAGAGCGATTTAGATAAGTTATTTTGTCTTTTTACTGTGTTCGTAAGTTTGGTTTGTTTATTTTGCAAGTTTTACATTATAATTAGTTACAGAGGTCAGTGGTCCAACATTTTTGCCCTACTTATAATTAATATACTGTAGCTTAAGAGATATATATAGACTGTATTTATATATTGTAAACAGGGTGTCAAAAAAAAAAAAAGTCGAGTCCATTCTTTACAGTCTTTATTATAATATATGCAAAGATAAAATTATGGTTTATGCTTCAAATTTGTGATGGCCCAAACCATGGTTGTTGTTGTTGTCGTTCCCTAAGCTGCCTGGCCGAACAGCGCCGAGTCCCTAAGGAAGGCCATGGCCACGATCTGGCTTTCCCACAGAGCTCTCAAGGAGTGTTGTTGTTGTTGGCGTGTAAGTGATTATGTGAAATGCATGGTATTTCATGTTAGTTTTCTTGTATTCCTTCTCACATTCCTCCCAGTCTTCAAACAGGATTGCGTAAGAGTTGTGTTATCGGGCGTACCACTACTGACATACAGCATAACTCCTCTCTAAAATATTAACCTAACCAAACAACTTAACCTAACCTAACCTAGTATTCATGTAGTAATGAGAATACTAGGTTTAGTTAGGCTTTTTAGTTACGGTAGGTTAAGTATTTATAGATGATTTATGTTGTATGTCGGTAGTGGTACGCCCACAACTCTTACCCAGGATTGCTCCGGTTTGACCCCCTGATAATAAAGTTCCTGCATTAGAGATTATATCAACTAAATTGGTTAACAAGTTATTCTGGTTTAATGGTCACGCCTCGTCGGATCTGTCCCCAGCCAATCAACCTGTAAAATAAAGAGTTGAAAGTTAGCGGCCATTGCTAAACAGTTTACAGTAAAGCCGGTATCACACGAGAGCTTTTGTAGTCAACATTCCATGATCAACATTTATAGGGCAATATTTCGGGAATATTTGGCACCGGTATCGGAAACTACTCAAGATAGATGAATTTAGGTAACAATTATTTTAAATGTTATTAGAGGCAATTGCTAAACAGTAGTAGTAGTCATTACCTAGGCTGACTAGCTGAACAGTCCCGAATTCCTAAGGAAGGTCAAGGCCGAATCCAGGTTTTCCCTTAAGGCTTTAAATGAATGTATATTGTGTTGTTAACTTGCTAGTGTAAGTGGTTGTGTGGTATGCAGTCTTCCATAATGTGTTTAATAGTAAGTGGTGCTAAACTGTTTTCAGTAATAATGGTAATAAAAATAGTAAATTGACTCTTGCTCGGTGCGGAACCGCATACAGTTGTATAAACCCCCTTAATTAAGCAATGGTCATACCTCCAATGTTTGTCGATCCTGCGAGAGAGAGCGATCTTCTCCCCTTCCTCGGTACAAACGGGTTGAGTGAGGGTGATCTTGGCCAAGTCAGCCCTTACCGCCAACACTCTGCCTCCAGTCGACAGAGAGCCAATGTTTACCATCAACATCTCGTTCTTCGTCAACTTTTGGACCTGTAACAAAATAAATTGGGAAAATTAACCTTTTTTTTATATTTAGGTTGCTTACCGCTTTCACACATATACTTCTTAACTCTATCTTGCCACCTCTCTCTCGGTCTACCTCTCCCTCTCCGTCCCTCTACATACGTACATAAAATTTTAAGGGCTGCTTCACTTGTCAAGTTTTTGGATTCGAGATTGGCACGTATAGTCCGATCCCAGGTCTTCCTCGGTCCACCCCTTGGTGCAGCTCCCTCCACAATCACAGACCTGCATCTTTTCACTCAATTTTGTTCATCCATTCTCTCCACATGTCCATACCATCCCAGTCTACTTGTACGCATCTCCTCGCTAATACTCTTTATACCTAAACGTCTCCTCAGCTTATCATTTGTTATTCTATCCTGCAGCCTGGCCCCACACATTTATCTCACCATTCTCATCTAATTACAGTCAGGTCGCCCAATACGCGATTCCACAATGCACGAAAACCCTAATACACGAGTTACCCCTCGAAAATAACCAAAAACATTAATTACGCGAGGTGGTACCACAATACACGAATCGAGACCTAAGAAGGGGCCAAATCCGCTATTCCCGCTTGATACGCGAGCACGGTCTACGTTTCGCGAGGCCCAGGCATGGCTCCGAAAAGAGAAGAAGAAGAAGGGCATACGCCTGCCTTCCCTCCCGCCTACCCTCCCTCCCACAGTCCCGCTCATAGCCGTGCGGAGTGACCAAACGTTTGTAGTGCCTGCCACTTTTTTCGCCATGCCATGCCAATATAAGAAGATAACACACAAAATGAAGGTGGAAGTGTTGGATCGCAAGAAAAAAGGAGAAGGAAACTGTGCAATAGGCCGTGCTATGGGCTTGTCAGAGTAAACTGTTCGTACGATTTGGTCAGGGAGGGAGAAGTTGGAGAAAATCGTGAAGTCCTACGGTCCTAGTCCTAGCCTATCTACTACTAATTTTAAGGTAAGGTTTCATATTTGTATTCATTGTTGTTCTTATATATAAGATATAGACTGTACTGTAGAGCCAAAAATGTCGAAAATAGGGCCAAAAATGTCGAAAATAGGCCATAATTGAGAGATGTCACCCAATCTAATTATTCCCATTTAAAGTTAGTTCCACAATACGCGAATTCGCAATACGCGATGCCTCCTGTCACCCCTATTCTCGCAAATTGGGGGTCCTGACTGTACTATGCATTATTATGCTTTTTCCACCCACCAACTTCACCTCTAAACTCAATTAATGAAATCAACAAATACATGTGGCACTCGAACCTAGGATACTCACACAGAAATTCTGCGCACTTATGCAAAACTAAACTAAACAAACCAAAACTGGGACGATAAAAGATAAATAGAATAGAGACTTGTACCCACCTTAGCTCCCTTTTTGTCTCCCTCCGTGCGGACTCCTAGTAGACGTCTGAGGAGGAAGTAAGAGATCTCCAACTCTGTGAAGATCTCCGGTAGTGACCCGACGGCTCCCAACACCTGACCCACCATACGGTCCGCTCGACACAGTGTGGGGTCGATCTTTGTACCCACACCTGGAATTGTAATGGAAAACTTGCAAAATAAACAAACCAAAACAGGAACCGCACAACAAAGACAAAAGAAATAATCACAATCACTGTGAAAATAACACATTGAAATTAATTGAAATACGCTCTAGCTCTTGTTTATACATGAAAATGTGCAGGGAATGAAGGTTACTTTTAGTCCAAAACCCCCGTATGGCACAGTGGTGACCAAGCAATTGTCATATGATAACTTGACAAGTACCGCAGTCATTGTGTTAATAATATAAAACTTGCAACCACACAATATAAAGACAAAAGAACTTATCAAAACAAGTGTGTGTGGTGATGGGCTGGTCTATCAGAGTGAGAGCTGAGCGATCTCTGCCATACCCATAGCTTACTCTGACTGTTCCTTTTACTTATATATCTTCTAGATCTCAAGTGGCGGCGTCTTTTCCGTGGATTGACCTCCCTACTGCCAACCTAAAAGTTGGCAGATTGGGAGCCAAAGCGTCACATTTTTCCCTTGCCCCTCAACTTTCCCTTCATAATTGCTGAGGGGCACAGGGCCTTGGGTGGGGCTTTGGTTTCCCGGGCGTTTCCGCGCCCTCCTCAGCGTGGCTTCGGTCACCCGGGCTTTGTTAGTGGTAAGCAGGGAGGGTTTTGTGGGGGCGCTCTATGGCCTTGACCTTGCTCGGGACCTTGGGGCTGTTCGGCCAGGCAGCCTGGGGAACAACAACAACAACTAACGTGTGTGGAAAAAACACATTGAAGATTTACCATAACAATATTATGAAATAAATAAACACAAAGTTATACTAATAACTGACCAATAAGTCCACCGGGAACAGCAAACTGGAGTTGGTTGGTCTCGGCGAACAGCGAGATGATGCGGGACCTGATGGGTTTACACACTACCCGACCGGTCTCTGGCTCACGGGACATAATACCGGGACGAACCTCTACCTCCTGACCAATCTATCAAACAAGAACATAATTAGATTAATATCCAGTATTCGAGAATGGATAATTTAAAATGTAAAACTTGCAAACTAAACAAACCAAAACTGGGACAAAGACAATATAAAGGCAAAATAACTAATCAAAATCGCTATGTGGAAACAACGCTTACTAAAATAAAATATATGAAATAAAAGAACACAATCCACCACATAGTCTTGTGCATAAACCTTTTAACCGTCTTGGTGATGTAATGGTTAGAGTGTTTAAGATCTATATGTGGTATCCCAGGTTCAAATCCCGGGAGGATCACTTGCTTTCAATAATTTCATTGGGAGGTGTTTGGTGTTGGGAGTGAAATAAAAAAAATAGATTATAATATTGAATTCCCCAGTTTTCTGGGGTAAATTTTGATGTAAAAGCTTGCAAAATAAACAAACCAAAACTGGGACGACACAATATAAACACAAAGGAACTAATCAAAATTGCTACCGGTATGTGGAAATAATGCTTAATAAAATAATATTTGAAATAAAAGAACACACTCCACCACATAGGGTGTACATCACTACATGTGTAAGTTAATTTGGTTCCCAAGCAAACTAATCGCACATAAAACAATACACTATCGTCATGTTCAAGGAATTAGTCAGTTTGGGAAGTACGGGAGTGTATACATATATACGGAAGTACTGTATATACATACATACATAATATTAAATTAGAATATGTTTTCCACCCACCTTTAGTACCCCTCTGAGGATAGACCCACCAGCCACCCCACCCTTCAGATCCTCCACCTCACATCCTGGTTTGTTGACATCAAACGACCGGATAACAATGAGTCGGGGCTGCTTCAGGAAGTCACGGTCGGGGATGGGGATCTTCTTGGTGATGTACTCGCACACTACGTCAATGTTCAACTTTAACTGTGCCGAGATGGGGATGACTGGGGCACCCTCCGCTACAGTGCCTGCAGGAATTATATACCGGTACTTTAGTGCTAATTATAATACTGGTACAATTTCACAAACAAACTAATATTAAAATGTACAACTTGCAAAACAAACAAACCAAGACTGGTACAACACAATATATAGGCAAAAGAACGGGATGGATGTAGATTCCGGGCGTACGGTAGTCATGTTTACATAGGGCGATCGCCTTGGTTAATTTCGCGTCTATTTTGACGTTGATTTTTTCGGTTATTTGCCCCCTGCTGGCAATATATATGATAATGACAATATTTCATGGGGGGGGGGGGGGGAGAGGGGGGCACCCCTTAACATATTGTATCCAAAGTCAGTCAAAATAGACGGGAACAAGATGGGAAGCGTCCGACGCCGCTTCGCGTAGTCTAGTGTAAACAAGGCTGGCGGTATGCCCGAACTCTACATTCTACCCAAAAGAACTTATGAAAATCACTATGTGGAAATATTGCTTTAGCAAATTTGTAAAACTTAATTTATTTTGTATTTTTATTTTTGTTTTACTGTGGGTGGCCGACTCGAGATAGAGCCCGAACAAAACCAATGCCACTGACCTTGAATAAACCTCAAGATGGAGTCGTACTGGTCCTTGAGTTGAGCCTCGCGACACAGATCAATCTTGTTCTGCAGGATAAGGATATGCTTCAACTTCATGATCTCAATGGCGGCTAAATGTTCGGACGTCTGGGGCTGAGGACAGGTCTCATTGGCAGCTGAAACACAAACATAAATTATAATGTAAAACTTGCAAAATAAACAAACCAAAACAGGGACAACACAATATAAAGACAAAAATAAAAAACTAATAAATCAAATCTGGTGTTTTCTGTCATAATCACCAATTCTCCACATCAGAGGATTCAATCACCACTCAGTACAAGGGTGCCAAGCTGGAACAAATTTGCTTGAAGACTAAATAAAGACACATTTACAGACAGTTGTATTACTTTAGCCAATGTATCATTCTTTAGAATTAATAAGAACTGTACCTGTAAAGCATAATTTTAGAGTTGCATATGAAAAATAGTGACTGAAAAAAAGTTAGTATAGGATCTGCTCAAAATCCACGAGAAAAATCAATAATTTATTTTAAAAGGCTTAGATAGATTTTATGAAAAAAAAAAAAAAAAAAAAAAAAACACACACACAATGGTATTCATCAAAATAATAATAATAATAATAACCACGAGAACATAAAAATAAATAAGTTGATTTTACTGACCAATAAGTAGTAGGGCGGCGTCCATAACTGCAGCACCGTTCAACATGGTGGCCATAAGAATGTCGTGACCAGGGCAATCCACAAACGATACGTGTCGTATCAGTCGGAACCTGAGAGATGAAAGGTATTATTATAAATGTAAAATTTGCAAAATAAACTAACCAAAATGTATACGAACACAGTAAAAAGACAAAATAACTAATCAAAATCGCTATGTGGCAACAACGCTTAAGTAAAATAATAATTTATAAATAAAAGAACACAAACCACCACATAGGGTGTACATTACTACATGCGCAAGTTAATCTGGTTCCCAAGCAAACTAATTGCACACATAACAACGCACTGTCGTCACATTCAAGGAATTAGTCAATTTGGGAAGTCGGGGACGTTCTGGTAAATTTGACTAAACTCTGCATGAATAAAGAAACTACATTAAGTGTCAAAATGTTCTATTAAAATCAAATTTGCAACTTGACAAGATAATAACAATAGTACAAAATAATAATAGTAGTTGCATTAGTTATGTCTTTTTCTGTCTGTCTCACACACACAACATTCCTCAAACGATCCAATCTACATATGACACAGGACTTATTAGCGCTACCATACAGTACTTACTTTCCAGAGCATGTTGCCCGGGCACAGGGGAAGGCATCTTCCTTGTGGCTGCTGGCAGAAATGTAAGAAGCTGGTCGGGGACACTTAAGGTTGTCACACTTGTAGATCTTAGCATTAGCATAACCTGTAGACAAACAAGATATTAACATAGATAAAAAAATGGACATATACTGTACATTATAATCTGTCAATATACCAATACCGGTACATATACATTACAAACTCAACTTTCCCTTCATAATTGTTAAGGGGCACAGGGCCTTGGGTGGGGCTTTGGTGGGGTAGGATGTAGTGACCGGGCGTACCGCCATCTTTGTTTACATTACGCGTAGTGGTGTCGGACCTTTCCCATCATGTTCCCGTCTATTTTTAACCTAACCTAGTATTCATGTAGTAATGACAGGGGGCAAATAGCAGAAAATATAGCGTCGAAATAGACGGGAACGTAAGTGCGAGCACGGCGATCGCCCTATGTAAACAATGACGACCGTACGCCCGAACTCTACATCCATCCCCTTTGGTGTCCTGGGCGTTTCCACACCCTCCTCAGCTCCTCGCCTGGGAGCGGATTCGTTCACCTGAGCTTTCTTAGTGGTAAAGCTGGGAGGGTTCTGTGGGGGCACTCGGTTATGGCCTTGGCCTTACTTGGGACCTTGGGGCAACAATAATAACAACAACACACTGAATGATCCGTAAGAGGTAAGGTCAAGTCTCACAAGCAGGACCGTATGCCCTTACTGTGTCATCACAAGCCATAGTAGTAGTAGTAGTAGTAGTAGTAGTAGTAGTAGTAGTAGTAGTAGTAGTAGTAGTAGTAGTAGTAGTAGTAGTAGTAGTAGTAGTTCTCAAGCAATAATATAGGTCAACCATCCTGATCTAATGCTTGAAAATGTGACTGGTCAACTAACTTAATACATTTTCCAGGATAGATGCATTCTTCAACCAAATCTTTAGCCAAAGAATGTGGATGACAAACATCCTCACCTCCCATACCAAACTGACCTTACATGAACATAGATTAGATATACAGTATAAAGCTAAAACAAATATGGTGGGAATTTTCAAGCTAGGGGATAAATTAGGTTAGGGTAAGTTAATTTGGGTTAGGACAGGTTATGTTAGTTAACTCTTGTAACAAACTTCCAAGACTAACCTAGTTTGATGGTAATATTTCTCTCCAACTCATTCTTGAACCTGACAGTCTGTACGCCGGAGATGGCCTTAACGACGGTACTCTTGCCGTGGGCCACATGACCAATGGTGCCGATGTTGATTGTGGCTTGACGACTGATGACCTCCGGGGATAGAGGCGTCAGTTTCTCTATGTCCTGAAACACAGAAGTGATACCATTAGTAATATATATAATCTATAAGGGGGTGAATAAGAACATAAGATCGTGGGAAACTGCATAAAGCCATGCGGCCCACATAAGACAGCTCCCATTCACACCCATCCCATATTATCAATATGGGAATCCAACTTAGCCTTAAAACTTTCAACGGTTCCTGAGCTAATCACGGCTCTGGGCAGTCCCATTCCACAAGTTGTTAACAACTCTATTCCCAAATTAGTAACAATTACTTATTCAAATTGGTAACAGATTATCGAAAATTACTTATTCAAATTGGTAACAGAGTATCGAAAATTACTTATTCAAATTGGTAACAGAGTATCGAAAACAGCCTAGTCTATTCACTATAATTAGGCCAACAATCTTAACTTTAACGTCTGTAACTAAAAAAGGGCTGTACATTTCCACACCTATTGACTGGATGACTCGTTACAAATGGTAGAAGTATTAGCTTGATTTATTCTAGTAATTTTTTAATTGTAGAGGATAGTGTTCAACATTTTTGACCGAACAATAATGAACAGACTGACTATAGCCTAGTACCGGTACTTTAATCAGTTCAGAAACAGTGGAAAGTTTCAAACTTAAGTTGGATAGTCATATGCATAAAATTGGTTGGGTGTGAAATGGATCTGCCTCGTGTGGGCCGGTAGGCGCACAGGAGATTTTCGTGTTCTAATATTCTTACTTATCCAAATACCGGTAAGCAACAGAGCATTGAAAACAGCTTTATTACTTATTCAAATAAGCAACTATTACTCATTCAAATTAGTAAAAAGTACCGTACCATAACTTTTTTTCAACATTGTTACTATTTGAATACGGAACTACTACATATTTGAGTAAGTAACAAGTCATTGAATAAATAACAAGTTAAATGTAAAACTTGCAAACAAAGCAAACCAAAACTGGGACACCAAAACTGGGGCAAAGACAATGTAAAGTTAAAACAACATATCAAAATCGCTATGTAGAAACAACACTTACTAAAATAAAATTTATGAAATGAAAGAACACAATCCACCACATAGGGTGTACACTACTACATGAGCAAGTTAATCTGGTTCCCAAGCAAATTAATCGCACACATAACAACGCACTATCGTCACGTTCAAGGAATTAGTCAATTTGGGAAGTCCGGGACGTTCTGGCAAATTTGACTAAACTCTGCATGAATAAAAGAAACTACACTTAGTGTTATAAGGAACTGTTAACATTAGGCTACTCTTCTACTTATTCAAATAAGTAAAAGTTACTTAACCTATTCAATAAGTAACAAGTGTATGAATTAGTAACAAGGAACTGTTTTCAATACTCTGGCAACTCTGCTATTTATTCAAACAAGTAACTGAAAATTATCTAACCTAATACAGTAGTTACAATAGTAAAACGAAACATATAACATCATCCTACTTCCTAGCCTAAAATGGTTAAAAAACCTAACCTATCCTATCCTATCCTCACCTACAAAGTCGGAAGGTTAGGGTTAGGTTATATATCTGTAACAATGTAACAATGCCTACTGTATTATTTTTGTTAATGTAGCCTAGGCCTATTTCAAATAGGCCTAGGCCTACCCAAAGCAAAGGCTATCCAACACAAGTTCGGCAAAATTACATAAATTACATAGGCCTAGGCCTATAATTAAATAGCCAAACTTCTGATAAAGAAAAAGATCCAAATGGATTTAGGCTAGCTTATAAATGGCTTGAATTAGGCCTAGGCTTAGCCTAATCAAAATGGCAAGGAAAAACTTGGCAGTAGGTTTCACCATTGAAAACAATTGACGATAATATTCAAGGACACTAGTGCGACGTTATGAGATAATGAGAAACAATTTATTAGGGAAAATAGGCACCAATAGATTCGCCATATTTTTCTCCATATAGTCCGCATGGAGGATTTTCGTTATCAACAAATTGAAAAATACCCACTTCACAGACAAATACACCAAAAATCTAAGTCAAAGCGGGGGTGTGGGGGCGGCAGCCCCCACCTATAATACTAGGTTAGGTTAGGTAAGGTTGTTAGGTTAGGCTAATGTCCTTTCAAAGGGGTATAGGGTAGTAAACGCTAGGATAGCCTATACCCGGTCAGAGGTAAGAAGAAGAGTCCTGCAGTAGTCTCCTTGAATGCTACCCAATTGACACCGAAACTGTAACATTATAATTAGCCTACCTAGCATCCAAGGCTAAAACTATAGCATTAGGCTAGGTCACATTAGGTAATTTGTAGGCTAGGCCTACAGCATGTGGTTCATTTTAACCCCTTCAGACTCATATGACGCAGAGGTTGCCAGATTAGCAATAAGAAATAGAGTTCTCTCACTCTTATAATTACCTCTCCAAAATTAGTGTTCTGCCCACAGCTAACTCAAAGACAACTGCAGAGGTTGAAGTAACTAAACTAAAGGTTTCTAAATACCCCTGATGGTAACAAAGGCTTTAAAGTATCCCTAATCGGCTCAAAATCGCGTCATATGTCGGAGAGGGTTAAAGAGATTAGGCCTATCCTGGAAATTAGCATCATGCTCCTGAAAAAAAAAGCATCCCAAAAATTCTCAAGAATGCACACCCCTTTTCTTCAAAAATAGGCTAGGCTATTGGCTGATGATGATGATGATGTTGAGGGATAGCCTTAAGTATCGGCCCCTCGTTGGTCTTCTTACACCTTCCCGTTTTCTTTCTTCACTGTAGTCCTAGATGTATTATTTCTTCATCTTCTTACTGGGGTCCTTATTTTCTATAAATTTACATGTTTTCCAAAATATATTGTCACTTTTTGTTTTTTCTTTTTCTTTTTTTCTAGTAGGCCTAGGCCTATTAGAACTTTTCTTGTTACACTTTTCTTACTTTCTTTTAAATTTTTAAGACACTTTAGCTCTCCTAATTTTTCCTGTGTTCTTAATTTTCTGTTCTTTCGTCAAGTTCTTTTATCCTCTTTTCTCTCCTTTTCCAACATCTATGTAGGCTAAGTATTGTTTTATCTCTGTTTCCTTCTTTCTTGAATAGTAACTCTCCTATAAGTTTTTCAGTGTCTTGGATATATGCCCTGTGTAATCTTGTTATTTTTTTCCTAATTTCATTAAGGCTAAGGCTAAGGCTAGGCTAGGCTACACATTTTGGTTTGTGAAATAGGCTGTCTTGAGTCAGCCACCACAGCTAAAAACAACAAATATAGGAAATGTGCCTGAGTAGATAAATAGATAGAAAAATAGATAGATAGGCCTATAGACAGATAAGAGATAAATAGATAGATAAAATAGGCCATGACAAAGTTAAGAATTTGACAGCTGGTGGGAGAAATCACCTCACTTCTCCATTAAACATCCCAAACATCATATAACCAAATATATCATCGTAAAGACCGGCCAATTCCCCATACATACCAGCGTGTTTAAGTCTTGAACCGCTAAATTGGCCATGTTGGAGGAATATATGTGCCTGCCTCGAGTTTGTTTATCTCGGCAATGTGTACAGGCCGGGCGGGAAGACTCGTTTTCTTGGCTCGGTCTGGGTGGCTGGGGAGAAAGTCATTATTTTAGCCATTTTTAGAGTTTTTTTTAATTATTATTGAGGTATACTGGTAATATACATAGTTTATGTACTCATATACATTACTTAAAATACTTTATGGAGCATGACACGCTGCTTAAACCATTAAAATAACCTCAGAAAATATTTGACAGGAAAGGCTATCAATCAGAGCTAAATTTACGTTTCATTGTTCATATTTTCATAATAATGTTTAATTTCAATCTATAGATAGTATAAGAAGTCATAATTGTAACGCAAAACGTCTATTAAAGGTAAGAAATTGGTCATAAAATTGTAAAATCTAATGTGTCAGGCAAATGAGGCTAGCCAGCGAGCTTATCAAAATGTACAGAAAATTATATTCTACAACAATATGTATATAGTAATACATAAAATAGTTCATACAATTATTCAGCAAATATTTAGTTGCTTAGAAGTATATTTTGTTCATTATAAAGCTAATGTTGTGGTGTCTGATGCAACACATGTGAGTATGAAAACCAGCCAATGACAAAATCTCTAAAATCCATGTGCAATCGTTTTATTCTATATTTGTATGTTATTTTAATTACCCTTTGTGTTTTTAAGTATTATTAATATGATCTTGCATTAGTTTTGGGTTAAATTGGAGGACCTTGGAGGATTTGGGAAATATTTGATAAACACGCGGGATATTTGAAGGGAAAATGGGCGGCAACGTTAATCTTACATGGACATTCAAGGCTCTAAGCTTTGACATTAATCCTATGTTTTCCGAGGAGCTTGTTTTCTGATCCCCCCCCCCCCTTTTTATCCCTTTCAGTATTCGAGAAACGAGTTTTCACTTTCTTCTGACGAATATTAGACGATTTTTTTCAGTTTTGGAAGGTCCTTTACGAATAAAAAGGGGTAACAGATGTATGTGTATGTGTGCGTGCGTGTATATGTAGGCCTATGTGTGTGTGTGTGCGTATAAGTATGTGTGTATGTAGCCTGTGTGTGTATGTGTACAGGATAACTATAGCCTACACGTAACAGGAAAACCCTTGTATTATTCTTCCCAGTGTGGTTGACTACTTTGTATATCTTAGTGAGTGTATGTGTGTGTATGTGTATATGTATGTAGGTATATTATATGTATGTGTGTGTGTGTGTGTATTTACTGTGTGTGTGTGTATATGTATGTAGGTATATATGTGTACAGGATAGGCTAATAATAGTAGGCTACACGTAGGAGGAAAGTTCTTCTATAATTCTGAACAGTGTGGTTGACTACTTTATATAATACCTTAGTGACCGAGTGAGTGAGTGAGTGAGTGTGTATATTATATTGTGGGCACTGTTAAACTATTTTATTCAGCTTGGGAAGGATCTGTGGTAGCTCGAAGGATTAATATGAGATAGTCTGGTGTCGACTTTTATAAATTGTTAAAGGTCCTTCCTAAGCTGAATAAAGTCAGAATATAATTAAAAGAACTGGTACTGAATAGGATAATAATAGGCTATGTCATATACATCTAAATCAATATACACCATTTTATAGCTATACTGAGGTCATATCTTAACACTATCTAGTGCAACGTCTTGGGTACGTGTTATTAATAGAAGACGGAGCACAAAATAACGGATTGTACACATTAAGGCCGATTCACACGGTCAATATTTTTATCCACCGTCCCTTAATTGAGGGCTGAGAATTCGAAGGGCAAATTTCGCCGTGGTGTCATATTTCATTGGGGAATTCAGGGAATCAACTGGTTGTTTTTTTGGATATTCGCAGCCCTCAAGGGACGGTGGATAAAAATATTGACCGTGTGAATCGGCCTTTACGATGAAGAAAGAAACAAACATGAAGAAACAGGATGGAGGAAGAGAGGTGGGAAGACATAAAGGAGAAAGAAAACCGAGGAGTGGGTTTTTTACGGGAGGCCATGGAGGCAGCTCTAAAACCTGTCCTTGGCCCCGCCCCTCAAATGTACAACTATTATATTAGATTAGATTAGATTAGATTAGATTAGATTAACCTAACCTAACCTAACCCTAAAATATAACAAAAATAACCAAAATAACATATATAAAATATGCTAATTTCGAGTGAGATCGAACACTGGATTTCCCAATGGCAGGCATGCAGGAGCGTTACCAACTGGGCTACGGAGCGATCTGGCAGTAGCGGTTTGAAGGTTATATTTAAACGCGGGGCGGGGCCAAGGAGCCTAGATTCTCACGCATGCGCAGATGGTGAGTTTTAGAGAGGTTTTAGAGCTGCCTCCATGGCCTCACGTTTTTACTGGTGTTTACAAATGAGATAGAGGGTCAAGACAAAGATAAAATATAGAAAACTCGAGATGATATGGAAAACAGATAAATTAAGGGGGAGAGTGGGGGAGGGAAACTATAGAAAAAAAGGGGCTGAGGTGGGAGGGGAAATTGGAATAGCATAGGCCTAAGAAATTAATTAAACTATAAAGACAGAAAGAGAGTGAGCTGGTTAAAGAAGTGGGGGGGATAACATGAGTGACTGGGAGAGGTCTAGAGGTATAAAGGAAAAAAGTATATAGTAATAGACAATTTGGATAAAGGATCAGAGAGGGGATATATACATAAATAAGGATTAATGGGGGGAGGGGGTTAGGTGGGGCCCTGTAAACTGTCCCTAAGACTATCCTTCCACTCTAACTTAGTAAATTAGATTATTTCCATTGAATTATTACACCTCGCTGGTGTAAAGTGACCTCGCTGGTGTAGTGACTAGCGTCTCGGACTTCCACCCAGAAGGCCCGGGATCGCGCCCACGCTTGGCGCATTAAAGATTTTTCACAAGCACTGAGTCGTTACCATCCCTCATGAGCAAGGGGATGGGGTAGTAGTACAAGATCCCGATGGAAATACGCTTAATCGGCCTTATTGGGCTATCCTTAGCTGACTTAGCATGCACTAGCTTTAAGAACTATTACTCTGAGCCAGCGCCGATAAAAAGGCAAGCCCTGTGGTAGAATCAATGGAAGCAGTATTGCCAATTAAGCTAATTTTTCGCTAGATCTAGAGTATTAATTGCATATTGATCTACCGGATTTTTGTTTTGAATTCACAAGAGTAATTAGCGGATTTTCAAGTTCAATCTGGATAGGAGAGTGCGCCAAAAACAACAACAACAACAACAATCTGGTGGAAAATTTAAAAAAAATGTCACCTATAAACTAGCGGATTTTGTAGGCTAGCCTAGCGGATTTACAAATTTGTAGTTGGCGGGTTCTAAAGAAGAACTTAAGAAGAAGAAGAAGGCTTTACTGAATAAAAGAAGAAGAAAAAGGAGAGAGAGAGAAATAAGAGTACGCCTAGTGTTTGAGCTACTCTACAGACTCCCAGCCCTACAAGATGGTTAAATGTAAGGGCAGCGTCCTTCAGAGGGGTTCAATACTCAGTAAGATCCGCATACTACGAAGGACACATCGTGAAGAACCTACCCCAGCCTTCTTGTTACCCAACTACTACCCTCGTAAAGTAGGCAAAGTGGTTAGACGGCCTACTTCTACAGTAGCACCCCTGTTGTCTACTTCTACAGGCTCTTCTACAGTAGCACCACCGTCGTCTACTTCTACAGGTTCGGTCAATATATTATAAAGATCTTGTCATTAGCCTAGCCTAAATTGCTAAGAAATTGTTTAGATTGTTATTAGGCCTACAGGTATCTAGTTTAGAGTTGTGTAAGGGTGTTTTGATGTGTGATAATACTAGGAAATGCATACTAGGAATAGCATATTAACAACAATCTAAAAACACACCCCCTCCACTCGCGAAAAATAAGCGCAATGAAGTTAGTTAGGCCTACTTAGCCTATTTCCTGTTGGTCAATATTTACGAGTCACACCACAGCTGGGATCTCATTTTTAACGGTAGTTTTGGGTTCCTATCATTCTATGCTTCATTGCTATATACTTTTTATCCACCGGATTATTATTATTTTTTTTTTTTTTATTTATTTTTTTTTTTTTTTAGCCTAACCTAAATGTATTTGGAGGCTATTAGGTTAGGTTAGGTTAGGTTTTTTGGTTAGGTTAGGCCTAGGCCTAATGCTAAAAAAAACAGAAAAAACAAAATTCCGGTGGATAAAAAGTATATAGCAATGAAGCATAGAATGATAGGAACCCAAAACTACCGTTAAAAATGAGATCCCAGCTGTGGTGTGACTCGTAAATATTGACCTTACTTTTTACTGGTTCCTTGTTGGCACTTCATATCAATAAGTAATAGGCTAAGTAGCCTAGGCTAAATAGTTTTAGCCTAGTTACATTTTACGTATTCATGATAGGCCTAGGCCTACAACTCCAATACGTAAAAACTAAAAATCAGATTTTTTTTCACAGAGTGATGAACAAACATAATTTTCTAACCTAGCCTACGTAAAATGTAACTAAAACTATTTAGGCTAGCCTACTTATTACTTATTCTAGCTGATTTTACGTATTGGATTTGTATTTTGAATACGTAAAATGTTATTAAAACTAGTTACTTAGGAAGTTAGGCTATTACTTATGCTTGCTGTTTTTAAGTATTGGATTTGTATCTTAACCCTTAAAGAGCGGCGCTCGACTTAAGTCGTGCACCAATTTGCAGCAAGTTAGGAGCATTATTAAGGCTTTTAACCCATTGAGACCCAGCGTCGCACGTGATGCGTCGGCAGTTTGTTATCACCAACTCCCAGCGACGCAACACGTGCGTCCGGCATATTAAAATCATTTACGTGGCTCGTAAGGTAGGAAATGGCGGGAGAATAGGAGGGGGAGGTACCGTAGTGTGTGTGGGAGCCGGGCCGGTAGGTGTGAGCGGGCCAAGACAGCCGCGCGGCCGGTGGTGGTGGGCTTAGTGGGGATACTTTACACCCTTAGTTCACCGCCACTTTGAACCTTCATTACTCCGGTCGTATGGGAGCTAGAGATTTGAGATTATGTGAGACACTCCTTAGGATGTATGCCGTACAATGCCATACTCAGTTTTCACCCTAGTGCTCCCGGGCGGGTGGTCATGCGGGGGAGACGAACTTTCGACCCCCCCGACCCCCAAATGACCGAGGTGATTTTTTTTTCATTTCTCACCATTCTCTTCTATTTTGGCTCAACAATTTTTTTTGTGGCTCCCCCCCCCCCCCAAAAAAAATATCCGAGGTTATTTTTTTTTTTTTTTCATTTCTCATCCTTGTCTTCCATTTTAGCAAACAAAAAAAAGAAGTGAAAATGGCTTGGGACTGGGGTGAACAAAATATTATAACTAGCCGGGGCTCAACGGGTTAAAGGGTTAAAATCGAGTGCAAATGGCCGGGAGCGCAGCAGGCCACACACTGACTCATGCTCCCTCTGTTCTCAAGAGGCCGGCAGTGCCTGAGCAGTAGTGAGCGTAGTGGGAAAAAATATGCCGCTATAGCCTACGCTAAGCTCCCATGTTGGTGGCACCACTGCATGAGAACCACGAGTGCTACGTAGCTCGTTCTGGTCTCATTTTGAAGCTTTTAGCGCCTAGTTTTTTTGCTGAATACATTTCTTTTCATGCAGATACTTGATTGATCATTCATGAGGGCCTGAATATGCCCAAAATAGCCCAAAACACCCCGCTAGACAAGGGTTAAACTTGGTCAGAAAATTATGTTTGTTCATCACTGCGAAAAAAAAATCAGATTTTTAGTTTTTACGTATTGGGGTTGTAGGACCTATCCTGAACCGGTAAAATCTAGCTGTTTTTACGTAGCCTATTGGATCTGTATCATGAATACGTAAAATGTAACTAAAACTATTTACTTAGCGGCTTTCTAGGGCCTTTCCTAGCTGATGCTGAGAGGATTGGGTTCTAGTCATGTGGTGATGGGCTGGTCTATCAGAGTGAGAACTGAGCAATCTCTGCCATATCCATAGCTTACTCTGACTGTTCCTTTTACTTATACATTTTCTATATCTCAAGTGACGGCGTCTCTTCCGTGGATTGACCTCCCAATCTACCAAGATTGGAAGCCAAAGCGTCACATTTTTCCTTTGCCCCTCAACTTTCTCTTCATAATTGCTGAGGGGCACAGGGCCCTGGGTGGGGCTTTGGTTTCCCGGGCGTTTCCGCACCCTCCTCAGCTCCCCGCCATGGAGTGGCTTCGGTCACCCAGGCTTTATTGTGGTCGGCAGGGAGGGTTCTGTGGGGGCGCTCGGTTATGGCCTTGGCCTTGCTCGGGGCCTTGGGGCTGTTCGGCCAGGCAGCTTGGGGAACAACAACAACAACAACTTAGCCTATTACTTATTGATATGAAGTGCCAACAAGGAACCAGGGAAAATATCAAGGAAACCGACCACCTTTTATTTCGTGATTTTTTTTTTGGTTTTAGCTAGTTTTCATCATTATACAGTGGTTGTCATTAATTAGAATCTCTGGAAAAAACGTTTTCCCCATTATCCAACAATCTTAAGATACGGACCCCGATAGTGGGGAGGGCTATGAAGTACAGGGAAATTGAGGGGTAAAAGACGAAAATAAGGGGTAATATTAGCCTAACCTAACAACCTTACCTAACCTAACCTACGGTAGTATATTAGGTGGGGGCCCGGGCCCGCTGGTTTGGTGTTTGATTAACAAAAGGTTGACGGTCGCCCAAAAAAAATTGAATAAAGAGTACGGTACCGGTATTTACTCCGCAATCATCAGCTTTAACCCTTCCTACCCGGTCTGCCTTAGGTAAGGACAGCACGAAAGAAGGGCCGCTACCCGGTATGCCTTATCTAAGGCATGAGCTTAATAGCCTAATTAAGCTTGGTCTGAACGCTGTGCGTACGACGTATGTCAACAAACCCAAGCGTTCGTCATCGCACCTCCGAAAACAAGAAGGAGAAGACTCCTCAATGTTATTGTTATGACGTCATGATGAAATTAGTGTCTGAAAAGCCCCCATATTGGCAACATCTCTGCAATATTGGCTCCACTGAAATCGTCATCACAACTGAACCAGTTGACTTACTCAACGCCAAAATACAGATTGAAAACCGCACTACGATTATAGATGAGTGGGAAAGTTCTAGCAGTGAAAATAAACATAAATATGGTAGCCTAGGCCTAGACGTTTTTCAGCCATTTCGCCCGGGTAGGGGCGACCGTCATTGGGTAAGACAGCCCGGGTAGGAAGGGTTAACAGGAGGTAAATATTAACTTTTTCAAAGTAATTGAAAACGATTTTTCCGGAGATTCTAATTAATGACAACCACTGTATAATGATGAAAACTAGCTAAAAAAAAAAAAAAAAAAAAAAAAATCACAAAATAAAAGGTGGTCGGTTTCCTTGATATATACCGGAACCAGTAATAAGTAACTAACTTCAGTGCGCTCAAAAAATAACTATTTGGCCATACCGGTAACCGTTTGCCGTGGAATACAAAATATGTTGGGGGGGGGGGAGGCCCCCCCCCCCCCCGGATTTATTGAAATCCTCATACATTTAAACAGTAGGGGGCAAAGACCAAATTTTTTCTAACGCGAGACGCCGAGGCTACACTCGCGGCGGATCTAAACAAAGCCACCCGCCTCTTGCGAGGTAGGCGATATAGAGGATATTTTGTTTGTTTCAGGATCAGTAATAGGCCTACAGTTTTACGGGCATTTAGACACATATAGGAATGAAATACATGATATAAGAAACCTATAGGCCACGATAAAATCGATGTATGAATTTAATTACAAGATCGTTATATTGTCCACAGGTTCTTCAGTAGCACCACCTACACCATCGTCTACTTCTACAGGCTCTTCTACAGTAGCACCACCATCGTCTACTTCTACAGGCTCTACTACAGCATCTACACCGTCGTCTACTTCTAGAGGCTCTTCTTCATTAGCACCACTGTCGTCTACTTCTACAGGCTCTTCTACAGCATCTACACCATTGTCTAGGCCTACTTCTACAGGCTCTTCTTCAGTAGCACCACCGTCGTCTAGGCCTACTTCTACAGGCTCTTCTACAGCATCTACACCATTGTCTAGGCCTACTTCTACAGGCTCTTCTTCAGTAGCACCACCGTCGTCTAGGCCTACTTCTACAGGCTCTTCTACAGCAGCATCACTGTTGTCTACCTTTACTTCTACAGGCTTTTCTACAGTAGCACCACCGTCGTCTACTTCTACTATTACTCACAGATGCTTACAGAAGACTCGTGGAAGAGGCTATCAAGCCTGTGTCTCCAGCTCTGGATCACTACTGTCTCTGGGTCCTATGGTCTCTTCGGCCATGCTCAAGACCTTGGAGCTGTTCGGCCAGACAGATTGGGGAACAACAACCTCTACAGCACCTAGGCCTACCTCTACTTCTACAGCAGCTAGGCCTACACAGTCGTCTAGGGCTACCTTTACAGTATCTAGCCCTACTTCTACAGCAGCACCACTGTTGTCTACTTCTACAGCACCACTGTCGTTTACTTCTACAGTAGCACAACCGTCGTCTACTTCTACAGGCTCTTCTACAGTAGCACCACCGTCGTCTAGGCCTACCTCTACAGCACCAGCGCAGCCTCGCCTGTCGGAGATTCGTCAAAAATCTAATGACAACCTACGCAAGACCTTGTTCCAGGACGACTTCCAGAATGTATTTGTGGATGAGGAGAAGCGGGTTATTATCAAGGTGTCACAACTTAATGATCTGTTTGATTGTGTGATATGTAATGTCTGTGGGGACAAATTCCAAGTGTCTTCCATCACTGCTTGTATCAGTAACACCGTCACCATCACCTGTGTTCGCTGTGGTAAGGTTGCCATCTGTGAAGATCGACAGGCTATGGGAGAATCCGGAAAACTTCGACGCATGACCGAGAACAACTTGAAGGCCGTGTTCGAGGCCCAGAATACCAGCCTAGGACGTAGTGGGATGAACCATATTATCACTTCCTTGGGATTTCCTGCCATGTCTATTGTAATGTATAATCGGTATGCAGACTTCTTGGATCAGGAAATGGGTAGCCATTATACATCCATGATGGAGAAAGGTTTTGCAGGTATTATTCAACACTATGGTCAATACGGCATTGTTCCTGACCCTGTGACTGGCCTACTGGACATTGACGTGTCAGTTGATGGGGTATGGATGGCCAATGGACGTTCATCTTGCATTGGAGTTGCATTTGTAATGGAGGTGGACACAGGAATTGTGGTAGACTTTGAGGTAGTTTCTATTGACTGTAATAGGTGTGCCAATAAGGAGGCCTGGCTGGCCTGCTCATCTGCTGATCTGGCAGCCTGGAAGGACGGACATTATCCCGGTTGCAGTGAAAACTTAGAAAAAACAACTCTTATTATGAAGGCGAAGGCAGCAGTTCGGTTGTGGGGTAAAAGTACGCAGCTGGGTCTTCGGTACACCGTCTTTGTTGATGACGGAGATCCAAGCACCTTCAACGCTGTACAACATCTCAATCCTTATGACAAGGCTGTAGTGACGGAGGAGTGCGTGAATCATATCAGCAAGCGCTTTGGGAATCGACTTCAGGTGCTGAAGAAAGGGTTGCCGGCTGGTTCGCTGACTGACGACGTTATCACTAAATTGACTGCATACTATGGCCAAGCTGTTCGAGGAAACAAGGACCATCCTTACAATTCTCCACATGATATGGTGAAGGCCATTATGGCATCTTACTACCATGAGATTTCAACTTTGGCCCTTCCTAAGCACAATTTCTGTCCTGATGGTCCTAACTCCTGGTGCATCTACCAGAGAGCAAATACATTTAGCCCTAGTCCTGCCCCTAGTCTGTACTTGATGAGGTCTGGGTACCTCTCAATGATCCCAGAGGAGCCAAGGAAGATGATCAGGGAAGCGTATAGCAACCTCAATTCAGAAGATCTGCTGAAAAGATGCCTTTGGAGGACTTCCGTCCCTAATGCGTCACTTCACGGCAAGTTGTGGAGGAAGTGCCACCAACACAAAGCCGCAGGTGAAGCTCGGGTCAAGTTTGTTTGTCGGGGAATAATGCTCGACCACAACTTCGGTGAGGTTGCTGCCAGCCTGTTTAATCGTCTTGGATTTGGGGCTCCACAAAACATCAAGAGGGAGGAAGAACAGGACAGTTCCAAGTTAAGAAGGAAGAGAATAGTGAAGAAAGATGATACTTCTGCAGCTAAAGCCGGTATCACACAAGAGCTTTTATAGTCAACATTTGATGATCAAAAAAATTCTGGGATATTCTGCACTGGTATCGGAAACTAGACTGGTGGTAGATGAAGATAGGTAACGGAAATATATCTAATGTTGATCTCATTAGCTGCCAGACAAATGTTGAGTGAAAAAGCTCTTGTGTGATACCGGGTTAACTGTGCCCCTGGGAACTAACTCAAACCTGGCAACAATGAGCAAGGTGGTGCCTTGTGAGACCCATATCATGTTGAATATTATTATATCATTTATTATGCTATGATATATTATATAATGATATTGATCATACGAGGGGACCAGGTGCCCGAGACATCAATTTCTTATAATAAAACACTCTAATAGCAACGTTGTTTGGTTCAAACTCCTCTCAAAAAAATATAAGTATACTTTGGTGGCAATTGTCTGAAGAAACTTTTTTCTGATTTTAACACCTATCTTCTCTGAAACTATTCTACAGTACCGTTACTTAGAACTTAATAAAGGCTTAGTTTAAGTATAATAAAACAAGTATTATCAAATGGGGTTAACTCAACATTGGCTAATAATATATATTACAGTATAGACTGTATTGTTTTTCAATTAGGCCTAGGTGTATTGAAAATATAACATTACAGAACCATGATCTCGATTATTTGGCTATCACGTTTGAAGAAATACAGTTGTAGACTATTATGATACTGTATTAGGCTACTGTATAACTGCCGTGGTATACAATAATAGGTTGAGGGGGGGCTTTGCCGGGTAGAATGTAGAAATCGGGCCTTGTTTACAATACGCGGAGCCGGGGCGGACGCTTGCCATCATGTTCCCGTCTATTTTGACTGCCTTTGGATACAATAATATGTTGATGTAAAGTCAGTGAAAATAGGCTAGCCTAGACAGACCTTGGATGCGGAAATACCCTGAGCCGACCAGGCCAAGTGGTATATCTCTATCTTTCCTGTGGGGATCGGTTTTTACACCATACCCGAAAGAGGATTAATGGAGCTCCGATCTTACTCTCAACCATCTGAACAATTTTACCAACACACCTAAACTTCGTTAAATGCGGAAATAGTCTCACGAAAGTTCGTGGGGGCACGAACTCTCGACCCTTGGGTGTGAGGCAGACACCTTACCAGTTAGACCAATAGAGATATCCCACTTGGCCTGTTCGGCTCAAGGTATTTCCGCATCCGAGGTCTGTTTAGGCTAGCCTATTTTCACTGACTTTACATTGAGGGGGGGCTTTGCCCCCCCCCCCCCTCCCATGACATATTATCATCATATATATTGCCAGCAGGGGGTAAATAACCAAAAAAAAATCGCCGTCAAAATAGACGCAAAATTAACCGCAGCGATCGCCCTATGTAAACATGATAACCGTACGCCCGGAATCTACATCCATATTGCTTTGCCCCCCTCAACCCCCATGACGTATTATCATGGTTATTAGCAAGGTTATGGTCTTCGAAAGGGGTGAAGTCACAGAGTGTGAGGTGAAGCTGAACGGTCAGGCTATGGAGATCGTCAACTCTTTTAAGTATCTGGGCAGTGTGTTGAGTAAAGATGGGACTATGGATGAAGAAGTGCGGGAGAGGGTACAACAGGGGAAGAGGGTTGTAGGAACGCTAAAAGCAGTAACAAGAAATAGGGTGGTCAGTATGGAAGTGAAGAAGTCCTTGCATGACAGTGTGGTAATCCCGACACTGACTTACGGAAGCGAAGCATGGACGTTGGTTGAGAGACTCAGACCAAGAGTGAGAGCAGTGGAAATGAATTACTTAAGGAGTGCGTGCGGAGTTACATGGAGGGATAGACAGACTAATGAGGAAGTAAGAAGGAGGTGTGGTGTGGAGGTAGATGTGTGAAAAGGAACAACTTGAGATGGTTCGGCCATATGGAACGTATGGAAAGCGAGAGAATGACTAAGAGGGTGTATGAGAGCGAGGTGGAGGGACAGAGGGAGAGGTAGACCGAATATGAGGTGGAAGGATGGAGTGAGGAAGTACATGAACGAGGGCGGTGCTGGTTGGGGGGAGGGGCGTCGACTGACTGGGGACAGAGGTGCATGGGGGCGGTTCGTTCGTGACCACCCCTTCGGGGATCACGGCGTCAGGCAATAGATAGATAGATAGATAGATATATATTGCCAACAGAGGGCAAATAACAGAAAATAAGCAGTCAAAATAGACGGGGACATAACCTCGAGCGCACGACCTATGTAAACATGACGACTGTACACCAGGATACTGTACTACACCCTTCCCAAAACATGTCTGCCACAGGTGCAGAGTTAAAAAGAGTTAAATACTGTATATCAATACAGTACTGTATACCTTTATAAGGGTATACAGTACAGTATTAGGTAAGGGTTGTGTTATCGGGTGTACCACTACCGACATACAGCATAACTCCTCTCTAAAACATTAACCTAACCAAACAACCTAACCTAACCTAGTATTCATGTAGTAATGAGAATACTAGGTTAGGTTAGGTATGTATGTGTATGTGTATATACTGTGTGTGTGTGTGTAGGTATGTAGGTATATATGTGTACAGGATAATAATACTAGGCTACACGTAGGAGGAAAGTTATTGTATAATTCTAAACAGTGTGGTTGACTCCTTAGTGAGTGAGTGTGTGTGTGTATGTATGTAGGGTATATATGTGTGTGTGTGTGTGTGTGTGTGTGTATATATATATAGACTACAGGATAACTATAGAATATACGCAGGAGGAAAGTTTGTGTATAATTCTGAACAGTGTGGTTAACTACTTTATATACTGTATACCTTGGTGACCGAGTGAGTGAGTGAGTGTGTATATTATATTGTGGGCACTGGTAAACTATTTTATTCAGCTTGGGAAGGATCTGTGGTAGCTCAAAGGACAGTATATATATTAAATAATTGTATTCAGCTTGGGAAGGATCTGTGGTAGCTCGAAGGATTAATATGAGATAGTCTGGTGTAGACTTTTACAAGTTGTTAGAGGTTCTTCCTAAGCTGAATAAAGTCATCTAATAGTTACCAGAATATAATTAAAAGAACTGGTACTGAATAGGATAATTATAGGCTACCTCTAAATCAATATACACCATTTTATAGCTATACTGTGGTCATATACCTCTAAATCAATATACACCATTTTATAGCTATACTGTGGTCATATACCTCTAAATCAATATACACCATTTTATAGCTATACTGTGGTCAAATACCTCTAAATCAATATACACCATTTTATAGCTATACTGTGGTCATATCTTAACACTATCTGGTGCAACGTCTTGGGTACGTGTTAATAGAAGACGGAGCACAAAATAACGGAGTGTACACATTACGATGAAGAAAGAAACAAACTGTGGTATAGGCTACATGAAGAAACAGCTAGGATGGAGGAAAAGAGGTGGGAAGAAATAAAGGAGAAAGAAAACCGAGGAGTGGGGTTTTTACTGGGGATTACAAATGAGATAGAGGGTCAAGACAAAGATAAAATACAGAAAACTCGAGATGATATGGAAAACAGATAAATTAAGGGTGAGAGTTGGGGAGGGAAACTAGAAAAAAAGGGGCTGAGGGTAGGTGGGGGAAATTGGAATAGCATAGGCCTAAGAAAACTATAAATGCAGAAAGAGTGAGTTGGTTAAAGAAGTGGGGGGGGGGGATAACAAGAGTGACATGGAGGGGTCCATAGAGGTATAAAGAAAGGAGATATATA
Organism: Paralithodes platypus; assembly: GCA_032716605.1. Classification (NCBI taxonomy): domain Eukaryota; kingdom Metazoa; phylum Arthropoda; class Malacostraca; order Decapoda; family Lithodidae; genus Paralithodes; species Paralithodes platypus. Next base: position 5,909,137 of record CM064559.1, read on the forward strand.
GTAATAATTTGGATAAAGGATCAGAGAGGGAATATATACATAAATAGGGATTATTGGGGGGAGGGGGTTAGGTGGGGCCCTGTAAACTGTCCCTAAGACTATCCTTCCACTCTAATTTACTAACATACTCTGAGCCAGCGCCGATAAAAAGGCCAGCCCTGTGGTAGAATCACTAGAAGCAGCATTGCCAATTTAGCTAACTTTTCGCTAGATCTAGAGTATTTGCATATTGATCTACCGGAAAAATCTTTGAATTCGCAAGAGTAATTAGCGGATTTTTAAGTTCAATCCATGGTTCAATCTGGCGGAAAATTAAAAAAACATCACCTATAAACTAGCGGATTTTGTAGGCTAACCTCAGTTCAGTTCAGTTAGCGGATTTACAAATTTGTAGTTGGCATCACTGAATAAAAGAAGAAGAAAAAGGAGAGAGAGAAGAGACTACAGCTATTTGAGCTACTCTACAGACTTCCAGCCCTACAAGATGGTTAAACGTAAGGGCAGCGTCCTTCAGAGGGACTCAAGACTCAGTAAGATCCGCATACTGGGAAGGACACCTACCCCAGCAGTCAGGGTACCCAACTACCCTCGTACAATTGGCATAGTGGTTAGACTGCCTACTTCTACAGGCTCTTCTACAGTAGCACCACCGTCGTCTACTTCTACAGACTCTTCTTCAGTAGCACCACTGCCGTCTACTTCTACAGACTCTTCTACAGTAGCACCACCGTCGTCTACTTCTACAGTAGCTCCACCATCGTCTACTTCTACAGGCTCTTCTTCAGTAGCACCACTGCCGTCTACTTCTACAGACTCTTCTTCAGTAGCACAACCGTCGTCTACTTCTACAGAAGCACCACCATCGTCTACTTCTACAGTAGCACCACTGCCGTCTACTTCTACAGTAGCACCACCGACGTCTACTTCTACAGGCTCTTCTACAGTAGCACCACTGCCGTCTACTTCTACAGGTTCGGTCAATATTCAGATCTTGTAATTATAGGTACGATTTTAGTTTCTGGACACCTGGCCTATTTGACAGGTACCGCCAACGATTTAGTACATATTTTTGTTCGGTTTCCACGCATCCAACACCAAGCTACACCCTTTTCTGGTGTACGAAACACTAAAAAAGCAATGGGGACACTTTAATAATGATAATAGGCCTATGAGACGAAATATAAAGACAACTCTGTTGCGTCGCTTTGTTTACTTTACGCTCGGAGACTTGGAGTGACTTCCCGGCGCCTTGGCGGTCGACTTAAAATGGCTAAGCTTATAACCAGTTGTTGGGTACATTTTTTGATAAAGACTTGCGTTATAGGCCGTGGGATACAGGACGGATTGAGGGGGGGGCTCTCTCTCTCTCCCCCCCCCCCCCCCGTGAATTATAATAATCGTCATATATGTTGCCAACAGGGGGCAAGTAAAATAGCTGGCCGTAACCTCGAGCGTCCTGGGCAAACAAACCGCGACGATCCGAAGCGATGACGGACTCCCGCTGATTTTCGGCACAAACGCGCTGTTTTATTATCGTCGAAAACCACATTTAAAAAGTTATTGTATCGTTTTCAATACTATTACCGGACCAGAAAAAGGTGTAGCTTTGTGTTGGATGCGTGGAAACCGAAAACAAATATGTATTAAATCCTTGGTGGTACTGTACCTGTCAAATAGGTGTCCAGAAACTAAAATCGTACCAAATTATATTGCTAAAAAAATGTTTTGATTGTTATTATCTAGTTTAGAGTTGTGTAAGGGTGTTTTGATATGTTATAATACTAGGAAATGCATATTTACCCATTAGGCCCTAAACAACAATCTAAAAACACGCCCCTCCACTCGCGAAAAATATCTATTTGGCCATAACCGTTTGCCGTGGGATACAAAATATGTTGAGGGGGGGCAAGCCCCCCCCCCCAAGATTTATTAAAATCCTCATACATTTAAACAGTAGGGGGCAAAAACCAAATTTTCCCCAATGCGAGACGCCGAGGCTACACTCACGGCGGATCTAAACAAAGCCACCCGCCTCTTGCGAGGTAGGCGATATAGAGGATATTTTGTGTTTTTCAGGATCAGTAATACATTTTTACGGGCATTTAGACACATATAGGAATGAAATACATGGTATAAGAAACCTATAGGCCACAATAAAATCGATGTATGAATTTAATTACAAAATCTTCATATTGTCAACAGGTTCTTCAGTAGCACCACCATCGTCTACTTCTACTTCTACAGTAGCACCACCGTCGTCTACTTCTACAGGCTCTTCTTCAGTAGCACCACCGTCGTCTAGGTCTACCTCTACAGCACCTAGGCCTACCTTCACAGGCTCTTCTACAGTAGCACTACCATCTTCTACTTCTACAGGCTCTTCTAAAGCAGCTACACCATCGTCTAGGCCTACCTATACAGGCTCTTCTGCAGTAGCACCACCATTGTCTAGACCTACCTCTACAGGCTCTTCTACAGCAGCTAGGCCTACACCATCGTCTAGGCCTACCTCTACAGGCTCTTCTACAGTAGCACCACCGTCGTCTACTTCTACACCAGCACCACCGTCGTCTACTTCTACTTCTACAGCACCAGCACCTACCTCTACAGCACCTAGGCCTACTTCTACAGCACCTAGGCCTACCTCTACAGTACGTAGGCCTACCTCTACAGCACATAGGCCTACCTCTACAGCACTTGACAAGCCTCGCCGGTCGGAGATTTGTCAAAAATCTAATGACAACCTACGCAAGACCTTGTTCAAGAATGACTTCCAGAATGTATTTCTGGATAAGAAAAAGCGGGTTATTATCAAGGCGACACAACTTAATGATCTGTTTGATGGTGTGATATGTAAGGTCTGTGGGGACAAATTCCAAGTGTCTTGCATCACTGCTTGTATCAGCAACACCGTCACCATCACCTGTGTTCGCTGTGGCAAGGTTGCCACCTGTGAAGATCGACAGGCTATGGGAGAATCCGGAAGACTTCGACGCATGACCGAGAACAACTTGAAGGCAGTGTTCGAGGCCCAGAATACCAGCCTAGGAAGTAGTGGGATGAACCAGATTATCACCGCCTTGGGATTCCCTGCCATGTCTACTGGAATGTATAATCGGTATGCAGACTTCTTGGATCAGGAAATGGGTAGCCATTATACATCCATGATGGAAAAAGGTTTTGCAGGTATTATTCAACACTATGGTCAATATGGCATTGTTCCTGACCCTGTGGCCTACTGGACATTGACGTGTCAGTTGATGGGGTATGGATGACCAATGGACGTTCGTCTTGCATTGGAGTTGCATTTGTAATGGAAGTGGACACAGGAATTGTGGTAGACTTTGAAGTAGTTTCTATTGACTGTAATAGTTGTGCCAATAAGGAAGTCTTGCTGGCCTGCTCATCTGTTAATCTGGCAGCCTGGAAGGACGGACATTATCCCAGTTGCAGTGAAAACTTTGAAAGAACAACTAATGTTATGAAGGCGGAGGCAGCAGTTCGGTTGTGGGGTAAAAGTACGCAGCTGGGTCTTCGGTACACCGTCTTTGTTGATGACGGAGATTCAAGCATCTTCAACGCTGTACATCTCAATCCTTATGACAAGGATGTAGTGACGGAGGAGTGCGTGAATCATGTCAGCAAGCGCTTTGGGAATCGACTTCAGGTGCTGAAGAAAGGGTTGCCGGCTGGTTCGCTGACTGACGACGTTATCACTAAATTGACTGCATACTATGGCCAAGTTGTTCGAGGAAACAAGGACCATCCTTACAAATCTCCACGGGATATGGTGAAGGCCATTATGTCCTCTTACTACCATGAGATTTCAACTGTGGCCCTTCCTAAGCACAATTTCTGTCCTGTTGGTCCTAACTCCTGGTGCATCTACAAGAGAGCAAAATCATTTAATCCTAGTGCTGCCCCTAGGCTGCACTTGGTGAGGCCTGGGTACCTCTCAATGATCCCAGAGAAGCCAAGAAAGATGATCAGGGAAGCGTATAGCAACCTCAATTCAGAAGATCTGCTGAAAAGATGCCTTTGGAGGACTTCCGTCCCTAATGCGTCACTTCACGGCAAGTTGTGGAGGAAGTGCCACCAACACAAAGCCGCAGGTGAAGCTCGGGTCAAGTTTGTTTGTCGGGGAATAATGCTCGACCACAACTTCGGTGAGGTTGCTGCCAGCCTGTTTAATCGTCTTGGATTTGGGGCTCCACAAAACATCAAGAGGAAGGAAGAACAGGATAGTCCCTAAGAAGGAAGATAATAGTGAAGAAAGATGATACTTCTGCAGCTAAAGCCAGTATCACACAAGAGCTTTTATAGTCAACATTTGATGATCAAAAAATTTCTGGCAACATTTCTGGGATATTCTGCACTGGTATCAGAAACTAGACTGGTGGTAGATCAAGATAGGTAACAGAAATATATCTAATGTTGATCTCATTAGCTGCCAGACAAATGTTGAGTGAAAAAGCTCTTGTGTGATACCCTGGGAACTAACTCAAACCTGGCAACAATGAGCAAGGTGGTGCCTTGTGAGACCCATATCATGTTGAATATTATTATATCATTTATTATGCTATGATATATTATATAATGATATTGATCATACGAGGGGACCAGGTGCCCGAGACATCAATTTCTTATAATAAAACACTCTAATAGCAACGTTGTTTGGTTCAAACTCCTCTCAAAAAAATATAAGTATACTTTGGTGGCAATTGTCTGAAGACACTTTTTTCTGATTTTAACACCTATCTTCTCTGAAACTATTCTACAGTACCGTTACTTAGAACTTAATAAAGGCTTAGTTTAAGTATAATAAAACAAGTATTATCAAATGGGGTTAACTCAACATTGGCTAATAATATATATTACAGTATAGACTGTATTGTTTTTCAATTAGGCCTAGGTGTATTGAAAATATAACATTACAGAACCATGATCTCGATTATTTGGCTATCACGTTTGAAGAAATACAGTTGTAGACTATTATGATACTGTATTAGGCTACTGTATAACTGCCGTGGTATACAATAATAGGTTGAGGGGGGGCTTTGCCGGGTAGAATGTAGAAATCGGGCCTTGTTTACAATACGCGGAGCCGGGGCGGACGCTTGCCATCATGTTCCCGTCTATTTTGACTGCCTTTGGATACAATAATATGTTGAGGGGGGGCTTTGCCCCTCTCACCCCCCCCCCCCCCATGACATATTGTCATCATCATATATATTGCCAGCAGGGGGTAAATAACCAAAAAAAAAATTGCCGTCAAAATAGACGCAAAATTAACCGCAGTGATCGCCCTATGCAAACATGACGACCGTACGCCCGGAATCTACATCCATATCGCTTTGCCCCCCCTCAACCCCCATGATTTATTATCATCATCATATATATTGCCAACAGAGGGCAAATAACAGAAAATAAGCAGTCAAAATAGACGGGGACATAACCTCGAGCGCACGACCTATGTAAATATGACGACCGTACACCCGGATACTGTACTACACCCTTCCCAAAACATGTCTGCCACAGCTGCAGAGTTAAAAAGAGTTAAATACTGTATACCTTTATAAGGGTATACAGTACAGTATTAGGTAAGAGTTGTGTTATCGGGTGTACCACTACCGACATACAGCATAACTCCTCTCTAAAACATTAACCTAACCTTACTTAACCTAGTATTCATGTAGTAATGAGAATACTAGATTAGGTTAGGTTTTTTAGTTAGGTTAAGTATTTATCGGGTGGATGAGACTCGTTGGCCTTGGTAGGCAACTCATCTAGGGGAGACAACCTTATACAAATCTGGGTGGATGGGACTTGTCAGCCTTGGTTGGCAACCTGTCTAGGGTAGTAAACATGATACAAATCCATACTGCTTACCTAAGGATAAGGCAGGTTAGTGGATGGATTAGCCGAACACCACTGTAGAAAAATAGTGCTAACAAGATACACAGAGGGCCTCGGAGTCGGACGGATCCTAAATTGAGTGGTCAATCCTGTAAGTCCTTCACTAAACTGGCTCGGGTTGTCCCTCTCACAGGGAATAGGTCCGCTTGGGGGCATTCTGTGTATGGCCACCCTCGTAAGGGGAGTAAGGCGTCCGGCAATAGATAGATAGAAGTATTTACAGATGATTTATGTTGCACTGTGTCTGTAGTGGTACACCCGATAACACAACTCTTACCCAGTATTACTATGGACACTTAAATTTCCCTAATCATACCCTCTTTAACCCACATTTTAGGATGTACGTGGTGTAGACATGATGACAACATGTTTGTACGTGTTGGTGACACTGTGGTCGGAGGTGACGTCAACAAGATGGAGGACACAGCCGGAAGTTATGTCAACAAAATGGCGGTGGTGGGGCGGGCTGGACTTAAACCCGGAGATGATGTTAGTACGGAACATCAACACTATCACAGGTATAATACTGTACTGTATTTTGTAAATAATCAAGGGTATAAATAGAGTTAATTAATTTGCCACCATCTTGAATATATGGGGTAAAGTAAAATAATACCAAACAATGAAAGGGAAGGATGTAGTATCCGGGCGTACGGTCGTCATGTTTACATAGGTCGTGCGCTCGCGGTTACGTTCCCGTCTACTTTGACGATAATTTTTGTCTGTTATTTGCCCCCTCTGCTGGCAATATATAATTATGATGATGACAATAAGTCATGGGGGGGGGGGGGTCCCTGGGGGGGGTCCCTCAAACTATTATTGTATTTCACGGCAGTCAAAATAGATGGGAAAATGATTGCGAGCGTGCAAGTACTGTAGTGTAAATTAGTCTGGCAGTATGTCCGAATACTGTACTCCATCTTTACGCAAAGAAGTTCACAAATATTTACCAGTGACAGTACAATTAATTTTCTTTTGACAGAGTTGGAAGATGCAGCCTTGACCTTAGCGGTGAAGGTCCACAGTACCGGCGTCACCGTACAAGGTCAACACCGTACTGTGAGTGAAAACCTAGAATGTTGTTTTTGCTGGTCAGGTCATAGTTTACATTAGATTAGGTTAAGTTAGGTTAAGTTAGTTTACACGAGTATAGGTTAGGCCCCCTTAATTTTAAATGTAATGTTATAATATATAAATCGGCCACTGTGATGACATGATGGGGCTGTGTTGTGGCAAGTCTTTATTGTACTGTACTACTGTAAAGAGACTAAAACCACACTCTCTGTGGATGAAGCGGTCTTTAAACTTGTACAGTATGTATGTTTGTATGATAATATTTCACCTACAGATTTACGAGGGGTCAGGAAGCGGTGTACACATATTGGTCCTCCACAGTGGATCAGGTCATGAGGTTACGCGGCGATGGTTTGTGACCCAACAACCCGGAGAAGGTCACAGGTTGTCGGAGTTCCTCGGGGCACTACAGCCTAACAGGATCTTGGTCATTGCCGGGGTGGTCAGTATATTGATTAATAATTTTTGAAAAACTTTTTAGTTAGGTGACCCTCGACCCTCAACTAACTATACCTGCAGCAAGCTATGAAAATTTTATCTATCTATCTATTGCCGGATGCTGTGACCCCCGAAGGGGTGGCCACGAACGAAATGCTCCCATGCACCTCTGTCCCCAGTCAGTCGACCCCCCCTCCTTCCATCCAGCACCGCTTTCACGCATGTACTCCATCATTCCACCTCTTTCTCGGTCTACTTCACCCTCTCTATCCTTCCACTTCACTCTTGTACACTCTCTTAGTCATTCTCTTCCTTCCCATATGTTGAAAATTAAGTTTTAAAATTCAGTAAGATTGACTCGATATAACCACCCTATTAATTTGAATTTAGTGTTGTAATTGGAGTTATTTATTTCAACCTACCATAAAATAAATTAGATGAATATTGGAGAATTCAAACCAATTACAGTACTGTAATAGTGTTGTGGATCTAGACCTAGAGTCACAGGCTGGTTAGCCTCTTCCAAAAGGACTTCTGAGAGTATCTGGGAGTAAGCACCCCATCATTATAAAATTATTGGTGTAATGTACAGCAAACTCTCGCCAATAACGTCTAATTGGTGCCTGAAAAACGCCGTTATTACCGAAAATGATATTTGCGTGAGTACTGTATTAAATACATGTATAAAGCATAAATTAGTGCAGTCACCCATGGATTTTCACATTTAATCATCCAATCAGCCAGAATTCATCACCTACCTGGGCCCTTCTGGAGTTGAAGCCCTGAAGAACCTGGGGGCCCTGTACCTTCCCCGGGCGGCCTATGGGGAGCCATGGGCCCTGGTGGTGGTGACGGGGGCCCGGGGGGTGGTGTTGGGGGAAAGTATCGGCACTCTGGAGTTTGGTGGAGGTGGAGGTGGAGTTATCGACGTGGGTGAGAGACAGACCAACGTAATGCTTCATCTTCAGTTTCCTAAGTCAACAGGTTAGTTTTACATACTGCGCTATGTATACTGTCTATGTTTTATTTTGGGGGTAAATAAAATAGCCAAACTTTGGTAGAACTGCCATCCGGGTGAGGGACTGCTCTGGGTCTGCTCCTTCAGTGTTAAGGGTCATAATCCACTTAGTGGAAATGGCACTGTGGAGTGGGTCAGTGGAGGCATGTCTGGGAGCCTGAAGGCAGTTTCTGCCATGGCCAGACCTCTTGGGGCACTTCCTCTGGAAGCAGGGTGTCAGATTTGATGATGATGATGACAACCTCGCCAATCACATTAACAGCATCTCTATATTTTACACAGTTGGATGGTGTCGGTGGGAAGATCGTGACAATAGGGAGTTGCCATTACAAGCAAGTGTGACCTCAACATTACCAAAGGGTATATCACCGTCCCAGGCCAGGTTTTGTAATCAATACGACGGTTATGGTGATCTGTGTCGCTGTCACCAACCCTTACTCCCTCACTCCCAACCCAAACCAGTGAGTACAGTACAGAGATTTTGTTCAATTATTCCTTTCTTTAGTTTGCTCCCTAGGCTAAAAACAATACAAAATAACAATCACCTCCCTCAATAGTGCTAAAATAGTACATAGAGGGCCTCGGAGTATGACGGACCTTAAGTTGGGTGATCAGTACCGTACTGTACGTTCTTGAATAAACTGGCACAGTTTATCTTTCTCACAGGGGCAGGTCTGCTTGGGGGCATTTTGTGTATGGCCACCCTCATAAAGGGGAATATGGCGTTCAGCAATAGCGATTTTGATTGGTGACCGGTCAACTCAACCAGTAGACCATTTCAACCAGTATCAAATCAACCAATACGGTTAGGTTAGGTTAGTACTATATTTTGGCACTGGTTTGGTTGATTTGGCACTGGTTGAGAGCTACTGGTTGAAATGGTCTACTGGTTGAGATGACATGGAACCATTTTGATTAGTTTCTTTGCGTTTATCTTGTGTCGTCCCAGTTTTGGTTTGTTTATTTTGCAAGTATTACATTATAATAGATAGATTGACAAGCTTAAGAACCAAATTGTTAATCTGAACCCTCTTACCTTCCGGACAGAAAAGGATCCCCATGCTGGAGGTGATTCCCCTGGTGGTGGTCACTGCTAACAAGCCATACCATCTATACAGGTATACAACACTTAGTTTGGGGTCACCTTATATATATACTGTATATATACTGGCCAGACCTATGAGAGTTCCGTATAGAGCTCAGTGGTCTGGTTAATCTGCTCTACATAACTAACTATAAACTGTATACAGTATACTGTATATAGTATCGGGTATATATAATACAGCCGTCCGGCTGGCTCAGTTGATTGCGTGCCTGCTTTCCATCTTGCAGACTTGCATTCAATCCCCACTCAGATTAAAAAGTTTTTCTTGGATATAGCCGACGGTTACCGTCTCCCGATGAGCAAGGGGGTGGGTAATGGTCTCTGGTTGATTAAAGTAAATTAAAATGTAAAACTTGCAAACTAAACAAACCAAAATTGGGACAAGGACAATATAAAGTCAAATTAAATTATCAAAATCGCTATGTGGAAACAACGCTTACTAAAACTAAAATTATTAAATAAAAGAACACAATCCACCACATAGGGTGTACATTACTACATGAGCAAGTTAATCTGTTTCCCAAGCAAACTAATCGCACATATAACAACGCACTATCGTCACGTTAAAGGAAGTAGTCAAGTTTGGGAAGATAAGACGCTTGTGAATCCTCGAAGGAGGAGATACGGGCGCTATATAAGTAACCAGACCATTATTATTATTATTACAGTATTATTATTATTATTATTATTATTATTATTATTATTATTATTATTATTATTATTATTATTATTATTAAATTGGCTTTTCAAATGTTGTTGTTGTTGTTGTTCCCTAAGCTGCCTGGCCGAACAGCCCCGAGTCCCTGAGGAAGGCCATGGCCACGATCGGGCTTTCCCACAGAGCTCTCATTGAGTGTAGATTGTGTTGTTGGCGTAAGTGGTTGTGTGAAATGCAGTCTTCTATGATGTGTTTAATGGTATGGGGTGCTGTGTTACATCCCGGGCAGGAGTCGACAACGGAGTCATCCAGTCTCTTCTGATAGCTCAGGAGAGCTGGATGGTGTCCGCATCTCAGCCTGGCCAGGTGGACTCTGTCCTCGCGAGGAAGGGAGGATTCGGAAGGATGGATTTCGGGAGGTCGTGCATGCAGCTGCGTGTTGTCTGTGAGTGAGTGGATGGATCGGTGAGAGATATGAGTATGGATGTGCTTCTGGAAGTTGGTTCGGGGTGGGCAGGGAGGGAGAGAGGACAACAATCGTGTGTGATACCGTGTGCTGGGTGTTGTTTGGTATTTCCTGGTGTCTGTGGGTGTGTTGCCATGTAGTTTAGTGGGTGGTCTCGGTTCGTGGAGGCTGCTGCCAGGAATTGAGTGCCTCTCATGTCCAGATGGTCCTTGACTTTGAGGACCTTGGCCTCTTGATGTAGGTGATCTGTGGGTGCAGCAGCTGTGCAGCCTGCAACGATCTTCAGGGCCCTGTTTTGAATAGTCTGCAAGGTCTCATGATGTGTTTCAGCTAGGTTAGAAGCCCAGGCTGGGCTTGCGTATTCCATCACTGATCCCATGTATTGTTCATACACTGTGGTGGTAGTTTCCCTGTTGTGTCCAAATTTTGTGTGAGCAAGTGACCTGAGGGCGCCAAGTCTGGGTGTCAGTTTCTTTCCAATGTTTGCGGTGTGCTGCTTGAATGTCACACGAGTATCATATGTTACTCCCAGGATTTTGGGTGTGTGTGTATGTGTTAGGGGTGTGTTGTTTATGGTGAGCTGAGGGATGTATTCGTGTTCTCCTGTCCAACTTGTGAGCAGGGTTGCGGTGGACTTGGCTGGGGCTAGATTAAGTCTGTTTGTAGTGCACCAGCCTGTAGTGTGTTGAGATAGGGTTGAAGGAGATCTGTTGCTCTGTTTGGGTCATGGTGTGTGCATGTGAGTGTTATGTCATCTGCACAGGAGGCCAAGTTTACTTGGGGCGCACTGGGTGCAGTTACATCGTGCATGTACAAATCGAAGAGTGTGGGCGACAGGACAGATCCTTGTGGGACTCCGCTTGGAAAGCCCCCGATTCTAGACGACTGACCGGCAAAAGACACGCACGCACATCTGCCCGCCAGGAAGTTGGCCAGCCACCTTTTTGTGTTGTGCATGTTTGTGTTGTAGATTTTGTTTGTTAGGTTGTGGCGGGGGATGGCATCGAAGGCTCTACTAATGTCGAGTGTGGCTAATAGTGATCTGTGTGGTGGTCTAGCTGAGCTGATGCCGTCGAAAGCTCTCTGTGTAAGGTCTGTGAGAAGAGTGTTTGTGGAGTGCAGTGGCCCAAAGCCATGCTGTGCTGGAGCTAGGGGTAGGTCAGGTGTAATTAGTTGCAATACCAGGCGTTCCATGACTTTGGAGGGGGAGCAAAGGAGTGTGATGGGGCGGTGCGAGGAGGGTAGCGTGGGGTCTTTGTTGGGTTTGGGGAATGTGATGATGATACCATGCTTCCAAATGTCTGGCATTGTGTTGTGTGAACAGCTGCAGCTTGACATGCTAGCGAGCGCCTGCATGCCTCGTGGTCCCAGGTGTCTGAGGTGCACGCCGCTCATGTTGTCTAGGCCACAGGCGGGCGAGTGCTTGAGATTGTTGATGACATGCCCCGTCCGTCCTGACTTACGGAAGCGAAGCATGGACGTTGGTTGAGAGACTCAGACCAAGAGTGAGAGCAGTGGAAATTAATTACCTAAGGAGTGCGTGCGGAGTTACATGGAGGGATAGACAGACTAATGAGGAAGTAAGGAGGAGGTGTGGTGTGGAGGTAGATGTGCTGGAAAGTGTGAAAAGGAACAACTTGAGATGGTTCGGCCATATGGAACGTATGGAAAGCGAGAGAATGACTAAGAGGGTGTACGAGAGCGAGGTGGAGGGACAGGGGGAGAGGTAGACCGAATATGAGGTGGAAGGATGGAGTGAGGAACTACATGAATGAAGGCGGTGCTGGTTGGGGGGAGGGGCGTCGACTGACTGGGGACAGAGGTGCATGGGGGCGGTTCGTTCGTGGCCACCCCTTCGGGGATCACGGCGTCAGGCAATAGATAGATAGATGCCCCGTCCGGTGATTGGTGAAGGGTGCATAGTCAGGGTCTGCGGGGAACTTTCTCCCACGTCGAATGACACGTCGGTCGCCCCCGTGAGGCCCCAGGCGGCTGACATGCGAGAAGTGATTGATGAGAGTGCCCGCCCGCTGCCCACATGAAGGAGCAGAGTCTGCTGCTGCGACTGCAGCACGCAACCGTGCTGCGCCGCTGTTGGAAAGTGTGATGCCGTCCAGTGCTTTGCAGAGCCCCCCGGGGCCTGCCCTGCGATCAAGTGCTTGTAGGAAGCCACTCCAACCCAGCCTTCGCGGCTCCTGCACTCTGCTGCTAGTTCGGGCGTTGAGTGCCCGAACCTGCTGTGCGACGTCCCGCGTGTGGGGCGCTGGGGAGTGCTTCAGCATGTCGCGCCGTCCGATGAGGCTCCGAACCTCTGGTGTGAAGTATGTATACAAATGTATACAAAGGCAGAGTTACAAATTTCTGTCAGGTTAACTTGAATACACTATAGTTAGGTGAGGTGTGAGTATAACTTTTGAACACAGCTTATTTAATATTCCACTTCTCCATTTTGTTAGATTGTTGAAGAACCTGTACCGGGTGTGTGGTTATGGTGAGACTCCGATACTGGTGGTGGTTGATGGAGCGCACGGAGAGACTATGGATCTGTTGACTCTCTTCCCAACGGTCCGAGTCATGGTACACCGACCGCAGGGTACACCGGGACATAGCACCAGGTAATATGATACGAGGTAATCCTTACTGGTTTTTCCTGTTGATCTTAGATGGCTTTGTTGAACAAATATAATCTTTTGGATGGGATTGATAAACAATGTGCCTCATTTCAAACCATTTCTCACATGACTCGAACACAATGTTTGCAAAACTGGTCCCAGACCCTAAGAACTGTTACTTTAAATGTTGTTTCTGTTCAGTCTCTATCTCGAGTCAGCCACCCCCAGCCCGTGTATTTGCCTGGGTATACAGTATACATACATTATTATTATTGCCGGCAAGAATGTAGAGTTTGGGCCTTGTTTACACTATGCAGAGTGGCAGCGGACGTTTGCAATCATGTTCCCGTCTACTGTATATTGACTACCGTTGAATACAATAATATGTCACCCCCCCATGACATATTGTCATCATCATATATATTGCCAGCAGGGGGCAAACAACTGAAAAAAATAGCCGTCAAAATAGACGCGAACTTAACCATGGCGATTGACCTATGTAAACATGACGATGCCCGGACACTATATCCATCCCATATTATTGACCTATGTAAACATGACGATGCCCGGACACTATATCCATCCCATATTATTGCCTACAAATCTTACCTTCCCCCCCCCCCCTCAGGACCAACAGCAACATAGCCTTCGCCCTGACCTCTGTGTTCTCCCTGTGGCCACGCGCCGACAAGGCCATACTGCTGGAGGACGACCTTATCCTCGCTCCAGACTTATTAAGGTGAGGTCACATACTCCGCGGGGTCAGGGGGGAAAATCTGAACAGGTCTCCCTCGATTTACATTTGGGTTACGTTCCTTGAAACCCGATCTTAAAGGCGGTGGTGCATGGGTTGAGATAAACGTGGAATAATAATCGCCAACCTGCACATAATTATCTTGCAAAATGCAATGGCATCAAAATAATTATTAACAATGGTATAAAGGATTTTGTGGATCATCTACACCAGACCTGTGACGTCATAGTAGTGTAAGTCCACCATCCAGTCCAGGATAAGCATACTGTACAATATAGCAAATTATTGGGGTAAATGGGGATGCATTCTCGAACCAGCCAAAACCCAAACCGAAACCTCTAAAAACTTATAATAATATCGTAAATCGGGGCATCGGATAGTGAGGGAGACCTGTGTTATTCAAGACAGGAATTTTTGCAACGCATATAATCAACTAGACATATTTCTTCATGCTGCGGATGTGTTATTTCAATGAGTTTCCATAGCACTTAAGGCAGAATTTTATTTAACTTAATTATTCTTTTTCTTTGCTCTCTAGACCTCCATCAACCTTAACAAAATTAAATAAATACATAAATTTGTAAATTTTTCGGTAAAAGAACGTCATAAAATCTCAAAACTTTTAGGGCTATAGCTTAGACACATGCAGTGCTGCCAACGCCTTGTATACTATTAGGGCTATAGCTTAGATACATGCAGTGCTGCCAACACCTTGTATACTATTAGGGCTATAGCTTAGACACATGCAGTGCTGCCAACGCCTTGTATACTATTAGGGCTATAGCTTAGATACATGCAGTGCTGCCAACGCCTTGTATACTATTAGGGCTATAGCTTAGACACATGCAGTGCTACCAACACCTTGTATACTATTAGGGCTATAGCTTAGACACATGCAGTGCTGCCAACACCTTGTATACTATTAGGGCTATAGCTTAGACACATGCAGTGCTGCCAACGCCTTGTATACTTTCTTTAAATCCAAAAATTTGACAGTATTCTTTCCCCAGATACTTCCACTACACTGCTCCCCTGCTGGACCGTGATCCCAGCCTATACATGGTTGGAGCCTGGGGTCAACACTCTTACTACAGCACAGCAGGTACCGGAATAATATTATACTAGTACCCTTAATATAAGAACTAAATTATCATTGTACAGTTCTCCACAATATACAGTATATGATAATGTTATTTCTAACTTTGTTCTTAACCCTTAATTAGCGGCTCACCACATAAGTCGAGTTAAATCAAGCTGGACTATGTGGCGGCGCTCGACATAACTCGAGTGGCAATTTCAGCACGTAATGTTGCTGAGAGAGAGAGACAAGTGGTGGCAGGAGAGTAGCGAGCGTATGACTGCTCCAGACCACCGCGGCGAACCTACTGACACGAATCTCACCTCCCTCCTTCCTCTCTCACTCGCTATATAAGGAATTGTATGGGGAAAGTGCCTAATTACATGCTTTTTGCACTCGCGTTGCACGGTTATTGCAAGAAAACTAGCCATCATAAAAGGATCGTTATGGTGTCATTCGAAAGCTCTGTTTATGCCCTTTCAGGGATAGATACTTGTTTTACGTTCTGGGTCTTATTTAGGCATGAAAATGATCACGTAAACAGCCCTATTTTGGCTAAAAACACCCCGCTGGGCGGTACATATAAATAAACCGCATAGGCCGCTCTTAAGGTGTTAACCTTCTCCGACATATGACGCGATTTTGAGCCTATTGGGGATACTTTAAAGCCTTTGTTACCAGCAGGGGCATTTAGAAACCTTCAGTTTAGTTACTTCATCCTCTGCAGTTGTCTTTGAGTTAGCTGTGGGCAGAAAACTAATTTTGGAGAGGTAATTATATGAGTGAGAGAACTATTTCTTATTGCTAATCTGGCAACCTCTGCGTCATAAATGCGTGAAAGGGTTAATACAATTACTAAATTATCATTGTACAGTTCTCCACATAACAAATATATACTGTATGTATGATAATGTTATTTCTAACATTGTTCTTGACACAAATCCCACCGCAAATTAATTAATGAAAGCTTTACTTGTATTCGTTGACGAACCTGGACCAGCCACAGACAACACTAAAGAATAATTCTTTGTTATTTTGCCTTTATACTGTATTGTCTTTGTCCAAGTTTTGGTTTGTTTAGTTTGCAAGTTTTACATTTTAATAAAGCTTGTGATCCTCCCAGGATATTGTAATAAATATAATACCTTGTTCCACAGGTGACGTTGGTGCCATACATCGCGTTGAGGCCTACCCACAGTACGGATGGATGACGTCACGATCTTGGGCCATGCATGCCCTCGCTCTGTGGGTTCCCAACGGGGTACGTCGGGTTTTTTAGTACTGTAGGAGGGGGGTTTCTTTCTGAAACCTCCTTCCCCCTCATGTTTAGCCCCATTAGTTTTAAGATTTTAAGACGATTGCCACATTAGTTTTCTGCACCAAGACTTTTTGCTCGATTTTATTTGTCAATTTTAAGATGTTTCGTGCCATTTAGGTGTCAATGATTTCCTGCTGAGTGATAGAAAAGCCTGCAATATTAGAAGAATCGTCTTTTGGCTGGGGAGAGATATATAGTGGTTTGAGTCCCAGAGAGATACAGTATAACTACAAACAGACTTAATCTAGCCCCAGCCAAATCCACCGCAACCCTCCTCACAAGTGGACAGGAGAACACGAATACATCCCTCAACTCACCATAAACAACACACCCCTAACACATACACACACACCCAAAATCCTAGGAGTAACATATGATACTCATATGACATTCAAACAGCACACCACAAACATTAAAAAGAAACTGACACCCAGACTTAACGCCCTCAGGTCACTTGCTCACACAAAATTTGGACACAACAAAGAAACTACCACCACAGTATATAAACAATACATAAGATCAGTGATGGAATACGCAAGCCCAGCCTGGGCTTCTAACCTAGCTGAAACACATCATAAGACTTTACAGACTATTCAAAACAAAGCCCTGAAGATCATTACAGGCTGCACAGCTACTGCACCCACAGATCACCTACATCAAGAAACCAAAATCCTCAAAGTCAAAGACCATCTGGACATGAGAGGCACTCAATTCCTGGCAGCAGCCTCCACGAACCAAGACCACCCACTAAACTACATGGCAACACACCCACAGACACCAAGAAATATCAAAACAATACCCAGCACACGGTATCACACACAATTATTGTCCTCTCTCCCCTGCCCACCCCGAACCAACTTCCAGAAGCACATCCATACTCATATCTCTCACCGATCCATCCACTCACTCACAGACAACACGCAGCTGCATGCACGACCTCCCGAAATCCATCCTTCCGAATCCTCCCTTCCTCGCAAGGACAGAGTCCACCTGGCCAGGCTGAGATGCGGACACCATCCAGCTCTCCTGAGCTATCAGAAGAGACTGGATGACTCCGTTGTCGACTCCTGCCCGGGATGTAACACAGCACCCCATACCATTAAACACATCATAGAAGACTGCATTTCACACAACCACTTACGCCAACAACACAATCTACACTCAATGAGAGCTCTGTGGGAAAGCCCGATCGTGGCCATGGCCTTCCTCAGGGACTCGGGGCTGTTCGGCCAGGCAGCTTAGGGAACAACAACAACAACATGTCTCCCCTCAGGTACGATCAGACTGGGACTGGTGGATGTACGGCGAGGGTGTGAGAGGAGGAATGGAGGGTGTTGTGCCGGAAGTGTCCCGTACAGCTCACCAGGGGGCCGCGGGGGCTCATGTGACGGGCTGGGAGCAACATATGTTCATGGCCCAACGACTCATGACCATTCAAGACCATATCAACTTTACTACGCCGCTGGATAGGTGGGTTGGATTCTCGTTCACTTACCTATCGTCTCCATCCCTCTCTCTCTCACACACACTCTCTCTTACGTAAGGCTGGGAGTGGCACAAGTTCCTAGCTCACCGGCTCATAACCATCCAAGCCTATACCAACTTTAAAACGCCTCTATATACAGTAGGCCCGGTTACACAGACAATAAAATGTTGATCAACGATAGAGAGCCTCATTGCCTTTGGAATTACAGGTCTCCCTCGATTTATGATTGGGTTACGTTCCTGAAAACCCGATCTTAAATAGAAAAATCATATAGCGAACCCTAAAATAAATGGAGATGCATTCTCGGAGCAGCCAAAACCCATACAGTACACAAACACCTAAAACCCTATAATAATAACGCAAATCGGGGCATCGGAGAGTGAGGGAGACCTGTATTGAAAAACTATAATGTTCCCGAGCCCAATAAGTAGTTTGGGCAGCGTTTTGTATGTTAACTGAGAGTCTGGGAGGTTTTTTATAGGTTGAAGTGAGTCTAGAGGATAAACTAAAAAACAGGGTGGAAAAGTATAGATAAAGAAACACTTCATAAAAATTCTAACAAAACATAAAAAAATAATGCCCCAAAACGTTGGATCCATTAGTGTTAAGCTGTAAGATGTGCATAATACTTTCCCTCTTCTTGTTACTGTTGTTTTTCCAGATTGACAAAGAGCAAGTACTCTGATTGGCTGGACTCTGAGATACGAGGTGCGACGAAGATCACTTTAACTGGTCACCCCTGTCATGTCTACCCTATTCCGGCTAATCAGGTAATAGTAATAATAATTACGAGTCCTTGGAGTTGTTGTTGCTCCCCAGGCTGTCTGGCCGAACAGCCCCAAGGTCTCGAGCAAGGCCAAGGCCATAAATGAGCGCCCCCACAAAATCCTCCCTGCTTACCACTAACAAAGCTCGGGTGACCGAAGCCACTCCAAGGCAGGGAGCTGAGGAGGGTGCGGAAACGCCCGGGAAACCAAAGCCCCACCCAAGGCCCTGTGCCCCTCGGTAATTATGAAGGGAAAGTTGAGGGGTAAGGGAAAAATGTGACACTTTGGCTCCCAATCTGCCAACTTCTAGGTTGGCAGTAGGGAGGTCAATCCACGGAAAAGACGCCGCCACTTGAGATCTAGAAGTAAAAGGAACAGTCAGAGTAAGCTATGGGTATGGCAGAGATCGCTCAGTTCTCACTCGGATAGACCAGCCCATCACCACATGACTAGAACCCAATCCTCTCAGCATCAGCTAGGAAAGGCCCTAGAAATCCGCCTTTGGCGGGGGGATAGCTCTCCTATTTCAACTCCTTTCGGGGTTGGGCACCCGCCCTTGGAGTAATATTTATTACTGTAGTTTCATTGATTTCATTAATTAGGTTTATTTGCAAGTTAATTGGTGGGTTGGTGAATAAATATGAATACTAATAATAATTCCATATTTGTTTTCACCAAATAACCCCAATTATTGAAATCAATTAATAATACTAGTTTCTGTTTTGTTTTTTTCCAGTCTGGGCCTTTCGTGTTGTACCTTGGTGTATCGTCTAGGTCTGATGAATACAACAGCTTCTATCTCATGCAGGCGGTACGTTGGTTTGTCTTTTGTACTGTCAGAATGAATGAATCAATGAAACTAATGAATACATGTGGTACTCCAAGGATTCGTACCTAGGATACTCACACCCAAATTCCGCGCACTAACCATTACGCTATCAAGACGGTATTAAAATTAAAACCCTTCGTTTGTATTCCACTTCCTGTAGTGTCTAGGTACGGATGACCAGGAGGTGCGGGAGTTGTACCGCGGTGTGATGCGTCTGAGGGTACGTCCATACTCTAACACCCGTACCATGGCCGCCCGTAACACCCTTATTAACTACACCCACAACCTACTACACACTCGTACCCTGGAGGAGGCGGAGGAAGAGGAGGAGGCACAGGAGGAGAAGGAAGAGGAGGAGGAGTCAAAGTTGTTGTTCTTGGTGGGCTGTCCCTTGTCTGAATATTGGTGAGTTTTTTTCGGTAAGATTAGGAGTAGTGGGCGTACCACTACAGACATACAGCATAAATCATCTATAAAACATTAACCTAACATAACCTAGTACTACATGAATACTAGGTTAGGTTGTTTGGTTAGGTTAATGTTTTATAGACGAGTTATGCTGTATGTCGGTAGTGGTACGCCCACTACTCCTAATCTTACCTTTTTTTCTTTCAAATTTGTAACCGTTCCAGTACAATGATGTACAGTATATATATTTAGCTAAAGCATCTCCAAGCTAAATTAATATTTATTCACCAACCCACCACTTAATTTATAAATAAACCTAACTAGTGAAATCAATGAAAGTAATGAATACATGTGGTACTCCAAGGACTCAAAACTAGGATACTCGCACCGAAATTCTACACACTAAGCATACGCTATCAAGACAGTTAAAGGTTTATGCACAAGCCTACGGTACATATAAAAGCTTTGCATAACATAAACATTGAGAATATCTGTCGGAGTGAGAGGAAGATGTTGGAGTAGCTTTGTTGCATGTGATATTAGTCTCATAATTTTGTCGCCCACAGTCGCCACTCGTCCGGACCCAGCGATTGGATAATACCTCACGAGAAGATCCTTAACGAAGCCATGGATATTGCTACCGAGAGAAGAATGGTTCCTGCTGTGCCGATGTATAGGTAATGTTATTGGCTGGGTTTGTTTGCTTGTCTCTCTCTAGAACTATATGTATGTATGTATGTATGTATGTATATACTCAGGCACATACCCCATAGCTGGGGGTTAGTTATGTCGAGCAGATTAACCAGACCACTGAGCTCCATACGGAACTCTCATACATAGCTGGGGGTGGCCGTTCATTACCACCAGGGGGAAAGGGGGCTTAAGGCTTTCTTATGGTGGAAGAAAAAAAAGCATGTGCCCCATGCATCCTACTGCGTGTTGTACAAGGCAGTAGACTTGTGGACCAACAGCAATTACTGTACTCTACTATAAATAAAGCCTTGCAATTAGCACGTCTTGGTATGGCACTGCCGAGGCTGGTGGGAAGCAGATAGATGCCACAGGGGACTCTACTAGTCTTACCTGGGCACTGACACACTTCTCACAGGCAGCTTTGCCTTTCGTCTCCTCCATACACATAGGGGAAAAAAAAAAAATGTAAATAAATAAATCCCGGACTTCCCAAACTGACAAATTCCTTGAACGTGATGATAGTGCATCATGTGTGCGATTAGTTTGCTCATGTAGTAATGTACACCCTATGTGGTGGATTATGTTCATGTAGTAATGTACACCCTTATGTGGTGGATTATGTTCTTTTATTTCATAAATTTTATTTTAGTAAGCGTTGTTTCCATAGCGATTTTGATAATTTAATTTGACTTTATATTGTATTTGTCCAAATTTTGGTTTGTTTAGTTTGGCAAGTTTTACATTTTAATCTGTCCATAAACTGGTAACTTTACTTTAACTGTTGTGTTGTTGTTGCAGGTTGAGGGTTGCCAGCAGTTCACCAGAAGAACAATTCCGGCTTGATAATATACGCACGATTAATAAGTCCAGCAAAATAAAATTACCATGATGCACTGTATAAAATCTAGGGTGTAAAAAATGAATAAATTATCATTGGATATATTGATGGTGATATACCTTTCTCTATCCTTGTATAAGATGAGTTTATTAACACTAATATACTTTTAAGCCGTAAGGCAAGGTATGAGCGAGTCGTGGTGGGAGGAAGGGATGGAGGGTGGAATTTTTCCTCCCTTCCTCCCCTTGCAATTGATCGTGCTTTCAAACGTTATGTTCAATCTACACACTTCCTCGTATACAGGATATATCTGGGGTTGAAGGATGGTCCCAGAGCCCTGCTACCTCATCATCAATCTGACGCCCCGCTTCCAGTGAGTGAGAGGCGGTGGGGTCACCGCATCCCTACACCAGAGAGAGAAAGGCCGACTTGTGCCAGTGGGCTGTGAGAGTAAGGGCACACCATTATGGCCCCATTGCCTTCACCACTCTCAGGAAAAAAGCTAGAAATAAGAATAATGAAAAAGGTAGTCAGAAACTGGCTATGGGAAGTAGAGGACACCAACCCTCACTCTGACAGATCCAGCCCACCACCAGCCGAGGTACCTCCTCCACGACAATAAAGATGCTTGATGGAGATCTAGGGAGGAAACTAAAAAAATACTATATAAATAAATCATCATCATCATCAACATCATAATAAATGGACCAATAAATAAACCCTTTCCTTTAAATTTAAGTTGTGGGATATTAAGACCAAAGTTAGAGTAGTTTTAAATAGTATAATAATAAGATGAACACTTTCAAATGTAGGGTACAAAACTATTATCTAGACCAGTGGTTGATGGGGTTAACCCAGGCGGTGCTGGTGACGTCTTTGTTATCACATTCTGGATAATAGATCATTTTATGCAGGGATATGTGGTATCTCCAAGGATTAGCTCATATTATCACCAACCCACCAATTAACTTACAAATAAACCTAATTAACCCTCTCACGACCATATGACGCAGAGGTTGCCAGATTAGCAATACTAAATAGAGTTCTCTCACTCTTATAATTACCTCTCCAAAATTAGTTTTCTGCCCACAGCTAACTCAAAGACAACTGCAGAGGTTGAAATAACTAAACTAAAGGTTTCTAAATACCTCTGATGGTAACAAAGGCTTTAAAGTATTCCTAATAGGCTCAAAATTGCGTCAAGAACGTGAGAGGGTTAATGAAATAAATTAAACTAATCAATACATGTGGCACTTCAAGGATTTCAACCTAGGATACTCACACTGCAATTTCGCATACTAACCATTACGCTATCAATACAGGTAAGCCTTTTCGTTGTCAGGGGTCCTTCCCGAGCTGAATAAAATCATCTAATAGTTGCCAGAATATGATGAAAATAATGTCACCGGTACTGCATGGATTAAATTATCTAAAAAAGAAACCTAACATACGTTTAGGCCGAGTCACGTTTTTA
This sequence comes from Paralithodes platypus, assembly GCA_032716605.1. NCBI lineage: Eukaryota > Metazoa > Arthropoda > Malacostraca > Decapoda > Lithodidae > Paralithodes > Paralithodes platypus. The sequence goes on from CM064559.1 coordinate 5,932,069, forward strand.
TATTTCCGGTAATATACTGTATATATAATGTACTTTTTCTGGTAACATTAAGAAGTACAATTTGTATAAAGCAAAATACTTTATCCAGACATACTCCTTTGATAAATATTATAAACTATAAGTTATAAATATCATAGAATATTAATTATAAATTCATATCGCCAACCCACCAATTAACTTACAAATAAACCTAACTAATGAAATCAATGAAACTAATAAATACATGTGGTACTCCAGGGATTCGAACCTAGGATACTCACACCCAAATTCCGCGCACTAACCATTACGCTATCAATATTAAATGATAAATATCAGGTTATTCGCTTCATCCCACGTCCTTCTTGGCCTACTCCTTGGAGCTGCACCAAGGGGTAGACCAAGAAAGAAGTGGGATCAGACCATACAGTCTGATATTGAATTGATAAGCTTGACAAGTGAGGAAGCTCTGAACAAGGCTGCCTGGAATGCTGCTGCCATTAGGACGCGAGACCGGTACCGCATTTCACGGGGAGCACTTGGTCTTTAACCCTTCCTACCCGGTCTGCCTTAGGTAAGGACAGCACGAAAGAAGGGCCGCTACCCGGTATGCCTTATCTAAGGCATGAGCTTAATAGCCTAATTAAGCTTGGTCTGAACGCCGTGCGTACGACTTATGTCAACAAACCCAAGCGTTCGTCACCGCACCTCCGAAAACAAGAAGGAGAAGACTCCTCAATGTTATTGTTCTGACGTCATGACGAAATTAGTGTCTAAAAAGCCCCCATATTGGCAACATCTCTGCAATATTGGCTCCACTGAAATCGTCATCACAACTGAACCAGTTGACTTACAGAGCTCTACTCAATGCCAAAATACAGATTGAAAACCGCACTACGATTATAGATGAGTGGGAAAGTTCTAGCAGTGAAAATAAACATAAATACGGTAGCCTAGACCTAGACGTTTTTCAGCCATTTCGCCCGGGTAGGGGCGACCGTCATTGGGTAAGACAGCCCGGGGAGGAAGGGTTAAATCTATATATTTATGAACTACCAGTATTAAGGGGAGATGGGTCGTTTTTCTGGTCCCCCTTCTTCCTCATGTTTAGCCCCATTAGTTTATACAGTATATTAATTTGCTGACTCGGCTTAACTTACAAATTATTAAATGTGCACTAAACCTTATCACTAATCAGACCCAACACAAAATAAATTAAATATTATCTTGTCTTTCACACCACACTATCATCTATTTAATAATACTAGGCTGGAAATGTGGACCCCTATAAACTTCTTGTAACTCAAAAACGGCCAAAAGCACTTGACCATACGATATAAGAAAGTTGTTGTTGTTGTTGTTCCCCAGGCTGTTTGGCCGAACAGCCCCAAGGTCTCGAGCAAGGCCAAGGCCATAAACGAGCGCCCCCACAAAATCCTCCCTGCTTACCACTAACAAAGCCCGGGTGACCGAAGCCACTCCAAGGCAGGGAGCTGAGGAGGGTGCGGAAACGCATATAAGAAAGTTGAAGCCGTAAGCTAATATTGTCATAGAAACCAATACTGTTCTACTTAAATTTTGTATAATGCTAAAATTGTGATTTTATGCATGTATAATTATACTCAAGCACATACCCCATTGCTAGGGGTGGCCGACTCGAGACAGAGCCCGAACAGAAACCTTTAAAGTTCCAATTCTTAGGGTCCGGGACCACTTTCGCGTTCCCTTGCCCCTCTCTCTGTCTCGTTGAGTAGGAGAACTTTACAAGGGGAGGAGGATTCCTAGCCTCCCGCCCCCAAAAGGAAAAGTAGGACAGTAGAAGAGACAGACAGAAACGGTTAAGGTTGGGTAGAGGATGCCAAACCTCACTCTAGAAAGGACCAGCCCTAAAGAGAATAATTGAGATAGTCTGTAATTGAGATAGTCTGTAATCTTTTAACGGAGGATGTCAATAGAATGGAACGGAATGAGAAGAGAATGGTGAGATGGATGTGTGGGGTTAATCTTAGGGACAGGGTTTCGAGCGAGGAATTGAGAAGGCGTCTGGGCATTAGTAGTATCAGTAAAGTGATGCGCACGAGCCGAATTGGTTGGTTTGGACATGTGGAGAGAATGGATGATCAGAACTGGGTGAAGAAATGCCGGACTGTGAACTTGGGAGGAGCTGCGCGTAGGGGTGGACCTAGAATGACGTGGGCTCGGGTACTCCGGTCCGATTTCAAAATAAAGAACTTGACAACACAAAAGCTGCCATTTAGGACGTGAGACTGTAACCACAGCTTCTGTGGACAAACGGTCTTTAAACTTGTATGTATGTATGTGTAGACATCCATCCTAAGCTCAATAAAACCATCGAATAGTTGCATAGAAATCAAATTATCGTAACTTTAGTTTTGTAATACTAAAATTGTCATAGAAACCCATATTGTTCTACTTTAGTTTTATAGTATAGATGTCCCTCACTATCCGATGCTCCGATTTACGATATCATTATAGATTTTTAGGCGTTTGTGTTTGGGTTTTGGCTGGTCCCAGAACGCAGCCCCATTTATCCCATTAACCCTTTCACACATTTATGACAGAGGTTGCCAGATTAGCAATAAGAAATAGAGTTCTCTCACTCTTATAATTACCTCTCCAAAATTAGTGTTCTGCCCACAGCTAACTCAAAGACAACTGCAGAGGTTGAAGTAACTAAACTAAAGGTTTCTAAATACCCCTGATGGTAACAAAGGCTTTAAAGTATCCCCAATAGGCTCAAAATTGTGTCATATGTCGGAGAGGGTTAATTATTATAGGTTATTTAGGGGTTTGTATTTGAGGTTTTGGCTGGTCCGAGAATGCATCCCCATTCATTTAGGGTTCGCTATATGATTTTTCTAATTATGATCAGGTTTTCAAGAACGTAACTCAATCGTAAATCGAGGGAGACCTACACTAAAATTGAGATATATGCTACGCTGATACTTTACCTCCGTCTTAATATCTATCCGTTCACCACCGTATCTGTCAACAGAGAAATATAGATTATTAATACAACTGTCCTACAAAAACTGGTTATATTTTGTACAATATTTGTACAATAAAATTAGGTTATTTGTAAGGTAGTAATTGTTAGGGGTCACTTGAGGCATGCTATGCTTAACCCCTTCAGCACCATGATGTATTTTCATCATATTCTGGTTACCATTAGATGTTTTATTTAGCTTATAATCAACCTCTAGGATTCAAAAGGGTATACACGTTCCCAATATTCCCTCTAAACAACATTGGTCCATCTTAAACTGCATACAATGGGGAAGACAAGATTTGAAGTTTGATTATAAAGCAAAAATACAGAATAGTAAAAATTTTGCGTCTTCTACCGCCGCCGCCAACACCGTGAACGACTGCAGCAGTGCAAGTACTGGCACTGAGCTGGATACACAGGCCTAGTTTGACTTTTTCTACTGTAAGGATCTACTGTAAGAAACTGTAAGAAAATCATCTTATTTTAGCCAGAATCAAAGGTAGAAAGACGTCATGGTGCTGAAGGTGTTAAAGGTACCTACCCGATAGCACCATCGTTAGTGAGTGCTGTATGTATTTTGTACAATTGTTAATATCTTGACAAATTCAGTTTACTACAAACTTTAAATATTAATTGTAGTTTCTTTATTCATTCAAGATGGCAGGTGCTCGTTGTACTCTACGTGCTTCACATGTCTCACTCCCTAGACTGGAACAAGACCTCACAGGCTTCACTGTTCATTGTAAAGCGGTGAATGTTAAGGCTCTCAGCCTATGCCCGAGAGGAAGTAAGTTGGAATATAGAAAAAAAAAAAAAAAAAAAAAAATAATAATAATAATACAGAATTTAGTCAAATTTACCAGAACGTCCCGGAGTTCCCAAATTGACTAATTCCTTGAATATGATTGTTGTACAAAAAACTGGTTAAAACTGTCTTGATGGTGTAATGGTTAGAGCGTGTAAATTCTGTATGCGATATCCTGGGTTCGAATCCTGGGAGAATCACATGCCAACAGAGAAATAGAACTAACTACCATAGGATACAGTAATAAACATCCCCCCCGGTCCCAAGCAATGTGGCCAAAATGGCAAGATATAACAACTTTCCACCTCAAAATATTGAGGAATACTGGCTCTCCCAGCCTGCAGAGGGTTGGATATAAGCTGAGAAGTGTTGCCAAGGTCTTAGAGCAAGGCTGAAACGGTTGTGGTACCAGGTCCTGCCTGATACTGGCAGTTACGAGGATCGTATATTACTGAAGGCTTCCTGCCGTTGCTGGGACTGGGGAGTGATTTACCTACTGACGGCAGGGAGCCGTTGCTGGTACTGAACGGGTTAAGGAGGCGATCGCGTCCACACGTGCGTGAAAGGGTTAATTTTAAATATTGAGTGTGAGTGATAATACTATACCTTGATGCTTTAGTGGTATTATAATTTATGATGATGGTTGTGGTGGTGGTGGTGCAGTGGTAGCAGTGGTAGTGGTTGTTGTAGGTGGTACGGCTGGTACCATCTGGGGTGTACCACCTAGAACCGGTACCATGGGGGGGGGAGGCTGGGGGGCTGGGGTAGTGGTAGTGGCAGTGATAGGGTTGGTAGTGGTGGTGGAGGATGGGGCTGGGTTGGTAGTGGTGGTAGTAGCGTTGGTAGGGTTAGTAACATTGGAGGGTGCTTGGGTGGTTGCAGGGGGTCCGGTCATGCTGGTAGACTCCTGGGGGGCTATGCCGGTACCAGGGGCGGGGGGTGGGGTAGGCTGGGGGGAGGGGACCGCCGGGGGGGTACCAAGACCGTTAGCGATGGCAGCAGGGGTGGCGGTGGCGGTAGCGTTGGTAGTGGTGAGGGTAGTACTGGTAGGGTTGGTAGTACTGGTGATGGTGGTGGTGGTGGTAGCAGGGTTGGTAGTACTGGTGGTGGTGTCTATAAAGCAACATGACAACAACAGCCATGCCAAAATAAACAAAATATCAACAATGTCCGAACAAGGCAGGTTGGTGAACACTATATAAAGGATTACATCAAAAACTTAACCCTTAAGTGTCTTAGATTATACTGAAGTCTACATACATACATACAGTATATACACATACATACATACAGTATATACACATACATACATACAGTACATTCATTCTATTCTCAATCTTTCTTCCACTAGCCCTATGAGAGCTAGTATAAAATAAACACATCTTCAACAACAATCAATCTTTCTTCTATTCAACAGCTGAGCTCTGGAACTCTCTCCCTCATCCTATGACTTAAATTGCTTCAAACCCTGTGTGTCCAGGCATTTTGGCTCGAACGTCCCTTGATTTTGACCCTGTCACTCTTACAACTCTGGGGTAGGCACTCGCTACAGGCAGCTCTGCCTTTTGTCAACGTAATGCATAAATGCGCGGAATTTCGGTGAGAGTCCTTGGAGTGCCACATGTATTTGTTGATTTCATTAATTGAGTTTAGAAGAAGTTGGTTGGTGAAAAATATTAATTACAGTAGGAACAAGTATAGACTTTAAGACACTCTGGGCTAGAAATTCTGTAAGTCACACCACTAACTCTATAAACATCTCCACAACAATAAACCAATAATTCACAATAAATAAATAACAGAGCCAGATTAAATTAAAGATATCCTGAAGGGGGTAAACTTAATATGATCGTTATGGCTGTATGCCAAAACATATTTACATATTACTGTATAGCCTATTAAAACAAAACTTAATCAAACATATTTCTGAACAGTACAAATTAATGGCCGGTAATTCATATATAAAAAACAAATAAATCACAAGTGAAAAGTAGTTTAGGTCGACAAGAATATCATGCTTCATTCATGCTAGAGAGAGAGAGAGAGAGAGAGAGAGAGAGAGAGAGAGAGAGAGAGAGAGAGAGAGAGAGAGAGTGATACAGAGAAAGTGTGATACAGAGAGAGAGTAAGAGTGAAATTAGCTAGAAATGAATAACATGCTTCATTCATAGGAGAGAGAGTGAGAGTGAGTTGTATGTATGTATATACTCAAGCATATACCCAATTGACCACTTGCGAGTTTCATTCTATAAGGAAGTTGGAGCTGTAGACCTCGATATTTAGCAGAATAACTAGCAATAATACGGTTTTCTTACATATATAAATACAGTACATAAAACCAAATTAGACATAGGCCTACTATTTATCCATCAGAAACTTACATAATTACTGTATTTGTGTTTAATATCCATGTTTACAGGCCGAACTTCCTTATAGCCTGAAAATCGCAAGTGGTCAATTACTGGGGTTAGCCGATCCGAAACAGAGCCAATTCTTAGGGTCCGAGACCACTTTCGCTTTCCCTCGCCCCTTTCTCTGCCTCGTCTAGTAGGTGAGCGAGTTAAAAGTTAAGAATTCATGCAGGATTGTAATTAACGCCAGAATTAGAAGGCTAACTAAACTCTTAATTCTTACCGTCAGACTTAAGATCACCGTCGCCACCCAACTCACTGCTCTCCTGCAATACAAACAAACCAATCGGTTAAAATAAAAATATTTTGTTTGTAAAAGAAACAATCTAAAACAGGAACCTCACAATATAAATTCATATTATCACCGACCCACCAATTAACTTACAAATAAACCTAATTAACAAAATCAATGAAACTAATGAATACATGTGGTACTCCCAGGATTCCAACCTAGGATACTCACACCAAAATTCTGTGCACTAACTTTTACGCTATCAAAACAACTATCAAAATCATTGTGGAAAGTTAAAATTAGGAGGAACCGCCCTTTGGCCAGAGACATTTGTCTACCGCAAAATGCGCAAATTTATCTCGAAGTTGGATTTTTTTTTTTTAAAGCTTGATGGAGGTCTAGATAGGAAACTAAATAAATAATATATAATAATTCACTAATCAAAAATAAATACAAAATAAATATAATATACTACAACTACTGTACCTGAGCTGGTGCTGGCGATGGAGCATCAACCAACGTGGCGGTGTTTTGTGGTTGTGGTCCAGTGGACTCCCCAGCAGACCCTCCTCCTGCACCTGCACCACCACCACCACCACCACCACCGCCCCCGGGGGTGGAGGCGGGGGAGGCTGCTGAGGGGGGTCGGGGGGGTAGACCCTGGGAGGTTCTCTGGCGCTCCTCGGCCTCGCGACGTAACACTTCTTTCTGTCTCTCAACCAGGAGTATAAATGATGCATGGTCCAATTTGGGAGCGGTCGCCTGGGGAGTATAAATAGTTAGATAGTTAGTTTTTTAGATAGATAGTTAGATAGTGAAATAATTAGCAAGATAGATATAGTTAGATAGTCAATCAATTAACCCCTTCAGTACCGGCGGCGTCTTTTAAATTATATTCTGGCTACTATTAACCCTTTCAGACTCATATGACGCAGAGGTTGCCAGATTAGCAATAAGAAATAGAGTTCTCGCACTCTTATAATTACCTCTCCAAAATTAGTTTTCTGCCCACAGCTAACTCAAAGACAACTGCAGAGGTTGAAGTAACTAAACTAAAGGTTTCTAAATACCCCTGATGGTAACAAAGGCTATAAAGTATCCCCAATAGGCTCAAAATTGAGTCATATGTCGGAGAGGGTTAAACGATTCTATTCAGTTTCTAATGGGCCTGTAGCAATTAACAGGCTTCGAACTATCTCCTAAACCCCTTTGACTACCACAGATCCTTCTTAACCCTCCAGCCCCGGCTACGCATTACATAAATATTCCCCGAAACCCGGGTGTTTTGGCCGAAAAACGTCTAGGCTAGGCTACCGTATCTTTGTTATTCTGACTGCTTACCGCATTCCCGCATCCCCAAGCGTAGCTGTGTTATTTACCTGTAGAATGGCGTTAAGTAGAGCTCTCTAAGTCAACTGGTTCAGTTGTGATGATGATTTCATTGGAGATAACTTACGGAAACAACAGCCACTTTACACTACTTTTCGATACTTAACAACAACATACAGGCACACACGAACAAGCGACGCTCTCCTTCTTGTGGCCGGAGATGCGGGGCGTCGGTCCAGCCGGCTGTTGTTTACATGCGTTGGACCGACGCCTCACACACCAAGGTCACAGGCTTTCAACCACTGGTACAATGTTGTACCACCCGGGTTCCTCAGGTTAAAACAAAATGGTACACACGTGTACCAGCCGGGTTTGAAGGGTTAAACAGCATAAAATAGTCTAAATGTAGCTAGAATTAGATTAAAAAGATGTCGCTGTACAGAACAGGTTAATAAGTTAGATAGTGAAATCATTAGCAAGATAGTTAGTCAGTCAATCAATCAATAAGTTAACATATTCTACCATGACCATAATCCAACCTTGGAGGTTCTCCGACAATCCTCGGCCTCACGATGCAACACATCCTCTATCTCTAATTTTTCCAGTCTTTTTTATCACTCTCTCTCATAACTTTCTTCAGTTCCCCCTGGAAGTTGTCACCGGATTCCACAAACTCTCTCTACCTCCGCAAACTTACAATTCTCTCTCTCTCTCTCTCACCTTAACTTTCTTCAGTTCCCCCTGGAAGTTGTCACCAGCTTCCACAAACTTGCGCTTCTTGGCCTCAAACTTCTCCTCAATCTGTTGTAGTTCCGTCTCCAACTTTTTCTGTATCAGAAAAATTATAATGTAAAACTTGCAAAATAAACAAACCAAAACTGGGACGATACAACAAAAAGGTAAAATAACTTGTTAAAATCGCTATGTGGAAATAACGCTTATTAAAATAAAATTTATAAATAAAAGAACACAATCTACCACATAGGGTGTACATTACTACATGAGCAAGTTAATCTGGTTCCCAAGCAAAATAATCGCACACATAACAATGCACCATCAAGGAATTAGTTAATTTGGGAAGTCTTGGACATTCTGGTAAATTTGACTAAATTCTGAATGAATAAAGAAACTACCGGTACAATTTATATCAAATTTATATTAACCCTTTGGCGCACCTATAGTTTCCAATCAAAGTTTTTCCCACTCCCAAAGTATATCTCAGCTCACTCAGAGCCAGTTTTGTGCCCGGCGATAATTTGTTTCTGTGACGTTTTTATCCACCAAAAAATCCTTGTATTTGGATTAATGAGGTACCATCGGCTTCGTTATTGATTGAAGATAAGCGAATACAAACATAGAATAAATAACCACAACAACCACATTGGGGCACTCCGAAATAAGAATTGTAAAAAAAAAAGTAAATACCTTATCTTCAACTCGCGCTAGCTCAAAATTTTGCCTGCAACATTTTTGATTTACATACATATATGGAAGCGGAATTTAATGAGGATTCCACTGGTAACTTCAGAATTACTATAAACCAAATAGTTACTGAGATACAGGAATAAACGTGAAAGTATCGAAACACAGACTGAGCTGTACTCTGCTCCCTTCCCAGCCAGCCGTGAGTAAACGGTTAAACTGAGGGGGTTGGCAATTGTACCCATTGAACTAGACGTAATACTTAATATCTATGCCAAATATGACGTGCGTCAGACGAAAACTTAATTTTTGGGGAATATTTTAAAGTTTAATGACTCTTAACGAGTCATCGTGCGCCTAGGAAAAAAATACCTAATGACTCTGAACGAGTCATCGTGCACCAAAGGGTTAAGCTAAATTTGCAATTTGACAAGATATCAACAATACTACAAAAAACATACACCACTCACTAACGATACTGCTATTGGACTGACCTGATGCATAGTAAGAGATTGAACCTGTCGCCTAAGAACAGTTAGTCTCTGAGTGGTGACAACAGACCGCACATCTGGTACCAGGGTGTCCGAGAATATCTCATTGGTAAGGCGATGGTTCCGGGCATACCGCGTGTGTGAGACCTGCTTCACAGTGATACCGTCATCTTGAACTGTAAACGGCAACAATAATTAAACCTTTAAAGATACGATTATGATTTTTGTTTTCACTTTTCTGGCTACTAATATATTCAGACAATTATATTCAGATCAGAAAGGGTATTTGGAGTGTGTGTGCTATACTGTAGGTAGCACCAGCAAACTTGACAATAATCTTGACCCCTTAACTTCTTATAACTCTTAAATTAATAAATCAATCGGTCTGACAATTCCATCATTTGGGAAGAGTCCACCAGGAAATAGGTGTGGATATTTACAGCGAGTTTGCTGTAGGCCCTTTTAAGTTACACAGAGGTCTGGGATAAAGATTATTGTCAAGTTCAGTGGCGATACCTATAGTACTTTATTTATCTGAGAAAGTAAATACAAAAATATATAATGTATATATATATATATATATATATAAAGATCAATTCACACTAGTCATCACGGCACCATCACATCACGTCACGTCACCGTTCCGTCAACTGTGCCGTGTATTCACACAATTCATCACGATACCACCCAGTCCGTGATCAACCGCGGAGCAGGTATGACGTCAGGTAGGTTGCCACTTCGACAGCACTATCATGTCACGTCAAAATATTCTTCCCGAGAAACCGTGAAGTGATGAAACGGATATGTGCCGTGTCCGTGATGGTGACGTGACGTTTGGTGTGAACAGGTCCATTCCATTGCATGTAAGAAATTTTGACGGAACGGTGCCGTGATGACCAGTGTGAATCGGCCTTAATTAAATATAAAAAAAAAGTTAGTTCAGTACAGTACTTACACTGAGAGTCGTCATCCTCGGCTGGTTGTATATCAATGCGTCGGTCCAACTTAGTGCCTGGTGCCAGGGTAGTGCTGGCACGCTCCACTACCTCCTTCTCTTCTGGGGGAGCTGAACCTATGTAACACAATGATATGAGTAAGAGGTTAGATTAAGTTAGTTTAGTACTGTATACAGTAGCTTAGTTTAGGTTAAGCTAAGCTAAGTTAGGCTAGGCTTGGTTAGGTTAGGTTTACATTAGGTTAAGTTAGGGTTACGTTAGGGTTACGTTAGGTTAGGTTAGGGTTACGTTAGGTTAGGTTAGGGTTACGTTAGGTTAGGGTTAAGTTAGGTTAGGTTAAGCTAGGCTTGACTTGGTTAAGTTAATGGATATGTTAGATTAGGTTAGGATTAGGTTAGGGTTACGTTAGGTTAGGTTAGGTTAGATTTGGTCAAGTTATGGTAGGCTTAAAAAAAGTAAGTGACATTGGATAGGTTAGGTTAGTTTAGTTAGGTATATTTAAGTTATATTAGATAGGATTGATAAGGTTGGTCTAAAATATAATTCTCCATTAACTATAATAAATATATATACTGTAATGATTATTTTGTTTTGACTTACTTTAATATTATTATCCGTTAGTTAAATTAATAAATACTGAATAACAATGAAATATACAAATTGAAGGAGTTTTAGGGCTGTTCCTTTAAACATCATAAAAGCTTTCCCTACGACCTTTCTCGACCCAGATTGACCCTTATAATTTATCTGGGTACGATTTTAGTTTCTGGACACCTACTTGACAGGTACCACCAAGGATTTAATACATATTTGTTTTCGGTTTCCACGCATCCAACACAAAGCTACACCTTTTCTGGTCCGCTAATAGTATTGAAAACGATATAATATCTTTTTAAATGTGGTTTTCGATGAGAATAAAACGGCGCGTTTGTGCCGAAAATCGGCGGGAGTCCATCGTCGCTTCGGATCGTAGGTTTGTTTACCCACGACGCTCGAGGTTATGGCCAACTGTTTTACTTGCCCCCTGCTGGCAACATATATGACGATTATTATAATTCACGGGGTGGTGAGGGGGGGCAGAGCCCCCCTCAACCCATCCTGTATCCCACGGCCTATAACGCAAGTCTTTATCAAAAAATGTACCCAACAACTGGTTAGCTTAGCCATTTTAAGTCGACCGCCAAGGCGCCAGGAAGTCACTCCGAGCGTAAAGTAAACAAAGCGACGCTACTTTCACGAACGCAACAGAGTTGTCTTTATATTTCGTCTCATATTATCATTATTAAAGTGTCCCCATTGCTTTTTTAGTGTTTCGTACACCAGAAAAGGGTGTAGCTTGGTGTTGGATGCATGGAAACCGAAAAAAAATAAGTATTAAATCGTTGGCGGTACCTGTCAAATAGGTGTCCAGAAACTAAAATCGTGCCTTTATCTGTATAAGGGTCAATCTGAGTCGGGAAAGGTCGTAGGGAAAGCTTTTACCATGTTTAAAGGAACGGCCCTTAGACAATGGGTAAATTTAATATATACTGTACAGTCTCTTGATAATATTTGGTTAACTAGAATATTACACACCTATGCATACACTCAAAACACACTCATAGCCACACACACACCTACACACAGACATTAAAACACACTCATAACCCCCTACACACAGACGCACTCTCTCTCTCTCATGCCACAGCTACAGTAGACGACCATCATAACACACACAAATAACACTCAAAGCCGCACACACAAAACACACTCAAAATAACACACAAACACTCTCTCATGACACAGCTAGTCTACCATCCCAACACACACACTCATAGCCACACTCATAGACCCACACCCATACACTCATGGCACGGCTAGTCGACCATCATAACACACACGAAACTCACTCATAGCCGCACGCACGCAGACACACACGGACCTCACTCATAGCCCCCCCCCACATACACGCACACACTATATTTACCTATTCATATTTACAAATGGGTAAATACTTCTAGTCTACCAAAATACTAACCTTTGGTCTTGGCGTTGAGATAAGCCTGATAGCTTGGAGAAGCATGATAGGTTTTCATAGCCTTCTCATACTCCAGCTGAAATAGACGGTTAGAGGTGCAGTAGTGGAGTGCGGGGATGATGGAGAGGGTGCTGGGGTGACGGAGGGGGTGCTGGGGTGTGGGAGAGGGTGCGGGTGTGTGGGAGAGGGGTGCGGGGGTGTGGGAGAGGGGTGCGGGGGTGACGGAATGGGTGCCGAGGTGAAGGATGGGGTGATGGAAGGGGTGTGAGGGTGACTGAGAGGGTGCTGGGGCATAGGAGAGGGGTGCTGGGGTGAAGGAATAAAGGTTAAGCCAGTATCACACAAGCACTTTAGCAGCGTATGTATAGAGCCACAGTATCAGAGCTATTATCTGGTACTTTTCGAGTTCACTATACAGTAGAACGCCGCCCATCTGGTACCAGTACTCTACCATCCAGAAACCCAAGACTTGTGGACGAGCATTCACCTCGGACTCCTTATTCAGACTTCCGGTATAGTCTGGAAGTCTAAGTATTGCAATGATGATGATGATGATGCGTTTTTTTTACCACCATGCACTCCCGGCTCAAGAGCTGGTCTAGGGTGGGTGCCCTGGTATTTCAGGGACTTCAGTGGACAGTTGCCACAGGTGGCTAGAACGCCGACCACCACAGTTGTCTGCCAGTAACACACTGACTGGCCCGAACCTCGAACCCTCTAGCTCACGATTTGCAGGCGAGTGCTCTACCAACTGCGCTACGGCCTGTGGCCTATAGTCTAGATATGTAAGATCTTGTGTGGACTATATAACTCAGACTTCTGGACTTCTCTGCAAGTTGTTGTTGATGTTGTAGTTCCCTAGGCTGCCTGGCGGAACAGCCCCGACTCCCTAAGGAAGGCCATGGCCACGATCGGACTTTCCCACAGGGCTCTCAAGGATTAAATTAATGAAAGTATGTGATTCTACCGGGATTTGAGATTTTGTCCGGACAATATTACTTACAATTCCAGAGTATGAAGATCGAACTTTAGGCATTTCCGGATCGGATCCTCCGGGATTTGTTTGGTTGGGCGAGGTTTCACTGTAATTTGCATCTCAGAGCTCCTAGTTGTGTACAGTCAAATTAAATATAAGAATAAACAGCATATCAAATTAAATGAATATGATAACTTGAAGCGGACTCAAGGCTCTGATACACTTATTTTTATTTGTTTTGCCATATGCTGTAATTCCCGAGAAGGGGTGGCCATGAACATTAGGCGTTTGTTACGAATCGCACATTAGGCGTTTGTCACGAATCACTAGGTCAAGTTGCCCGGGCTTGATATCTACCAATGACATTTTGAGAGTGAGGGCTCGACCAGCCGATGCTCTACTGACTATGCCACGGCTCACGATACATGTAGCTGATAAACTTGCTTGTGTGATACCGGCTGTACTGTCACATCAGTATTTTTAGCAGTGAGTTTGTATAGACAACTGGTATCCACAACAGCGTACGAGTTATAGGTAGCGCCAGCGAACTTGACAATAATCTTGACTCCTTAACTTCTTATAACTCTAAATAAATGAAAGCAATCGGGCTGACATTTCTATCCTTTGGAAAGAGTCTACCAGGAAGTAGGTGTGGGTATTTACAGCCAGTTTACTCTAGTCCCTTTTGAGTTACAGAGGTGTCAGGGATCAAGATTATTGTCAAGTTGGTTGCCGTTACCTTTAACATATTACGGTAGTTAGACAACTCATATGCAGTGCTTCAATTAGTATGCAAACTCTCATTTGGTAGGGCATGGCAAGCATGGCACAGGCCCTGGGTGTCACTGAGCAGTTTTATATTATAGGTGGTGTCACGGGACCGCATTTTCTAGCAATTTTCTATGAGCAATTTTGTTCTCATACTATTTTGAGGCTCTATTGGAATCATAACTAAATCAAAGGTAAATTATGTTCAGTACAGTAGTTTAATTCTAATGGAACTTATATTCTGAAACTGTGATGACATGATGGGGCTGTGTTGTGGCAAGTCTTTATTGCACTGTACTACTGTGAAAAGACTAAAACCACGCTCTCTGTGGATAAAGCTGTCTTTAAACTTGTATGTATGTATGTCACAACAATTGGCCGTAAAAATTTACGGAAAAATCGCGGGTGACACCAGCTTTAAAGTAAGACAAGCCATCTTCAAATAGTTAGAAAAAAAAATCTTCAGATGTATGATCAGTCTTTGATTATCATTGGCGAGAAGCACTATGACAAGATTGTTAAACCACTTATATAAATTACAGGGTTAAAACACACTCCAACTCGTCAACGATCGTTGGTGACAGAAAATAGTGCGGATATTAGCGGCCCATCTGAAGTCACAGGCGTAAGTATTAAACCCTTCTGTACCGGTGATGTACTTAATTGCCTAATTACCTAATTGTAGTTTACAGGAGTTGAGCGAAGCTCGTGTTGTCCCGTCTCTCAGTCTACTTTTTATCCAATATTTTCTTGAAAATATGGATGTTCCTTGCCCCTACCACCTCCTCCTCCAGCCCATTCCATTTGTCAATACATCTATAGGGGAAGCTAAACTTCCTGATATCGTTCTTGCAGGTAGGTCTTTTTACTTTGTAGCTGTGGCCTCTAGTTATTCCTGTATCCATAATTAATATATCCTCCCTATCCAGCCTCTCCAGCCCCCGGGTGCATTTGTACATCATTATCATGTCTCCCCTCTCTCTCCTCTCTTTTAAACTCGGTAGATTTAATTTGTCTAGCCTCCCTTCATATGGTGATGTACTTTTCATTATATTCTGGCACCTATTAGACGATTTTGTGCAGCTTAGGAAGGATGTCTACCGATTACTAGGCTACAGACTGTCTCAATTAATCGTTTTAAAAACCATATATTGTTTCAAAGCTTCATAATATTGTCTAAATGTGGCTGAAATCAAATAAAGAAAACATCACCGGTATAGAAGGGGTTAACAGTGAATAACAGACATTGATAAAATTAGTTGATTCAAACATTAGTGGCAAAAATCCTACAGTATATGGTAAATAGAAAATGCAATCTAAAATAAGTATGGACATTTGTTAGGACAGTACCGGTATCTATTGTAAAATGACGCTCCTGTGGGTAAAATATGGCGGTATTGTTTGATGTCTGGCGATCCTTGTCCAATGTTTTTTTTGGCCAAGATCATCGTCTTGCTCAACATTTTCACTAAGGAATCTGCCGTGTGTGGGCCAATCGGCTCTCTGCAGACTCCCGTTTTCTTATGTTCTAACTTGAATATTATCTAAATAGTGTAGTGTAATATATTCCTCCATAGGCCTCAAGATGTCCCTAAAAGTACACCAGGTACAGAGGCTCACTTTGTTTGCCCCCTCATCCCCTTGTCATGACCCCACCCCCCCACCCCCACCCTCCCGGCTCTGAGCTCATACAGTTTTTGCTGTTAAATGTGTGTTGTATATAAGCCTTCTTTTGATGCATTGATTTTGTTCTTTTTTCTTTCTCTTTCCGAGCGCTAGTGAATTCTTCGGAAAAATTGGCGCTTATGAGAAATAAGTAACATGCTTATTATTATTATTATTATTACTATCATATACAGTATATATATATTTTTGTTGTCCTTGCATTACACCTAGAATGCCTCTGGACCCCCTTCCCACCTCCTAGCTCATACAATTTTGTTATCATATATAATATTATACTGTATATTTTTGTCATTGCATTACACCTCAAAGAAAAAATAAATAATTAAATACTTATACTGTAATAAGAATATATGCAATTTGTGGATAAACTGTGTGAAAAAGTGACAAAATATACGTAAATAATGGTTCAGTAGCTCCTAAGGTTTAACAACCGTGCAATAATTTAAGCAGAACAATGCAACATGCAGAGAAGAGAATATTCGGCAAGCACATGCAACCAACATGCAATACTTACTGTATCAAGTTTTGTAATTGTTAATACCTCAGTGTTTTTACTTAGCTTAGGAAAATCTTTATTGTTACTATAGGTAGTGCCAACGAACTTGACAATAATCTTGACCCCTTAACTTCTTATAACTCAAAATTAATGAAAACAATAGGGCTGAATTTCCTCTCATTTGGGAAGAGTCCACCAGGTAATAGGTGTGGATATTTACAGCTAGTTTGCTCTAGGCCCTTTTGAGTTACAAAGAGGTTATGGATCGAAATTATTGTCAAGTTCTTTGGCGCTACCTATATCTGTTTTTATTTAGCTTAGGAAAACTTCATCGATATTACCTCAGAGTATGTTTATTTAGCTTAGGAAAAACTTCATTGTTAAGGGTACATCACACAATCAGGAGTGCGAGCTAGTGGGCGTTTAACAGGAGTCACTAGAATCACTAGGAGTCATCGATTTTCACCGCGAGCGAGTGGGAATCTAACAGAAGTTGCTAGAGTCACTAGGAGTCATCGATTTTCACCTCAAATAGGCCCACGAGTCCGAATTGTCCCCTACTCCTAGTGACTCTAGTTCGCACTTCTGACTGTGTGATGTACCCTTTACTATCTCACACTATTTATATTTAGTATAATATGACAATATGGGAGGTGAGAAGGACGCTTGTGTTGGTGCCTCACTGGGGTGTCCTGTTCTGTTCTATACTGTCCTAACACATCTACTCTCTCCTGTACAATACTGACACACACATACACTCATAAACACACTCGCATACACTGTCCTGTACTGACGCATACACATACAGTACTACTCACATACACACTCAAAGCACACACACATACAAATACACTCACATACACATACTCAAAATACACACACACAAATACACTCACACACACATACTCAAAACACACACACGTACAAATACAATCACATCACATCACACCTCCCCGTGGCGTAACTGATAGCGCGTCTGGCTCACAACCAGAAGGTCCCGGGTTCGAGACCCGGGCGGGGAAAAGACATTTGGGCAAGTCTCCTAACGGTGTAGCCTCTGTTCACCTAGCAGTATAAATAGGAACCTGGTATAAGTGGACGAAGTTGTGACGTCCCATCTGGGGTTGGTGATCGGTTACAAGGTGAGATGGGTATCGTACTGGTCAACCTAAGCCTTCGGGTGAGACTGGTACCGTAGTGAGAATGGTATCGTACAGATTAACCCTAAGCCTTCGTTTCCAGATGTCGCCAATTGGCTAAAATACAGACTACACACACATCCACAGCCATTCCAACGATACATAAACACTTACCATGCATTTCACGCAATACATTCCCAGTTAAGGAGGCGCGATAATAATGAGCTTAGCTCGCATTGCGTGGATTCCCCTTGACGAACAAGCAAGTGAATAACATACTCATATACAGTACACTCTCACTCTCTCTGTGTGTACATAGGGTCTCGCTCTCGCGCTCTCTCTCTCTCTCACTCTCTTTCTGTGCATAGGGTCTCACTCTCTTACTCTCACATACACACTGTACATTACCTTTAGCCTTGGCTGCCAGGTACTGCTTGTAAGCTGGTGAATTGTGGTACTCCTCAAGGGCCTTGACATAATCCACCTGTAGAACCAGTCGCTGTAACCCACCGTAACTCTATACCTCGGGTCACTGAACTAACTCTACCCCTCTCTCTCTGTCTCTCTCTTGACATAATCCACCTGTAGAACCAGTCACTGTAACCCACCGTAACTCTATACCTCGGGTCACTGTACTAACTCTACCCCTCTCTCTCTGTCTCTCTCTTGACATAATCCACCTGTAGAACCAGTCACTGTAACCCACCGTAACTCTATACCTCGGGTCACTGAACTAACTCTATCTCTCTGTCTCTCTCTCACACGTAGAGTACTTTACCTTTAGCCTTGGCTGCCAGGTACTGCTTGTAAGCTGGTGAATTATGGTACTCCTCAAGGGCCTTGACATAATCCACCTGTTGTTGTTGTTGTTGTTGTTGTTCCCCAGGCTGCCTGGCCGAACAGCCCCAAGGTCCCGAGCAAGGCCAAGGCCATAGAGCGCCCCCACAAAACCCTCCCTGCTTACCACTAACAAAACCCAGGTGACCGAAGCCACTCTAAGGCAGGGAGCTGAGGAGGGCGCGGAAACGCCCGGGAAACCAAAGCCCCACCCAAGGCCCCGTGCCCCTCAGCAATTATAAAGGGAAAGTTGAGGGGCAAGGGAAAAATGTGACGCCTTGGCTCCCAATCTGCCAACTTTTAGGTTGGCAGTAGGGAATCCACCTGTAGAACCAGTCACTGTAACCCACCGTAACTCTATACCTCGGGTCACTGAACTAACTCTACCTCTCTGTCTCTCTCTCTCACACGTAGAGTACTTTACCTTTAGCCTTGGCTGCCAGGTACTGCTTGTAAGCTGGTGAATTATGGTACTCCTCAAGGGCCTTGACATAAACCACCTGTAGAACCAGTCACTGTAACCCACCGTAACTCTATACCTCGGATCACTGAACTAACTCTATCTCTCTGTCTCTCTCTCACACGTAGAGTACTTTACCTTTAGCCTTGGCTGCCAGGTACTGCTTGTAAGCTGGTGAATTATGGTACTCCTCAAGGGCCTTGACATAAACCACCTGTAGAACCAGAGTCGCTATAACTCTATACCACGGATCACTGAACTAACTCAAACTCCACATACTGTAAATGTAGTACAGTACTGTATAATTATATAATTTTTGTTTAATTAGTTTAAAAAAAATTACGTATGACCAGGCCGGTCTTCAAATCCGGGCCCGTAGCGTAGCATTCTAGCACCAAGACGACTAGACCACTGAGGAGCTATTATCAAACCATATGAGCTCCATACTTTAACTCCGAGGTAAGGTGTTCTATTTTGATGTTGCGGTTTATACCACCATGCACTCCCTGCTTAAGACATGGGGTAGGGTGGGTGCCCTGATGTTTCAGGGACTTTAGTGGACAGTTGCCACAGATTGCTAGACTGCATCGTCCACCAACAACACTGGTGTCTGCCAATAACACACACTAGCTGAATATAAACACCATATGAGGAGGAGCATGATGTTTATATTAATTCTGTCAATTTTGTCTAAGTTGTAAATTTTGTTTCTAAGTTAATTCAACACACACTGGCTGGCCCGAGTCTCAAACCCTCAACCTCACAGTTTGCAGGCGAGTGTTCTATCAATCGTGCTATGGCCTGTGGTTTTAATTTTGCTTAGAGAAAGTCAGTTTGGCTTATCTCTGTTGTCTAAGTGTATTTTTGTCTAGGCTGTGTTCACTTGGCAGCCCAGTAATTTAGGAACCTGGAGCGCATAAACTCCAGTAGAGTTTTCTGTTGCTTACATTGTGGACGGTTTGGAGCGGTTGAGCTGTTCCCCAAGTACATTACTTTTGTTGTGATGAGTATCAAGATTTAAGTAACACGCTGTTCTTAACATTAATCATCCAATACAAACCCCAATGTACTTGAATAAACTAATGAAATTAATCTACATTAGCTCTGGAACTCTTTTGTCTGCACCGTAACTAAATGCATATACAGTACTGTACTGCATAAATATACAGTATAAACACTGTAACATGAGATATAATTATGATAACAGACACAACTAACAATATAAGACATAACATTAACTTGATCTTTCATAGCACTACAACCATAACATAATATATATATATGCATACACTATAACCAATGATTCTACAAGAGACTCCTACCACTACTATATATAGTATATTTGCTGTAAGTAGGCAAGAAATCATGACTTCTATCCTCTGTAACTCCAAAAGGGCTAGAGCAAATTGGCTGTAAATTTCCACATCTATTCCTTGACTGACTCTTCCCAAAGGGTAGAAACATTAGCTCGAATACTCAAGTGTTTTTTTTTACTTAGAGGTTAGAGGTCATGATTTCTTGCCTACTTACAGCGAATAGACTATAAGAGCTACAATACTATCTAATACATCTGCTACAAGAGATTCAATAGTAAGGGAGAGAGGCCATCTTTAACTTTGGATGCCATTTTGGAGTGCTTTTTATTTCAAAATTGTATTTTACTAAAGAATTATTTTATTTATAAATTATTATTTTGCTTAAGCGTTGTTTCCACAGTGATTTTGATAAGTTGTTTTGTCTTTTTACTGTGTTCGTCCAAGTTTTGGTTTGTTTATTTTGCAAGTTTTACATTATAAATACAATAATGGTCTAATAATAATGGACTCCGCTTGCGTTTGACACCCCGATCACCAGTGACACCAAGATGGAGGAGGTTAGCCGAATCTCTGTTACTATAGGGTCTCTACCTCCTACTACTGAACGAAGCTCCAACAGTTAGAAGAATAAGAAGCATTATTTAACACACGAAATCCGGGGGGCCTCATATGATCCCGATCGCTGTGTCCGGGGCATTTGGGTAAAGGCAAACTTCATAATTCAGTAGCTACTGATTGAGACCACCTAGAGCAGTCAACTTGTTTGCAAATTGTAGAACTTTTTGTTGTCTGTAGAATACCGATGAGATGACATCACTACGACTCGTGGTTGCCGTGTTATTATGACTTTAGCGGCGATTTATAGTCGCGTATTTTGCTTCATATGAGGCCTCCCAGATTCCGTGGGTTAAGCTCTAACTAATATATTTATGGTTTAGTTATTAACTTAAGTACTGGTACAGTAGCTTACAGGTCTTCCAGTTACAAATATCAATATTAGTGTATGGGTGGAGAAATGCCCAGTACCGTACCAGGAATGCTTGAATAGAGAATAATACCTCACATGACAGAAAATATTGTTTTTGTTATAAAGTACAAGCAGGCTTGGATGGTTTATTCACGGCCACCCCTTCACAGAGATAAAACAGTCTGGCAATAGATAGGCTTGGATGGTTTGGGCATGTGGAGAGGATCCATATAGCGATTTTGATAAGTTATTTTACCTTTATCTTGTATCGTCCCAGTTTTGATTTGTTTAGTTTGCAAGTTTTACGTTATAATATTATATATGGTCCTCCACCAGAGTTCCGTATGGAGCTCAGTGGTCTGGTTAATCTGCTCTACTTAACTAACTAACTAACTAACCTCCACCTCACTAAACATGCACTAAAGGTGGTTAAACCGTCACATGAGCGTATTTTCTGTCAATTTTCGCTGATCAAGTTTATTCCGTCTCGAGCCTGCCACCCCCAACTTTAAAAAAAGAGGGGGGAGGGGGGAATTAGACTTGAATCGAAAGTTACACAGATTACATACATACACAAATTTAAAGACCGACTGCTCCACACAAAATGCGGTTCTGGTCTCACGTCCTAATGGTGGCGTTCCAGGCAGCCCTGTTAAGAGTTGCCTCACTTGTTAGGTTCTTTGATTTAAGATCAGACTGCAAAGTTCGATTCCACGTCTTTCTTGGTCCGCCCCTTGGTGCAGCTCATTACGTTAGGTGGTTCATTTCTGATAAGACTTTAATTCTGAAGCTATTTGGCAACAATTGTTCGTAAAAAATTGACGGAAAAATCGCTCAAGTGACACCGCCTTAACACTTAGAGATCCTTAGGTAAGAGAAAACGGCCATCTTCTGCTTTGGACGCCATCTTGGTGCCATAATTATCAAGGAACGTGATGATATTATAATGTAAAACTTGCAAAACAAACAAACCAAAACTAGGACGACATAAGATAAAAGCAAAAGAACTTATCAAAATTGCTATGTGGAAATAATTTTAGTTTTGATCATACAGTATTTTGAGTTTTGTTTTTGTTTTAAAGCTCCTATTCTTAGGGTCCGTGACCACGAACGCGTTCCCTCGCCCCTATCCCTGTCTCGTTTTTTTGGTTGATTTAGTTAAGGGGAGAAGGATACCAGGCCCCCCGCCCCCGATCCTCTTTAGCCGACTTCTACGTCTCGCAGGATAAAGCGGGCTTGTAGTTTCGGCTCTGCTGCATGTCTGCCTGCTGAGATCGGAACCTCTCCGGGTGGCCGTGGGCGGGGGGAGTGCTGGAGGGACCTTTGTGATCCTGATAAGTTCTTTTGTCTTTATATTGTGTTGTCCCTGTTTTGGTTGTTTATTTTGCAAGTTTTACAATTTAATTAGTGATTTTGATCAGTTCTTTTGTCTTTATATCGTGCGTTTATTATTTTGGTTTGTTTGTTTTGCAAGTTTTAAATTTCAATGACTTGGGTATGGTACCAAAATGGCGGAGGTTTGGCTGATCTCTGTTACTATAGTAGGGTCTCTCAACCAACAACACTACAATTGCACCTCTACCAGTTAGCTCAATAATAGTAGGCTACACAAGAACATTATACACAAATTACTGTTTGGTATTAACCCCCTCAAAAAAATTAGTAATAATAATAATATAGCTTTATTAAACTGACAGCACTATAGTCCATTCAATACAGGTAGGCCAGAAATTGGGGGAAAAAAAAAAATAGGAAAAGTGGGGATTGGGCCTGAGTATATACTGTACTGTACATAGATCAGAAATCGTGACCCCCCCTAACCTCTGTAACTCAAAAAGGGCTGGGGCAAATGGGCTGTACATTCCCACGCCTATTCCCTTGTTGACCCTTCCCAATTCGTGGAAAAATGACCACGATTAATTCAGTCAAAAAGTGTTAGAACAGATGGGCTGTATATTCCCACACCTATTCCCTGGCCGACCCTTCTTAAACGGCAGAAATGTTAGCTTGATTACTCTAGTCGTTAAGAGTTGCATCGTTTATGAGTTATAGTTTGTTGTTGAAGATGTATTTATTTTATGAGTTATAGAGGTCAATGTTTTTGGCCTACGTATATTGAAAAGACTATAGTAATGCCTGTGAAAATATAGAATAAAAATAGCATAAGAGAATTTATAATAATTATTGGAAATAATACTAATACTATTACTACACCTGAAAATAATACAAACTTTTAAACCTCACATACGTAAGTAAATCAATACACATACATACATACATAGATAAAATTTTAAGACCGAGTGTTCCACACATAAGTGCAGTTTCAGTCTCTTGTCCTAATGGCGGCGTTTGCTTACCTTCTCAGACTCATATTCATCAACAAAGTCCTGCTTGTCGGCCTCAGGTAGGTCGCGCCACATGGAACCAATAATCTTGCCAATCTCCCATAACTTCAGCTCGGTGTTGGCTGCTTTTACTTGATCCCATACCTATAACAAAACAGAATATTGGCTTTATTATATATATATACATACAAGTTTAACCCATCAGACCCGGCTATGTATTCCATACCGAAACCCGGGGGTTTTGGCCAAAAAACGTCAACGCCTAGGCTACCGTATCTTTATTATTTTGACTGCTTCCGCATTCCCGCGCATCCCCAAGCGTAGATGTGTTTCGTACCTGTAGAATGGCGTTGAGTAGAGCTCTCACACTTCGTACATGTAGAATGGCGTTGAGTAGAGCTCTCTAAGTCAACTGGTTCAGTTGTGATGACGATTTCCGTGGAGATAACTTTGTGGCGATATCAGCCACTTTACACTACTTTTCACCACTTAACAATAACATACAGCCACACACGAACAAGGACGCCTCTCCTTCTTGTGGTCGGAGATGCGCGGCGTCGGTCCAACCGGCTGTTATTTACATGCGTCGGATGGACGCCTCGCACACCAAGCTTACAGGCTTTCAAGCTGCCGGTGCCTCAGAGCCCTTCAGGGTTCCGCGGGGGTGTTTTTTATGGATGCCTCAGAGCCCAACCGGGTCTGAGGGGTTAAAGACCGTTTTGTCAACAGAGAATGTGGTTACAGTCTCACGTCCTAAATGGCAGCTTTCCAGGCGGCCCTGTCAAATGATGCCTATGTTGTCAAGTTCTTTATTTTGAGATCGGACCGGAGTACCTGATCCCACGTCATTCTAGGTCTACCCATACGCGCAGCTTCCCCCATGTTCACAGTCCGGCATTTCTTCACCCAGTTCTGATCATCCATTCTCTCAACATGTCCAAACCAACCAAGTCGGCTCGTGCACATCACTTCACTGACACTCCTATTGCCCAGACGCCTTCTCAATTCCTCGCTCGATACCCTGTCCCTAAGATTGGCCTTCCTTAGGGACTTTGAGCTGTTCGGCCTGGCAACTTAGGGAACACCACAACTAACACCCAGGCGTTTTCGCACCCTCCTCAGCTCCCCGCCATGGAATGGCTTCGGTCACCCAGGCTTTATTGTGGTAGGCAGGGAGGGTTCTGTGGGGGCGCTCGGTTATGGCCTAGGCCTTGCTCGGGGCCTTGGGGCTGTTTGGCCAGGCAGCCTGGGGAACAACAACAACTAACACAATACTAACCTTGCGGGAGTACCTCATGTAGGGCATAAGGGGCTTGTCCGGAGCCTTGGGGGGCTTAGGGATGCGGCCCTCTACTCCTTGTTGCTGCGCATGTGGAAGAAAAAAATAAATTTTTTGTTATTTTTACTTACATACATATCTTTTTGTTTCACGCTATATATATAATTAATTTAATCAATTATTGCTCGCTTTTATTCACACACTCTCTCACTCTTTCTATTCATGCTCACTCTCTCTCTCTCTATTTATGCTCTCTCTCTCTCTCTCTCCACATACGGTACATACATATGCATCTCTCTCTCTCTCTCTCTCTCTCTCTCTCTTTCTCTCTCTCGCTCTCGCTCTCTCCATGTTCTGGAGGCTCTGCGAGATTCCTGAGAGTCGACGTGGAGGCTTGCTGGCCCATACGGTCCGGAGGTCTAGGGTAACTTCACTTTCTGTCAGTTTCACTCTCTTTATCTCTACCTCTCTCTATTCATACTCTCTCACTTTCATTCTCTCTCTCTCTGTCTCACACACACACACACACACGCTCTCTCTCTCTCACTCTCTATATTTATACTTACTCCCGCTTTGCTGGATCCCATTTTCTGTGGGTTGAAGGCCGGGTTACCATGTACCGGGGTGGAGAAGGGGCTCGGGACGTTAACTTCTCCGACGTTCTTGCTGCTGCTTCCACCGCTAGACCGACCCAGCCGCTCTGTTGATGGGAAAGTGTTTATTTTATGTGTGTGTGTGAGAGAGAGGGAGGGAGGGAGAGAGAGAGAAAGAGCATAGAAATATCAGAGAGAGAGAGAGAGAGAGAGAGAGAGAGAGAGAGAGAGAGAGAGAGAGAGAGAGAGAGAGAGAGAGAGAGAGAGAGAGAGAGAGAGAGAGAGGGAGAGAGAGAGTGCTATTGGACAATAATAAAACTAACATTATTATGGCTACTGATGACGCTAAACCAAGGCGCTCTGTTAAATAGTAATAATAATAATAATATAAATAATACACATGCAGGTTTAATTCACGACAATTAAAGTCAAGATTCACAGAGAGACAGAGAACGAGAAAGAGAGAACGAGAGAGAACATTAATAGACATCAATATTAAGGCTAAAGTCAAGATTCGCGACAATTAAAGTAAAGATTCACACTGAGAAAGAGAGAGATATAGAGTGAGAGTGAGAGAGAAAGAGAGCAGTTAAGATTAATAAACATCAATAATAAAGTTTAAAGTCAAGATTCGCAACAATTAAAGTCAAGATTCGCACAAGACATCAATATAAATGTTAATATTCAAGCAAGACACGATCAAAACAAAAAGGCATTACAATGATATACAATTAGTCGAGCTTAACTCATTGAGGATCAGGACGCGTTTTGACATTTTATTCTGGCTATTATTAGGCTATTTTATCCAGAGTAGGAAGGGTGTATGGAAGTCGGATGGTAGTATAGGTAGCACCAGTGAACTTGACAATAATCTCGACCCCTTAACTTCTTATAACTCAAAATGAATGAAAGCAATCGGGCTGACATCTCTCTCATTTGGGAAGAGTGCACCAGGTAATAATGGTGGATACTTACAGCCAGTTTGCTCTAGTCCCTTTTGAGTTACGAAGAGGTTAGGTATCGAGACTATTATCAACTTCGTTGGTGCTACCTATAGTAGTACGTACTGTAGTCCGTTCATTCTGGGTTGGGCAGAAATCGTAACCTTTAACCTCTGTAACTCAAAAACGGGCTAGAGCAAATGAGCTGTCAATTTCCACACCTATTCCCTAGCCAGGTCTTCCTATGTTGTAGAAATATTAGCTATATTACTCTAGTCCTTTTTGAGTTACAGAGGTTTTAGAGGTTACGATTTCTGCCCAACCTAGAGAATGAACGGACTATAGCAGTAGTCATTCCCTAGGCTGCCTGGTTGAACAGCCCCGAATGGTCGAATGGTTGATTGGGCTAGTCTTTATCCTTTTCATTCAAACAGATCCTTCCCAAGCTGTAAAAGATTGTCTAAAGAATGGTTGATTGGGCTAGTCTTTATCCTTTTCATTCAAACAGATCCTTCCCAAGCTGTAAAAGATTGATTGGGCTAGTCTTTATCCTTTTCATTCAAACAGATCCTTCCCAAGCTGTAAAAGATTGTCTAAAGAAGGGTTGATTGGGCTAGTCTTTATCCTTTTCATTCAAACAGATCCTTCCCAAGCTGTAAAAGATTGTCTAAAGAATAAACTGCCAAAACACTTCATGATCCTTAATAGGTAAACCAAAGACATCAATTAATAAGTTAGTTATGGAGATGCTCACGTTCCAAGATTAACTCTAACATTGTCGGTTAACAATAACTTGAGGAGAATTTCACTCATAATGCTAATAAAAAAATAATAAAGTTAAAATTCACTAAAGATACATTATTATGTTCTCTCCACTAACCAACTTTACTCCTAAACTCGATTAATGAAATTAACAAACACATGTGGCAGTCCGGGGATTCGAACCCAGGACGCTCACATCGAAATTCCGCGCACTATGCATTACGCTATCAAGACAGTTAAAGAAATATGGACAAGCCTACTATTTATTATGCAGTTTTGAATCCTGCATATTAATCTGAGCATGTACATATATTCCAACTGTGCTATGGTAGCCTAATGTATAGACGAATGGAAGGAGTAATTAATGGGGCACTTAACCCTTAGGATATCACATCACTAAGGTTTAACTTTACTAATGTAAGGGTTAATTAACTAAATACATCAACAGCACATTAATTAAGCTTATTATTTACTACTAAAGACATCACTATCAGATTAATAAATGTTATTATCCACTAAACACATTACAAATACTGTACATTAATCAAAAGGTTAAAATTCACTAAAAATATCATTAATACATTAATAAAAAGGCTAAAATTAACTAAAAAAAACTCGATAGATTAATAAAAAGCTTAAACGTAACTAAAGACATGAACAGCAGATCAATTAAGATTAATATGTATTCAATATATTAATAATCGATTAATAAAAAACTTAAAATTCACTAAAAAAAACATCAATAATAGATGAATATTTTTTTTTAACTTAACTAAAGATATCAACAGCAGATCAATAAAGGTTAAAATGTACTCAATTAGTCTATTCATTATACTGTATATAGGCTAGAAAATCTTCACCACTAACTTCTGTAACTCAAAAAGGCCTAGAGCACATGGGCTGTACATTTTCACACCTATTCCCTGGCTGACTCTTCCCAAATGGTAGAAATATTATTTAACTTGTGCCCCCCCCCTCCCCTACCCTAAGTGTAGGGGAGCTATAGGCACACTCTAATCAAATCCGCTGACGGGCGGCCGAACCTTCACAAGCTCGACATTAGGTAGGTAAGTAGACCATTTTAAGTTAGAATAGAGGTCGAAGGATTAATAAACGAAAAAACTACCTTCCTATAAGTTATAAATGTTAATGGTCAAGACTTTTGGCCTACTCCTAACGAATAGACTACAGTACAAATTGAGTGCGGCAAGACAGCAAACAGGGTCAAAATGCAAAATGCTACGTGACGCGACGACTATTTACCTTTGGAACTTCCCGATCCTCCGTTCCCTGTCAAGGAGGAAGACCAGGAATCATATTTAACACCAAGATCACAGTTGAAGGGACCCACCTCGTTATTGTTTGTTCTCTCTTTCTCTGGGTTGTATCCATTCGGCCCCATTCAGCGTACAGTTTTAAGACATTTATCCCCATCCTGGTGTCGATTTAAAAAAAAACATTGATAGCAGGCTAAATATGTACATTTTTCGATAGAAAAGTGTCTCCGGCGAAACCGGATTTTTCCATGCAATGCTGGCGAGCGATGGAAGAAATCGACACCTGGATGGGGTTATTAAACATCTTAAAACAGTAGGCTGAATGGAGCCGAATGGATAAAACCCAGAGAGAAAAAAGCAGGTCGGTCCCCTCAACACACATTACAAACATCACCTTCAGCACAAGGTCGGTATTTTCATCTTATTCTGGTTGCCGTTAAATGATTTTCTTTACCTTATAATATACTTCCAGGACTCAAAGGGGTAAATACGATCTCAATAACCCCTCTGAATAACATAGGTCCTTTTCTTTAACTTATAAGCTATTGAGAGACGATTTTCTTTACCTATGATCTACCACCAAGACTCAAAAGGTTAAATACGATCTCAATAACCCCTCTGAATAACATAGGTCCTTTTCTTTAACTTATAAGCTATTGAGAGCGGACGGAATTTTAGTCGTATTCTGGTTACCGTTAGACGATTTTCTTTACCTATGATCTACCACCAAGACTCAAAAGGTTAAATACGATCTCAATAACCCCTCTGAATAACATAGGTCCTTTTCTTTAACTTATAAGCTATTGAGAGCGGACGGAATTTTAGTCGTATTCTGGTTACCGTTAGACGATTTTCTTTACCTATGATCTACCACCAAGACTCAAAAGGTTAAATACGATCTAAATAACTCCTCTGAATAACATAGATCCTTTTCTTTACCTTATAATCTACCTCCAGGACTCAAAGGGGTAAAATATGATCTCAACAAACCCTCTGAATAACATAGGTCCTTCTTAACTGTCCCAGCGACGAACATTGGCCATCAGTAAAAAAAGTCACCCGCCAGTCCCAGCGATGGACGCTGTACGTCAATAATAATCGATCCTTGTACCGAGCGGTACCTGGCACCATGACTTGAAAACACTGCTTTGAGACCTTGGCAACACTTCTCAGAGTGTACAGTATATAAGGTCCCACGGGCGAGCTGGCTCAGTACTCGTCCAGCTTTCGGGGTGAGAGGATGCTCTCTTTCGACTTTGAAGCCATTTTGGCCACACTGCTTGGTCCTGGAGGTTCACTCATAGTAATACCCTCTGGTACAGTGAGGGTTAACCCACGAAATCTGGCGGGCCTCATATGATCCCAATCGCTGTGTCCAGGGTCCTTTTGGTACAGACAAACTTCATAATTCAGTAGTTACTGATTGAGACCACCTAGAGTAGTCAATTGTTTTGCAAATTATAAAACTTTTTGTTGTCTGTAGAATGGCGCTACGACGTGTGGTTGCCGTGTTATGATTATTTTAGCCACGCATTTTGCCTCATATGAGGCCTCCCGGATTCCTGCCAATTTTTCTTTTTGCCTTATATGAGGCCTCCCAGATTCCAAGGGTTAAACTGCATAAAATCATCTAACTTTAGCCAGAATGAGAGTTAAAAAGGCGACATTGTGCTGAAGGGATTAAACAGTATAATAATGCTAGGTCTTCAAAACCAGACTAAGATCCAAACACATAAATATAACAGTTCAAATCCACGGAACATCAATATAACATGTAAGTATTCCAAGCACCACATACGTACACATACATACATACATACATCCATATATACATACACTTTACACACTAATTACTCCATAAGAATAGTCGATGGGCTAAATTCTGAAATAACAGGAATCGGGACACTCTGAAACCATGTCTCCAGCCCACTCATAAATATTCGTCAAATTAATCTCCTGTATTTCTAATTAACTTTTGAGTTCGTTTTCAAGTTTTATATTCTAATTATGGAACCATATCTCTGGAAACAAATTTATGAATATAATTGTCTATATATCAATTACAAAACTATATATACTGTTTATTGAAAACAAGTTCTATCCAAAAAATCAATACAGTAATTGCATAAATAAAAACATAGGGGGTCCACAAATTCTCATGAGTGGGCTAGAGACTATGGTGTCCGAGTGCACCAGCCAAGGGGGCTAAACTTTATGTATAATCTCCAATAAACACGTATTAACCCCTTCTGCACAGTCGCGCTAATAAGTCATGTCCCAGCTGTCATTACGTTTGGTTTGCTCTGTGCTGTATTAATGTCTGTCAGATGTTGAATAGGGTGGGTAAGTGTAGGAACATGTTTGTATATCTCACTCGATATGAAGAAATGAAGCTTTAGATATTGCTGATACCAATTATTGATCAAAACATAATTGGTGCCGGGACATCACTTATTAGCGCGACTGTACCAGCGACGGCAGGGAGCCGTCAGTAGAAAATCACTCCCCCAGTCCCAGCGACGGCAGGGAGCCGTCAGTACAGTAATGTACTTTCCTTGTAACTGTCAGTATCAGGCAGTGCCTGGTACCACAACTGTTTGAGTACTGTTCTAGAGTTGGCAACACTTCTCAGCTTATATCCAACCCTCTGCAGGCTGGGAGAGCCAGTATTCCTCCATCTTTTGAGGTGGGAGGTTGTTCTACCTTGCCATTTTGGCCACATTGCTTGGGGCTGGGGGGGACATTTATTACTGTACTCTACGGTAAAGTGATATGATCAAGATTATCATACCCAAATAACATTTCCACAGGGCGGGTGCCCAACCCCGAAAAGGGTTGAAATAGGAGAGCCAAAGGCGGCTTTCTAGGGCCTTTCCTAGCTGATGCTGAGAGGATTGGGTTCTAGTCATGTGGTGATGGGCTGGTCTATCAGAGTGAGAACTGAGCGATCTCTGCCATACCCATAGCTTACTCTGACTGTTCCTTTTACTTATATATTTTCTAGATCTCAAGTGACGGCGTCTCTTGCGTGGATTGACCTCCTAATCTACCAAGATTGGAAGCCAAAGCATCACATCTTTCCTTTGCCCCTCAACTTTCTCTTCATAATTGCTGAGGGGCACAGGGCCCTGGGTGGGGCTTTGGTTTCCCGGGCGTTTCCGCGCCCTCCTCAGCTCCCCGCCATGGAGTGGCTTCGGTCACCCAGGCTTTATTGTGGTCGGCGGGGAGGGTTCTGTGGGGGCGCTCGGTTGTGGCCTTGGCCTTGCTCGGGGCCTTGGGGCTGTTCGGCCAGGCAGCTTGGGGAAAAACAACAACAACAACATTTCCACAACAACAATAAAAAAAAAATTTAAAGTATATAATTATAATAAAAATAATAATAAATTCATAAAAATAATAATAATAATAATAATAATAATAATAATAATAATAATAATAATAAAAAAATAAAAATAACGACTAGCACCAAGCCTAAGAACTCTGTGTGGCACTAAAACGAATGCTTAAAACGGGAGGGAGTAAGTTGAGAGAGAGAGTACGGAGGGACATGGTACAGTACTGTACTATAGGGTGTAAGCTATTTGCCGCTGCTGGTGGCTGGGTGATGCGCATAGATTTTGTGTTGCATTGATTTAAGTGATTTGTGTTTTTTTGTTTTCGAGCGCCAGTGAATTCTGCGGAAAAATTGGCGCTTGTGAGAAATAAGTAACATGCTTATTATTATTATTATTACTGTGATATGCTAATGTAGGGGGAGAAGACGGGTAGGAGCTAGAAACTGCATGAGGCGTGAGAGAGAAAGACGGCAAATCGCTAAGATGATCCGCTAGGAGGGGGGACAGCTGAGAGATGATAGAAACGGGAAGGTTCGCTGGAGCAGCAGAAAAACGGGTCAGTTAAGCAGAAGATGCTGGACCGTGATTGGACCAGGTTGCATGGACAGAATGTGGGCATATACCCCGGACATCAAAAAGCCATGGGTGATCCTAGTGTGGCCAAGCTGCAGGTGAGCGGTCAGGGAAAAGACCTTCAAAACCCCAAGGGGTAAATATCCAAACAACACTCTAATAATACTAGTAAAGATTGAAAACATGACATTAACCCTCTCACGTTCTTGACGCAATTTTGAGCCTATTAGGGATACAGTACTTGAAAGCCTTTGTTACCATCAGGGGTATTTAGAAACCTTTAGTTTAGTTACTTCAACCTCTGCAGTTGTCTTTGAGTTAGCTGTGGGTAGAAAACTAATTTTGGAGAGGTAATTATAAGAGTGCGAGAAATCTATTTCTTATTGCTAATCTGGCAACCTCTGCGTCATATGGTCGTGAGAGGGTTAATAAAACAGTTGAGAAACCTAAAAACCATCAATAAAAGTTGAACTAGTAAAGATTGAAAACATATCAATAAAACAGTCCAGGAACTAAAACCATCGATAATTATAATGTAAAACTTGCAAAATAAACAAACCAAAACTGGGATGACACATATGACGCGATCGCGTCATATGATACTTTTGGGTGAAACCGCCATATGACGCAATCGCATCATATATGACGGAGGGGGTTAATAAAACTAGTAAAGATTGAAAAAACATCAATAATAACAAGGAACTAAAACCATCAATAAAACAACAATAGATAGATAGATAGAAAACAACTAAAATAATCTAAACCATCAATAAATGTCAAAGGAACTAAAAACATCAATAAAACCATCAATATAAGTCAATAAAACCATCAATGAAAGTAAATAAAACCATTAAAACAAGTCAATAAAACAATTAAAACCATTAACGAAAGTAAATAAAACCATTAAAACCATCAATACAAGTCAATAAAACAATTAAAACCATCAATACAAGTCAATAAAACCATTAAAACCATCAATGAAAGTAAATAAAACCATTAAAACCATCAATACAAGTCAATAAAACAATTAAAACCATCAATGAAAGTAAATAAAACCATTAAAACCATCAATGAAAGTAAATAAAACCATTAAAACCATCAATACAAGTCAATAAAACAATTAAAACCATCAATGAAAGTAAATAAAACTATTAAAACCATCAATACAAGTCAATAAAACAATTAAAACTATCAATGACAGTAAATAAAACAATTAAAACCATCAATACAAGTCAATATAACAATTAAAACCATCAATGAAAGTAAATAAAACTATTAAAACCATCAATAAAACAGTCAAAGGAACTAAAACCATCAATAAAAAAGTCAAAGAAACTAAAACCGTCATTAAGACAATAAAAATCATCAATAAGTTAGTCAATAAAACAATTAAAGCCATCAATAAATGTCAAAGGAACTGAAACCATCAATAAAAGCCAATAAAACAATTAAAACCACCAATAAAACAGTTCAGGAAATAAAACCATCAATAAAACAAGACAAAATTGTACGCAATTCATTCACAAAAGATGCAAAGAAAACGGTACGCACGAGGACGCCAATCAATGTTTACCTTTTGAACTTCCCGAGCCTCCGTTCCCCGTGGCGGAGGAGGAGGCGGAGGAGGAGGGAGGAACGGTGGTGCTGGCTTGAGGGGGAGAGAGAGAGAGAACGGGGGAGCGAAGGATTAAATTTACGCTAACTAAAATAATCTATGTTCAATCAATCAAGCTAGTAATTCTTTCTTATGTCAAATATACTCAATTCAAATCAACTTGGCAATAGAAGAAAACGGAGATTCAGTGCTTAACTTACACATTTATGCTAACTATAATAGTCTATGTTCAATCAATCGATCTAGTAATTCTTTCTTACGTCAACTATACTAAATTCAAATCAACTTGGCAATAGAGAAGAAAACGGGGAGCCAAAGATTAACAACTCAAACATTTACGCTAACTACAGTATAATAATCTAAGTTCAATCTATCAAGCTAGTAATTCTTTCTTACATCAACTATACTCAAATCAAATCAAAACTGACACACACATATATGCATGATAAGCAAACACACATTCTACAACTTTCAGCTTCAATTTAACTATTATAACATAAGGGGAATGTAACTACACTTATTTTATCACTCTCTTTGTAGTAATGAATATACTTTAGTCAATCCTCCGCTTACACATGATCTATTTACGCGATCCTCCAAATACACGACCAGAAATTTAATATGTGCGAGTTGGTCCAAGTTACACGAATCAGGGATAGAAAATGAAGGAAATCTGTAAAAACCTCCACTTACGCCAATTCATATACTGTAAATCCACAAGCACTTGAAAATAAGACTTAATATAACCACACCTCACTAACATATTTACAACATAATTTATATTATTATAGGTACTATAATCATAATTTCTTGACTCTATAATCAACTCTTAACGATAAGATGAACGGATTTCTATAGATTTCAATTTCATGCATAGACACACGCATTAACATGTGTACAATAATATATAATGGAATATCCATAAAGATCTAACAATTCAAGTTTCACACACGCAAATACAGCCACAGACAGAAACCCACCCACACACACATGCAGCATACATTATTCCACATGCCTACATAAAGAAAAAGAACTATAGTCTATTCGCTGTAAGTAGGCAAAAAATCTCTGGAACTCAAAAACCACTAGAGCAATCAAGCTAATATTTGTACCATTTTGGAAGAGTCCGTCATGGAATAGAAGTGGAAATTTACAGTTCATTTGCTCTAACCCTTGTTGAGTTACAGAGGATAGAGGTTATGATTTCTCGCCTACTTACAGCGAATAGACTATAGCTATAGGACACACAAACACATCCACACCCACACACACCTTTTTTGTTCTTGCTCTTGTGTGTGTTTAACGGCACCTCTAGAGATACAGCCCCAGCCTGCTCCGGCCCTACCATCGCTGCAAGAGTCCGTAACAATTAAAAATACATTGATAGGGCTAGTTCAAGCGCCCTACTCAAAATAACATTAACCCACGAAATACGGGAGGCCTCATATGCGCCCGATCTGTGTGTCCAGGGCCATTTGGGGTAAAGGCAAGATTCATAATTCAGTAGCTACTGATTGAGACCACCTAGAGCAGTCAACTCAATTGCAAATTGTAGAACTTACTGTTGTCTATAGACTGCCGTTGAGATGACATCGCTACGACAAGTGGTTGCCGTGTTATGACGATTTTAGTGGAGCAGTTTAGCCGCGTACTTAACCCTCATACGAGGCCTCCCGGATTCCTGCCATTTATTTTTGTTTTGCCTCATATTCAGTAAGGCCTCCCGGACTCCATGGGTTAATTAATGTAGGTTTCTCCCACTGTCAACCACATAATTCATCAATGGTGCAAATTTTTTTTGTTTTTTTGTATTAGTTTAACCAAACCATATGAGCTCCACAACATAACTCTTATAGGGATAGCCTGAAGGATTAGGTATATATTAATAAAAGTCAATAAGGGATCAAGCTTGATGACACAAAACACTAGAAAGTCACTAATGCAAACGCCATCAATGAAGCAGCTCTGGTGGCTCTTCAAGTAATGAGCCAAATAATTAGGAGCTGAGGAATGCCGCATTTTCGGTGGAAATTATAAGCCCCATCGTCGAACCATGGTACAGCCATGGTCTGACATGATAAAAACAGGTATTTTCATCCAAAAGTCAACATGTCAGACGTGCGATATCAATCATGCTGACCGCACAAACATCTTTATAATTTCTTAAAACATAGCAAGAATAATACTTATGAGAGAATACCAAAGCATGGATTGTCCATATTTCTTATAGTACCA
This sequence comes from Paralithodes platypus, assembly GCA_032716605.1. Lineage (NCBI taxonomy): Eukaryota > Metazoa > Arthropoda > Malacostraca > Decapoda > Lithodidae > Paralithodes > Paralithodes platypus. Next base: position 5,968,318 of record CM064559.1, read on the forward strand.
TATCAATGAAATACTCCTCTGAAAGGACAGGTACAAAATTGCATGGCATGTCCATATTTCTTATACAGTAGCACCATATCAATAATCAATGAAATACTCCTCTGAAAGGACAGGTACAAAATTGCAAGAAAAATAACAAAAATTGCTTCACTAGTTTCATTTAAATTCTCTACTTTCAGGAACGTATCTACAACTTTAAGCGAGGAATTACTGTATTTATTAATGGACTTTTTCATCTGGTAGTGTGTGTTTGCTCTCCTAATGATCTGAAACATAGGTTACACTTGACATTCTGAAAAACATAGCAAACCCTTATCTTCTTAGTTAACCCTTTCTGAATCATGGTGAATTATTATTTTTTACTCTGGCTATCATTAGAGGATTTTATTAACTTTGGGAAGGATCGGTGGGAGTCAGAGGGTTAGTTGACCCTTTGTGAGTTTCAGGCTATAAGGAAGTTGGAGCAAAAAACATTGATCTTCTTTCGGCTGTTCCTCTTAGGGCCTTTCCTTTAAACATTATAAAAGCTTTCCCTAGCCACAGGCCGTAGCTCGGTTGGTAGAGCGCTCGCCTGCTGACCGTGAGGTTGACGGTTGGAGTCTCGGGCCAGCCAGTGTGTTATTGGCAGACGTCAGTGCTGTGGTGAACGGTGTGGTCTAGCAATCTGTGGTACCTGTTCACTGTAGTCCCTGATTCATCAGGGCACCCACCCTAGCCCAGCTATTCAGCAGGGTGTGTACGGTGGTAAAAACTGCATCATCATCTACGACCTTTCCCAAACCAGATTGACCCTTATTGTTTATCTGCACTGTATAAGGGTCAATCTGGGTCGGGAAAGGTCGTAGGGAAAGCTTTTACGATGCTTAAAGGAACGGCCCTTAGGGGTCGCCTCAGCGGATCGCTAATCGCTAAAGACATAGATATTAACAAAAAAATCCAATATTAATGTAAGCTTTCTGAAGGATAGAAAGTCTGCTGAATTTGATTTGATGTAAACTATTTATAAATGCACTACAACCGTACTTTAGCTGGTAATTCTGGAAAGTATCGATGTCTACAGCTCCAACTTACTTATTGCCCACCATTCAAAGGTGGTTAATTGGGAACTATTTAATCCCTCCAATTCCTAGAGTTCCTTTCCAAGCTGAATAAAAGTGTCTAATGTTGGCCAGGAAAAAATTATGCCACATTATCGAAGGGGTACCCTGTAAATAAATGTACTGATTAAACATCCTTACTCTATCTAATTAACTGTGTGAGAGAGAGAAAGAGAGTGAGAGAGGGAGAGAGAGAGAGAGAGAGAGAGAGAGAGAGAGAGAGAGAGAGAGAGAGAGAGAGAGAGAGAGAGAGAGAGAGAGAGAGAGAGAGAGAGAGAGAGAGAGAAAGAGAGAGAGAGAGAGAGAGAAAGAGAGAGAGAGAAAGAGAGAGAGAGAGAGAGAGAGAGAGAGAGTGAGAAAGATAAATATATAATAATGTACAGTATCTTAGTATTATCTTAGATTAGTAATGAAAGCCTATGAGAGATAATCTTGCTGAAAATACAGTATATATATACTGTATATACAGTATACAGTAGGGTCTCACATAAAACGAGTATATGGTCGATAAACGAGGGCGTTTTATGCGATTTCGTTTTATGTGAACACAGCATTTTGGTGGCCCAATATCGTCAATGTTCACTGGAAGCGTAAATTTCCGCCAGGAGCGTACGATATTTCGTACGTTTTATACGATATTTCGGCGTTTTATATGAAAGCGTACGATATTTTGTAAGTTTTGTACGATATTTCGGCGCTCTATATGAAAACTCCTCGGATTTGCCCCACTTTGGCGGCGGACTCGTTTTATGTGATCACATTCGTTCTGATCGAAAATTAAATGTTAATATTTTAGGTCGCTCGTTTTAATCGAGACTCGTTTTATGCGAACACGTTTTATGCGGGACCCTACTGTGTATATATATATATATACAGTAGGCTATAATTATATAGTATCTTAGAAGTTAATAGGGAGTATTATTAATGGAAGCACAAGACAGACTTAATATATATATTGTATAAAGTAACATGCTTTAATGGTAGCATGAAGCAAGCTCACTTCAGCAAAGGACACAATCATATAATAGGACTCTAAGTTTAGTAATAGATCAATGATTCACATAAATATAAGTGCTACCGGGTACAGTACTTGAAGAACGACTGTACATTACTGTATACCGGTACCATGGTTCAACCTGTGTGTACTCCGAGACAGTTCTCCAGGGGTTGTTGTTGTTGTTGTTGTTCCTCAGGCTGTCTGACCGAACAGCCCCAAGGTCCCGAGCATGGCCAAGGCCATAACCTAGTGCCCCCACAGAACCCTCCCTGCTTTACCTCGCCTGGGAGCGGCTAATGAGGGTGCAGAAACGCCCGGGATACCAAAGCCCCATCCAAGGCCCTCTGCCCCTTAACAAGAAGGGTTAGAGCCACTGGTCTATTGCACTTCTGATGTCTGACATTACAGAGAGGGGTTGGGAAGCCATGGGGAAGAATGTCATTCAACCACAGCGGGGATCGAACTCGCAGCTTCCCACAGGCTCCAAATAAGTCGTCGGCGAATGTTCGATTCCCAGGAGCATCAAGCCAATTTAGCTGCTCAGTTGATTTTATAATATGGAAGGGATTCATTCACGGCCATCCACGTCAGGGATGAAGGTATCTAAAACTGTTCTACCAAGTGATACAATACAAACTATTATATGACGGTGTCCGTGACTGGGGTATGAGCAATCAACAGCGGGGGTAGTAAGACAATAAAGCGACTAACCTTTGAGTATGTTGCTCATCAGCGGTGACGCAGGCGTGTAAATATCTACCGGACAGACAGACAGGCAAGCGGTCAGTGGAATAAAAAGCCCAAGTCACACCAATGCTAAGCCACACAATTAGTTTCTGGCAATTTTGATCTGGCACCTTCCAAAATTAAAGCTTGCTAAGAATTTATTCATATTTTTTCACCAACCAACTTCACTTCTAAATTCAATTAATGAAATCAAGAAATACATGTGGCACTCCAAGGACTCGAACGTAGGATACTCACACCGAAATGCTGCGCATTTATGCGTTACGCTATCAAGACAGCTTAGAATTTAGTAAGCAAAGAAAGATGAATCTTGAATCTCATAAACTAATTGCTGTACAAGACGACTCATAGTTTCTGAGGTTTAATTTATGGCTTCAAATCTTGTACTATACGCAGGAATATAAGTTACCGAAGAACATTCAGACAACCCTCTTCCAAAAGTCTGAAAAGTTAGGATCTGCCAAATGTCCGAACTTCATACTCTGACTTCTGTTAAAGTGTGAAAGTCTGAGTAATATAATCCGGACAAGATCTCACATTTCCGGAATACATTATTCAAATTTCCGGAGTATTCCAGAAGTCTGAGCGAGTCCAAACTGAAATGCTTGTCCGGAAGTCTTAAGTTTTCAAATGGGAGTGATCCGGATGGGCAAGGTGATAATGTACCTTCATTCTAGTTGCCGATATATAAACCAATGATTATTATAAACCGATTATTATTCTTGTTCATTATTCTTACCCGTACAAAATAGCCTAGAAATAGTGCCAGAAAAAATGTGCCGGTTATACATTGTGGGCTTGCGGTGGTGTGACTCCCCTTAAAAGCTCCTCAACGCTAGAGATCTGCCAATACACCAACACCACCACTACCACTAGTTAGGCAACATTGTCTTATGGTCTAATGAAATGTATAGTTCTTCTTTAACACTTTTAATAAGATGCCTTTCAATTTACTCTGGGTTAAGTTTTGGTGAACCACTTACAGTATTGTATTGATCTACAGTATTGTATTGATCTACAGTACAGTATACTTCATATGTTTCCAATAGGAGCAGCTGAGAGGCACATTCTCCTGTGAAATTTAAAGTCAAACGATGTTGACTTTAGTTCAACAATCGTGTGGACAATAAGTTTTTTCTTTTCTGCGTAGGACATTCACTCTATAGATGCTCATGGTAACATTTATAGTTAATGTCCTACACATTATATAATATGTAGTTGTCAACATGACTTAAGTTAAACTTAACATAATTTGACTTGTAACTTCTGTCGAGAATATGCCTCTAGTTGCTTGTATTGAAAGCAAGCAAGTAATCTGCCAAAACTTACCCCTGGCTAATAAGTAATAAATCCTTACAACCGTTACCAAAAGTTGTAAGTGGTGGTGGTGGAGTTAATGGCCCATATTCCTAACTAACCCCCCCCCCCAGCGATAATGATGGGTTTATTTGGGAATATGGGCTAAAGGAGGTGTCACGCGAGCGATTTTTCCGGGTAATTATTCTCTGATATTTTACTAAAGCGTTATTTCCACATAGCGATTTTGTTAAGTTGCTTTGTCTTTATACTGTGTCGTCACAGTTTTGATTTGTGTATTATTCAAGGTTTACATTATTATTTCATCTAGTTGCTGATTCCAATGCGAGAGAGCCTCAAAATAGTACGAGGAAAAACTTGCCCATCAAAAATTGTCGGAAAATGCGCTCGTGTGACAACCCCCTTCAGATCTGGCAGAATGTGGTGGTGGTGCAAGAGTTCACATACGCCAGCAGTATAAACATTTTAGGAACGTCTTTTGAGATTTTGTTAATGGTCAATGCAAAAAAGAACAAAAGCCGCAAAGCAAATTAATGTTTGGCATGCAAGCTCCTGCACTCTGCTGTATGCACCAAGAATGGATTTTAGCCAGTAATTCTGCTAAATATCATAGTCTACAGCTGCAACTTCCTTATAACCTGAAACTGGCAAGTGGTCAAATTATGTAGATACGTTGGAATAATAAAAATACATGCAGTACTTTTAGGAAATTATGCAATTTTGCTTAGCATAACAAATAACCTAAAAAAAAAAAAGCCTAATCATTGCATGAAATAAACACAGTTATAATATATAAAGTGAAGCCATTAGCTATTATATACAGTATACTGCCAGTCAACATAAAATATCTAAAATATAAATATCTGCAATCCGTGGACCTGTACACAAACCAACAAATATAAGACCTGGGGATTTAGGGTTAGTAATATAAATTATTTTTTTTTTCTGGCCAATATTTTCATTGCGATTGTAGTTAGTTTTATTTGCTGTGTTCGGCATGCATTTAATTTATGTTGTTTAAAATTAATCGACACAAAGCGCCAAAGAGACAGCCGGGCCGGGGAATTGTAAAAGCAGAGGGAAGAAGATGAAAGTTACACAAACCTTTGGAATCTTGGTGAGGGAGGGCTGGGAGGGACACACACAGAGAGGGAGGGAGGAGAGTTAATATTATCAAATGTTTTCCTTATATTCAGCCTCATATGAGAAGGGAGGGCTGGGAGGAAAACAGACAAGGAGAGGGAAGGAGGGAGGATAGTTAAAAGTATCATATTTTGTAAAGTCGCATTATCACAGCTCACAATAACAGAAATTGGTAAAATATTGGCAACGCCGGTTCTCCATACTTCCTATACTGCCTTTCTAAACTGTTTGTTTGATGCCGCATATTATAATGTAAAACTTGCAAAATAAACAAACCAAAACGTAGGCTATACGAACACCGTAAAAAGACAAAATAACTAATCAAAATCGCTATGTGGAAACAACGCTTAAGTAAAATAATAATTTATAAATAAAAGAACACAATCCACCACACAGGGTGTACATTACTACATAAGCAAGTTAATCTGTTTCCCAAGCAAACTAATTTAATATTGACTATACACATTTATAGAAAGGCAACGTTACCAATTTCTGCCCGGTTAGCATGAATACACTTAGTTTTCTCTGGCTAATATTTTTCAAGTGTTACATTATAATTTGCGTTGCGATTGTAGTTATTGTTAAGTTTGCTGTGTTTGGCATGCATTTCAGTTATGTTGTCAAGTTACTCAACACAAAGCATCAAAGAGACAGCCGGGCCGAGGAGTTATCAAAGCAAAGGGAAGATGAAGATTATTAAAGTTATACAAACCTTTGGAGTCTTGGTGAAGAGAAGGGAGTGCTGGGAGGGAGGGAGGGAGGGAGGATAGTTAAAAGTAGCATATATTGTGGCCCCCCTTCTCCCTCATATTTAGCCCCATTATTCTTGGTAAGGGAGGGCTGGGAGGAACACACAGGGAGGGAGGGAGAAGGATAGTTAAAAGTATCATATTTTGTAGCCCCCTTCTCCCTCATATTTAGCCCCATGTCTTGGTAAGGGAGGGCTGGGAGGAATACACACATGGGAGGGAGGGAGGGAGGAGAGTTAAAAGTATCATATTTGGTGAAGTAATATCATGTGGTTCCCTTCTCCCTCATATTTAGCCCCATTAGTCTTGGTAAGGGAGGGCTGGGAAGAACACACACATGGGAGGGAGGGAGGGAGGAGAGTTAAAAGTATCATATTTGGTGAAGTAATATCATGTGGTTCCCTTCTCCCTCATATTTAGCCCCATTAGTCTTGGTAAGGGAGGGCTGGGAGGGAGGATAGTTAACAGTATCATATTTTGTAAAGTATTATTATTACACCTCACAATAATGAAAGATCGCAATTATTAACCCATTCTGTACTGGCGACGTCTTTTTAGCATTATTCTGGCTATAAGGAAGTTGGAGCCAAAAACATTGTTATTAAACAGAAATACAATAATACTGTAAGAATCTGATGGGTAGAAACTATGTTGAATTGAATTTTACGTATTTATAAATGCACTACAACTGTATTTTAGCTAGTCAGCCGTGGCATAGTCAGTAGAGCTTCGGCTGCTGATCAAAGGGTCGGTGGATCGAATCCTCACAGTCAAAATGTTATTGGTAGATGTCAAGCCCGGGCAACTTGACCTAGCAATTCGTGACAAACGCCTAATGTTCATGGCCACCCCTTCTCGGGAATTACGGCGTCTGGCAAAAATTAAAAATCTGCTAAATATCAATGTCTACAGCTCCAACTTCCTTATAGCCTGAAACTCGCAAATGGTAAATTATAGACGTCCATACAGAACAAAGTAGCATTATAGGAAAGACAAAATACACAAGGTAATTAATTTAAAAAAAATTGATAAAATAACCTAAACGTCTGCCAAAACAAAACTGTAATATTAGCCAAACAGAAACTCAACAACATAACTGAAATGCCAGCCAAACACACGGCAAACGAAAAACTAACAATAAACGCAATGTAAATATTAGCCAAAAAGACTCAGCAGCATAACTGTGTGGGGCCAGGCTACAGGATAGAATAACAAATGTTGAGCTGAGGAGACGTTTAGGTATAAAGAGTATTAGCGAGGTGATACGTACAAGTAGACTGGGATGGTATGGACATGTGGAGAGAATGGATGAACAAAATTGGGTGACAAAATGCAGGTCTGTGATTGTGGAGGGAGCTGCACCAAGGGGTGGACCGAGGAAGACCTGGGATCGGACTATACGCGCCGATCTCAAATCCAAGAACTTGACAAGTGAAGCAGCCCTTAACAGGGTTGCCTGGAACGCCGCCATTAGGACAAGAGACTGAAACTGCACTTATGTGTGGAACACTCAGTCTTAAAATTTTATGTATGTATGTATGTATGTAACTGAAATGCCTGACAAAACAAAACAGTAACAATAAACGTAACGTAAATATTAGCCAAATAGACTCGACAACATAACTGAAATGCCTGCCTAAACACAGCAAACAAAACAGTAACAATAATCGCAATGTAAATATTAGCCAAACGGAGAAAACTAATTAGAATCGTCATGCGTTAAAAAGTACAATTTGTAAACAGAGATAACGAAATAGAATCACCATGTGCTAATAAAAGTAAAATAATGAACAAGGTATACAAGAGAATGGAGAGTGCAATAAATGAGAACAGAAGGCTGATTGGAGAACTTGATTGAACATTGAAAAGAGAGCCAAACAAGGAATTAAAATATACAGTATATTCAATGAGGAATGGAGTCCAGGTGTTCTGCTCCCAACATTATAATATTCTGTCACTAATCACATAATCTAGCAACATTACTCCTTAAATGTGGGGTTGGAAGTGTTATAAAGAGTATGCATATGAGAAAAAGAATGTGCTATGATATACAGTATGTCACGATAAACTGCATAAATTTTATTTGTGTGGGATGAGTTTTCTTATGTGTATGTATGAATTAATGCACACATGTGTACTCTGTCACCAGGACCTACATGTACTGGTAAGTTATACCATCACAGACACATGTATGTATATTAACACACACGTGTACACTGTCACCAGGACTTTCATGTAAGTTATACCATTACAAACACACCCGTACTGTAGTGGTTAAATAATGAAGGTTTCAAAATATTTCATCACCGTCTCAGAATTATTCAAGAAAATAAGTACATTGCCACCTTTATCTGCCGGCAACTGTTCACTTACTGTACACTTTAGTGTAACATTGGATGGATATAGATTATTGTTACTTAAATCAATATATAGATGTACTGTACATGTAATACTGGTCTAAAGTGTACAGTAAGTGAACAGTTGCCAGCAGATAAAGGTGGCAATGTACTTATTTTCTTGAATAATTCTGACATGGTGATGAAATATTTTGAAACCTTCATTATTTAACCACTACAGTACGGGTGTGTTTGTGATGGTATAATTTACATGAAAGTCCTGGTGACAGTGTACACGTGTGTGTTAATATACATACATGTGTCTGTGATGGTATAACTTACCGGTACATGTAGGTCCTGGTGACAGAGTACACATGTGTGCATTAATACACATACCGTAAAATGCCCTAACTTCGGTCAAGGGGGCTATACTTCGGACATTTCTGGATAAAAGTATATAAGGTACAGTTATGGAAAAATGGCTCTGCATTATGGAAGAACATCGCAGACATACTTGTTTTTCCATAACATGTATCTAGCCTATCCAATAACTGTGGTTCATTATATTTTATTCCAGAATGTCCAAAATTATGTCCCCGTCCAAAGTTACGCCATTTTACCGGTACATGTGACTGTGATGGTATAACTTACGTGTGGGTCCAGGTGTTGGTGCCGGCCCCATCATGGCCACTTGGCGGTAGTTGGAGGGTAGAGACATGTTGTTATTGTTGTTGTTGGTCGTACTCTCTCACAACAACAACCTCTCGCTACAACCTGCGTCCTGCAAATATTAACACTTTTAATGTAAGGGAATGTGTTTCTTAATCTAATTTTTGGTTCAGATGATTTAATTTAGTTTAGTAAAGAACTGTAGGAGTTAAAAGGTTAATAGAGAGTTTGTACCCCTTAAAGTTACATAGTTACACAACTGCACAGACCTTGTTATCCCTACTAGGCAGTCCGAACTCAATTCTAACCAAATATGCTACGAAGTGGAAGGTCTATCTATCTATCTATTGCCTGACGCCGCGATCCCCGAAGGGGTGGTCACGAACGAACCGCCCCCATGCACCTCTGTCCCCAGTCAGTCGACGCCCCTCCCCCCCAACCAGCACCGCCTTCGTTCATATACTTCCTCACTTCATCCTTCCACCTCTCCCTCTCTGTCCCTCCACCTCGCTCTCGTACACCCTCTTTGTCATTCTCTCGCTTTCTAGCAAAGCAAAAAGGCTCTCTCCCCACCCACCACTCCAACAAAGGGTCGGCATGAAATACAGCTGGGAAAAGAAAACAAAAAAATAGAATGAGAAAACTTCTAGAATAACATTCGCATCTATCGAATATCAAACAGATCAAATATCGAGCTGTTGTCCTTTTTTTTGTTTAAGATTCGCTTCTATCGAATATAACACAGATCTAGTTTGACGTACGCGAATGTCAAACGTAAAATATCTAGCTATTGTCAATACGGTACTCTTTTTGAGTTTTAACATTCAAGTACCTTTTTAGTCTTTTAGACATTAGAAGTGGGCATTCCAATACGGTATCAAATATCAAACATCGAGCTATTGTCAGTGCTGTACCTTTATTGACATTCAAGTATCAGTAGATGTGCTGGAAAGTGTGAAAAGGAACAACTTGAGATGGTTCGGCCATAATGGAACGTATGGAAAGCGAGAGATTGACTAAGAGGGTGTACGAGAGCGAGGTGGAAGGACAGAGAGGGAGAGGTGCACCGAAGGAGAGGTGGAAGGATGGAGTGAGGAAGTATATGAATGAAGGCGGTGCTGGTTGGGAGGAGGGGCGTCGACTGAGTACTGACTGGGGACAGAGGTGCATGGGGGCGGTTCGTTCGTGGCCACCCCTTCGGGGATCGCGGCATCAGGTAATAGATAGAAGTATCAGTACCATTTTTGACATTCAAATATCGAACGTCAAATAGCCTATCGAGCTATTATCATATCAGTACCAGTAGCCTACCTCTTTTGACATTCAAAATTTTGAATATCAAATGTCAAACATCGAGTTGTTGTCAGTCGGCTGCCTGTGAGTTGATGGAACGTTTATAAAAGATGATACATTGAGATTTATTAGGACAAGATACATTTTTTAGTATAGGCCTACCAGTAATGGTACAAATTTAACACTAATTTGTGCGTAGCCTAACTCGCAAACTAATTAGCCTAGGCCTAGGCTAACTATAGGCCTAGCCTTAGTGCCTAGGCCTATGTGTGCCTAATTTCATTAAATTCATTAGGCCTAATATCAGACAAAATCCACCGACACATCGGACACATTATAGCCTAAACTGGGGTAGTGAAGGTGTAGGTTGATCGCGATTCCGGCAATAGGTTAAACTAAAAATTATAATATTCAGGGACAGTACCGTTAATGCGACGTTATGAGAAACAATTTATTAGGGAAAATAGGCACCAATAGATTCATCATATTTGTCTCCAAATAGGCTAGTCCGCATGGAGGATTTTCGTTATCAACAAATTGAAAAATACCCACTTCACAGACAAATACACAAAAAATCTAAGTCAAAGCGGGGGTGTGGGGGCGGCAGCCCCCTACTATAATACTAGGATAGGTTAGGTAAGGTTGTTAGGTTAGGCTAATGGGTCAATTTAAAGATAATGTAATTAAATTGCTAAAAAATAGTTTCGATTGTTTTTATCTAGTTTAGAGTTGTGTAAGGGTGTTTTGATGTGTGAAAATAGGCGTAAATGCATATTTACCCATTAAACAACAATCTAAAAACACGTCCCTTCACTCGCGAAAAATCACTATTTGACCATAACCGTTTGCCGTTGGATACAAAATATGTAGAGAGGGGGGGGGGGCAAGCCCCCACCCTCACCCCCCCCCAAGATTTATTGAAATCGTCATATATTTAAACAGTACGGGGCAAAAACAAAATTTTCCCCAACGCTTCTTCTTCGCGGCGGATGTAAACAAAGCCACCCGCCTCTTGCGAGGTAGGCGATATAGGGGATATTTTTTTTTTTTCAGGATCAGTAATAAATTTTTACGCGCATTTAGACACATGGTATAAGGAACCTGTAGGCCACAATAAAATCGATGTATGAATTTAATTACATCATCTTTATATTGTCCGGCTAATGTCCTTTCAAAGGGGTATAGGCTAGTAAACACTAGGATAGCCTATACCCAGTCAGAGGTAAGAAGAAGAGTCCTGCAGTAGTCTCCTTGAATGTTACCCTAAAAAATAATCGGAAACTGGCGTACCGCCGCTGCCGCGCCAGTCTCCTGTAGAAATAGCCTAAACTTTGATGTAGAGTTCTTCTTTATTTCTTGGGTTGAAGGGCCAGAGCCCGGAGGATCGTTAGCTGGACCCCTTCTCTTGTCAGGTGGATCCGCAGCAGAGGGCCGCTTCGTCTAGTCTAGCCTAGGCCTAGTAGGCGAGGCTAGCGGGCAAACCTACCGTTCCTGGCGATGAATTTAGCCACCGTAGAGTTTGTAGCGGTCCTCAAATATGTCAGAAAAGTTTGTAAACAAAGGGATTCCACAAAGTAAACAAAGTCCAAAAACTCCTCCAAGCTTTCACAACCAATAAACAGCCTTCCATGGGGCTAAAACTATAATACATCTATTTATTCATCACTAGACATGTTACTAAACCATAATATGCAACTAAACAACTATCAAAATACCTACAAAGGGAAAAAATACGCTAAAATATGAGGTCCTGAGAAGCGTCCCCGGCGATGGCGTCCCGGCGTCACTATTATGGCTAAGCTTATTTTGAGGATTTTTATATTTTTAAACTTTTTCTGTACAAAATTAGTACATATTGACAATTTAATGTAGCACTTATATGCATTGCGTTCTTATTTATGAATCTATATCGCATTTTACTTAATTAATAGCAAATAATTCTGAACATTTACGACATACCGAATGTAAGATTATCTAAATGGGTTTGTAAACAGCAATCATCATTCGAATATAAAATAAAAAATAAAAATATATTATATTAAAAAAAACTTGCTTAAACCCGAAAAGTATATCATAAATTAACTTAATTGATTATATAACATCAAATATGATCAGGAATTCGCTTGAAATTACTCATTCCTTATTATGTACTTAAATTTGTTTTGTTTTGTGAATAGGCGCGCTCAGAGAAGCCATGGACATAATATGTAGCCTGCAATATATTTTCGTTTTATTACTTTTGTGATTTAAAATGTATTCTATATATCGATCAAATGCCAGACACCTTACGCCTCGAGGGGATGCCCACAAATGAATCGCCTCCACTCTCGCCTCGATCACGACGTCACATATTGCTTGATGAGTGTTGCCATACTGTATGTATGTATGTATATACTCAGGCACATACCCCATTGCTGGAGGTGCCCGACTCGAGACAGAGCCCGAACAGAAACAACATTCAAGAGTTCTAATTATCAGGGTCAGCGGCCGCGGGACCACTTTCGCGTTCCCTCGTCCCTTTCTCTGTCTCAATGAGTAGGAGAATTTTACAAGGCGAGGATATATATATATATATATATATATATATATATATATATATACATATTATAAATCTGTTA
>CM064559.1:5986283-6050528 GCA_032716605.1 Paralithodes platypus
GCTTTTATAAACGAATATCCTCCCAAAACACACACACACACATACACACACACACACACACACACACACACACTTCTGTTCTCTCTCCCTCCCCTCCGAAGTTGTAAACAGTTTTTCAGTAGAGCAGTTCAAGAAGAGAGTAGATAGTATTTTGCACACTTTGTAAAGAGTGTATGACTAGTACACTAAACAGTCTCTCTCCTTCCACTTCCAGTATCTCCCCGGAATGGACCGCAAGGTCTCCGAGACACTAACTAGTCCTTGTAACTCCTTGTAATTCTCCCTCTCTCTCTCTCACACACACACACACACAATCACACAAAATCTCCCTCAATTTCTCTCTCTCCCTAACACACAAACACATAAATGATCACACACACACACACACACACACATATACTTCTGCTCGCTCTCTCTCTCTCTCTCATACACACACACACACATACTTCTGCTCACTCTCACTCTCTCTCTCTCTCTCTTTCTCTCACAATCACGCAGACCTATATATTTGCCAATGACCTTTTAAGACAGGATTTACACAGGAGAAATCGCGTCCACTCTCACACTAAACACACCATAAACACATTAAATAAAACCATTAAATCAAGACGTGTTCTTGTGGGGTTGTATCCATTCGGCCCCATTCAGCCTACTATTTTAAGACGTTTACCCCCATACAGGTGTCAATATTTTCCCTGCATATATATATATTTTTGATTTGACAGCAAGCTAAATTTGTACATTTTTCGATAGAAAAATGTCTCCGGCTATCACTCGCCAGGAAGAAATCGACACCTGGATGAGGATAAACGTCTTAAAACAGTTGGCTGAATGGGGCCGAATGGATACAAGCCAGGGAAAGAGAGAAAATGAGAGGAAAATTTAAAAAATAGCCGGTGACCTCCATTAAATCAAGAGGTGAAAAAGAATAAGTTGTAAAATGTTTATAACGAGAAAAAATATTGGATTGGCTTCGGTGGAGAGGAAATGTGTAAAAACCTCCATACTAACCCTTTCACCGGTGTTTATGAGTATAGATATATTATTTTCTGTGTATGGAGGAGACAAAAGGCAGGTTGCTTGTAACGAGTGTCTCCCACAAAGTCAAAAGAGTGACAGGGCCAAATTCAAGAGACGTTGGGGCCAAAATGCCTGGATACACGGAGTTTGAAACAGTTTAAGTCAAAGGATGAAGGAAAGACATATACTGTACAGTACCTGTACATATACTGTACATACATTATTGTCTATGTGGATGAGGGAGACAAAAGGCAAAACTGCCTGTGACGAGTGCCTCCCCCAGAGTTGAAAGAGTGACAGGGCCAAAATCAAGGAATGTTCGAGCCAAAATGTCTGGAAACACAGAGTTTGAAACAACTTAAGACATTATTATTTCATTTTCTTGTGACAGTAGAAAGTGTTGAAATGACTTTATATTTTTCTTAAGGGGAGATGGTTCACTTTTTGGTCGATTTTTGCATGTATTCATTAATTTTCTAGTTTCCTCCCTAAACCTCCATCATTATTTTTGCATGTATTCATTATTTTTCTAGTTTCCTCCCTAGACCTCCATCAAATTTAAAAACACATCTATTAGAATCCCCTTCTAGATTAATTTGTACATTTTTCGGTAGAAATATTTCCCGGCCGAAGGCCGATTCTTCCAGCATTGCAGGCTCACTATCGTTCGCCAGGGAAAAAATCAACACCTAAATAGCACGAAAGGTCTAAATATTGACGAAGAAATGGGGCGAAAGGTCTTAAAATCGACTCACTAAGGGGGCGAACATCTCAGAATCTCAAAACTAATAAGGCTAAACATGAGGGAGAAAGGGGTCCTGAAAAATCGGCCCCATAATTGGCAAACCCATTATTATTTCAATTTCTTGTGACAGTAGAAAGTTTTGAAATGACGTGGGTATATTTTTCTGTGTGTGTGAGAGAGAGAGAGATGTACATAGATACACTGACCACACAGACCTTACGATCCCAGCGAGGTGGTCAGGACTTAATTATAGTAGAGATAGCTAACCCGAGAGTAAGGTATAGAGTGGAAGGAAAGGATAGCACATAAGAAGGCTCTCTCCCCACCCTCCGTTCCCTCCGGAGAGAGAGAGAGAGAGAGAGAGAGACCCACATTCACAATCCCCCCACTCCACACATATCACATAAAAACACACATAGGCCTACACACCACCCCCTCCAGACACAGACACACACATTCACAAACACACTTCAGAACCCCTCACTCCTACACATTCATATCACATAAGAACACACACACACACACACACACATACACACACACCCTTCAGACACAGACACACACATTCACAAACACACTTCAGAACCCCTCACTCCTACACACATACAAATCACACAAGAACACACACACACACACACCCTTCAGACACAGACACACACATTCGCAAACACACTTCAGAACCCCTCACTCCTACACACATACATATCACATAAATACACACACACGCAGACAGACAGACAAAACACACATACACACACAAACACATGCATACATACAGTCATAGAGACCCCACCCCCTCCTCACACACACACACACACACTCTTTTAACTCTGGGGGAGGCACTCGTCACAGGCAATTTTGCCTTTTGTCTCCCTCATCCACATAAAAATATATATATATATATATATACCTGTAGCCTATATCTACACATCACCTTGGCTGTGGTGGTACCCTTAGGCTGTTAACCATATGTGACTATACTTTCTCTGGTGGTGTACATGTGTGTGTGTGTGTGTGTGTGGGGAGTAATAAGTGAAGGCATAGGGGAGGGGGGAGGGAGGGAGAGGAGGATGGATTGTGGGTGGAGTAATGTAAGGTAAGAGTCTGAACCAACATCAGGCTATAGTGATGGTCAGTTGTATTCCTGTGTTCACTCTGATAACACCACTACCACCACTACTACTATCTTCTACTACTACTATCAATATCTAAGGTGAGAATAAGAATATAAGAAAATGGGCCCACACAAGGCAGATCCCTCTCACATCCAGCCCTAAATAAGTTTGACTTTCTAGGGCCTTTGCTAGCTGATGCTGAGATGATTGGGTTTAGTTTATTCGCTGTAAGTAGGCGAGAAATCATTATCTCTATCCTCTGTAACTCAAAAAGGGCTAGAGCAAATTGGCTGTAAATTTCCACATCTATTCCTTGACCGATTCATTCTAAATAGTAGAAATATTAGCTCGAATACTCTAGTTGTTTTTGAGTTCCACAGGTTATAGGTCATGATTTCTCGCCTACTTACAGCGAATAGACTAGTCATGTGGTGATGGGCTGGTCTATCTAGCGAGGAAACTAAAAACAATTTATAAATATAGTGTATTATAAATTATAAATGAATATAGACGTCCACAAATAAATATACTGTCCCCTTAACCCTTTGAGTACCAGCGACGTGTGTTATATTGTATTCTAGCTATATTTAGACGATAGTATGCAGCTTAGGAAGGATCTGTGGTAATTAAAAGGGGTTGGTTGAGATAGTTTGAAGCCTTACTAATGCTAGAGGTCCTTCCTAAGCTGAATACAATCGTCTAACAGTTGCCAGAATATGATGAAAAGGACGTCCCTGGTACTGAACGGGTTAACACTCTCCGACATATGACGCGATTTTGAGCCTATTAGGGATACTTTAAAGCCTTTGTTACCATCAGGGGTATTTAGAAACCTTTAGTTTAGTTACTTCAACCTCTGCAGTTGTCTTTGAGTTAGCTGTGTTGAATCTATTAGGGATACTTTAAAGCCTTTGTTACCATCAGGGGTATTTAGAAACCTTTAGTTTAGTTACTTCAACCTCTGCAGTTGTCTTTGAGTTAGCTGTGTTGAATCTATTAGGGATACTTTAAAGCCTTTGTTACCATCAGGGGTATTTAGAAACCTTTAGTTTAGTTACTTCAACCTCTGCAGTTGTCTTTGAGTTAGCTGTGTTGAGCCTATTGGGGATACTTTAAAGCCTTTGTTACCATCAGGGGTATTTGGAAACCTTTAGTATAGTTACTTCAACCTCTGCAGTTGTCTTTGAGTTAGCTGTGTTGAACCTATTGGGGATACTTTAAAGCCTTTGTTACCATCAGGGGTATTTAGAAACCTTTAGTTTAATTACTTCAACCTCTGCAGTTGTCTTTGAGTTGGCTGTGTTGAGCCTATTGGGGATACTTTAAAGCCTTTGTTACCATCAGGGGTATTTAGAAACCTTTAGTTTAATTACTTCAACCTCTGCAGTTGTCTTTGAGTTAGCTGTGGGCAGAAAACTAATTTTGGAGAGGTAATTATAAGTGAGAGAACTCTATTTCCTATTGCTAATCTGGCAACCTCTGCGTCATATGTGCGTGAAAGGGTTAATCAAAAAGTATGGAAAGGTATATTGATAGTGATTATACCTGTATATCCTTGTGTAAGATTTGTATCTATCTATCTATCTATCTATCTATCTATCTATATATATCTATCTATCTATCTATATACTCAGGCCCAATCCAATTTTTGTTTTTTTTTTATTAGTTTTTTTTGGGGGGTGGGCGACTCAAGACAGAGCCAAAATAAGGACAACACAACAGAAAACAATGAACACACAAAAACAAAGTACAAAATCAGAGTATGCAAAGGTATTTGATAGTGATTATACCTTTATAGCCTTGAATAAGACGGTGTTTAAACAAATACTGAAAATGGTATATTGAAAGTGATCATACCTTTTTATCCTTGTGTAAGATTTTGTTTAAGAGTACATTACTATAGGTAGTGCCAACGAACTTGACAATAATCTTGACCCCTGACCTCTCGATCGTAACTCAAAAGGACCTTCAGCAATGTGGCTGTAAATATCTACACTTATTTACTGGTGGACTCTTCCCAAATTATAGAAGTGTCAGCCCGATTGCTTTCATTCATTCTGAGTTATAAGAAGTTAACCCTCTCCGACATATGACGCAATGTTGGGCCTATTAGGGATACTTTAAAGCCTTTATTACCATCAAGGGTATTTACAAACCTTTAGTTTAGTTACTTCAACCTCTGCAGTTGTCTCTGAGTTAGCTGTGGGCAGAAAACTAATTTTGGAGAGGAAGGCTAATTATAAGAGTGAGAGAACTCTATTTCTTATTGCTAATCTGCCAACCTCTGCGTCATATGTGTCTGAAGAGGTTAAGGGGTCCAGATTATAGTGACATTCCTTTATATCCTTGAATGAGGCGGTGTTATAAAAAATAGTGCCAAGGGTATTTTTGTATAGTATTTATAATTTTTTAGTTTCGTTCCTTCAATCTCTGCAGTTGTCTTTGAGCTAGCTGTCTGCAGAAAACCTCTTTTTGGAATGGTAACGTAAAGGCTCTGTCTCGAGTCGGCCAGAGTATATACATACATACATACAATTAGGAGATCAAGAACATTACATTTCTAGATACTAAATGCCCCCCCCCCCCCACATGCATGAAAGGGTTAACTTCAGATGAACATAGTGTAGTAAAGACGTGTTTTATGGCAAAAGTGGTGCTATGTGGATATTATTGGTATTTGCACTTTCTCACCACCACCATTATCAACGACCCTTGATAATACCCAGGAGCGTTATAACTTTCTACACACTGTTTTAACGCCTACTTAACTTTGACCACCTCACCACCATTAACCTTGGGACGAAAGGTCTTAACATCGCCAATATAATGGGGCGAACGTCTTTATCTGAAAACTAATGGGGCTAAACATGAGGGAAATGGGGTTCAGAAAAAGTATACTACCTCCCCCTTAAAATCGCAAAACTAATTGAGTGAACGTCTTCAAATCTCAAAACTAATGGGGTTAAACATGAGGGAGAAGGGGAGACCAGAATAACGAACTATCCCTCCCTTAAATTGCCACTATGACCTTTACAGAAAACGGGTCATCAGAAATAAGACAAAAAATGGGATGAAGAAATATAGTGTCTCGTTTTCTTTTGGGTCAAGTATTTTAGGGGGTGTCTTGCATCAATGGTGGAAGGTCAACCTCTCTCTCTCTCTCTTTTTCTGTCTCTCTGTGTGTTTGTCTCTTTATTTGTGTGTCTCTCTCTATCTCTGTCTGCCTGTCTCTCTATCTATACTCTGTATGTCTCTCTCTCTCGCTCTCTAGTGTGTCTATATAATACTTTCTTAACAGCAGATGTTTTTATATACACAATTGAGTAGGTCTAATGCCAATTTAATTTGTTAATGCATTTATATGTATGATTCAATGATAAATAATATTTTAAGTCAATTGTATAATCAAGAGGTCTAGAGTACCTGAGCATGTATTGTGTGCCTTTGTATTTTGCTGTTAAAGTTCCATTTTTCTGCTAATTGCTTCAAACTCTCGAATTACGTCCCTTGATTTCGGTCCTGTCACTCTTTGAAATCTGGGGGAGGCTCACTGCAGGCAGTTATGCCTTTTGTCTCCCTCATTCACATAGAATTTTTGTTTTGACCACACTTGTTCCAAATATCCACATGACCTACAATAATTTATTTAATGATGATATTTGTTCTTTTCCCCAGAGCCACCATGTTGTTGTGTTGGGTTGGCTTGGTGGCGGTGTTGGCGGGAACGGCGACGTCAGATAAGGTAACAAATTTAGTATTTTGTTACATTAACCCATCCTGTACGAGCATATGTAGATCTGTGTTCGTCAGTATACAGATATCCACTTATAATGGACGAGTCGATAGAGTGCCCAACTCTCCCAAATATACCCGAGTGAGTGGGTTCGAATCCTGGTCAGGATACCTCTCTCCCTTACTGCTAGGTATTGGCAACACTGCCCAATTTGTCAAGCAGTCGTCACTCACGAATAAAGCCCCAGCTTTCGTGAGTAATGCATCATGTCACGCTGCGGATCACGTACTCTTGATAGCGTAATGCATAATTACGCGGAATTTCGGTGTGAGTATCCTAGGTTCGAGTCCTTGGAGTGCCACATGTATTTGTTGATTTTAATAATTGAGTTTAGAAGTAAAGTTGGTTGGTGAAAAAATATGAATTAGGGGTATATACAGTATATGACAAAATCCTTTAGTATAGTATGGGTTAAGGGAGGAATTTATGTACCCCTTTCTCCCTCATGGAAAGCCCCATTAGTTTTGAGAATATGAGACAGGGGGAGGGAACTAAAAACATTATAAAAAGATGTATAAATGAGGATATACAGCAAATACGCCCATCCCCCTTTAAGGCAAATTTCGTCATATTTAAATTATAGGTCAAACGCCTGAGGTGAAAATGGCTTGCTTCACTGTGTGAGCTAAGGTCATTCTCTCTCTCTCTCTCTCTCACTATAGCACTCTCATTCACACACAATCTCTCTCTCTCTCATTCACACACAATCTCTCTCTCTCATGCTTTCCAAATGTCCTGTTGGCCTACTCCCCATATATCGCACTCTCTCTCTCTCTCGTGCTTTCTAAATGTCTTGTACTTCCCATCTGTAGCTCTCTCTCACTCACACAATATCTCTCTCTTTTGTTTTTCAATGTTTTTCTACTCACCATCTCTCTCATGATTTCTAAATGTCTTGTACTTACCATCCTCTCTCACTCTCACTCACAGACAATCTCTCTCTCATGTTTTCTAAATATCTTGTAGTCAACTACTCCCCATCTGTCTCTCGCAGCCTCGCTCTCACTCACACACACACACAATCTCTCTCTCTCATGCTTTCTAAATGTCTTGTACTCCCCATCTCTCTTTCACACACACAGACGTTCACACTCACTCACCCACACACACACTCACTATATCACCCCTTCACACACTCTCTCTCTCTTTCACACTCACTCTGTAGGAATAGGTTTTTACACCATACCCGAAAGAGGATTTATGGAGCTCCGATCTTGCTCTCAACCATCTGAACAATTTTACCAGCACACCTAAACTTCGTTAGATGCGGGAATAGCCTCCCGAAAATATCAAGCCCTGATGGGGGCTTGAACCCTCGACCCTTGGGTTATCATTCGGGTATGGTGTAAAAACCGATTCCTACAACTCACCCACTCTATCTCTCTCACACACAAAATCACACCCACTCCCACTCTCTTTCACACACACACACACGTATAGTCTCACACTCTCTCAGTATGGGTGTATGAGAAAGTGTCCCTGTAGTGAAGATCTCGTGTAATAAGGCAGTCACACACGAGATAATTTATGTGAGTATGTGAATTCGTGTGTGAGTGTGAGTGCGTGTATGAAAGTGTGTGAGTGCGTGTGTGTGTGAATGTGCATGTACAAATTAACCATCCGTGTCTGCACATTTTGACGTTCAATGTATATATATATATATATAGTATATATATATAGGGTGTCCCGAAACAATCGCTCTCTCTCATGTTTTCCAAAGTTCTTGCAGTCACCATCTCTCACTCTCACACACATACTCTCTCTCTCACACTGCACCTACTAGATGAGACAGAGAAAGGGGCGAGGGAATGCTAAAGTGGTCCCAGTCCCTCGGTCTCGAGTCGGCCACCCCCAGCTATGGGGTATGTGCCTGAGTTTATACATACATACTAAAATGCTGGGTGAGAAAGGAATTTACCCCTCCCGAAAATTTCTGGGCCTGGCGTGGTTTCAAACCCTGGTCAGTAGGCTTACTAAACTCGCGCGCTAACCACTGTACTACCTCGGACGTACAATAGGATAGCAACCTTAATTCTCCTTGAAAGAACCAGGTAACTGATTCACGTATTAGACTTCTCCACCAACGACTATTTTACGCTATCCCAGACGTCAACTCTGGTAGTTTTGTGGTTGCGGTATTTTTGCGGGTACAGGGTATTACACATACAGTCATATATGTTATATTAATGAATGTATTGTTTTTCTACAGGTCAAGCGACAAGTGTACTACCCCTCATCCGGTAGTAGGTTCGAATCCTCCCGGGATCCATCAGCCCAGTCCACCGGTCATCTGCCCATCGCCCCACACTACCCTGAAGAACCTGCCTACAGACCAGAGCCTGCCTATAAACCGGAACCTTCTTATAGACCCAGGTGAGATAGACAGCTAGTGAGAATGAGAGATAGTCATACGGCACCATTATAGATTGAAAATATCGCTGTGGTGACCATGGCAGTCGTATACGGCATTTTACTGTACAGTAGGCCTACTTGGCGGCCGGCGAAAAGCTGATGCGTCTGAGGGGCCTTAGGTGTGATAGCAAGCCTGTTATGGTGAAAGAATCGGGCTTTGGCCGGAAAATTATTCAACCAAAAAATGTACAAATTTATCTGTCGATTTTATTTTCCTGGCGAGCGATAATATAATACAATAATGTAATATAATAGTAACCGGCCTTTGACTGGAGCTCACAAACATCATCTCAGACTCCACCTAACACTATTCTATTATATTCTATATACTCAGGCCCAATCCCCACTTTTCCTATTTTTTCCTCTTCTTTTATTTTGTATTTTTTCGGGGGTGGCCGACTCAAGACAGAGCCATAATAGGGACAACACCTAACACCTAACACGATACTTATTAACTAATCCATGTCCCACTACTCAGACCCCAGCCGTCGTACAAGCCCGAGCCATCCTACAAGCCCAAGCCCAAGCCGTCCTACAAGCCCGACAATAGCTACGAGGACAGCAACACCATCCCGGGAGAGGCGGGGGTGGACTATCCCGTCTTTCATGAGGTCAGAATATAGGCTCTTACTTTATTAGCGCTTAACCTCTGAAGTGCGCATGGGGGTAATTGGAAACGTCCCCCTGTGCTGACGTATTTGAGGTGTTTCCGTCACTAAAATATTCATTGTGCCATTAATAGCATTAATACTTATCCATATGCGCCTATTATGGGTTGATTATAAAGGTATTAACCTGAAACAACAATAAAACGAGTGAAAACAGCGTTTGGATGGTCAAAATCGGAGATATAGCCCGCGAGTTGTATAATGTATGGGTGAGGCAAGCTGCTTTCCCGCCAATTTCCCCCAAGGCCACTGAGACACAGTCGATCGATACTCTCTCTCTCTCTTGCACTCGCTTGCCATCAGTGATGACAACACCCTGCTTGCAACTCGCTAATGTTAGCACGAAAATATACCTCAGAATAAGGGAATAACAGGGAAAATAGGTGATAACTGAAGGAGAGGAGGAAAGTGGGGAAGGAGGGGAGGTAGAGGACTGAGATTTTGCATGGCCCAGGGGCCAAAAATTTTTTTTTTTTTTTTTTTTTTTTTTTTTTTTTTTTCGATGTCAAAAGTTGATTTTTGTTTTCACTCACTCATAAGAGTCTCCCCGCAGTCCGCCGGGGGAACTCTTAAGAGTCTCCCGGCAGTTCCCGGGTTAATACAACCAATAATATACTCTTTGTCCAATTTAATACAATTCCCGCATCAATTGAGATGTATACATGATAAATTTGAAATTTCCAAGGCAAGTCACCACCTTCAAAGTTAAATAGGCGAGTATAACATGTTAACTGATATTCTGCTCAAAATCCCTAGCAAAATCAATTATTAATTTTAAAATGCTTAGCTTCCTACATGCCTGACATAATTGTACACACACACAAGCCTTGGTGACCCAAAAGTGTCACTCTTGGTATTGGAAACAGAGCTAGAGTAATCTACAACTATAACACAGTAGTTATATTAAAATGTAAACCATGCAAACAAAGAAGACCCCTGCTCCAGTACTACCTTGTCTCATCTAGAATCTATATGGTAGTGTTGGGAGTAGCATCTTGCTCCTAAATACAGTGCTGTATTACCTTACCACAGCTTACACTTGTAATAATAATAATAATAATACAAATGCAAACATACATACACAAATTCGAGACACTGCTTCCAGAGGAAACTGGACAAAATGTATGGCCACGGCAGGATCCACCTCCAGGCTCCCAGACATGCTCTCCACCACCCACTCCTAAGTGTTAATTCCACTATATGGATTATGACCATTATTACTGAAGGAACAGATCCAGAGCAGTCCCTAACATGACAGCAGTTCCACCATTGTTTTAGTATTGTCTTTGCACCCGGTGGGGGCCCTGGTCGGCAACACACCGTTCCTCTCTGTTCGGAGCTTTCGCTTCCCGGAAGGTGAAGTAGTGTAAAGTCAGTGAAAATAGGCTACCCTAAACAGACCTTGGATGCGGAAATACCCTGAGCCGAACAGGCCAAGTGGGATATCTCTATTCGTCTAACTGGTAAGGTGTCTGCCTCACACCCAAGGGTCGAGAGTTCGTGCCCCCACCAGGGCTTGATATTTTCGTGAGGCTATTTCCACATTTAACGAAGTTTAAGTGTGTTGGTAAAATTGTTCAGATGGTTGAGAGTAAGATCAGAGCTCCATAAATCCTCTTTCGGGTATGGTGCAAAATCCGATCCCCACAACCGGACACAGGAGTATTATTCTGTAGTGAGGAACCATTGGTCCATTGATACAGAGGCTGTCTGTACCACCGAAGGGGTGGGTGGTGGGGTCGCCACATCTCTATACCAAAATAAGAAGACATTGGAAAAGAGGAGCAGAACTTATGTGGGCAACTGTACATACAAGGGTGATTATTCCATTAGTAGAAAGGTTGAGCCTGGGAATTAGGGGCACCCATCTGTGCCAAACCCACTAATCTGTGAGAATTAACAACTTTCTCTGGCCACTGAACCCTTTGAAGAGTATGACGCATTTTGACAGTTTATTCTGGCTACCATTAGATGATTTATACAGCTTAGGAAGTATCTATGGGAGTTAAAAATATAAAGACTATCTCAATTAAGCCCTTGATTTCCATATACCCTTCCTAATCTGAATAAAATCGTCTAGGTTCGAATCCTGGAAGAAATATCACATGCTTTCATTAATTTCATTTGGGGGTTATTGGTGTTAAGAACGATGTTAAATTTTTTACATTATGATAATTTACGCCTCAATTTATCCCTTCCCACAGATTCCATACACCAAGTTCTCCTGTAGTGACGTACCCTACCGTCCAGGCATGTACGCCAATCCTGAAGCTGGATGTCAGGTGGGTTGTATACATAGTTAGATAAATAGATAGATGGATAGATAGATAGAATGCCTATCTTTTGATCTATCAATTATTTCTGATTGGGGTAGAGAAAATCTTGTCACTTTCAATGCTTCCAAGACCCAATTTCACCTATCTACCCGTCGTAATCTTCCACAAGACTATCAATTAATCTTCAACAATACACAAATCAATCCTTCATCTTCTCTCAATATTCTTGGTGTATCTTTTTCATCCGATCTTTCTTGGAAAGATCATATTACCACTCTTGCTAAAAACAGCTTCTCTCAAGTTAGGTGTGCTCAAACGTCTCCATGGGTTCTTCACCCGCACACATATTCTTGCTCTGTGTAGGGCCATGTATTGAGTGTTGTTCACATGTGTGGGGAGGTTCAACCCATACTGGTACTACTATTATTATTATCTCATATTTCTAACCCTACAGGTATACCACGTGTGTAATGACGACCGGTTTGGATCCCAGGGAGCCAAGTTCATGTGTACCAATGGAACAGTCTTTAACCAACAGACCTTCACCTGTGATTGGTGGTACAATGTGGACTGTTCAAAAGCCACAGACTATTACAGGTTAGTTGGTGTTGTTGTTTCCTAAGCTGCCTGGCTGAACTGCCCAGAGTCCCTTAGGAAGGCCATGGCAACGATCTGGCTTTCCCACAGGGCTCTCAAGGAGTGTAGATTATGTTGTTGGTGTAAGTAATTGTGTGAAATGCAGTCTTCCATGATGGGTTTAATAGTATGGGGTGCTGTGTTGCATCCTGGGCAGGTGTCGTACGACGACGGAGTCATCCAATCTCTTCTGATAGCTCAGAAGAGCTGGATGGTGCCCACATCTCAGCCTGGCCAGGTGGACTCTATCCTCACGAGAAAGGGAGGATTCAGAAGGATGGATTTTGGGATGTCGTGCCTGCAGCTGTGTGTTGTCTATGAGTGATTGGATGGAACAGCGAGAGATATGAGTATGGATGTGCTTCTGGAAGCTGGTTTGGGGTGGGCAGGGAGGGAGAGAAGACAGTATTTGTGTGTGATACCGTGTGCTGGATGTTGTTTTGATATTTCTTGGTGTCTGTGGGTGTGTTGCCATGTAGTGTAGTGGGTGGTGTTGGTTTGTGGAGGCTGCAGCCAGGAATTATATATTCTTATGGGTGAGGACATACGTGTTATTGATGTTGCCTAATCTCTCTCCCCCCTCTCCCTTCTCTTTGGCCAGGTTGAACGAGGACCCTGTGTCCAACCCCTACTACCAGAAGCCTTATGAAGGGCCGCTAAACCTCCAGACCTACGACGATGAGCCCTCGTACAAACCCGAACAACCATCCTACCGTCCAGAACCCTCATATCGTCCCAGACCATCGTACAACTAAACCTTTGAATATAAACACCAATGATGTATACAGACTAATAACACAAACAACAAAGCCACTCCAACAGCTTTCTCTCTCCAACACCCTTTCTTATCCCTCAATACCTTCACCTGACCATATGAGGAGAGCATTTTATTTACATTTCACATATAGCTTAATCAGGTTATATGCGAAACCTTGTCACTAAAGGGTTCCTCCTCATTTGCTGTTTGTATTCATTCAGTCAGCTTCTCCGAGTATATTTTTATTCAACTACAGTATAGCCTTTGATGAAATGAAGCATTGGCTCTTTTGCAGGTCTAATTCTATCAATATATCTATTGCCTGACGCCGTGCTCCCCGAAGGGGTGGCCACGAACGAACCGCCCCCATGCACCTCTGTCCCCAGTCAGAGGTCTAATTCCCTGACACCTTTTACTTCTATAATGATCTTTTAAATACTGTACACACGATTATTAGCAAAAACAAAACATAAAACACATACAGGTATTCTTATAATAATTTGTATACTGTTGAGATTTATTTGAACAATTGGAAATATAACCAGTTAGCAAAAAGAAAATTAATTTTTAAAAATGACTGACCCAAGTGAGTTTTAAAAATGACTGACCCAAGTGAGTTTTTTTGTTTTGGTTAGTATATAAATGTTAAGAGTCTACCAGATTTTTAAAATATTTATTTATATCAATAAAATATTTTCTGACTTAAATAGCTTCTTTTAATTTCCCTCGGCGTTACTCTGTTAGGCACGATGACGCTGTTTTACTTTTTGTTATTTGCCAGACACCGTAATTCCCAAGGCCACGAACATTAGGCGTTGTCATGAGTCGCTAGGTCAAGTTGCCCAGCCTTTGATTCTGGCTAAAATTTTAAAATTTTAAGCTTAAGAGACGAGTAAGAGACATGAGGGACATCTCGTTAGACAACTTCAAGAGAGCCCTAGATGTCGAACTGCAAAAAGTGCCAGACGAGCCCATCCTCGCAAGGGAGCGAGCTGTCGCTTCAAACAGTCTACTGCACCAAATCACCACCCATAATGAGGGGCGTCGCGCTCCTTGGTGCCGCTAGAGGAGCGGCGAACACATCCAAAGGTATCCAAAGGTAAGGTATGTCTTATTCAGAGGGTTGTTGTTGTTGTTGTTCCCTAAGCTGCCTGGCCGAACAGCCCCGAGTCCCTGAGGAAGGCCATGGCCACGATCGGGCTTTCCCACAGAGCTCTCATTGAGTGTAGATTGTGTTGTTGGCGAAGTGGTTGTGTGAAATGCAGTCTTCTATGATGTGTTTAATGGTATGGGGTGCTGTGTTACATCCCGGGCAGGCGTCGACAACGGAGTCATCCAGTCTCTTCTGATAGCTCAGGAGAGCTGGATGGTGTCCGCATCTCAGCCTGGCCAGGTGGACTCTGTCCTCGCGAGGAAGGGAGGATTCGGAAGGATGGATTTCGGGAGGGTTTATTGAGATCGTATTTACCCCTCAACTCCGTTCAGACATCCGTCTGACATCCGGAGACATCCGTTCAGCTACTTCTAAATCTTTTGGCATTTTGGGCCCGACAGGAGGTCCCCGACTCAGTTCAATCGTGGACAACTCCCCCAATTATTGCCTAGAAATACCGCCAGAAAAAAAAATCTATTTGTATCAAACAAACGAGCAAGTTACCCCAGTACTTAGCCAGCCTAATGGGGTGAATGTCTTAAAATCTCAAGACTAATGGGGCTTAACATGATGGATAAGGGGGGTCCAGATAAAAGAAACAAATTCATAAGTTACTCATGCTTTACATATTAAATTATAATAAATTAAAATATTCCTTCTTAGTTCATACATTATTAAATTAAAACATTGTGATAATATGTTTTCACGTTTAATGCATTCATAATTCTACATTTTTTCTTTGTTCATGCATTTCTGAATTGACTTGCATTGACCACTTGCGAGTTTCAGGCTATAAGGAAGTTGGAGCTGTAGACATTGATATTTAGCAGGGGGCAGGCTAGGAATCCTCCTCTCCTTGTAAAATTCACCTACTAGAGGAGACAGAGAAAGGTGCGAGGGAACGCGAAAGTCGTCCCAAAGACCCAAACCCTAAGAATTGGAACTTTAAATGTTGTTTCTGTTTGGGCTCTGTCTCGAGTCGGCCACCCCCAGTATATACATACATACATATATGTATGTAAATACTGTACTCAGGCACATACCCAATAGCTGGGGGTGGCCGACTCGAGACAGAGCCTGAACAGGGACAACACAAAAAAACACAAAATACAAATTAACACACATATAGGTTGCCCAGGAGAAGACCCAGAGACCCAGGCCCATTTGGGGTCTTCCAGCAAAAGATTCCCAGGTCCCAGACCTCCCGGAGAGGTTCCGGTCTCAGCAGCCAGACACGCAACGAAGCTAGTTAAAATACAGTCGTAGTACATTCATAAAATACAGTCGTAGTACATTCATAAAATACAGTCGTAGTACATTCATAAATACATAAAACCAAATTAGTCATACTTTTTAATCTATCTATCTATTTACTCAGGCCCAATCCCCACTTTTCCTATTTTTATCTTATCTTATTTTATTTTTTATTTTTATTTTTGTATCTATCAGAAACCTTCTTTATGATTGCATTTGTTGTCGTTATATTGGGCAGTTCCTGATTTGGTTTGTTTGTTTTACGGAGTTTTACATTTTAATATATCGATGTTTACAGCTCCAACTTCCTTATAGCCTGAAAGTCGCTAGTGGTCGATTAAGTCACCATCTTGTCATTGGTACATAACTACACACACTTTTTAAATTAATATTAACAGATTTCTTCTTATCCTAATTTAACACAAAATAAGAGTTTTTCCTTCTAATCATATAAATTATAAAATCAATAAAAGGCTATTTCTTTCTCTAATAATAATATGCCTTCGAGTTGATTTACCGATTATCGGGTCCATTAATTCTTAAGTGAGAGTTCTTCCTTCACGTACGAGTTAAAAAAAAAAAAAAAAAAAATCCCCTACATTCCTGCGCCTTTGGGAGTTCAATCACCAGTTTAATCTTTCAACTATTTTCAAGTAGCCTACAGTAGAACCCCTCCCATCCGGAAACCCAAGAGATCCAGACTAATGTTTCAGCCAACCAAACTTGTCTGGATGGCTTGGGAAAAATGAAAGTCAATCCGGAAACAAATGAGACGAATACAGGTTACCGCACGTATTGTTTACATCCAGCGTTAGATATCCAGACATGTATGTCAGCCATCCGTATTTTTCTGGATGGCTGAAACCTAAGTCTGGTTATTTAAGTTAGATATCCGGACGCTTGTTTCAGCAATCCGGATTTGTCTGGATGGCTGAATATATATCGGGACATTCGGCAGATCCAGACAGGGTTCTCCCTCAATCAGTCTGGATGGGCGAGGTTTTACTGTAATTATAATCTGCTCTCAAACTTAAAGAGTTAACAACAGGCAGCTCAGAATAGTGCTGCCTGGAATGCCACCATCATATAACTGTTATGCCCCGAGTGTAATTACAATACCACAAACGCATAAATTTTCACCTTTAATTTCCAAACAATCCAGATTTCTTGTATTCTGATCGAGCGGCCCCAAAGTTCCGAGCAAGGCCAAAGCCATAACCGAGCGCCCCCACAGAACCCTTCCTGCTTTACCAGGTGACCGAAGCCGCTCCCAGGCGAGGGGCTGAGGAGGATGCGGAAACGCCCGGGACACCGAAGCCCCACCCAAGGTCTTGTGTCCATTAATAATTATGTAGGGAAAGTCGAGGGGCAAAGGAAAAAAATGTGACGCTAGGTTGGCAGTAGAAAGATCAATCCCATGTTTTGTGAGCCCAGTCAAACCGCGGGGTGTTCACTTTACGACTTATGATGAAAATAATTATATGCATATTAATAAAATAATAAAAAGACAGTGCACCTATTTACGGTTGCCTGGACCACCCACTAAGAATGCCCAGGTGACCAAAGACGCTCCCAGGTGAGGAGCCGAGGAGGGTGCGGAAACGCCCGGGACACCAAAGCCCCTTAAACAGTTATGAAGGGAAAGTTGAGGAGAAAAGGAAAAATGTGACGCTTTGGCTCAGTTGGCAGTAGTTGGTTGATTTTATTAAGCGTTATATTTGCTTAATATGAGCCAAAATATAATAAAAAGGATGTCACCAGTATAGAAAGGGATATAATGAATAATTAACAATAAGTACCCTATTAAGTTATCTCTTTAATTAACCCACGAAATCCGGAGGGCCCCATATGATCCCGATCCGGGGCCATTTGGGTACAGGCAAGCTTCATAATTCAGTAGCTACTGATCGAGACCACCTAGAGCAGTCAACCCAATTGACTACTTGCGAGTTTCAGGCTATAAGGAAGTTCGGCCTGTAAACATCGATATTAAACACAAATACAGCAATTATTTAGGTTTCTGATGGATAAATAGTATGTTGAATTTGGTTTATGTATTTTTATAATTACTAAAACCGTATTATAGCTGGTTATTTTGTTATATATCGATGTCTACAGCTCCAACTTCCTTATAGCCTGAAACTCGCAAGTGGTCAATTGCAAATTGTAGAACTCACTGTTGTCTGTAGACTGCCGTTGAGATTACATCGCTACGACAAGTGGTTGCTGTGTTACGATAATGGCAGTGGAGCGGTTTAGCCTCGTATTTAAGCCTCATATGAGGCCTCCCGGATTCCATGGGTTAAGATAATTGTTAATGTATCTACAATGTATTGAACATTTTTTACACGCTTAATTGTATAATGTTATAATCGTTTACTTAATTACGCTTATCTCTTTAATAATGCTATAAATTGATAAAGAATTCTCACCAAATTATAAAACGTTCTAAGAAATTTCATACCGGTATTTATACATTTAATCTAGCCACATAGTCCTAAAAGATTACAGTATTTTATCTTTATTGGGCGAGGGCTGGTCCTATCCAGAGTGAGGTTTGGCATCCTCTACCCAACCTTAGCCGTTTCTGTCTATCTCTTTTCCTACTTCGGGGGCAGGAGGCTAGGAATCCCCCTCCCCCCTCGTAAAATTCACCTACTAGACGAGACAGAGAAAGGGGCGAGGGAACGCGAAAAACGTCCCGGCCCCTACAAATTGGAACTTTAAATATAGTTTCTGTTTGGGCTCTGTCTCGAGTCAGCCACCCCCAGCTATGGGGTATGTGGGTGAGTATATACATACATGCATAAATCTTATCTAAACACACAGATCTCCCTCACTATCCGATGCCCCGATTTACGATAATAATTATAGGTATTTCAGGTGTTTGGGTTTTGGCTGGTCACAGAACGCATCCCCATTTACCTCATTAATTTTAGGGTTCTATCTATCTATTGCTGGATGCCGTGATCCCCGAAGGGGTGGACACGAACGAACCGCCCCCATGCACCTCTGTCCCCAGTCAGTCAGTTCGCTATACGATTATTCTATTTAAGATCGGGTTTTCAGGAACGTAACTCCTTCTATATCGGTGACGTCTTTTGAACTATATTTTGGCTACCATTAGAAGATTTAATTCAGTTTAAAAAGGGCCTCCAGCTTCAAACTATCTCACTTATCCCCTTTTACTACCACAGATCCTTAGTAAACGGCATAAAATAGTCTAAATATAGCCAAAATAACAATACCGTACGTCACCGGTACAGAAGGGGTTAAGCGAGGGAGATCTGTATATGCTTGTATTCTTAATCAATTCTTTCCATTCACCGAGGGAAGACCTATTGGACCTCCCCTATTTCGCTTCGTTAGTTTGAAGATTTTACGACGTTTCACCCCAGAGCGGGAAGCCGATCGGATATGAGCGCGACGTTAGGAAGGATAAATAGTAGCTACACGGATCATTTGAGATAGTCGGTAGCGTTTCAATTGGCAGTGGTCCTTCCTAAGCTGAATAAAATCGGCTAATAGTTGCCGATCGGACCCAAGCATGACGTCACCAAGCCAAGCGTGACGTCACCGGGCCGAGTTGATTCCGCGAGAGATTGAAAATGTTCCGCGTTATTCAGAGCTTTCGCATTTAACCCTTTGAGTACCAGCGACGTCTGTGTTGGTGGTGTAATGGTTTAGATGCTTATGTTCTGGGTGTGGTGTCCCGAGTTGGAATCCCGGGAGGACCATATGCTTTCATTAGTTTAATCAAGTACATTGGGGTTTGTAATGGATGATTAATGTTAAGAACGGGGTGTTACTTAATACTTTATTCTATATACATTTAGATTTTACGCAGCTTAGGAAGGAGATATGGTAGCTAGACGGATCACTGGCAGTGGAATTGGCAGTGGTCCTTCCTAAGTTGAATGAAATTGTCTAATAATTGCCAGAACGTCATGAAAAGAACGTCGCCGGTCCTGAACGGGTTGAAAATATTCCATGTTATTCGGAGCTTTCGCATTTAGTGTCTTCGCGGAAGAACAAACACACGTTGCTCGACAGCGCGTTACCGAGAGCACGACCGTACAATTATATCTATCGAAAAATTTACAAATTTAGCTTGGGTGGGCATTTGGAAGGGGATCTGGGATGGCATTTTAGTTAGCCTAGAGGACAAAATATAATACAATGCTCAAAAATGGCAAGAGCAAGTCAAATTCTCAATAATAATGTAACAATACAGTATATCATAAGATAGTGTTAAACCATTCTTTCCCTTGGCAGCGCTTGATACTGAATGAATATTGTGGGAATGAGTGTTGTTTACAGAGATTATAATTATGTTGTTGTTGTTGTTGTTGTTCCCCATGCTGCCTGGCCGAACAGCCCCAAGGCCCCGAGCAAGGCCAAGGCCATAATTATATGTACTGTACAGTACTGTATTAACCCCTTCTGTACTGCAGTCTTTTTCATTTTCTTCTAGCTATATTTAGACACTTTTGTGCAGCTTGAGAAGAATCTGTGGTAGTAAAAAGGGTCAAATGAGATAGTTTGTAGCCTTTTAATGGGTAGACGTCCTTCCTAAGCTGAATAAAATCGCCTAATAGTTGCCAGAATATGATACAAAATACGTCACCGGTACAGAGAGGGTTAACATTGCCACTTCTTCAACTCATATGGCCTAAATTCTCCTTCATTCCCTGCATAAGAAAGAGCCAGAATGTAATATAATGATATATCCGTGAAAGAGCCAGAATGTAATATAATGATATATCCGTGAAAGTACAGTAATAGAGTTTTCCAATAACACCTGAATCATCTTTGTAGGACATCTGGTTGTCTTGCAACGATCTTGCATAGGTCGACCAAAATCCCTAAAAAAATTAGTGGTTTTGAGCTGTTTTCTTGCAAATTCGCTACGAGCTGTTTTCGCTATGTGTAACGCTGGAATGGTGGGAGAAAGGGCTAGACATGATGGGCGGCGGATGAAGCCCTCCCGCGCGCTGCCTGCAACAGCTTGCTTCTCTCCCAGGCTGCACAATAGACGAATTTCGGTGTCCATCTCGTAACGTCATTTTTCAAGCTATTTGGTCTATTAACGGCACTGTGTAAAAAAAAAAAAAAAAAAAAAAATGTGAAGGGGAAGAATTGTTTAAGAATATATTACAAGCGTTTGTATCTTCAACTCTTTCTTTCTGTTTGTTCCTATGCTCTTTTATCTCTCTCTCACTTTATTTCTTATCATGGTACTAGTCTCTCTCTTTAACCTCTCACTTCTCAGTCCTAGTCTCTCTCTTTCCCTCTCTTGAATCTCTCACTCACTCTCTTTTTTCTCATAGTCCTAGTCTCTCTCTCTCACTCCCTCTCTTTAATCTCTTACTCACTCTCGTTCTTCTCATAGTCCTAATCTATCTCCCTCTCACTCTCTAAATTATCTCTTATCATAGTCCCCCCTCTCTCTTTAATCTCTCACTCACTCACTCTCTCACTTTTCATAATCCTGGTCCCTTTGTACATGTTGAAGGTGTTGTTGCTGTTGTTGTTGTTCCTGAGAGTTGTTGTTGTCTATTGGACGCTACACTTGCGTTCGCCTTCATCTGAAACAAAACAAACGATTGATTGATTGATTGATTAAATGAAACAAAACAAACGATTGATTGATTGATTAAATAAAACTTCCAAAGATACCGTCTTGGTGGTGTAATGGTTAAGGTGTCTAAAATCTGTGTGATAACCCGGGTTCGAATCCTGGTGGATCACATAAATACTTTCATTAGAGGTGTTTGGTGTTGTGGTGAAATTAATAAAAAATAGAATAACAAGTTGCAAATTCTCACATGCACATAAAACAACGATAGACAATCATAACAACGTTGATTAATGTTTAATACAAATATATAACTTGCAAAACAAACAAACCAAAAATAGGAAACACACAAATATAAAGACAAAAGAACTTATCAAAATCCAAATCCCTAAGTAGAGATTATGCGTTCAAGATTAAGCTAAGCAATCAGCAGCCAGCCCTAAAGCCGGAGTCACACGAGCCGTTTTTCGAGCAATTTGTACGGGCAATTATGGTCTGGAAGCTTAACATATGACACTTTAACATAATTCAGCCGCCTAACATAATCTACCTTCAGTCTAGTTACCGATACCAGTGCGAAAAAGTCCCTAAATAATACGAGAACAAACTTGCTCATGGAAAATTGACGGAAAAAGCGCTCGTGTGACAGCGGCTTTACTCCCACAAGGGGTAGGGAGGATCAGCAAGAGACACGAGAAAGGGTAAAAGTTTGCCCACTAAAAGCAAGCACACAAGCATTTAGATGCATCAATCACTCATAAATAAATCAAATAAAATGTAAAACTTGCACAATAAACAAACCAAAACAGGGATGACACAATAAAAAGGCAAAAGCACTTATCAAAATCGCTATGTGGAAACAACGCTTAAGCAAAATAATAATTAATAAATAAAAGAACACAATCCACCACATAGGGTGTACCGTACATCACTAGGCCTACATGAGCAAGTCAATCTGTTTCCCAAGCAAACTAATCGCACATATAACAACGCACTATCGTCACGTTCAAGGAATTTAGTCAATTTGAGACACAGTTCGCCCACAAAAAGCAAGCACACAAGCATTCCGAAGCACTAATCCCTCATAAATAACAAAATAAATTATCTATCTATTTGCTCAGGCCCATCCCCATTTTTTTATTTCTGGGGGCGGCCGACTCGAGACAGAGCCCGAATTGGGATAAAAAAATAAAAATAAATAAATAAATAAATTAACACAAAAACCAAATTCACACACATCTACGTAAATAAATAAATAAAATAAATCTATCTATATATTTAGGCATAATCCCCACTTTTCCCATTGGGGGGGGGGGGAGACTCAAGACAGAGCCCAATCGTAAATAAATATATAAATAAAGCAACTAATAAATTACCCACAACCATACGTGATGTCCTCTCACTTGCTTTTGCCGGGAGAATGTGAATGTTGGAGATGGAGGAGATGGTGGTTGTTGTGGTGGTGGATAGTGGTGATGGTGGAGATCTTGTTGGGGGTGGTGGTGGTGTTGGTGGTGTTGGTGGGGGAAGAAGGGAACAATTTCTTAGCAGAGCGTCTTTGTTCCTCCCACCCGGACGCTAGCTGCTTCTGAATGCTGGGGTCCTGCATCCTGGGGGAGAAGAATGGGAGAATATTAACCACTACTGTACCAGAGGGTATTACTATAAATGTAACCTCCAGTACAAGCATTGTGGCCAAAATGGCACTGTAAGATACTGTAAGACACTGTAAGATACTGTAAGACACTGTAAGATACTGTAAGACACTGTAAGATACTGTAAGATACTGTAAGATACTGTAATATACTGTAATATACTGTAAGATACTGTAAGATACTGTAAGATACTGTAAGATACTGTAAGATACTGTAAGATACTGTAAGATACTTACATGGCTTGTAGCTGAAGTACGCAGCGATAGACAATACCGGTACCAATGAGCCCAAAGTTATGCAGGGACGTCATGTGCAGCACAAAGTTACGGTAGAGGTTCTTCCGTAACAGTTCCGCTCCGTGGCTCTCAAGGAACATACTGCAGGCTAGCGGGATCTGGCTGTCTCCCACAAAACTGAAAGGCAAGATAAAAAATAAGTAAATAATTTATTAAATAAACTATTGTCTTTATATTGTGACGTCACTGTTTTGGTTTGTAAGTTTTACATTATAATTAAATTTTAAAACTTGCAAAATAAACAAACAAAAATTGGGACGAACACAGTATAAAGACAAAAAGAACTAATCAGAATCGCTATGTGGAAATAAAACTTTAGCAAACTAATAAATTAATAAATGAAAGAAAACAATCCACCACATAGGGTGTACATCACTACATGAGCAAGTTAATTTCCCAGAATTTGAACCTAGGATGCTCACACAAAAATTCCACGCACTAACCATTACGCTATCAAGATTTTTGTTTTTGTTGTCAGACGCCGTATATCCCGAGAAGGGGTGGCCATTAAGATTAGGCGTTTGTCACGAATTGCTAGGTCAAGTTGCCTGGACTTGACATCTACCAATAACATTTTGAGAGAGATGATTCGATCCGCCGACCCTTAGATCAGCAGCCGAAGCTCTACTGACTATGCCACAGCTCGCGACAGTTAATAAATTAAATCAACCTCCAACTCACTTGTGCTTCATAACATGGAGGTTCCACATCTTCATGAGTTCCTTCTCTCCCTCGTTGACGTCGGAGAAGTCGTCAATCATCATCTGTGTCTTGTGTCTCACCCACTCTGAGTCGTGTTCACCCTCGCTGTCCTCGTCTAACTCGTGGGCGGCAATAGGGAGGCACGTCATGGTGTGGTGGTACAATCTGGCCGAGGGAAATGGAGAAAACAATTTATTATAATGTACTTCTATCTAATCTAATATCTATCTTTACTTAATGCGTTGTTTCCACATAGCAATTTTGATTAGTTGTTTTGTCTTTTTACTGTGTTCGTATATGTTTTGGTTTGTTTATTTTGCAAGTTTTACATTATAATCTATCCATATACTCAGGCCCAATCCCCACTTTCCCCTTTTTTTTTGTGGGGGGGGGGGGGATAAAGACAAAAGAACTTATCAAAATCTCTATGTGGAAATTACGCTTTAGCAAAATATAATTTTGAAATAAAAGAACACAATCCACCGCATAGGGTGTACATTACTAAATGAGTAAGTTAATCTGTTTCCCAAGCAAACTAATCTCACATATAATAACGCAAGTTCAAGGAATTAGTCAATTAGCTTGATTATTCTAGTCGTTTGTGAGTTATAGAGGATAATGTTCAAGAGTTTTGGACTACATATTTAGAACAGGGTATAGTATATATATACAAACCTGTTATGCCCCAAGATATAAGATCGCGGAAGATCAAAGTCGTCGTCCTGCTCCAGAAACTCTGATAACGACGGCTTTGGTCTCTTGGGTCGACACACAAGAACGGCCGTGGTGGGGGTGCGTCGGGTGGGGCCGGTGCGCGAGAAGGCGAACCCAGCCGGCGTGGCCACCAGGTCTTGGGGGTTTCCTGCGTAAGATCCGTCGTAACATTCGTTGAGGGACACATCCAGACGAGCACCTTTGGGATGGGGCTGAAAGGAAAGTATTGTATTATTAAAAAATGTAAACAGATTACTGGACAAAAGCCCTTATAAATCTAGAGAAAGAATGAATAATAATGAAGTAAGTAACACTCCGTTCTTAACATTAATCATCAATTACAAACCCCAATGCACTTGAATAAACTAATGAAAGTATATGGTCCTCCCGGGATTATAACTCGGGACACCACACCCAGAACATAAGTATCTAAACCATTACACCACCAATATAGTTATAGGGCCATATAGAAAAGCCACTGATGGCCATGAAAGGAACAATAAGGATGTAGTATTCGCCGGCTTTGTTTACAATATTTTTATGCTCGCGATCATGTTCTGTCTATTTTGACTGCCGTGGAATACAATAATAGGTTGCCCTCCCCTAACACCTACTGTCCCAGTGATGTACGTTGGCCGACAGTAAAAAAGTAACTCGTCAGTACCAGCGACGGACAACGTTCATCTATAATATGCGGTCCTTGTAACTGCCCGTATCGATCGGTACCTGGTACCATGACTTGTAAACACTGCTCTGAGACCTTGGCAACACTTCTCAGCTTATATCCAAGCTCCCACATGCTATCTGGGTCAGTATTCCTCTATCTTTGCAAGTTTTACATTATATTTTGAGGTGGAAGGGTGACCTCTCTCGACTCTGAAGCCATTTCGGCCACATTGCTTGGTACTGGAGGGTACATTTATGGTAATATCCTCTGGTACAGTAGGGGTTAACGAGCATGCTCACTCCCGCAAATACAACTAGAGTAAGTACACCCCACAACCAAAATAAATTGTCTATACCCACCACATAAGTAAAGGAGAATCTAGCGTGACACAGTTTAAGATGCTTGAGTAAAGAATAGAGTGCCATACAGTTGAGGCAGCACCAGGGACAGTGGAAGTCTCGTCGTGCCTCCGTTTGTTGTCGACTGTTGTTGTTGTAGACGAACTGGTACAGGACCAACTGGGGAGCCTCCGGACTACACACTCCTGGGGAAGAGAAACAATATGTAGCGATGGTCATATACATATATACAGTACGCTCGAGGAAAAAGCAGTCTTTACACTAACACTCTAAACATTCTGGAAGTGGGTCGAAATATTGTGATAATACCTCACAGAAGTATGTTTCACCCAATGCATTCCAATCACAGAAGATTATATACAGTCTGGCTTGCCAATACGCGAGAATATGGGCGACACGCGAGGGCGCGGAATGAAAATTCGCGTATTAGCAATAGAGTATTATATGGGAATAAATCGATATGGGCGGCACTGACTCCAAGTTGTCTACTTTAGGCCTATTTATCTCCGTCAATTGCCACAAAAGGTACATATATGTATACATAAACATCCAAATCATAAGAAAATATAACAATAATAATAAACTCACCTTAAAATTAACAGTAAATGTCCAACACGAGTCGGACAGCTGTTGCGCGAGCGTGGACTGAGGGTAGACTGGCGTATCCCACAATGCCCTGCGTGCCTACGTAACTGGCGCGGAATGGTGGGGGGCCTCGCGTATTAGCTGAACTCCCCAGAATTACCCTTATATCGGGCCCGGATTTGCGTTTTAAAGGTACATCACGCATTTTGAAAGTTTTGGGTATGATTCGACCCCCTCCTCGCGTATAAGGTGAATCGCGTATTAAAAGCTCGCGTATTGGCAGGTCAGACTGTACAGCTCACCAGTGTCAAGATTGTTTTTTTCTTTGAGTGTACATACATACATACAGGTCTCCCTCGATTTACGATTGGGTTACGTTCCTGAAAACCCGATCTTAAATAGACAAATCCTATAGCGAAATCTAAAATTAATGGGGTAAATGTGGATGCGTTCTATGGGCAGCATCCAGCTCTTTTGAGCTATCAGAAGAGACTGGATGTCTGCGTCGTCGACACCTGCCCAGGATGCAACACAGCACCCCCATACCATTAAACACATCATAGAAGACTGCATTCCACACAATCACTTACACCAAAAACATAATCTACACTCCTTGAGAGCTCTGTGGGAAAGCCCAACCGTGGCCATGGCCTTCCTTAGGGACTCGGGGCTGTTCGGCCAGGCAGCTTAGGGAACGACAATAACAAAAACTACTTACCCTGTGGTCTGGGTTTAGTGGAGGTACTGTTGGCCAGGATAAGGTCTAGCGGCTTTACAGGTTTGAGTCGCGGCCGTTGTTGTTGTTGTTGGTTGTTGTTGTTGGTGTTGTTGTTGTTGGCAGTGTTCTCGCTGGACCAGTTGAGGCTAAACTTGAGCACCGGGATGTTGGTGAACGCTCCGTCCAACTTCAGGGTGTCGATGGTCTCCCAGCTGGCGTTCTTCTTAGGACTGCTCTGTTGAAGAAAAAGATAGTTGTGTCAAGAATATTTCAATCTCTTGTTATATAATGATAATGTATGTATGTATAATTATACTCAAGCACATACCCCATAGCTGGAGGTGGCTGACTCGAGACAGAGCCCGAACAGAAACAACATTTGAAGTTCCTATTCTCAGGGTCCGGGCGGCGGGTCCACTTTCGCGTTCCCTTGCCCGTTTCTCTGTCTCGTTGAGTAGGATGATGATAAAAAGAACTCTCATCAACTTACAGACTTCTGCATGGTCACAGATGGCTCCACCATTAGCTCATAGTGTCCGGGGATTAGTAAACATCTTCTGTGACGATCAAACATGACCAATTCTCACACAGTAACTACCACCATTGCTAAGCATCTCACTATACAGTACAGTAGGACCTTGGGTGGGGCTTTGGTTTCCCGGGCGTTTCCGCACCCTCCTAAGCCTTGGAGCCTTGGAGCCTTGGAGTGGCTTCGGTCACCCGGGCTTTATTAGTGGTAAGCAGGGAGGGTTTGTGGGGGCGCTCGTCTATGGCCTTAGCCTTGCTTGGGACCTTGGGGCTGTTCGGCCAGACAGCCTGGGGAACAGCACCAACAAAACAACAGTACAGTAGTAGTTGTAGTAAGCATACACAATCAGATTAGTCTTTTCTTTCATGCCAGCCAGTCAGTCAGTATCCAACCCCTACTCCCACAAGGGGTAGCGAGGATCAGAAAGACAATATATTACGGTTAGAAAAGATATAAAAAACAGCTTTATTAACTTACAGACTTCTGCATGGTCGCAGAAGGCTCCACCATTAGCTCATAGTGTCCGGGGGTTAGTAAACATCTTCCGTGACGATCAAACATCACCAATTCTCCGCTGTAGCTACCCCCACCACCTCCACCACCACCACCATTGTTAGGTACTTCACTGTGGTGGTTGTGGTTGGTGTGGTTTTGGTTGTGGGGTTGAAGGTTGGGGTCTTGGGTGTCCTGGGAGGCACTGCGGGACAAGCGCCGCCGTTTGGCTACCGGCTCACAGGCTGCGAAAAAAGGAAAAAGAGGTTAAGGGGAGACATTTATTAAATTTATATGTTTACATTGCTCCCTAAATCTCTATCAAACATATGAAAACCCTCCCAATATCACATCCTAGAAGACTGAATTTCACACAATCATTTACGCCAACAACATAATCTACACTCCTTGAGACTCTGTGGGAAAGCCCGATCATGGCCTTCCTTAGGGATTCAGGGCTGTTCGGCCAGGCAGCTTAGGGAACGACAACAGCTCCCAAGATCCCCCTTTGAGATAAATTTGAACGGTATTTTGTGTTTTGATTTGGAATTTCGATGTGAGTATCCTAGGTTCGAGTCCTTGGAGTGCCACATGTATTTGTTGATTTCATTAATTGAGTTTAGAGGTGAAGTTGGTTGGTGGAAAAAACATAATAAACCTGCCTACAAACTCCTCCTAACTATACCATAATCAGTTAGGAAAACAAACATATGCAGCTCACCATTCTCTTGATCGTGGACAAGTGAGACGCGGAAAACCAGGACGTAACTCTTGACCTGGTGCGGGTGGGAGTGTGTGGGGGTGAAGGTGTGGGGAGGTAGTGTAAGGGTGGCTGACGGACCACCACAAGACCCCACACCAGGGTTGATGTTTACGTCTTTGGTGCCAACTGATACCTGTGGAGGAACGATGGAGATTACATAGATGTATGGTTTGATAATGATGCAGTTTTTACCACCATGCACTCCCTGCTCAAGAGCTGGGGTAGGGTGGGTGCCCTGATGATCAGGGACTTCAGTGAACAGTCACCACAGATTACTAGACCGCACCGTCAACCACAGCACTGGTGTCTGCCAAT
This sequence comes from Paralithodes platypus, assembly GCA_032716605.1. Taxonomy (NCBI): domain Eukaryota; kingdom Metazoa; phylum Arthropoda; class Malacostraca; order Decapoda; family Lithodidae; genus Paralithodes; species Paralithodes platypus. Next base: position 6,015,486 of record CM064559.1, read on the forward strand.
AACACGCACTGGCTGGCCCAAGACTCCAAACGTCAACCTCACAGTTTGCAGGCGAGTGCTATACCAACCGCGCTATGGCCTGTGGTACATCCTATATTTATGTATAAAAAACATAACACTTAAGAAGAATCTAACTTAAATTCTATCCATAATGGTTTTCCTATTAGAAGTTTGGATGAGGAAAGGGTACACCTCCAAGCTAAAAACTCAGACCTTAAGGGTGGTCGAACTAACCTGCATGAGAGGTGCCGACGACTCCTTCCGTTTCTTGTGACACATCTTGACTATAAACGTCTCCACACGCGCAACTTCACCAGACACTCCTTCCACTGTACGGTAGAATAGATAAGTTCATTAGGCTATACATTAGAAAGGTTTGGTTATTTAGGTAATAGGGGAAGGATGTAGTGTCCGGGCGTACGGTCATCATGTCTACATAGGTCAATCGCCGCGGTTAAGTTCCCGTCATTTTTTCAGTAATTTGCTCCCTGTTGGCAATATATATCCTACCTATGTCACCTATGTGGAGTTCGCCACTCTTGCTAGTGGCACCGAGGAGCGCACTGCCCTTTGTTGTTGTTTAAAAATTGGTGCAGCAGAATATTCGAATGACAATAAGTCATGGGGGGCCCTCAACAAATTACTGTATCCAACGGCAGTCAAAATAGACGGGATCATGATCGCGAGCGTCCGCCGCTCCATGTAGTGTAAACAAGGCGGGCGATACGCCTACATACATACATACAAGTTTAAAAACCGTTTGTCCACAGAAGCTGTGGTTACAGTCTCACGTCCTAAATGGCAGCTTTCCAGGCGGTCCTGTCAAGGGCCGCCTGTGTTGTTAAGTTCTTTATTTTGAGATCGGACCGGAGTACCCGAGCCCACGTCATTCTAGCTCCCCCCAAATTCACTGTCCGGCATTTCTTCACCCAGTTCTGATCATCCATTCTCTCCACATGTCCAAACCAACCAAGTCGGCTCATGCACATCACTTCACTGATACTCCTAATGCCCAGACGCCTTCTCAATTCATCGCTCGATACCCTGTCCCTAAGATTAACCCCACACATCCATCTCACCATTCTCTTCTCATTTCGTTCCATTCTATTGACATCCTCCGCTTTAACCGGCCACGTCTCAGAGGCATAGGTCATCGCGCTCCTAACACACGAGGTATACACCTTCCCTTTAAGGTGGGGTGGGAGCCCTCTCATGGTCAGGAGTGGCAACAGCTCTCTAAACTTTCCCCAGCCACTTCTGACTCTAGCAATGGAGCTAGCTTCAGCGCCACCTCCAGCGGAAACTGTATCGCCCAGGTAACAGAACTTTTTCACACACTCCAGCGTTGCACTGTCGAAATCAACACTGACAGGCGGGTCATTTAATACAAGATCTCCCTTGCACACTGCACATTCAAAGTCTATGATTCTTGTCAAAGGTCCTCTAGCTCCACTACATCTCTTGTGTACCCAGTCACTACAGACACAACATTGAATTGAATTACATCACACCCCCTTCCCACATACTGCGCATGGATAGTCGCCGCTTCTTTCCATAGCTCCACGCCCTACTCCACTAATCATGACTTTTGTTTTATCTATGTTAACTCTTAGACCCATATTTGCCATACCTTCCCTCCATCTTTTGAACTTCGCCTCTGCTTCCTGCGCACTATCTGCGATAAGAACTAGATCATCTGCATATAACATCTCCCATGGGAGTCCTGTCCTAAATTCCCTTGACAGAGCCTCCAAGACTAAAACAAACAGTAATGGGCTCAGAACTGAGCCTTGGTGAACTCCAACTTTCACTGAGAACTCTTCACTCAGGCCCCCGTTTACTCTAACTGCTGCCCGTGACCCCTCATACATTCTCATTATCACACACACCAACCACTCTTCTACTCCAAGTTTTCTCATAGCCCACTGCACTACCTCCCTGGGCACCCAGTCGAAGGCCTTCTCCAGATCTACAAAATCTAGGTATAACTCCCTGTTTTTCTCTAGGTACCTCTCTTGCATTTGCCTAAGAGTGAAGATAGCATCAGTTGTGCCACGTCCCGGCATAAATCCAAACTGCATGTCGCTGATTAGCAACACTTTCCCTGATCATGCATTCAAAGACCCTTTCGCTGACTTTTATGACTTGATCGAGCATTTTCAAACCCCGATAATTTCCCCTGTCTAAGGAGTCACCCTTGCCTTTATATATATTTACTGTAACACTTTCCTGCCAAGCATAGGGAACTTTTTCCTAATTTATGATAGCATTAATCAACTCTGTGACCAACTTTACCCCAGTATCTCCAGTTGCTTTTAGCATCTCAGCGACAATGCCGGAGCTCCCAGCGGCTTTTCCTGACTCCATTTTATCTATAGCACTTTTAACAGCGTCGTACCCTATCAAAGGCGGAGGGCCTTGTACTGGGACTACAGTGCTGAGCTGTTCCATTCAACTCCACATTAAGCAGTCTTTCATAATGCTCCTTCCACGCCTCTCTGATTTCTTTTTCTATGTAAACAGTCGTGCCACTGTCATTATTTATGCATGTTACACCCACGACGTCCTGGCTACTGTCCCTTACATTCTTAGCTAATTTATAAACTCCATTGGTATTATTAGTGCTGCAAACTTGTTCTATTACGCTATCCTGTATGGTTATCTTTGCCCTGTAGACCTCTCTTCTAGCATTTCGTTAGGTGGACAGGTATTCTTCCTTGCTGCCACCTTCCTTCCATACTTTGAAACATCTCTTCTTCTCTCTGACTGCCGCTTCGACATCATTGTTCCACCACCAGGAGAACTTATGTCTAGGTGGCCCCTTTGTTTTGCCACAGACTTTGTCTGTGGTATCGAGGAGGCTGCGCTCCTCTATAAAGTTCCATTTGCTATCAACATCTGGCCTAACGCCCATTCTCCTTTCGAGTTCCATCATTTCGTTGTGGAATCTGTCTCTGTACTCCTCTTTTTCCAACAACTATACTTTCCTTTTGGCAAATGAACTTTCTTTCTGACAGGAACTCTACCTAGGCACATATCACATACTAGAAGCTTGTGTTGGGGGATGCATTCTTCACCTGGTATGATCTTAACGTCTCTAACCCACTTCCTGTCAGATTTGGTGATAAGGAAGTAGTCTATCTGGCTACTGGAGCCACCTGATTCATATGTTATCAGATGGCTCATCCTCTTCCTAAACATAGTATTACACACCACCATCCCTGTGGCAGTACAGTGCTCCAGTATGTATTCGCCTCCCAGGTTCCTACGGCCATAACCCTGTCCTCCGTGCACGCCCTCATATCCATCGGCACCTGCCCCGACATGTCCATTCAAGTCCCCTCCCACAATTACTGCCTCCCCTTCCTTGCATCCGACAACCACCCCTAGTAATTCATTCCAGAACCATTCTTTGACATCTCTAGCTAAGCCTACTTGGGGGGGGGGGGGGGGGGCATATGCTGATATAACATCTATGACTTTTATATCAACAGACTTACGTTTTCTTTGGTAGTTGTTTTTAGTCATGATTGGTATTTTTTGCCAACGTTGGAGGTCACTATCCCCAGGTATCCAGCTCCAGGCAACCCCGGGCAGTTGTCACCCAAAGGCCATCCCAAGAACTTAAATGGGGTGGAAGCTAGTGGCCTGAACACTACATCCTTGCCAGTAATAGCTAAGGTTAGGTAAGGCATATTCTGGTTAAATTTGAGTAGGTTAAAGTATATTCAAGCTAACCTGGCAGAAATTGGTAACGCTGCCTTTCGATACTTCCAATACAATACTGCTATTCTAAAAATGTCCTGTGTGTCGCCGCCTTTATATAATATTGGCTATATAAATGTGAAGAAAGGCAGTGTTAAGAAAAATGGAAATCTGCAGTAGACCTATTAGCCCCTTGATTTTGGCCCTGTCACTCTTTCAACTATGGGGGAGGCACTCGCTATAGGCAGTTATGCCTTTTGCCTCCCTCAATCACATAGAAGAGGAGAAAAAAAAAAAAAAAAAAAAAAAAAAAAAAAAACATACAAAGCACACCGCTTCTTCCCTACATCTCTATTAGTTCTTTCCCTATACTAAAAATATTTCCCACTACAACCTATATTATAGCTACCTAAAAGGGCTGGTCCTATCCAGAGTGAGGTTTAACATCCTCTACTCAACCTTAGCTGTTTCTGTCTATCCATTTTACTTCTGGGGGCAGGGGACTAGGAATCCTCCTCCCCTTGTATAATTCGCGACGAGACAGAGAAACAAGCGAGAGAACATGAAAGTGGTCCTGGACCCTGAGAATAGGAACTTTAAATGCTATTTTTGTACGGGCTTTGTCTCGTGTCGGCCACTCCCAGCAATGGGGTATGTGCCTGAGTATACAGTATACAGTACATACAACAATATCTCTCACTATACCCTATATACTTTACATATTATTTAACTTAGTTATCTATCTTTCTATCTACTCAGACACATTCCCCATTTTTGTTCTATTTATTTTCTTTTTAGCTGGGGGTGGCTGACTCGAGACAGGGACAACACAACAAAAATTAGTTATAACTACCTAAAAATATCTCTAACTACAGCGTAAACCCCCAAGTAAGGTAAAGATAGCTAACAAAGGAAAGATTAAACTATAAGGGCCAAATAATAGGACCTGGTAACTCTTACACTTATCATCATGGAAGCCCGTGAAGACAATGTTGAGGTATCCTGAGGACCTCTCACTGGATCGATCACTCTTCTGGTTGACCTGGTGTGTGGGGGGAGAATGTCATTATTAAGGGGGGGGGGGGGGGGGAATTTTGTTTTCTATTTTTCATTACTCTGTTTTTAGTTTGCTCCCTAGGCCTCTATCAAGCTTAAAAAAAATCCCCAAGACCCCATTTGAGATTGATTTATACACATTAATTTTTTTCTTTGTTTTTGCCAGACGCCGTAACTCCCAAGAACATTATGAACATTAGGCGTTTGTCACGAATCGCTAGGTCAAGTGGCCTGGGCTTGACATCTACCAATAACATTTTGACAGTAGGGCCTCGATCCGCCGACCCTTTGATCAGCAGCCGATGCCCTACTGACTATGCCACGGCTCGTACAATACAAACTATATAATTATCAAAGAACAAAAAAAAATGGAATTACACTTATTAAATCTATGACAAAAGATGAGACTGACCTTGTCAAGAAGAGAGTCGAGTTTGAATGACATACGGTTCTTGTGGCTCCGACTCATCCGTCCTCGCATGTAGTACAATGTACGCTGAAGGAACACCGGCTGAAATAGTACCAAACATACCAGTAATAAATTTATTGGCCAGAGGGCATGGATATATATGGATATATATTCCCATAGCCGGTTTTGACTTTACCTTTTTCATCATTCTTATTTCTAACTTTATTCCTGAGAGTGGTGAAGGCAGTGGGGCCATAATGGTGTGCCCCATGGTTCCCTAGTGTCTTACTCTCACAGTCCACTGGCACAAGTCGGCCTTTCTCTCTCTGGTAAGTAAGTAAGTAAGAGGTGCGGCGACCCCACCGCCCGCCACTTTGGTGGTGCAGTCAGCTTCTGGAACAGTGGACCACTGGTTCCTATCTTCAGAAAATTCCTGTGCTTGGTATGCTTCCAGCCAGGGCCACACTGGGGTAAATAAAATAACAAAATATTGGTGGAACTGCCATCCGGGTGAGGGCATGTCTGGGAGGCTGGAGGCAGTTTCTGCCGTGGCCATCCTTTTTTGGGCACTTCCTCTGGAAGCGGGGCATCAGATTGATGATGAGGGCATGGATTTCTGCACTTCTCACTGCAATGCCAGACATTAGAGGTGCAGTAGATCTGTGTCGCATGTATGTAAAAGAGTCTCTAACCTCACTGGTTACGATACTGCCACTGCGCAAAGCTAAATACTTCGGGGCTGTAAAGAGAGATGTTGAATGGTGATTTTACAATACAGGTATACAGTAACGGATTGTTCATGGGTAACCATGTTTACCTTCAGTTTTAGTGGATGCCCCCCTTAAATGTGTAAAATGGCGATAATAGCTCGGATTTAGAGAGTTTTTAAGAGTCGAAAAAGACAGTAACCTAATTTTGATATTTGTGTCGGGTTTTCTCGGTTTACAGACCCATAAAATCCGATTGATAGAAAACATAGTGGTTTTGAAAATCATAAAAACCCAGTAACCTAGATCTAGTTAATTGGATAAAAGACTAACCCTCACTTAGCACAGTTTAGTATATGTCCCTAGTACCCAGTACGTGGAATAAAAAGCTTAAACCCTCACCTAACATCTAGTATACCTACAGGTCTCCTTCGATTTAATATGGGTTATGGTCCTGAAAACCCGATCTTAAATTGAAAAATCATATAGCCCTAAAATTAATGGGGTAAATGGGGATGCATTCTCAGACCATCCAAAACCCAAACCCAAATACCTAAAAACCTATAATGATATCGTAAATCGAGGCATCAGATAGCAAGGGAGACCTGTATGTCCCTAGTACCTAGGGAGACGAAGGAAAATGGCGAGTATACAAATCGGTGCCGTCTATAGGAGAGTACAGCTCGGTCCCGCATAGTGCGAGAAATTGGTCGATACAGTGCGGTATGTGTGAATTCGCACTATGTGAACAATGTATCCTATGGGGAAAAACGTAATTGGTCGATCGGTTCTCCATATAGCACACATATCTTTCCTTATATCGTTATTTATACTGAAGAACAAATGTTAATGATAAATATAGCATATCAATGGTAAATTAGACCTTTCCTTACCTTAAATTCTACACTTGATATGATCACAAAACACAAACCCGAGAATGCGAGATAGTGCCACACAGTATGGGGTAAAAAATGTCTGACTGACCAGCCTCCCTCCGTGCCCAAGCTGCTCAAACACCAGTGATGCCACGAGTCAGGCAGGAAATTTATCGCACTGTACAAATTTTGGCCGCACTAATAGAAAACTCTCCGGATTTAACCCACATTGCATCCAACTCGCAATAAAAGATCGTATTCGCATTGGTTGATAATTTTGTGTTTAATATTTTCATTGCTCACACTAATCGAAATTCGCACTGTTTGAACTCGCATTATACGAGACCGAGCTGTATTGGCAACCTTGCTATGGAAATGACATTTAGTAGGCCTACCATATTTATTAATTAGGTTTTGCCGAGTTCTTTAGGCCTAGATTCCATCATTCCATATTTATCTTCAAATAATTCAAAACAAATTGTGATAAAATAGTAATTTAAACTACCATTTTTACTGTAAATTTTGGATTACCAGTAGGCTACTTACACTGAGCACATTTCTGGATCTAAGGTAGCGGTAGATCTGTGTTGGTTCTGTAAAATAAGAAAAAAATAAATTAATTAATTGGTCTAGGCCTATACTTATGGTGGAGGGTTGATCCTAGTTTCCTTAGCCCACCGGTATATATATTGTCACCATTTTCAACCAATAGGCTATATTAATAATTAAAGTTCACAAATGGACCTTGGTTTGGTAAATTGATATAAGTTCTGAAGTGAAAAATATAGCGTAATATCATAGATTCCTAGGCTTAGCCGGCCTAGTAAATATATGATGGTAGGATACAAATTTATCACCTCCATATTTTCGCTGTGAACGCAATTTCCGGTACTCCTACCTGATTACGTGCGTTACATAACATTAGGCTAGCCTAAACTAACCTAACTTCTAAAGGATGATGACCTCTTTCAGGAAGGATGCAGTATCCGGGCATGCCGCGTAAGCTACGGTTGTCATGTTTACATAGGTCGTGCGCTCACGGTTAAGTTCCCATCTATTTTTTCGTTATTTGCCCCCTGCTGCCGCTGGATAGGCAATATGATGATGCCATAAAGACATGGGGGGGGGGGGGGTCAGGGAGGGGGGCAAAGCCCCCTCTCAAGTCTCAACTCATAGATACTCCTTGCTGGCAATATATATTATAAGTCATAGGGGTGAGGGGGCAATGCCCCCCCCTCACCCCCTATGATTGTATCCTATCACCCCCTATGATTGTATGATCGCGAGCGATCATGCGCCGATGTGATTGATGTAAACAAGGCGGGTGGTACGCCCGAATACTACATCCTTACCACTCTTTCTTAAGATTTAACCAAATTATGTCCTAGGTTAGGCTAGACTGAATAAACTAACTGACAATGGCCAAGAGTCCAAGACAAGCCATACTTTCAAATGCCTGTAGGAATAATTCATGGTCAGCCTGAACCTCCGTGGACCCCTTATCTCCTCCTGGACCTTCCTTCTTCTTCTGTGGCATGTTATATAGATGTTAAATGGCCGTGTTGTTCTCCTACAGTGATATATATACGGCCCCCGATCACTGCCACAACAACCACCAACACGGCTTTGTTTACCGCGTACACTCAGGGTTACCAACGCAAATCACCAAAGAGCGCTAGATCCATTTTCAAAACCCGCTCGATAGTCAATAACTGTAAGATATCGGTAGAATAATACCCCAATCTCTAGAATATCGCTCAAAATGAATTAAATCATCAGAATATCGCTCAAAGCTAGGTCGCTAGGAGTAAAATTGTTCCGCTAAGTAAAACTAAATACCACTGGATCTAGCGTAAAAGCTGGTACGTTGGCAACACTGCGTACAGGAAAACTCGCCCGGAAAACCTTATAGGTAGCATGGTGCCAATTCGGGTTACATCGGCGCCATAATGTTTACCAGATTACAAGTTTCATCCGTTTCCCAATGTTGTACGCGCCTATTTTGCACTATATATTATAATTGTATTATATATCATGCATTAAAAGGTTTGTCGCATATCCAACGAATGTAATTTCAGACGGTTTACAAAGTAAGGTTACAGCATGGCGGATTAGTGTAAAGCAATTTGGAATAAATTTCCTATAGACGACTGAACTGCCATTCTCAATAGCTGTACTCAATATAAGGACTATACTTTGAATCTTCCGATATTTTATCAATGAACAAAGATTTCTTAGTGCAAGGCTAGCATTCATAGTTCATACATCATATATAATATTAGCAGAATAAAAATAGATTATGAACACTTTTTCATTAATCAGTAATAGGGATGGGTTACATTTGCATCAATGTTCTAATGACATTCATATTTTAGTAATAATTACACAGTTATCAGTATATCACTAGAGTTTTGGAAGAAAATAGTTAGTTTGTATCTACTCTAATAGTTAAACTAGATCTTTTAGACAGGTTTATCATGCAATATGGCAACTCATAATAAGTGTCCGTAAATTGAGATGAGGCCATTGACCTTTGGAGTGACACATGACATACGATATGCACAAACTTCCCGCGTTTTTCTGATTTAAATTTATATCTGGGAATTGGAGGGAAGAATAAGGGGATATAATAGAGAAGCACACTATAACATACAAAATTATAGAGCATCGTAGGATAAAATACACCTGAAATGGGAATAACTAAGGAAGAATATAGATATGAAGGATATAGGATACATTATAGATTTCATACTCTCTCTGAGTATAGGCTAATATATCCTCCCTGATTAACTCTTTGAAGATTATGCCCTATTATGACAGGTTATTTTGGCTATCATTAGACGATGTTATACAGCTTAGGAAGGATCTGTGGGAATTATAAGGGTAAAGACTATCTCAACTCTCTGACTTCCATTATTCCATAGCTTATTGTGGTGTAATTTGATTGATGTTGGGTATTTTTAGGTATTTGTAAAGAGCCTAGGGAGGGGAGTTTTTGGCGGGAAAAGGGAAACGTCAGTCAAGTCGGCAGGCACTCGGGGGAGGACCTTTTTGTGCAGGTTGTAGGGAGCTCTAGTCTTATTTTCTTGAGTTTAATGTTCCAGTGGTGGATGAATTGATTGTGCCAAGTTAAGGTTAATGGCTGCAGTTTCTGGAGTGCTGATGGCGCTTGGATGGGGAACCACTTAGCCTAGCCTAGCCCTGGAGATATATTCAGTGCTGCATCTAACACAGGGACATTCTCACCGTGAGGTAAGGGTGCTTACGTTTTGTATTTTTACCACAGACAGTTTATTCTGGCTATCATTAGACAATTTGATACAGTTTAGGAAGGATATCTGTGGGTTATAGCTAGGGTAAAGACTCAACTCTCCGACTTCAATATAGCCTATATAGCAATTACCCTCCCTAATCTGAATAAAATTGTCTAATAATAACCAGAAAACAGAAAATAAATGCGTACACAGATCTTAATTGAAAGGGTTAAATGCAGAATGAAGTGCAGGGGAGGAGGGTTGTAGGAAATAGGCTACACTGCATGATAAGGAATAGTTTGGTGAGCATGGAAGTAAAGAATTGCATGGTCGTGTGGTGATCCCAGCATTGACGTATGGGAGTGAAGCATGGACTTTACTGGTTTTGAACCCTGGTCAGTAGCCTATAGGCTTACTAAACTCGAACGCTAACCACTGTACTAGCTAGCCTACTACCTCGGACGTACTGTACAATAGAATAGCAACTTTAATTCTTCTTGAAAGAACCAGGTGATATAGTCTCATGGTAGCTGCATGATTCACGTGGTGGGTAATAATAATAATCATAATAATAATATTTATTCAGTTAGCAATTTACAGAGTTGGTACCACATAGTATGTTACAAATATGACATGTACCAGCCTTGCATAATTCCAACTAAGGATATCCCAATAAGGCCGTTAGGCGTATTTCCATTGGGGTCCTTTATTAGACTTCTCCACCAATGACTATTTTATGCTATCTCAGACATCAACTCTGGTAGTTTTGTGGTTGTGGGATTTTTGCAGGTACAGGTGCTTTCTTGTTCTCTTCAACTGCTGTTTCACCTCCTCAGTCCACCATGTTCTTTTTTCTCACTCCCTCTTTACCTACTTATTTTTTTTTTATTCCAACTACTCCCTCTCGGGCATAGACCGAGAGCTGGCCTGTACATCCAACCGCTCAACACGGTGCAGCCCGTGAGGTCTTGTACCAGTCTATGGAGTGAGACATGTGAAGCACTTAGAGCTCCACTAACGGCTTGAAGCAGCCCCATCTCTGAAGCTGCTTCACCTTTTGTGCTTGACCCCTTAGACTGACCCTCACTCTCAGAACGTCACCTATTGAACAGTTAACTCACTAGGCATTGCCCCCCTGTAGCATTTTGAATATTTGTTTTTTTGTTTTGTTTGTATTTGTTTTGTAGATGTTTAGGTGACAATCACCACGGTCGATCTGGGGATCCGCCGCTAATGAGCTCGTCCTGGAATCTTTACGACTCCAGGACTGAACATGCCATTTTTATCGGCAATAGCTCAGAGAAGAGTGTTGAGAGGGGAGAAAGGGTGTTGGAGAGAGACGAAGGTGTTGGAGTGGCTTTGTTATGTGTGTTTTGTCTGTATACGTCGTCAGGATGTCCCCTGACTGGGTGCAAGCATGTGAAACATGCTAGGACGTACTACCGCACCCACTAAATGTCCGCCGAGGCAGGGATTCGATCCCGGGTCTATCAGATTCACACGCGAGCGTGCTCACCACTTGACCACCACGGCCCTCCCAATAATATGGAAATATTCATAAAGTGCTATCTAATCTGGGCATTTCGGTGGGCTTTGTGGTAATGCACCGATATACTAGGTACAGCACAAATTCATCCCAATAATATCTTCCCATTGATACATCGGGATTCAAACCCTGGATCATTGGATTACCAGTCCAGTCACCAGTGGCAAGATCACTCCACCACACCTCCCCTACATCTACTGTATATCTATCTATTGCCTGATGCCGTGATCCCCGAAGGGATAGCCACAAACAAACCGCCCCCATGCACCTCTGTCTCCAGTCAGTTGACGCCCCTCCTCCCAACCAGCACCGCCTTCATCCATATACTTCTTCACTCCATCCTTCCACCTCTCTTTTGATTTACGGTACCTCTCCCTCTCTGTCCTGCATACAGGATGCTTCGACGGTGCTATTTGGACGATTCGACGGTACCGTCGAAACGTCTTATAGCCTAAACATTTATTTATTTATTTTTGTACTATGTAGTCTATTTTTAAACTGTATTTGTTGACTACTTATAATATTTTTATGTTTAATATAGATGTGTTAATTGCAACTATACAGTATATCTATTGTTATACCAGGTTTTTACTGGGGTTGTATTGACTAATAGGTAGGTTCTTACTCGACTGGAGAAGTTTACATATTGAAACATTATGAATATGTATTTAGTCCTATTCCTCTTCATTCAGACTTTGCTGCAGAATCGAGAAACAATTTCGAAACGGTTAAACCTTCGAATTAAGGCTTCGATGGTTCTAATTCTGTACACATACAAATAGAACATAATATGACCCAAAGTTAATAAACACAAAATGCCAAATTATATGTATTACACAGGGCTTCAAACTTTCACTATTCATAACCCAAACCAAACGAGTTGTGACATTAAAGTTGAATTGTCTATCATTCGACGATAATAAACAGTTTAGGAAGGAATTGTGGAACTTTCTTAATTATTATAAAAATCTGAAAATAGCCCTTAATTAGCATGAGACATGAACTCCAAGAGGTTGAACAGTACGACAATTAGATGGTTCGCCGGTATTATTGGACGATTCGATGGTTCTGACAGAGACATTTCGACGATCGCGAGATTGGACATTTCGACGGCATCATCGAATAGTCCTGTTACCTCTGTCCTTCCACCTCGCTCTCGTACATCCTCTTAGTCATTCTCTCGCTTCCCATACGTTCGATATGGCCGAACCATCTCAAGGTGTTCCTTTTCACACTTTCCAGCACATCTACTACCTCCACACCACACCTCCTTCTTACTTCCTCATTCGTCTGTCTATCCCTGCATGTAACTCCGCAGGCACTTCTCAAGTAATTAACTCATTATCTATACTACATCTATCTATCTATTGCCAGACGTCATGATCCCCGAAGTGGTGGCCAAGAATGAAGCGTCCCCATGCACCTCTGTCCCCAATCAGTCGACGCCCCTCCTCTCATCCAACACAGCTGCTTTCACACATATGACTATTATGCAGTGTGTAAAGCTTCGAGAGAGAAAGCTAATTAATATAAACACCATATGAGGAGCATTTTATTGACATTTCACAGATAGCGTCTTGAGAATTCTTGCCTTTTTGTTTTTTTTCTTTTTTGCCAGACGCCATATTTCCCGAGAAGGGGTGGCCATGAACATAAGGCGTTTGTCACGAATCGCTAGGTCAAGTTGCCCGGGCTTGACATCTACCAATAACATTTTGACAGTGAAGGCTCGATCCACCGACCCTTTGATCAGCAACCGACGCTCTACTGACTATGCCATGGCTCTCCTTCTTAGTCATAGAAAACAAATCAGTAAATAAAACTCAGTTGGGAGGAATACATTTATTTACATATTGGTCACACAGGGTAAAAAGGTTAGGTTATAATTAATATAAAATTTAAATAGAGATACAGTATATAGATTTGGAATATGTACACTTTCATAATGGAATGCCAGTTTCACACCAGCGTTTTTTCCGGCAATTTTCAACGAACAAATTTTTTTCACATAATATTTTGGAGCTCTTTGTTGTTGTTCTAAGGGTTGTGATGTACAATGTACACAGAGTAGGAATCTCCAGATATTTGCACGGGCTTTATTAGCGTTTGGACAGCTTTTGTATGTTTTTTTTTTGTATTGAATGAGTGTAGAGAGGGGAGAAGGGGTGTTGGAGAGAGAGGAAGCTGTTGGAGTGGCTTTTAACATTGGAATAGGAAACTAGACCGAAGGTTGTTGTTGTAGTTCCCCAGGCTGTCTGGCCGAACAGTCCCGTGTCCGGTTGACCGAAGCCGCTCCAGATACTCGGGCCCCGAAAGGGGCCATGGCGAGATGAGATCTGTCTCTGAGAGGGCAGCAGGGGAGGGGATCATCAGCCCACAGGATTGTACCCCCGGGCCAATGCCCCCACCGTCCGCAGCCCCCCTTGCAGTGCCACCCAGTCGGGCGATCTCGCCAGCACCTAGAAGGAAAAGTAGTGCAGGAAAAGAGACAGACAGAAATGGCTTAGGTTGGGTAGGTGATGTTAGGTGGCTGATTTCTGATATAGCTTAAATTTCGAAGATGCCAGACAATAATTGCCCGTAAAAATTGCCGGAAAAAGAGCTTGTGTGACGCCACCTTAAAAAACAACAACAACAACACTCGACACATCAATACACATCATCACATCAATTGCTGAGGGGCACAGGGCCTTGGGTGGGGCTTTGGTTTCCCGGGCGTTTCCGCACCCTCCTCAGCTCCCTGCCTTGGAGTGGCTTCGGTCACCCAGGCTTTGTTAGTGGTAAGCAGGGAGAATTTTGTGGGGGCGCTCGTTTATGGCCTTGGCCTTGCTCGAGACCTTGGGGCTGTTCGGCCAGACAGCCTGGGGAACAACAACAACAACACATCAATACATAGATAGGCTAGAGATTCTATAGTAACAGAGATCAGCCAACCTCCGCCATCTTGGTGTCACTCCTGACATTTTCTTCTCTTTCAGCTCAAATATCTCTCTACTCATTATATATAATCTAATTTATGAATTTCACTCCCAACACCAAACACCTTCCAATGAAATTAATGAAAGCATGTGATCCTCCCGGGATTCGAACCTGAGTTACCACATACAGATCCTAAACACACTAACCATTACACCACCAAGACAGTTAAAGGTTAAGTACATGACTATGAATATATATCAATTAATCGAATACTGGATATCAATCTAATCATGTACTCAGACCCAACTGCACACTGAATAGCATAATAATATTTAGGGATACTGATATATGATATATAGTTTGGTCTTTGGATATACATACCATTGCAGTTTTGTTTTTAACCCTCTCACGTTCTTGACACAATTTTGAGCCTATTAGGGATACTTTAAATCCTTTGTTACCATCGGGGGTATTTAGAAACCTTTAGTTTAGTTACTTTAACCTCTGCAGTTGTCTTTGAGTTAGCTGTGGGCAGAAAACTAATTTTGGAGAGGTAATTATAAGAGTGAGAGAACTCTATTTCTTATTGCTAATCTGGCAACCTCTGCGTCATATGGTCGTGAGAGGGTTAACAGCAAATATATTGTAGTCCCTTGATTAACAGGGCTAGGGGATGTCCTTGTTACAGGGACTTTACTGAACATTTGCTACGAATCGCTAGACCTGAGTGTCTAAACTCTTGACTTCTACCAATGGCACAGGGTGGGATCCAACTGCTGACCCTTTGATCAGCAGTAAGACGCGCTATAGGGCTCCTTCACTATCCGATGCCCCAATTTATTATAGGTTTTTAGGTGTTTGGGTTAGGGTTTTGGCTGATCAGAGAAGGCATCCCCATTTAGACCATTAATTTTAGGGTTTGCTATACGATATCTCTACTTAAGATCGGGTTTTCAGGAACGTAACCCAATCGTAAATCGAGGGAGACCTGTACCGACCATGCCACGGCCCGCGTTGTTTGATAATAAAGTCACCAAAATGGCGTCCAAAGAAAAGGATGACCACTCTCTCTTAATAATGGATCTCTAAAATAAGCCACTTGTCCTGCACTGTTATAATTCAAGGCTATAAAAAGGGTATACAAAAATAATTGGTTATATTGATGAACAGTGGCACTAATAAGTCATGTCTCAGCTGTCTTTACGTTTGGCTCGCTCTGTGATGTATAATTGTCTGTCAGATGTTGAAAAAGGTGCGTAAGTGTATGAACATGGTTGTATATCTCACTCAAAAAGAAGAAATCATGTGTAAATATTTCTGATACCAATTATTGATCAAAACATAATTGGTGCCGAGACATCACTTATTAGGCTGACTGTACACCCTATGAGGTGGTTTTGTGTTATTTTATTTCAAAGTTTCATTTGATTAAAGCGTTGGTTTGCACATAGTGATTTTGATTAGTTCTTTTGCCTTTATATTGTATTATCATCGTTTTGGTTTGTTTATTTTGCAACTTTTATATTATTATATTGATGGTGATTTACTTTTCTATCTATCTATCTATCTATTGCCTGACGCCGTGATCCCCGAAGGGGTGGCCACGAACGAACCGCCCCCATGCACCTCTGTCCCCAGTCAGTCGACGCCCCTCCCCCCAACCAGCACCGCCTTCGTTCATGTACTTCCTCACTCCATCCTTCCACCTCTCCCTCTCTGTCCCTCCACCTCGCTCTCGTACACCCTCTTAGTCATTCTCTCGCTTTCCATACGTTCCATATGGCCGAACCATCTCAAGTTGTTCCTTTTCACACTTTCCAGCACATCTACCTCCACACCACACCTCCTTCTTACTTCCTCATTAGTCTGTCTATCCCTCCATGTAACTCTGCATGCACTCCTTAAGTAATTCATTTCCACTGCTCTCACTCATTGCTATCCTTGTTTTAAATGGGTTTATTACCACCAATATACCTTTATAGGGGGTACAGTATTATGGACACTTCAAATACCCTTTTCATACCATTTTTATTTACAGTGTTCACTGTCATGTATGTATGTATGTATGTATGTATGTATATACCCAGGCAATTACCCAATAGCTGGGGGTGGCCGACATGAGACAGAGCCCGAACAGAAACAACATTTAAAGTTCCAATTCTTAGGGTCCGGGACCACCTTCGCGTTCCCTCGCCCCTTTCTCCGTCTCGTCTAGTAGGTAAAGTTTACAAGGGGGGGGAGGATTCCTAGCCTCCCGCTCACACTTTCATAACGTAAACAAAACACAATTGACCACTTGAGAGTTTCAGGCTATAAGGAAGTTGGAGTCGTAAACATTGATATTAAATTTTTTGCTGTATGATCAGGCCGAGCTTAAACAGAAATGCAATAATAGTAATGTAGGTTTCTGATGGATAGAAAATGTATTGAATTTATGTGATTATAAATGGACTACAACCATATTTTAGCTGGTAATTCTACTAACCTTCAATATCTTACGGCTCCAACTTCCTTATAGCTCGAAACTCGTAAGTGATCAATTGACCACAGCATAAATAAGACACTTGTATTATATAAGACCCAGAGACCAGGGATCACAAAGGGCACTCCAGCACTCCCCCGACCTCACAGAGAAGTTCCGGGGCTGAAAAGACGTCTCAGGTACAGAAGGGGTACGGTCGCGCTAATAAGTCATGTCCCAGCTGTCATTACGTTTGGCTTGCTCTGTGCTGTATTAATGTCTGTCAGATGTAGAATAGGGTGGGTAAGTGTAGAATCATGTTTGTATATTTCACTCAATAGGAAGAAATGAAGCTTAGATATTACTAATGCCAATTATTGATCAAAACATACTTGGTGCCGAGACATTACTTATTAGCGCGACTGTACAGAAGGGGTACATATTATATATCTCAAGTCACTTATTATTTATCATTATATTAAACAGATTAATTTAACTTGCTCATGTAGTAGTGTACACCTTATGTGGTGGATTGTGTTCTTTTATTTCATACATTCTATTTTAGTAAGCGTTGTTTCCACATAGTGATTTTGATAAGTTAATTTTACTTTGTATTGTCTTTGTCCCAGTTTTGGTTTGTTTTGTTTGCAAGTTTTACATTTTAAAATATAGACACTTTCATTCTTCTGATAGCGAAGACACTAAGACAGTATTATTAGCACACAATATTGTACAGTTTAACCTATTGCCCATGCTGTCTGCCATTTCCGAGGTACAGAACAATAACATTAAATTCGGTATTACACGAGCACTTTAGCGGCGGATGTATCGGAGGCACAGTATCCGATAGTCCCAATAAAATGCTAAAGCGTGTCATAATCGTTAAGAGGTTAAAGTAGGCCTCAAGATAGTAACTTTAAATTAGAATCAAATTTATCACAATGAATCACAAGGCTGGCACCAATTATTTTCCTAAGCTTAAATCTTCCTTGATTCAATATAAAACCCTGTCAAGTGAGGCGGCTCAGAATAGGGCTGCCTGGAGCACCGCCATTAGGACATGACACCGTAACCGCACTCCATGTGGAGCACTCAATCTTTAAATTTATGAATGTATGTATGCATGTACTCAACGAGACAGAGAAATGGGCAAGGGAGTGCGAAAGTGGTCCCAGAACCCAAGAATTTTAACTTTAAAGGTTTCTGTTCAGGCTCTGTCTTGAGACGACCACCCCCAGCAATGGGGGTACGTGCCTGCCTGAGTACATGTACTGTATATATGTACATTATATGTGTGCTTAATTATATTAAAATCCAACTTATCACACTAATCAGGTAGCCGGCACTGATTTCTTCCTAAGCTTAAAGCCTATGTTGTATATGTGATCAAATGAAAATCCGATTCAGCACCGATTTCTTCGTAAGCATAGAGTCTTTCTCGCATATGTGTTAAATTAGAATTGTGCTAAATTAGTATCCAGCTTATCACAATGATTGGGTAGCCAGCACCGATATATTCCTAAGCTTAAAGCCTCCAATGCATATGTGATTAATAAGAATTCAGTTTATCACAATGATTAGGTAGCCAGCACTGATATATTCATAAGCTTAAAGCATTCACTGTATATGTGATTAAATTATAATCCAAATTTTCACATTAATTAATCACGTGGCTGCGACAGACTTCTTCCTAAGCTTAAAATCTCCCTTCTTTATGTCTGCCAGGAGGCGGTCGACCAGGCAGCCTCCGGTGTCTTCAGGCGGGGGTAGTGTCGCACCCCTCCGTCTCACAGGGATCCCGGCCGCCTCCGCCTTCGCTCGTTCCTCTTCTTGACGCTTACGTTCCGCCTCCATCCGCTTCTTCCGCTCGTCTCGTTTCCGTCGAGCTTCGTTGTCCTGGGAGGAGGTTATAGGGCTATATTCTAATGCAAGCCATACATATTCTCTCATCAATTGAAATTAGCAGCTTATTAGCTCATAACAACCTTCTCCTCATGGATGCTCCTTATTTGTTGAAGATTCTTCCATCTTTTTGGACAATACAAGCAGTTTATCAATGAGCTCCCAACACAACTTCACACACCACCAAACAATATAGACTACAAATATTAATTCATAATCATGAGGATTGCTGCCAAACTAATTCAAACAAATGATGATCAATGTCAAAACACTGTAGCCTACTGTACAGAGTGACCCCCCAAAAAATCCCACATTTCAAAGGTAATTGAAACAAAAAGGGTTAAAGATAATCAAAATATTATTTGCACACATGAAACTTCATTCAATGCAGTTTTTATTCATAATGTTTTAAAGATGACTTCCTCCAAATGGTGGCCGTCATTGTCTATACACGCTTGGAGGCGATTTCTGAAGGCTGCCATGGCTCGACGGGTCATGTCGGGTGGAACAGCGGCTATCTCCTGCTGAATAGCAACCTTAAGGGCTTCAAGAGTTTGGGGTCGATGAGTATCTATCTATCTATCTATTGCCTGACGCCGTGATCCCCGAAGGGGTGGCCACGAACGATTTAAGGTAGCCCCACAGAAAAAAATTCACAAGGGGCGAGGTCAGGGGAACGGGCCGGCCACCCAACATCACCACGCAACAAGATCACCCGATCCGGAAACATTTCCCTAAGCACTTGCAATGATCGATGTGTGGTTTCAGCAAGATGGAGCTACGGCACACACAGCTCGACGATCATTGCAAGTGCTTAGGGAAATGTTTCCCTTAATCACGGGTGTATACTCATCGACCCCAAACTCTTGAAGCCCTTAAGGTTGCTATTCAGCAGGAGATAGCCGCTGTTCCACCCGACATGACCTGTCGAGCCATGGCAGCCTTCAGAAATCGCCTCCAAACATGTATAGACAATGATAGCCACCATTTGGAGGATGTCATCTTTAAAACATTATGAATAAAAACTGTATTGAATGAAGTTTCATGTGTGCAAATAATATTTTGATTATCTTTAACCATTTTTGTTTCATTTACCTTTGAAATGTGGGAAGTTTTTATGGGTCACCCTGTATATTGATTATGCGGTTTTATTACCACCATGCACTCCCTGCTCAAGAGCTGGGCTAGGGTGGGTGCCCTGAAGATCAGGGACTTCAGTGAACAGTTACCACAGATTGCTAGACCGCACCGTCCACCAACAACACTGTCCTCTGCCAAATAGCACACTGGCCGGCCTGAGACTCCAACCATCAACCTCACAGTTTGCAGGCCAGTGCTCTACCAACCGTGCTATGGCGTGTGGCTATTAATGAAGATACTAATTAAGTCACCTGGCAAGCATTGTGAACTTTAAATGTGAGACTATAAAAAATAGCAATGCAATCCTCCAAGTAGAAGTTGGTGTCAGCCTCACAGAAGACGCATCAATTTTTACAGTGAAAGAATCTAAAATGACAATGCTATATACAGTAGTCAAAATATAATAATAAAAAGCTTCCCACCTTGCGTGCGTCGTGGACCTTAGACGTAAGTGTGTGGAAGATGGCCATACAATCCTCCAAGCGGAACTTGCTCTCGTCCTCACAGAAGTACTGGGCCAGTTTGACTCGGGAGCGTTCCACCTCCCTCACACTCTGCTCTAGGTCACAGACTACCTCGCCTCCCTTTACCGTGAATGCTGAGAACATGGAGATGATATTACATTAACTTTTATTATATCTCTATATAGCACACATATACTCTCTCTCTCTCTCTCTCTCTTTTTATTTTATTTTTTTGCCAGACGCCGTAATTCCCGAGAAGGGGTGGCCATGATCATTATAGGCGATTGTCACGAATCGCTAGGCCAAATTGCCCGGGCTTGACATCTACCAATAACATTTTGACAGTGAGGGTTTGATCCGCCAACCCTTTGATCAGCAGCCGACGCTCTACTGACTATGCCACGGCTCTGTTTTTCACACATACTGTATATTCATAGGCCTAATCATGTAAGCCTTAATTAAATTAACAATCTCTCTCTCTCTCTCTCTACACACACATATACACACACTCTGCAATTCACAGCCTTGCAACCTTTCATTGTGAATTCTACAAAATAAGTATATTAAGGTCATACAGTATTCTTAAACAATTCATTCCATTTGCAGCACTAATAAAGGATCTCTCTCTCTCTCTCTACTAACCTGAGAAGTGTTGAACCAGATCCTCTGGTGCATTCTCCAGTGTCTTGGATAACTTGGTCAATCCGCCTCGTAGCGTACTAACCTCTCCACCCAAACCCTCCACCGATAATCTGCAACGGGGGAAGCGTATCGATCGGCATTGGTACAAGTTAAAAAGGCAGATCCATTTGCTAATAAAATATATGAAACTCGACAACTTAACCGAAATGCCTGCTGAACACAGTACAGTACATACATACATTACACTGCCGAGATGTTTTGGATTCTCTGAACAAAAAATTGAGCAAGATCAAATGTTTGTAATTAATGAATATAAGATATTTAACTAACCTTGCCACCCCATTCATGTCCCCCAACTCCTTAACAAAGTCCAGAATATCCAGATCTTTATCCTGGACGCTCTGTACAATATAGTGTAGTAACGTCACCCCCGGCTGGTTGGCTCGGGTCTCCCACACCTTGGAGATGGTCGATAGTCGGAACCCCAGAGCGTTCCCTGCGTAGCTGCCCTGAGGGGAGGGAGATACAGATGTATACAGTTAATAGATGTACGTCTCCCTAGATTTACAATTGGGTTACGTTCCTGAAAACTCGATCTTAAATAGAATAATTGTATAGCGAACCCTAAAATTACTGGGGGGAAATGGGGATGCGTTCTTGGACCAGCCAAACCCCAAACTCAAACGCCTATAATTTCTATAATAATATCGTAAATCGGGGCATTGGATAGTGAGGGAGACCCTGTAGTGATAAATAAATAGATACAGGTCTCCCTCACTATCCGATGCCCAGTGGATAGTCGGAACCCAAGAGCATTCCCTGCGTAGCTGCCCTGCGGGGAGGAGGGTACATAGATGGATTAAATTGATGATACAGTAGATAGATGAAGTGATAAATAAGATAAGATATACTTTATTGTCAAATTGCATACATATCTATCTATCTATCTATCTATCTATTGCCTGACGCCGTGATCCCCGAAGGGTTGGCCACGAACGAATCGCCCCCATGCACCTCTGTCCCCAGTCAGTCGATGCCCTTCCTCCCAACCAGCACCGCCTTCATCCATATACTTCCTCACTCTATCTTTCCACCTCTCTTTCGGTTTACCTCTCCCTCTCTGTCCTTCCACCTCGCTCTAGTAGCTCTATGTAGTGGAATCGTGATGGGTAATTACAGATTCATCCGCCTTAATAAATATTCTCTCTCTATCTCTATGTCTCTCTCACTCTCACTCTCTCTGTAACATAAGAAAACGGGAGTCTGCATAGAGCCGATTGGCCCATACACGGCAGATCCCTTTCAAACCCAACCTACCGTATTAATAAAGTTTCCAAGAGTAAGGATGTAGGAGAAGAAGTTCTTGATGCTGGCGCTGTTAATGATCTTGTCGCAGGTTGACAAGAGGGAGCGCAGTTGTGGCCGCAAGCTCTCCGCCGCGGGTTGTAGATCTTCCATCTACCGGTAGAATAAATAGATAAGTGTTATGGTGACCAGTCAACTCAACCAGTAGACCATTTCAACCAGTAGCTCTCAACCAGTACCAAATCAACCAATACGGTTAGGTTAGGTTAGTACTATATTTTGGCACTGGTTTGGTTGGTCTGGATTAATTTGGCACTGGTTGAGAGCTTATGGTTGAAATGGTCTACTGGTTGAGATGACATGGAACCAAGTGTTACATATAGATAAGTATAATCTAATATATTTCTTTCACACCAAACACTTCCCAATGAAATTAATGAAAGCATGTGATCCTCCCGGGATTCATAGGCCTCCTCCAAGTCCATAAAGGCAGCATACAACTTTTGTCCCTTCTTCAGATATTTCTCCACAACACATTTCAATACACCTTTCTGATTACTAGACGTCCCTCCTAAGCTGCATAAAATTGCCTAATAAGAGCCAAAATATAATGAAAAGGATGTGGCAGGTACTGAAGGGGTTTAAGACAATAACACATTTCAAAGGAGCACTAACCTGTATCATCCCATCAATACAGATCTGGAACTGGTTGACTTCCACCAAGTGATGATAGAACTTCTCCGCGTTCCCTAACTTCTTGGGATCACCTTGGTACTCCTTGATCATTGTCACCTGAAGAAGGGTGGTAAGTTACCGATTAGCATATTTGTTTTAGCTTGTTCCCTAGACTTCCATCAAGTTTAATCTAATTTATTAATTTCACTCCCAACACCAAACACCTCCCAATGAAATAATGAAAGTATGTGATCCTACCGGGGTTCGAACATGGTCTACCACATAATGAAAGTATGTGATCCTACCGGGGTTCGAACATGGTCTACCACATAATGAAAGTATGTGATCCTACCGGGGTTCGAACATGGTCTACCACATAATGAAAGTATGTGATCCTACCGGGGTTCGAACATGGTCTACCACATAATGAAAGTATGTGATCCTACCGGGGTTCGAACATGGTCTACCACATAATGATAATCGTGTTCTTTTATTTAATAATTTTCATTTTAGTAAACGTTGTTTCCACATAGCGATTTTGATAATTTAATTTGACTTTATATTGTCCTTGTCCCAATTTTGGTTTGTTTAGTTTGCAAGTTTTACATTTTAATTAAACACTCTAACCATTATACCATCAATAAGTACAGCACATGACCACAAATGATTTCCATTAATTGAATACCAGTACTGGATATTAATCTAATCATGCACTGTGCCCAACTGCACTATGAATAGCCTAATACTTAAGCGAAAGGAAAGAACATTTTATGGGGCACAGATCACATAGGACCGACCTCGCTACAAAATATTCTTGAACCTATTGATGATTTAATTAGCACACCTATTTGTCCAAAAGAGAGAGTGTTATTACCTCTGAGTCGTCCGGCATTATCCGAAGGAACCCCCAGAGCCGCTCACTACCGATCTGACTACTCTTACAGTCCCGGATGCTTTAAAGGGACAATTTATATTTAATTATATATTAATTATATTTATTTTCCTCCCTAGACCTCCATCAAGCTTACTGATATATACTGAGATATATATATATACTGAGATATACTGAAAAAGAAATTTTTTTTTTTTTTAAATTGTTACACCTATTAGTCCAAGAGAGAATTTTTTTTACCTCCGAGTCGTCCGGCATTATCCTAAGGAACCCCCGGAGTCGCTCACTGCCGATCTGACTACTCTTACAGTCCCGGATCATTCCTACGATCTCTGCGTGGGGGACCTTGAACTGCTTTAGGAAGATGTTTACGTTGAGGGACTTTTTGGAATCGAGGAGAGTCACTTCGCTGGATAGTTTCTTCTTGGCCGGTCCGCTGGTGGTGGTGGTGGAGGGGGCTGGTCGAGTCACCTGCGAGGAGACACATATTATATTGATGGAATTATACTCAGAAAAGTGGCACTATTCAAGAGACTGTGTTAGGCCTTTAATGTTTACTAAATAGTAACTAATGCAGAGATAAATATTTTGACTACATTTATACTATGGAAACAGATTAACTTGCTCATGTAGTAAGGTACAACCTATGTGGTGGATTGTGTTCTTTCATTTCAAAATTTTTATTTTAGTAAGCGTTATTTCTACATAGCGATTTTAATAAGTTATTTTACCTTTATCTTGTATCGTCCCAATTTTGGTTTGTTTAGTTTTACATTTTAAATTATACTACCGTACTGTATTATGTTAAATAGGTTGGTATTATATAGTGAATGTAATAAATACCTGACAGAATAGCTGCTCAATCTGGGAATAGTCGAGGTTTGGCGGTGGTGATACATTGAGGTCCGTATGTATGCCGCGCCAGAGGGAGTTGGTGGTGATGGTGTTGCCGGAGACCTTGGACCAGTTGACGCGCTTCATCTTAGTGCTTGGTTGAGGTCCGCTCCAGCCTATTGGTCCGGTAGCTCTGATGCCTAGTGGTGGAGGGGGGATAGGTCCACCTCTACCACCACCAGGGAAGGGGGGAGGAGGAGGGGGACCCATACCAGGGAAGGGGGGTGGAGGGGGAGGACCACCCATGCCAGGGAAGGGGGGAGGCGGGGGAGGACCCCCCATGCCAGGAAGAGGGGGTGGAGGGGGAGGGGGGCCACCCATACCAGGGAGGGGGGGAGGAGGAGGGGGCCTACCCATACCAGGGAGAGGGGGAGGGGGAGGAACTCCTGGTAATGGTGGAGGTGGAGGGATTCCCGAACCAGGAGGTGGAGGAGGAGGTGGAGGGATAAAACTACCAGGTAATGGTGGAGGCGGAGGAATACCACTAGCCGGAGGAAGTGGAGGTGGAGGGGGTATTCCAGCACTCGAGGGTGGAATGCATGAGCCTGGCGGGAGAGGTGGAGGCGGAGGGATGAGAGAACTAGGTGGCAGGGGAGGTGGAGGGGGTATTCTGGGGTCCGCCTTACTGGGAGGGAGCGGGGGAGGCGGTGGGGGTATACACGGTTGCTCCCTCACATACCGATCGGTAGTGTCCGGAGTGTTGTCAACCCGAGTCACATCCTTACATCTACTCAAGTCCCCCTCCACATCATCAACAAACACCCCGTCCGACTCTTTCCCTTCCCGACGACCATCTGTAGCGGAGTCGAGAGTCCGGCCATCGCTAGACCTCCGGGAATCGCTAGAACTCCGACCATTTTCACTGGAGGTAACTAGTATCGAGTTACAGCCAGGAGGTAGGCTGGAGGTGGGAAACGGACGAACCTCAAAATCCTCTAATCCCGGCGTGGGGGTGTGGAGGGTTGTGGTGGGCAGAGGGAGGAGCGGGAGGGAGCGGGTCTGGGATGAACGACGGGAGGAACGGCGGGACGAACGACGGGAGAGAGACCAGCTGCGTTTGTTGTTATTAAGGCCGTTGAGTTCTGTCGACTGTTGTATAGAGTGGGCCCAGCCGGGGGAGGTGTGGCCCTGTACAGCTCGTAGCCCAACACGGTCCAGGAGAGCCCACACTGCATCACTGCGGAAACATTAAGTAAAGTCAAGTTAGGAGGCATATATATGGGGTGTGTCAAATGATCGCTTTTTCTGGCAATGTTCAATGAGCAAGTTTTTTCTTGTACAATTTTGAGGCTTAGTTTGACCTAGATGTGTGTGAATTTGTATCTTGTTTTGTGTGTTTGTTGTTTTCTGTTGTGTTGTCCCTATTCTGGAACCCCCCCCCCCAAAAAAAAAAGGGAAAAGTGGAGATTGGGCCTGAGTATATAGATAGATAGATAGATAGATAGTTTTGCATTGGCATCGGAAACTAGATCGAAGGTAGCTCCACTATATACCAGTCAAGAATTTGTGAAAGGTTTGTTAGCATGGTTGGTGTTCTATGAACGCCACCGGCACACAATTGACCACTTGCGAGTTTCAGGCTATAAGGAAGTTGGAGCTGTAGACATTGATATTTAGCAAAATTACATGATACAATTTGGCTGTAGTATATTTAAAATATATAAAACCTAATTAAATAACAATTTTATACATCAGAAACCTACATTATTATTGCATTTCTGTTTAATAGCATGTTTACCACTCCAACTTCCTTATAGGCTGAAACTCGCAAGTGGTAAATTGAAGTCTTTATGGCGTAGTGAGCACGTCAGCCGCACTCCCCGTGTTAACTTCATAATCTTTATAGAGTGCCTGAAAGTACAATATTTCACAGGGTGTCAATCGGGACCAATTTTGTTAGAAAGTTTGACTGAATATGAGAAGGAATACAAGAAAATTAACATGAAATAGAATTGTTTGGGCCATTTTATCACAACATAATTTGAACTATAAATAAGTTTGTCTATATATATCCAATAATAGAGATAAACAATAATGAACTTTCGTTTGTTGTTGTTGTTGCTGTTCCCCAGGCTGTCTGGCCGAACAGCCCCAAAGTCCCGGGCAAGGCCAAGGCCATAAACGAGCGTCCCCACAAAACCCTCCCTGCTTACCACTAATAAAGCACAGGGTGACCGAAGCCACTCCAAGGCGGGGAGCTGAGGAGGGTGCGGAAACACCCGGGAAACCAAAGCCCCGGCACCCAAGGCCCTGTGCCCCTCAGCAATGAAGGGCAAGTTGAGGGGCAAAGGAAATTTGTGACGCTTTGGCTCCCAATCTGTCAACCTCTAGATTGGTAGTGGGGAGGTCAATCCACGGAAGAGACGCCGTCACTTGAGATCTAGAAAATATATAAGTAAAAGGAACAGTCAGAGTAAGCTATGGGTATGGCAGAGATCGCTCAGCTCTCACTCTGATAGACCAGCCCATCACCACATCACTAAAACCCATGGACTTTCGTTTAACACCCGGGCCATATATTATTATTCTTCTTATTATTCTACAAACTGTTAGCTCCCCTACCGTGCCCACAGTGCGACAACCCATGGACCGTACCGTAGTTTCTGCAGGTTGTTGCGAGTCATGCGGTACGGTAAGGTTACATCGGGAACAAGACATCTTAGTCATTCCTCTCTCTGGTTGACATATTGGCTTAATAGTTCATCATATCGTGTCAGCACGTCATCATAATGCCTTAACATCTTATTATTTCATATAGTTTCATTACGTATTCATATTGTTTCATATTCTCTCTCTCTGGTCGTCATGTTGGCTTAATAGTTCGTCATATCGTTTTAGTACGTTGTCATAATGCCTTAACATCTTATTTCATATAGTTTCATTCCCTCATCACACATTACTTTATCACATCATCACATTGCTTCATCGCGCTTCATATATGGTTGCATTACTCTTCATATATCGTTTCATCACTTCATAAATTGCTTAATTTTTCATATACCCTATCTGTGTCATGGTCATATTTGTTTAAGACATTATCATATTCTTTTTACATATTCATCATATACAGTAAACCCTCGCTACATCGGACCTCTAAATGTCGGAAACCTGTACTTGCCGGACTGGCAACGGCCTCCCGGATACGTAGGCTACTTCCGTTTGCCGGACATTTCCGTCATCGTTCCGACAGTCTCTAACAGTGTCGGAAGATTCTCTCAGTTTTCGGAAAAATAAGGGCAAATGTCCGTCATAACCGTCCAATGTACTTTGTCTGATATCTCGTTTGTTCCCGAGATGTGTCCGACAGTCTCGAAAGTGTCTGATGACGGGCTCCCGTCCCCGGAACATAAGGGTGAATGTCCGTCAAAACGGGGATCCGTCGGAGCGCCGGTATAAAGGCAAGGCTCTGAACTGAGTCACCCGCTTGGACGAGACGCGTCAGTACGATCTAGCTGGTGTTGTGTTGCACATCTCCTCCGTGTATATTCCCATTTATCATGCCTCCCAAAGCGTAAGGTGACCTCGATATCACTCGAGATGGAGAAGGGGAGTGAGTTGGTCAAGGAGAGTGAGGTGGAGAAGTGGAGTGAGGTGGAGGACAGTAAATGGACCGGTTTTCAATGAAGGGGTTAGTGTTATTCCTTACTTATTGTTCCATATAAACTACTATACAGTGCTATATGTGCTCTTATATTAATATATTGAAATAAACTACTATACAGTGCTATATGTGCTCTTATATTAATATATTGAAATCTAGGGTACCAGTACTAATAGGGTAGCCTCCGTTTTCTAGGTTGATGCCGAGGTCGCATTTATTCCGTTGTCATGGTTGCATGAAGTTTGCTCCCGTTTCCCGGTTAACGGCCAGCTCGGCCCCCGGCTGAAGTTTGTTCCCGTTTCACTATTCCTTATTCGTTGGATTTTTTGCTCTTTCAGGTCGGATTTTTATCATCTTTTAGATCGGACACAGCCGGAGTTCGGACATCTCGGAAAATCGGACATTTCGTACTGGGTGTCCCCCCAGTTAGTCCGAATTAGCGAGGGTTTACTGAATTAATTCATATTATTAATCATTTTAGTCACACCCACTATACAGTATGTCATGATCATATTGCTTCATCACGTCATCATATTGTTTCATCACATCAGTTCATATTTGTTCACATTTCTTCACTAGAATTGCAATTCTGTCAACCGGTTTTGTTTTTAATCCAATGGCAACTTTTAACTTCATTTTGGCTATCACTAAACGATTTTGGAAGCGGTTACAAAAAACCTGAGGGAGAAAGAGGTTATGACTTTTATTAACTGGATTTGCAATTCTCTCCACTGGTATATATGCTCGAAATTGACCATATTTTAAATACAATGGCGACGTTTAAACTACATGAAGGTGAAAATATTGAGGGATAAACCTTTACAATGGCACCTCTTAGCTATTAAACTACATGAAGGTGAAAATATTGAGGGATAAACCTTTACAATGGCACCTCTTAGCTATTTTCTACTTTTCCTATTTTTTCTGATATTCTGGCTGTCATTAAACGATTTTGGAAGCGGTTAGAAAGGATCTGCCGGAAGATGTCTTGGAATACAGACGAAAGATTAACAGGATATATATATATATACTGTATATATATACAGTACTTCCAAATAGTAATCGCCCAATATAGAAGGTGATGCACATATAGCTATACCCTGCAATAAACGAACACACATACACACACACACAGATACTTAAACTGTGAACACTTGTGCATATACCTTCACACACACACACACACTCACACACACACACACACACACACACACACACACTCATATATATATATTTAGAATTTATGAAATGAATTGCAAGGCCTTTGAAATGCTAATTATTTTTTGAAACACACACACACACACACACATTCAATCTCTCTCACTCATTCCCACACTAACACACATGTACTCATTTACACCTAACACATATATACATTCAATCTCTCTCTCATTCACACATGCACACACACACACACATGTAGGCTACTCATTCACACACCCATTAATTTAAACACAAACACTCATTCACATAATT
The DNA here is from genome assembly GCA_032716605.1 of Paralithodes platypus. Lineage (NCBI taxonomy): Eukaryota > Metazoa > Arthropoda > Malacostraca > Decapoda > Lithodidae > Paralithodes > Paralithodes platypus. The sequence continues at coordinate 6,045,409 of CM064559.1, forward strand.
ATACACACACACATTCAATCTCTCTCACTCTCTGTCTCTTTCTCTCTCTCTCTCACACATATTAATACTACACCACACACACACACTCCTCACTCACTCTCACTCTCTCTCTCTCTCTCACACACACACTCACTCCTCACTCACTCACTCTCACTCTCTCTCTCTCTCTCTCTCTCTCTCACATATTAATACCACACCACACACACACTTGCGAACTGGACCATGAGTCACACTCACCACCTCCCACTAAAGATTTTGTGATAACGGAGAAGAGTGTATGAGAGAGTGTGAGTGTGTGAGAGAGAGAGTGTGAGTGTGTGAGAGAGAGTGTGAGTGTGTGAGAGAGAGTGTGAGTGTGTGAGAGAGAGTGTGAGTGTGAGAGAGTGTGAGTGTGAGAGAGTGTGAGTGTGAGAGAGAGAGTGTGTGATGGGGGGTGGGGGGGATTCTTTCCCTTGGTGGCCATCGAGCTACCGAACATACCGACACACATACACACACACACACACACACATACACATACACTTATACCGACACACATACACACAAACACACACACATACAATGACGTCAACCATATAAATAATATCAATACGTAATTTTCGTTCTATTCGAACATTATATTATACATATTAGAGCCGCGATATATACGCATTTCCAAGACACTGATGATTCCCAGAGATCCTTCCTAAACCGCATAACATAGTTTAATAATATCCAGAATAGGTGTATAAATGCGTCACAATCTTGAAGGGGTTAAGCAAATCGTCTAATGGTAACCAGAATAGGTGTATAAATGCGTCACAATCTTGAAGGGGTTAAGAAAATCGTCTAATGGTAACCAGAATAAGTGTATAAATGCGTCACAATCTTGAAGGGGTTAAGAAAATCGTCTAATGGTAACCAGACTAAGTGTATAAATGCGTCACAATCTTGAAGGGGTTAAGAAAATCGTCTAATGGTAACCAGAATAAGTGTATAAATGCGTCACAATCTTGAAGGGGTTAAGAAAATCGTCTAATGGTAACCAGACTATAAGTGTATGAACAATTGCGTCAAAATCTTCTAGCGGTGGCGTTTTTCTAGAGCTGCGAAATATATGAACCTTCTTCAAGATACTTATGATTCCCAGAGATCCTTCCTAAGCTGCATATAATTGTCTATTGATGACTAGAATATAAATGTAACAATTGCGTCAAAATCTTCTAGGGGTGGCGTTTTTCTAGAGCTGCGAAATATATGAACCTTTCCAAGACACTCGATAATATTAACTAAATGAAAGGTGGGTGGTGTGGTGGTGGTGGTGTGTGTGTGTGTGTGTGTGTGTGTGTGTGTGTGTGTGTGTGTGTGTGTGTGTGTGTGTGTGTGTGTGTGTGTGTAGGTATTGAGGGATAAGCCTTTACAACAGAACCTCGTAGCTATTTTCTACTTTTCCTAATTTCTGAAGATAAGAGTGTAGAGAGGGGAGAAGGGGTGTTGGAGAGAGAGAGGAAGCTGGTGGAGTGGTTTTGTTATGTATGTGTGTGTATGTGTGTGTGTGTGTGTGTGTGTGTGTTGGGGGTAGGGGGGGGGGGTTAGCAGATGTCGGTGGATTGGGAGAGGGTGGGAGTTTACGAATTTATGCTTTCCTATCTATCTGGGACCTGGGAATCTTTAGATGGGGACCCCAAATGGCCCTGGGTCTCTGGGTTTTTCCCCTGGGCGACCTAGATAGGTGTGATTTTTTCCCCTATTCGGGCTCTGTCTCGAGTCGGACACCTTAAAAAAAAGGGATATGTGGCAGAGTATATTGATAGATGAAGACTATCTTGAACTGAATAACGATGATACTAACAAGAACAACAATAACAGTTACTACTACTACTACTACTACTACTACTACTACTACTACTACTACGCACACACACATACGCACACAAACGCATAAACACCACTTACACACACACACACACAGAGTTACAAACACACACATGCGCACACACACGTATAAACACCACTTACACACGCGCACACACACACACACAGAGTTACAAACACACACATACGCACACACACGTATAAACACCACTTACTCACACACACACACACACACACATTGCAATCATTTTCCAATTACACTATCTTCTCTTGCATCGAAAAATAACACACTCACACAAACAGCAAACACATACACACAACAAACACAGACGCACGCACACATACCCACAAATACACACATACCCACAAATACACACACACACACAGACAAAGACAAACACACACACACAGACGCAAGCACACATACCCAACAAATACACACACACACACACACACACACACACACACACACACACACAGCCCGTAGCCTAGTAGGTAGAGCTCTCGTCTCACACACGAGGGGTCGGGGGTTCAATCCCCGGCCGGGCGGAGACAAATTGGGCTTGTCTCCTTTCATGTGTTAGCCTCAGTTCACCTAGCTGTAAATAGGTACCTAGAATAAGTGGACGACGTTGTGACGTCCCATCTGGGGTTGGCAAAAATGGTACAAGGCGAGATGGGTATCATATGGTTCACCTAAGCTGATGGCTACCTAAGCCTTCGGGCGAGACGGTACCGTCTATAGTGAGAATGGTACCATACAGATCCACCCTAAGCCTTCGTTTCCGATGTCGCCAATTGGCTAAAACTACAGACTACACACACATCCACAGCCATTCCAACGATACATATAACACGTACACATATAGGAGGCGGGAAATAACGAGCATGCTCACTCCCGCAATACAACTAGAGTAAGTACAACTAGAGTAAGTACACACACACACACACACACACACAGACGCAAGCACACATACCCAACAAATACACACACACACACACACACACACATAGACGCAATTTAAGTTTATATGGGTAGATGATTATGGAGAGAGAGAGAGAGAGAGTGTGTGTGTGTGTGTGAGAGTGTGTGTTTGTGTGTGTGTGTGTGTGTGTGTGTGTGAGAGAGAGAGAGTGTGTGTTCGTGCGTGTGTGTGTGTGTTTGTGTGAGAGTGACTGTGTGTGTGTGTGTGTGTGTGTGTGTGTGTGTGTGCGTGCGTGTGTGTGTGTATGAGTGTATGTGTATGTGTGTGATTGTGTGTGTGTATATGAACGGAGCCAGTTTATTTATTAATATTTTGTTTATATTAATATTTAGTTTAGAACTGGGTTAATAACTTTACCCAGGTGTTCTGTCTCTATGTGTCTCTCTCTCTCTCTCTCTCTCTCTCTCTCTCTCTCTCTCTCTCTCCCAATATCTTACTTCCTTCCTCTCTCTCTCTCTCTCTTCCTCTATCCCCTTCCTCTCTCCCCCCTCCCACAATTTCTTTCTTCCTTCCTCTCTCTCTCTCTCTCTTCCTCTATCCCCTTCCTCTCTCCCCCCTCCCCCAATATCTTACTCCCTTCCTCTCTCTCTCTCTCTCTCTTCCTCTATCCCCTTCCTCTCTCCCCCCCTCCCCCAATATCTTACTCCCTTCCTCTCTCTCTCTCTCTCTCTTTTTCCTCTAGTTCCTCTCCTCTCCCCCCCCCTCCCCCAATATCTTACTCCCTTCCTCTCTCTCTCTATCCTCTCTCCCCCTCCCCCCCCCCCCTCCCTCCCCCAATATCTTACTCCCTTCCTCTCTCTCTCTCTCTCTCTCTCTTCCTCTATCCCCTTCCTCTCTCCCCCCCCTCCCCCAATATCTTACTCCCTTCCTCTCTCTCTCTCTATCCCCTTCCTCTCTCCCCCCCCCTCCCCCAATATCTTACTCCCTTCCTCTCTCTCTCTCTCTCTCTTCCTCTATCCCCTTCCTCTCCCCCCCCCCCTCCCCCAATATCTTACTCCCTTCCTCTCTCTCTCTCTCTCTCTCTTCCTCTATCCCCTTCCTCTCTCCCCCCCTCCTCCAATATCTTACTACTCCCTTCCTTCCTCGTCGTCTCGTCTCTCTCTCTCTCTTCCTCTATCCCCTTCCTCTCTCCCCCCCCCTCCCCCAATATCTTACTCCCTTCCTCTCTCTCTCTCTCTCTCTCTCTCTCTCTCTCCTCTTCATCCCCCCCCTCCCCCAATATCGTACTCTCTCCCTTCCTCACTCTCTCCTCTCAATCTCTCTCTCTCTTTCCCTCTCCCCCCCCCCTTCCCCCAATATCTTACTCCCCTTCCTCTCTCCCTTCCCGTCTCTCTCATCTCTTCCTCTATCCTCGTTCCTCTTCCTCCTCTTCCCCCCCCTCCCCAAAATATCTTACTCCCTTTCCGCTCGCTCCCCCCCCCTCCCCCATATCTTATACTCCCTCCTTTCCTTCCTCTCCTTCATCTCTCTCTCTCTCTCTCCTTCCCCTCTATTCCCCTTCCTCTCTCCCCCCCCTCCCCCAATATCCTTACTCTTCCGCTCTCCCCCACCCCCTCCCCCAATATCTTACCTCCCTCCTCTCTCTCTCCATCTCTCTCTCCTCTCTCCTTCCCCTCTATTCCCCTTCCTTCTCCCCCCCCTCATATCTACTCTCTCTCTCTCTCTCTCTCCTTCTCTCCTCCCCCCCCTCCCCGCAATATCTTACTACTCCCTGTCCTCTCTCTCTCTCTCTCTCTCTCTCTTCCTCGCTCCCCCCCCCTCCCCCAAATCTTACTCCCCTACCGCCTTTCCTCTCTCCTCCTCACTCTTCTACTCATTCTCTCTCCCCCCCCTCCCCCATAATCTTCTCCCTTCCTCTCTCGCCCTCTCCACCCCCCTCCCCCACAATATCTTACTCTTACTCCCTTTCCTCTCTCTCTCTTATTCTCCCCCCTCCTCCCCCTTCCTCGATCCCCTCCTTCGTCCCCCCCCTCCCCCAATATCTTACTCCCTTCCTCTCTCTCTCTCTCTCTCTCTTCCTCTATCCCCTTCCTCTCTCCCCCCACCCTCCCCCAATATCTTACTCCCTTCCTCTCTCTCTCTCTCTCTTCTACTCTCTCCCCCCCCCTCCCCAATAGCTCACTCCCTTACTCCCGTCCTCTCTCGCGCTCTCTCTTACCTTCCTCCCCCACTCCCCCAATATCTTACTCCTTTCCTCCTCTCTCTCTCTCTCTCTTCCTCCCTCCATCCCTCCTTCCTCTCTCCCCCTTCCCCCTTCCCCAATATCGTACTCCCTTCCTC
>CM064559.1:6050628-6060628 GCA_032716605.1 Paralithodes platypus
ATTTTAGGCCCTTTAGTGCCATTTAGGTGACGTATTACTACCATCATCACCACCACAACTACTCACTCACCTTAATTCTATCTCTCTCTCTCTCTCTCTCCACACACACTCACACTTACACCTACCCACACCCACATACAGACCCCCCCTCTCTCTCTCTCTCTCTTACACATACATCACACACACACCCAACACCCCTCCCACACACACACACACACATACCCTTCCCTCTCGTTATCACACACACACACTAACACATAACCTCATAATGTTCTTAATTCTCTAAACTAACTCTCTCTCTCTCTCTCTTCACACACACACAACACATACCCAAAACCAACTCACACCCACATACAGACCCTTACCCCCCACCTCTCTCTCTCTCTCTCTCTCTCTCTCTCTTTCACACACACACACACATACCCAAAACCAACTCACACCCACATGCAGACCCTTACCCCCCACCTCTCTCTCTCTCGCTCTCTCTCTCTCTTTCACACACCAACACATACCCAAAACCAACTCACATCCACATGCAGACCCTTACCCCCCACCTCTCTCTCTCTCTTTCTCTTCACACACACACAACACATACCCAAAACCAACCCACACCCACATGCAGACCCTTACCCCCCACCTCTCTCTCTCTCTCTATCTCTCTCTCTCTCTCTCACACAAACACTGTCTATCTATCTATCTGTCAAGTAATGCTGTCTTCCAAGAATCCACAATTTCTTGCTACATTAAAAGATCATCCATTTACAAAACCCTAAGTCGAGTAATGTGTCACGGTTTTCGGTGATGACACTATTTTTTTTTTTTTTTTTTTTTTACCTCCCTGTTTCTCTCCATTAGTTTAGAGATTTTAAGTCCTTTCACCCCATTATAGGCCTAGTCTGTGTGTGTGTGTGTGTGTGTGTGTGTGTGTGTGTGTGTGTGTGTGTGTGTGTGTGTGTGTGTGTGTAGTTGTGTATGTGTGTGTTTTAATGCACCACCAAACTAGTCTGACAGCTCCCGGCACGATGACTGGCAGGATATGAAAAACCAATATATATACTGTATAGGCCTATATGAAACAAAAATTACATGATCTTCCTTTAGGGATTTCTGGCTTACCATGATGAACAGGTTATATAGAGAAATCAGCATATCAGCGCTGTTGTTGCTTGATTTCCTTTGTATTTCTTTGTACTTGCATGTAGTGAGTTTTGTTAGTGTAGAGAAGGTTGTTAAGGATATATTTGCCATCTCTTTGAATATTATATATAAATAGGCTTTACACAGAGCATACCTGAAACTACCTACAACAAATAGGCTTTACACAGAGCATACCTGAAACTACCTACAATAAATCAGAACTGAAAATATAACATGAAAAACGTATCAATTTACTTACATCTGCATAGTTTTCTGGTGTATAAAGGTTTGTTAAAAAGAGAAAAAAAAAACGAAAAACGTATCAATTTACTTACATCTGGATAATTTCCTGGTGTGTAAAGGGTTGTTGATAAGAAAAAAAACATGAAAAACGTATCAATTTACTTACATCTGGTTAGTTTTCTGGTGTATAAAGGGTTGTTGATGAGATAAAAACAGGAAAAACGTATCAATATACTTACATCTACATGAAAAACGTATCAATTTCCTTACATCTACATGAAAAACGTATCAATTTACTTACATCTGGATAAATTCCTGGTGGATAAAGGGTTGTTGAAATGAGAAAAACAGGAAAAACTTATCAATATACAGTACTTACATCTACAGGAAAAACGTATCAATATACTTACATCTACATGAAAAACGTATCAATTTACTTACATCTACATGAAAAAGGTATCAATTTACTTACATCTGGATAGTTTCCTGGTGTATAAAGGGTTGTTGATGATGTACTCTAGGCCGGTGCGGGAGTTCATCACTGCCTTGATACAGAGGACGCACTCCAACTGCAACAGGGCATCCGCGATCGACGAGAAGACGCGTTCGCTCAGGCGTTCCAAGGATTCGAACAGGACATCCAAGCCATCCAGGTGTAGAAATTCCTCCAACCATTCTTTCCCAGCCTAAATGGAAAGTTGTGATCGTCAATGACATACAAAGCCAAAGATATATTCAATGTTTTCTAAGGTGTCTGTGATCGACTGGAAGCCACATTCACTTAGAAACTCCAGAGATTCGAACAGGACTTCTAAGCCATCCAGCTGTAGACAGTCCTCAAGCCATTCTTTCCCAGCCTAAATGGAAAGTTGTGGAATTAGATACAGGCCTCCCTCGATTTACGATTGGGTTACATTCCTGAAAACCCGATCTTAAATAGGAAAATCGTATAGCGAACCCTAAAGTTAATGGGGTAAATGGGGACGCGTTCTGGGACCAGCCAAAACACAAACACCTAAAAAACTATACTAGAGCGATATAGAATAAGAATCTTAATCAAAGGTCTCTGTGATCGACGAGAAGCCGCGTTCACTCCGACGTTCCAAGGATTCGAACAGGACCTTCAAGCCATCCAGGTGTAGACAGTCCTCAAGCCATTCTTTCCCAGCCTAAAGATTGATATATTGTTAGCTAATGTGGTATTGTATTTACACATTGCATTTAAAGGGCAAAACAAATCTACTCAAGCTGTCCTAAGGCATCCGTGATCGATGAGAAACCGCATACTTTAAAATGCTCTAGAGATTCCAAGAGGACTTCTAAGCCATCCAGGTGTAGAAAGTCCTCAAGCCATTCTTTCCCAGCCTAAAGATTGATATATTGTTAGCTAATGTGGTATTGTATTTACACATTGCATTTAAAGGGCAAAACAAATCTACTCAAGCTGTCCTAAGGCATCCGTGATCGATGAGAAACCGCATACTTTAAAATGCTCTAGAGATTCCAAGAGGACTTCTAAGCCATCCAGGTGTAGAAAGTCCTCAAGCCATTCTTTCCCAGCCTAAAGATTGATATATTGTTAGCTAATGTGGTATTGTATTTACACATTGCATTTAAAGGGCAAAACAAATCTACTCAAGCTGTCCTAAGGCATCCGTGATCGATGAGAAACCGCATACTTTAAAATGCTCTAGAGATTCCAAGAGGACTTCTAAGCCATCCAGGTGTAGAAAGTCCTCAAGCCATTCTTTCCCAGCCTAAAGATTGATATATTGTTAGCTAATGTGGTATTGTATTTACACATTGCATTTAAAGGGCAACAAAAATCTACTCAAGCTGTCCTAAGGCATCCGTGATCGATGAGAAACCGCATACATTAAAATGCTCTAGAGGTTCAAAGAGGACTTCTAAGCCATCCAGGTGTAGAAAGTCCTCAAGCCATTCTTTCCCAGCCTAAAGATTGATATATTGTTAGCTAATGTGGTATTGTATTTACACATTGCATTTAAAGGGCAACAAAAATCTACTCAAGCTGTCCTAAGGCATCCGTGATCGATGAGAAACCGCATACTTTAAAATGCTCTAGAGATTCCAAGAGGACTTCTAAGCCATCCAGGTGTAGAAAGTCCTCAAGCCATTCTTTCCCAGCCTAAAGATTGATATATTGTTAGCTAATGTGGTATTGTATTTACACATTGCATTTAAAGGGCAACAAAAATCTACTCAAGCTGTCCTAAGGCATCCGTGATCGATGAGAAACCGCATACATTAAAATGCTCTAGAGGTTCAAAGAGGACTTCTAAGCCATCCAGGTGTACAAAGTCCTCAAGCCATTCTTTCCCAGCCTAAAGATTGATATATTGTTAGCTAATGTGGTATTGTATTTACACATTGCATTTAAAGGGCAAAACAAATCTACTCAAGCTGTCCTAAGGCATCCGTGATCGATGAGAAACCGCATACTTTAAAATGCTCTAGAGATTCCAAGAGGACTTCTAAGCCATCCAGGTGTAGAAAGTCCTCAAGCCATTCTTTCCCAGCCTAAAGATTGATATATTGTTAGCTAATGTGGTATTGTATTTACACATTGCATTTAAAGGGCAACAAAAATCTACTCAAGCTGTCCTAAGGCATCCGTGATCGATGAGAAACCGCATACATTAAAATGCTCTAGAGGTTCAAAGAGGACTTCTAAGCCATCCAGGTGTACAAAGTCCTCAAGCCATTCTTTCCCAGCCTAAATGGAAAGTTGTGGATTGAGATAATATGTAGAGTCAGAAACATAATCCAATTTCCTTAAGGATCTGTGATCGACGCGATGCCGCATTCGCTAAACGTTCCATAGAACTATAACGCATATTGAAATTGCCCTGCGATCGACAAGAATCCCCGAGGCCACTCCAGAGATTGGAATAGGACTTCCAAACCACTCAATTGTATCTAAATTGGAAACATAAAGTCGTGTTTAGATATACTGCAGTCTTATGATATTATGAAAGAAAATATCTAATTGCATAAAGATAGAAAAAAAAAAAAAAAAAAAAAAAAAAAAATTGAAGCGAATAGATTATTAAAAAAAAAAAAAAAAAAAAAAAAAATATACCACTAACCATCTCCATAAGTTTCTTCAGGCCGGAGTAGTTGGACACGCTGGGCATCTTCAGTAGGGTCACACAAGTCTCCGGGTCCCAGTTGGCCAAGTTACCCTGTGTGGGGGAGAATAAGGTCAACAGAGGTCAAAGATTGGGTCATAGGGAGGTCAAAAGGAGTCATGGGGAGGTCAAAGGTTGGGTCACTAAAGGGTCATAGAGGTCATGTATTGGGTTATAGTGAGGTCAAAAGCTCAGTCACAAGGGGTCATAAGGAGGTCAAAGATTAGGTCATAGGGAGGTCAAACATTGAGGTCACTAATGGATCACATGAAAAGGTTGCTATTATGTTTTAAGTTTAGGAGGCAAAAAGCTGTGAATTTAAGCATAGGAGGGTAGACTTATCTCTATTTCCAATTTATAAAAGCATACCAGTAGTTCAGACTAACTTGTAGGCTATGTATTAATACAATTGTTATTTTGAAGTTTGAGCATATTTGTTAATTTATTTTATTTTTTACATGTACTGATGCTCTCATTGCATATTATACATTAAATATATATTGCAAGAATGTTTGTGCTGATTCAGTGCAGGGAATGGCTAGGCTATGATATATTTTTAAGCCCTGACGCACAGTGAAATTCAATAGTATGTTGAAATTCATGATCATTAACTTGACATTTCTATGAAGTGAAGCGAAAACAAAACTTGTCACACACACACACACTCACATCTGGACTCTCTCAGTCTCAGACAACTCACCTGCACTCTCTCACACAACACACATTATCTCTCTCACATACTATTACATAGATACATTTTCCACATATACAGAATCTACCTCTCTTTCTCACACACGTACTATACATACACACTCAGCTGATATACGTTGATTACTACCCGAAGAATTAGTTGAACTTCCCGAACCTGGGTCGTCCTCCCTGTTTGTCTTTCACACACACTAATTCCTTGCACACTCAACACATTCACTCCAATTCTCACACACATTCTCTTTCCCACACACACATATTTACACTCTTTAACACACGTAACACATACACACACTCTCTCTCTCGCTCTCTCTCTCTCCCTTACCTGTGCAATATCGTCCAACATGGTGGCAGCTGATATACGTCGATCACTGCCCGAGGAACTCGTCGAACTTCGGCGGTCCGATTCTGGGTCGTCCAGGTCTATAGAGCTGTTCAGTAGCACCTCTCGCTTCAGGGCCGTCCACTTCATGGTCGAGAGCTTCTTTTTCAGGGGCCTTGGTTTTGGCGTTGAGTCACTGGCCGGGGAGTCGGTGGAAGATGAGTCGCTTTGACGCTTCGAGGGAGAGTCGGGTGTCAAGTCGCTTAGTTTTCTTGAAGGAGTTTCTTCCGACAAGTCGTTTGGTTTCTTCGTGGGAGTTTCGACAGATGATTTGCTTTGTTTCTTTGAGGTTGTTTTGCTTGTTAAGTCGCTTTGTTTCATTGAAGGATCGTCTGTCGAGTCACTTTGTTGCACTGATGGAGCTTCGGTTGATGATTCGCTTTGTTGCTTCGAAGGCGAGTCGGGTGTTGAGTCGCTCGTTTGTATCAAGTCTGTAACTATCGACTCTGTTGGTACGGGAGAGTCACTGGGGATAGAGGAGTCGTAGTCAGTCATTGGTGAGTCAGTGGTTAGAGCAGAGTCAGCAACAGGAGAGTCACAAACAGGAGAATCAGTAGAAATTGAATCAGGAACAAGAGAGTCGGGAGAACTTGAACCAATGGCTGAGTCAGTAGAGTTGGAGAGAGGTAGCTCTTTCTTTAATTTGTCTTTCTCCCTTTCTTCTTCAGTCTCTCTCTCGTCTTCCAATACTTCGCTGCTCTTTCTCAATTCTTCTACTTCTTTAGCGTCGTCTTCTTCTTCTATGAAGTCCATTTTGGTCGTCTTTCTTGGATCGCCCACTACTTGATTCCCGTTCTCATTCCCTGCCATGCCCTTGGTTTCAAATTTCTTCTCAGTTTCGTCTCCTTCTCCTTCTTTATTTTCTTTCTCCTGTCTCCCTTCTTTCTTCTTCTTCCCCTTGTCTTTCTTCTTGTGTTTTGCTTTTGCCATACTTCCCTCTTCTTCTTCTTCTTTCGGTTTGTTTACATTGCCATCCTCCTGGTTTCCCGCCATTTTCGCGTCGCTCCTTCCCTCTTCTTCTTCTTTCGTTTTGTTTACATTGCCATCCTCCTGGTTTCCCGCCATTTTCGCGTCTTTCATTCCCCCTTCTTCTTCTTTCGTTTTGTTTACATTGCCATCCTCCTGGTTTCCCGCCATTTTCGCGTCTTTCATTCCCCCTTCTTCTTCTTTCGGTTTGTTTACATTGCTATCCTCCTGGTTTCCCGCCATTTTCGCGTCTTTCATTCCCCCTTCTTCTTCTTTCGGTTTGTGTACATTGCTATCCTCCTGGTTTCCCGCTATTTTCGCGTCTTTCATTCCCCCTTCTCCTTCTTTCGTTTTGTTTACATTGCCATCCTCCTGGTTTCCCGCCATTTTCGTGTCTTTCACATCTTCGTCTGGTTTATTATCACCTGTTTTCTTATCCTTCCCTTCTTCGCTAGTCATGTTTGCTTCTTTCACTGTTTTGTTTGCTTCCTCTTTCTTTGCATCTTGGCGTTTGTTTTCCAATCTCTCGTTCTTCTTCGCTTTCTTCTTCTTCTTCTTGTTCTCTCTCTTTCCACCTTCTACGTTTGTTTGTTTACTTTCTCCCTCTCTTCCTTCCTTCTTTCCTCTATTTTCTTCACATGTTTCTTCTATGTCTCCATTTGCTTCCTTCTTGTCCCCTCTTTTGCCTTCTTTTAACTCTTTATTGTCCTCTTTACCTCCACTTTTATCTGTATTTTTCTCTTTTCCTTCACTTTTGCCTTCGTTTTTCCCTCCAGTTCCTTCTTGTCTGTCTTTCTTGTCCTCTTTACCTCCACTTTGTCCTTCCTTTCTCTCCAATTTTCCTCCAATGTTCCCTTTGAAGTCCTCTTTTTCAACACTTTCCTCTTTAATGTCCCCTTTCTCTCCACTTTTTCCTTCCTTTTCCACTTTATTATCCTCTTTAACTCCACTTTTCTCTTTAATGTCCCCTTTCCCTCCACTTTCCTCTTTCTTGACCTCTTTTCCTCCCGCCAACTCCACACAGTCAAAGAACTCCTCACTACTAACAGAGATACTCTTCTCGAACCTATCAGCCATCTTGGATAGTATTAGCTACAGTATTATCTGAAGTACCTCTGCATTTTATCTATGGTATCTAATCTGTGAATGTAGAAGGATGGATTTTATTATTCAAAGGTACAATTTTATATAAAGAAAAATATAAAAATATATACGGTATATATATATATATATATATATATATATATATATATATATATATATATATATATATAAATATATAAATATATACGGTATATATATATATACCGTATAATATATATATATATATATATATAATATATATATATATATATATATATATATATAAAAATATATATATATGTGTTATATATATCCAAAATCACAATATAATATAAATTATATCCTATACATTTAAATTTATTTAAAATCAATATCCTAAGTGACAATTCTTTGAAAACTGTACGATGTACAGTCGAGGTTAATAAGTGTTGTCAGATATTTCACAAAGTATCGGACACTGACTAATACTCTGAGGGATAAGCACTTTTTCCAGTAACTATAAAGATACCAATAACACTTGTTGAGCGAAAACCACTGGAATCTATGACAACACTTAATACCCCCGAGTGTACCTATATTAACCATACTAGATATTTCGAGTCCTTCCTAAGCTGATTAAAATAGTTTAGTCATATCCAGAATATAATGAAAAGGACGTCACCGGTACTGAAAGGGTTAAGGGGGGGGTCACCGTTTTTTTTTTTTTTTATCTTACTCTCCTTTTCTCTCTTTCTGTGGCTTGTATCCATTCGGCCCCATTCAGCCAACTGGTTTAAGACGTTTATCTCCATCCAGGTGTCGATTTCTTCCTGACGAGCGATAGCGAGCCACCTTTGTAAGAGAAATCCGGCTTCGCCGGAGACATTTTTCTATCGAAAAATGTACAAATTTAGCTTGCTGTCAAAACTAAAATATACACTGTATATGCTGGCTCGCTACCGCTCGCCAGGAAAATATTGACACCTGAATGGGGGTAAACGTCTTAAAACAGTAGGCTGAAAGGGGCCGAATGGATACAAGCCAAAGAGGGAGGGAGAAAATAAGCGAGGTGGGCTGCCTTTGAAACTTGAATTACCGCACACACATTTAGTTAAGGGGAGATTTCCACTTGAGGGATTTTTTTCTGGATCCCTTTCTCCCTCATGTTTAGCCCCATTGATTTTGAGATTTTAAGACGTTCGCCCCAATAGTTTGAAGATTTTAAGAACTTTCGCCCCATTTATGTCACTTTTTAAGATCTTTCGTGCCATTTAGGTGTCGATTTTTTCCTGGCGAGCGATAGCGAGCCTGTAATTTAATTTTTCTACCGAAAAATGTACAAATTTATCTTGAAAGGGGGTCAAGGGGGTATAATTTCAAGCTTGATGGAAGTCTAGGAAACGCACTCAAAACCTCCCCTTAAGTCCTTTCCATTCAACTCCTGTGGTATCCATTTCTGAAAATAGAAGAAAAAGAAAATTAATTAATAAATTATAAATGATACAATAATTAAATAATAAAATAATAGTTAAGGGAAGGTATTTAGTTTCTTCCCTAGACCTCCATCAAGCTTAAAATTACACCCCCTAGACCCCCTTTCAAGATAAATTTGTACATTTTTCGGTAGAAAAATGTCCCGGCCGAAGGCCGGTTCCTCTCAAATTACAGGCTCGCTATCGCTCGCCAGGAAAAAATCGACACCTAAATGGCACGAAAGTTCTTAAAATTGACAGAAATGGGGCGACAATTCTTAAAATCGCCTAACTAAAGAGGGCCAACGTCTTAAAATCTCAAAAGCAATGAGGCTAAACATGAGGGAGAAAGGGATAATTAAAAAAATCCCTCAAGTGGAAATCTCCCCTTAATAGCGTCTTTAACCCCTTGAAGCTCGGACGCGTGTTAGCAGTTTATGTTGGGGTATCATTAGACGATTTCATGCAGCTTAGGAAGGATCTGTGGGTATTAAAAGGGTCAATACTATCTCAATCAACCCTTTGACTTCCATATACCGTTACTAATCTGAGTAAAATCGTCTAATAGTAGCCAGAAACAGAAGAGAAACGGTTATTAATAGTAGCCAGAAACAGAAGAGAAACGGTTATTAATAGTAGCCAGAAACAGAAGAGAAACGCTTATTAATAGTAGCCAGAAACAGAAGAGAAACGGTTATTAATAGTAGCCAGAAACAGAAGAGAAACGGTTATTAATAGTAGCCAGAAACAGAAGAGAAACGGTTATTAATAGTAGCCAGAAACAGAAGAGAAACGCTTATTAATAGTAGCCAGAAACAGAAGAGAAACGCTTATTAATAGTAGCCAGAAACAGAAGAGAAACGCTTATTAATAGTAGC
>CM064559.1:6068128-6075628 GCA_032716605.1 Paralithodes platypus
GGGGAACGCCCTTATTCACTCACACACACACACACACACACACACACACACACACACACACACACACACATAATAAACTTTAATAAACCGTTTATTATTATTATTATTATTATTACACATACACACACACACACACACACACACAACTAATGGGGCTAAACATGAGGAAGAAGGGGGATCATAAAAACGACCCATCTCCCCTTAACACGCGTCCTCCGAGACTGAAAGACCTTAATGAACGTGCTATATCAGAACTATATATCTCTTATAAATATTAGTCTAACGTGTGTGTGTGTGTGTGTGTGTGTAGGAGAGAGAGAGTAAGTGTGTGTGTGTGTGAGAGAGAGAGAGAGAGAGAGAGAGTGTGTGTGTGTGTACGTATGTGTGTGTGTAAGAGAGAGAGTGAGAATGAGTGAGTGTGTTAGAGAGAGAGAGAGAGAGTGTGTGTGTGTGTGTGTGTGTGTGTGTAAGAGAGAGAGTAAGTGTGTGTGTGTGTGTGTGTGTGAGAGAGAGAGAGAGAGAGTGAGTGTGTGTGTGTACGTATGTGTGTGTGTAAGAGAGAGAGTGAGAATGAGTGAGTGTGTTAGAGAGAGAGAGAGAGAGAGAGTGTGTGTGTGTGTGTGTGTGTGTGTGTGTGTGTGTGTGTGTGTGAGAGAGAGTGTGTGTGTGTATGTGAGAGAGTGTGTGTGTGTGTGTGTGTGTGTGAGAGAGAGAGAGAGTGAGTACGCGTGTGTGTGAGAGAGAAAGAGAGTGAGTGAGTGTGTGTATGTGTGTGAGCGAGAGATAGTGTGTGTGTGTGTGTGAGTGAGTGTGTGTGAGAGAGATAGAGTGTGTGTGTGTGTGTGTGTGTGTGTGTGTGTGTGTGTGTGTGAGAGAGAGAGAGAGAGAGTGCTAGAGTGTGTGTGTGTGTGTATGTGTGTATGAGTGTGTAAAAGTATGAATAATTGGATGTGTAAAAAAAGGCGTTATATTTCACATGATGAGTATGTGTATGTGTGTATGTGTGTGTGTGTGTGTGTGTGTGTGTGTGTGTGAATTAACAACAGTGCATGTAGTAAAAATGGAGTTAGGTATCACTACGAGAGAGAGAGAGAGAGAGAGAGAGAGAGAGAGAGAGAGAGAGAGAGAGAGAGAGAGAGAGAGAGAGAGAGAGAGAGAGATATATATAAAGAGTATATAGTAGATAGATAGATAGACAGACACAGACAGATATAGATATAGAGATATACGGAGAGAGAGAGAGATAGTAATATTCTTATAACATACCCAAGAGATAAAATATAGATAACCTTATAGATACCATGGATATATCATTGCTGGGTGAATGACAAACTGGGTGGTTGTACACACACACACACACACACACGTCCCTTGATGTTGGCCCTGTCACTCTTTCAACTCTGGGGGAGGCACTCACTACAGGCAGTTCTGCCTTTTGTCTCCCTCACTCACATAGAAAAGAAAAACACACACACATACAAGAACATAAGAAAATGGGAGTCAGCAGAAAGCTGTTTAGCCCATACAAAGCAGATCCATCTCACACCCAACCCATCTCGTCCATGTACCAGTAGATAGGATGACCAGCAGTGTTGCCAAGGTAGCTATAGTCTATTCGTTGTAAGTAGGAGAGAAATCATGACCTCTAACCTCTGTAACTCAAAAAGGTCTAGAGCAAATTGGCTGTAAATTTCCTTATCTATTCCTTGAGTGACTCTTCCCAAATGGTAGACATATTAGCTCGATTACTCTAGTTGTTTTTAAGTTACAGAGGTTAGAGGTCATGATTTATCGCCTACTTACAGCGAATAGACTATCTAGCTACCTTGGCAACACTGCTGGTCGCCCATCAGTCAACCCGCAGCAACCCGTCAGCTACGCTCAATCAGGGGCCTTTGTTTACATCCAGTTTGTTGATCAACACACTTAGGCGCGGATCCGGTAAACTATTTAACTTTTAAACTTCGCCACAGATCCCTAATATAATGAGATACGGTAGCTTGAACTACTGAGTGATGATAAGTTCAGGAATATTTAATAATGTATCGATATCTATAATTATACGGTACGGCGCGATATACACAAGGGGCCGAATTGTGCAGAGTGGTGCGAACTTGTACAGGTATGGGAGATACCTGTACAAGTTCGCACCACACTGCACACCTGCCCTGGGCTGAGGCTGGCTATCATTATCTCAATTTAACAACACCACCTGGTCGCTTCATCCTGTCCAGTGTCAACATCCACCGCCTCACCACACTAAAGCCGGTATCACACGAGAGCTTTTATAGTCAATATTCGATGATCAACAATTTTCTGGCAACATTTCTGGAATATTTTACACTGGTATCGGAAACTAGGCTGATGGTAGATGAATTTGTGTGACCTAAATAGAATATAATATGTCGACCTCATAAGCTGCCAGACCAGTGTTGAGGATAAATGTTGAGTGAAAAAGCGCTCGTGTGATACCGGCTTAAAAGTCATAATAATTCCCAAAGACATCCACCAGATGTTTGTGCATAAGTGGATGAAGGAAACAAAATGGCAAAGCTGACTGTAACAAGTGCCCCCCCCCCCCCCCCCCACCCACCCACCCAGCAACAGAGGTACGCTAGAGGTAATTTACTGTAGGTGTGTTGGAAAGAAGTGTGGTGTGCCTGTTTAGTGTAGTTAAATTAATAGGAGTAGGGTGGGGGGGGGGGGGTTGTGAGAGTTAGCTGGATTACTCTCTGTGTAAGTGAAGTACATATAGAAACAGTGAGGGAAGCCAGGCAAATGAAACAGGAGTTCCAGCAACTCCTTACTGTCCTGTTCGATTGGTGCTTATAAGCTCCCCAGACAGTGTTGACCCCTTCTGTACCGGAGAGAGAGAGAGAGAGAGAGAGAGAGAGAGAGAGAGATAATAGAGAGAGAACAGACCACACCCTCCCCTTCCATACAAAAAAACACTAAACATGCCACCACCATTATACCCACAATCATTAAACATAATTCTTTCATAGAGAGAGAGAGAGATACATACAAAGAGAGAGAGATAGAGATAGAGAGAGAGTACAAAGGAGTACAAAGGAAATCAAGCAACAACAGGTCTAGTGACCCTTCTAGGCTGCTTGTCCTCCAAAACACTGAGGATCAAGTGTCCAAACAGTGGTTTAGAGTGGGTAAGGGAACATTGGAAAGGGAACTACTGCCCTGGAACTAATGTCCGTGGCAGAGAGAGAGAGAGAGAGAGAGAGAGAGAGAGAGAGAGAGAGAGAGAGAGAGAGAGAGAGAGAGAGAGAGAGACCAAAGCACTAAACATATCACCATAGCTATTAAACGTTCAGTAATAATTATTGGGTCATGCAATAATCTCTGATGGGCCTGTATAGTACGGATGTCCTCATGGTACAATTGCCTGTCCGTCCTAGTTACTGGTACAATGAGTAAGTTACACAGAGTTACATTGATACACAGACTGCACAACCCTTGAGGTCCCTACTATAGTCTATTGGCTGTAAGTAGGCGAGAGAGAGAGAGAGAGAGAGAGAGAGAGAGACGGAAGTTCCTATCATCTGACGACACCAACCAACCGACCAACCAACCTACTGACCTTACGAGAGACCCCTTTAGTCAACAGAGAGAGAGCGAGCGAGAGAGAGAAAAAATAGATACCCAAAGTTTAACCCCAAGCGCTTACCCCCCCCCCCCCCCCCCCCCCCCCCCCCCCCCCCCCCCCACCCCCAACCGGAGGTCTAGACAGGAGAATTATAATTATATACATGAATTAAGTTTATATCTCACAACATTAATACACGTGAGCTAATCATTTTGGTTCGCTCTCGAAATAAACAAACGCATGAATTAATAAATGAATCGATAACACACAAACATTCGAGCTCTGATGATACATGTTTTTTTGTTCTCAGCCGGGATTCGAACCAAATGGTGACCGGTCAACTCCATCAGTAGCTCTCAACCAGTACCAAATCAACCAATACGGTTAAGTTAGGTTAGGTTAGTACTATATTTGGGCACTGGTTTGGTTGGTCTGGGTTAATTTGGCTCTGGTTGAGAGAGCTACTGGTTGAGATGACATGGAACCGAACCAAATAAATATATGAATTAATAAACACACAACAAATACAAAACAACGAAATCTGCCCTTAACCTTCTTGGTATGTATATATATATATATATATATATATATATATATATATATACGGTACTTCCTGAGGCAAAACCCCTTCCGGCACAACCCACCCTTGGGACCCCCCCCCCCCCCCCCCCCACCCCACCCCTCCCTTTCCTCCTTCAGTGGAATTGCCGACTTGCGCACTATGAGGAAGTTGGAGCCGTAGACAACGATATTTAAGGGGCGTTTTTTAGTGTGTTTCTCAGACTTCCATCAAGCTTGAAATTACACCCCCTTGACTCCCTTTCAAGATAAATTTGTACATTTTTCGGTAGAAAAATATCCCGGCTGAAAGCCGGTTCCTCTTAAATTACAGGCTCGCTATCGCTCGCCAGGATAAAATCGACACCTAAATGGCACGAAAGGTCTTAAAATTGACAGAAATGGGTTGAAAGTCCTTAAAATCGTCAAAATAATGGGGCAAACGTCTTAAAATTAGAAAAACAATGGGGCTAAGCATGAGGGAGAAAGGGGTCAAGAAAAAAATCCCTCAAGTGGATATCTCCCCTTAACATAATGTACAGCTAAAAGTACGGTCGTAGTACATTTGTCAATACAGAAAATACGGTCGTAGTACATTTGTCAATACAGAAAATACGGTCGTAGTACATTTGTCAATACAGAAAATACGGTCGTAGTACATTTGGCAATACAGAAAATACGGTCGTAATACATTTGTCAATACAGAAAATACGGTCGTAGTACATTTGTCAATACAGAAAATACGGTCGTAGTACATTCTTAAACGCAGAAAATACGGTCGTAGTACATTCTTAAACGCAGAAAATACGGTCGTAGTACATTTGTCAATACAGAAATACGGTCGTAGTACATTTGTCAATATAACAAAATACGGTCGTAGTACATTTGTCAATACAGAAAATACGGTCGTATACCCATTTGTCAATACAGAAAATACGGTCGTAGTACATTTGTCAATACAGAAAATACGGTCGTAGTACATTTGTCAATACAGAAAATACGGTCGTAGTACATTTGTCAATACAGAAAATACGGTCGTAATACATTTGTCAATACAGAAAATACGGTCGTAGTACATTTGTCAATACAGAAAACCCAATTCAACACGCCATTCATCCATCAGAAACTTGCATTATTATTGCATTTCTCTATAATATCGATGATCACACGGCTTCAACTTCCTTATAGAACGGAACTCGCAAGTGGTTAACCTAAATGGGATGAAGCCTCTTATTCTCGCCCAACTAATGGGGTGAGACGTCTATATACGGTACGGTAGTAAAACGTTTACGAGAGTAGGTTTTACCCTTGGAGGAAAAGATACTAATTTAACAGCCTGGTATTACCACTGATGATGATGATGGTCGTCGGGTGGTGAAACTGTGTGTGTGTGTGTGTGTGTGTGTGTGTGTGTGTGTGTGTGTGTGTACTTACTCTAGTTGTACTTACTCTAGTTGTATTGCGGGAGTGAGCATGCTCGTTATTTCCCGCCTCCTATATGTGTAGGTGTTATATGTATCGTTGGAATGGCTGTGGATGTGTGTGTAGTCTGTATGTTTAGCCAATTGGCGACATCGGAAACGAAGGCTTAGGGTGGATCTGTATGGTACCATTCTCACTATAGACGGTACCGTCTCGCCCGAAGGCTTAGGTAGCCATCAGCTTAGGTGAACCATATGATACCCATCTCGCCTTGTACCATTTTTGCCAACCCCAGATGGGACGTCACAACGTCGTCCACTTATTCCAGGTACCTATTTACAGCTAGGTGAACTGAGGCTAACACATGAAAGGAGACAAGCCCAATTTGTTTCCGCCCGGCCGGGGATTGAACCCCCGACCCCTCGTGTGTGAGACGAGAGCTCTACCACTAGGCTACGGGCTGTGTGTGTGTGTGTGTGTGTGTGTGTGTGTGTGTGGTTATCTAGTGTGTGTGTATGTGTACCGGTACCGGGTATGTGTGCGTGTATGTATGTGTGTGTGTGATAGTGTTTGTATGTGTAAGTGTGTGTGTGTGTGTTGAGTGATGTGGGTGTGGTGATCTAGTGAGTGTGTGTGTGTGTGTGTGTGTGTGTGTGTGTGTGTGTGTGTGTGTGTACCGGTACCGGGTATGTGTGCGTGTATGTATGTATGTATGTATGTGTGTGTGTGTGTGATAGTGTTTGTATGTGTAAGTGTGTGGTGTGGTGTCTGTGTGTGTGTGTAAGTGGTGATCTAATGTGTGTGTGTGTGTGTGTGAGTAGTGATCTAATGTGTATGTGATAGTGTATGTATGTTTGTATGTGTAAGTGTAGTGTATGTACAGTAAATATGTAATAGTATATATATATGTATCTATATATTAAGGAAGGGTTCAAAGGTGACCGGAAACTTACGTCAAGATACCAAGTGTGGTCCTTAATATTTAGGTTTTAGGGTCACTGATACAGGGTGGACAAAACAAAAAATAATAATAATAATAATAATAATAATAATAATAATAATAATAACAATAACAAATCAATGGTATGCAAAAGGTGGTATTTTTAAAGTTATTTACCTCTCTATCCTTGTATTAGATGGGTTATTAACACCAATATACATTTAGATACCAGTACGTAGAATATTATGGATACTTTATATATATATATATATATATATATATATATATATATATATATATATATATATATAAAAAGACTCTCTGCACTTTATATAAACCGGATATGAACTCTTCTAGTGGTCAAGCTGTCACCACCTTAAGGGGAGCTTTTTAGTTTGGTCCCTAGATATCCTTCAAGCTTAAGATTACACCCCCTTGAGCCCCTTTCAAGATAAATTTGTACATTTTTCGGTAGAAAAATTTCCCGGTTGAAAGCCGGTTCCTCTTAAATTACAGGCTCGCTATCGCTCGCCAGGATAAAATCGACACCTAAATGGCACGAAAGGTCTTAACATTGACAGCAATGGGTTGAAAGTTCTTAAAATAGTCAAAGTAATGGGGCAAACGTATTAAAATTAGAAAAAACAATGGGGCTAAACATGAGGGAGAAAGGAGTCAAGAAAAAAATCCCTCAAGTGGAGATCTCCCCCTAACGACTGGTTGGTATTAAAGCCGGTATCACACGAGAGCTTTTATAGTCAACACTTGATGATCAACAAATTTCTGGCAACATTTAGATGACAGCAATATTATATGTTTACCTCATAAGCTGCCAGACCAGTGTTGTGGATAAATGTTGAGGGAAAAAGCGCTCGTGTGATACCGGCTTAAGTAACACTTATCATGGATAGATAGATAGATAGATAGATAGATAGATAGACAGATAGAGAGAGAGAGAGATTGTGTGCTTGTGAGATAG
>CM064559.1:6080628-6158128 GCA_032716605.1 Paralithodes platypus
TTGTATTATTTTGTATTATCTAGTTTTGAGCTTTAAAAAATACCCCCAAGATCTCTCTTCCCGATAAATTTGTCCCGGCCGAATGCGGGTTCCTCCCAGTGGCGGATCCAGGGGAGGGGGGCCCCCCCTTAGTGACCAAAATTGCGCCCTTACATCTGATGTATAGCCTATATATAGATCAGCCCCCCTCCTCCCCCCCCCCTTAAGCCTGAGCTGGATCCGCCACTGAACTTCCTCCTAAACTGCAGGCTCGCTATTGCTTGACAAAAAAAATCGTGTGGGCCAATCGGCACTCTGCAGACCCCGCTTTCTGACCTCTGACCGTTTTGGTGAGGTCAGTCCTGATGGTGTTAGTGAGCTGGGCTTATAATTTGGGTTGGGTGTGAGAGGGATCTGCCTTGTGAGGGCCAATCGGCTTCCTGCAGACTCCCATATTCTTAGGACACTGAATGGCACGAATCGTTTTATTATTACCCTACATACAATTTAATTCACGATTCAGGTTGCACAAATGTACTCGCATAATATTTAATAAATCAAGGTGTCCATGAAATTGTGTAACCGCCTGTACATTACATAATCTATTGTTAGCGCGGGTACCCATTCATCACACTCATTTAACACTGCTCAACCGTGAACCATACGCGTCAGGGCGCATGCGTGGCCTTAACCCCTTCCTTTTACCTTTATTGTGGCTACTTTTAGGCGATTTAAAGGCGATTTTAGGCGATTCAAAAGGGATCTCCAGCAATTGCCGACTTGCGAGTTTCGTTCTATAAGGAAGTTGGAGTTGTAGACAACGATATTTATCAGAATTACCAGCTAAAATACGGTCGTACTACAATTATATGAATACATAAAACCCAATTCAACATACCATTCATCCATCAGAAACGTACATTATTATTGCATTTTTGTTTAATATCAATGTTCATGGCTCCAACTTCCTTATAGCCTGAAACTCGCAAGTGGTCAATTAACAGGCTTCTTACTATCTCCCTTAACCCTTGTCACTACCACAGACCCTTCTTAAACTACAAAAAACAGCCTAAATATACCCAGAATAAAATTTAAAATACCGGCATGTCGCTGGCACAGAAGGACTAGGCCTACAGGAATGAATGAAAAAACGAAGCTTAATGCAGGGTCATAACATGGCATGAATATACTGTAATATGTTGGGCAATATCGATATAATTTAATTAAACTCCAGAAAAAAAAAATACTCAGATCAGATGTTGTTCAGATCAGATGTTGTTCGGGAAGTAATGCCTTAACAACGGCACTTCCCTGAGAGGTTCTTGTAATTTTCCTTTTGTGACGTGCTCTGTTACATTATATTGTATTTCTTTTTCTTTTTTCTATATGTTGCATTATAATCTATTTCTTCTTATTCCAGCTCCTTCATTTTCTTGGTTCTTGTTCTCCACATACCATATAACATCTTCTTCACTCGTTCCTGGTTTTCTTCTTTGAACAGTAGATTTCCTATCACTTGGTTTTCCTCCTCAACGTAAGGTTGTTGTAGCGCTGTTTCCTTTACTCTCTCCTCTATATACAGTATATAGGGCACCATAACGGCTATAGCGCCGTTGGCATCTCGGCCGTCAGTTGGGCGAGTAACAGCTGATTCGTGTGACGACAATGTAAACAATGGTATATTTCGCCCCCCATCACACACGCTCGTGGACAGGTCGGTTTTTCTTAATTAGTACCTTTCAATTCAATACTCAAGCTGCAATACATCGAACAACGTCCTGAAGATGTGGTGCACATCAAGAAATAATCCCATATCGCCAACAAAAATCATACAGTTCGGAGTTGTGTTATCGGGCGTACCACTACCGACATGCATAACTCCTCTCTAAAACATTAACCTAACTAAACAACCTAACCTAGTATTCATGTAGTAATGAGAATACTAGGTTTGGTTAGGTTTTTTAGTTAGGTTAAGTATTTATTGATGATTTATGTTGTATGTCGGTAGTGGTACGCCCGATCACACAACAATTAACATACAGGCAGTGTTTAGCCTAGTCCAGCATCGAGGGAGGTCGGCTGTAAGGCCTATTTCTTAACCCTTTCACGCATTTACGACGCAGAGGTTGCCAGATTAGCAACAAGAAATAGAGTTCTCTCACTCTTATAATTACCTCTCCAAAATTAGTTTTCCGCCCAAAGCTAACTCCAAGACAACTGCAGAGGTTGAAGTAACTAAACTAAAGGCTTCTAAATACCCCTGATGGTAACAAAGGCTTTAAAGTATCCCCAATAGGCTCAACATCGCGTCATATGTCGGAGAGGGTTAACATACAGGCAGTGTTTATGCATGTTTAGCCTAGTCCAGAGTTGAGGGAGCCTAGGGAGGTCAGTTCTAAGGCTTATTTCGTAATGATAATATCGTGTTCTGTTCAATTTAAATATCACGGTTCCCTTGAACAGATAGTAATTAAGCCAAATGTTGAGCTGTAATGTTTCTTAGTAAATAGGCATCTGAAAATCATTTCTATCAGCTACACAGGATCTTACCAAAAGCAACTCCCATGCATAGGCTATTATCCTGTATTCCCTCTCACAACTGTCTTCGTAGCGCAATGGATAAATGCACTGAATTTCGGTGTGTGAGCATCCTAGGTTCGAATCCCTGGACTGCCACATATGTATTTGTTGATTTCATTAATTGAGTTTAGGAGTAAAGTCGGGTTGGTGGAGGGAACATAATAACTCAACTGCGTCTTGATACAACATATCTCCGGTTTGCCCCCCCCCCCCCCCAACACCCCTTCTCACCTCTCCAACTCTCTTCACTCTTCAAACAAAATCTATAATTAGCTATAATTAAGTTGATATATTTACAAGGAAGGCTATTATTCTTAAGTTGAGCACACAGAGATTGTTAGCCTATCACTTTTCTGGCTAATTTGACCACTTGCGAGTTTCATTCTATAAGGAAGTTGGAGCTGTAGACATTGATATTTAACAGAATAACCAGCTATAGGCCTAATACGATTGTAGTACATTTATAAATATATACAACTAAATTGGTAAATTGATACGGTGTGACAGTCACGAGTTTTAGAATGTGTGTGTGTGGGGTTTTTTTTTGCATTTTTTCTTTGATATACAGTGTTGTTTTACCTAACTAAGAAACCTAACTAAGAAACCTAACGAAACGAAACCTAACCTAACCTAAAAGTAATACGTGGATAGAAACTAACCTAAAATGTACGCAATTACCAAAGCAGCACTGGATCGCGCAACTGTAAGGTCCCCCGAGTAAGGTAGGAGGGGAAAAAATATCTATAAAGCAGAAATCCCGTAAAACAGGACTTGTCATTATGCAGACAAGACTCTGTGTTTTACCCTATATCTCCTTATAATACATTTGCGACGGGAAGGACATATATAGGACTGAAGACTATTATATAACATGCCTATAGGCTACACAAACATCGATGGGGCTTGTAAATTTGTCAAACCGTAAAATCTTCCCACTAAATTCAACATACGTTTTATCCATTAGACATATACTTTATTATTGTACTGTTGTTTAATACCGATGTTTACGGCACCAACTTCCTTATAGCCTGAAACTCGCAAGTGGTCAATTCACACATTAAGGGATCGAGGTTTTTAGTTGATTCCCTAGACTTAAAATTACTCCCCCTTGACTCCCTTTCAAAATAAATGTGTACATTTTTCGGTAGAAAAGTGTCCCGGCCGAAGGCAGATTCCCCTTAAATTACAGGCTCGCCAGGAAAAAATCGACACCTAAATGGCACGAATGGTCTTAAAATTGAGAGAAATGGGGCGAGGGTTCTTAAAATCGCCAAACTAATGGGGCAAGCGTCTTTTAATCTCACAAGCAATGGGGCTAAACATGAGGGAGAAAGAGGTTCAGAAAAAAATCCTCCAGGTGGAAATCAAAGTACACATTTTATCTTGAGGATTTTTTAAGGGGAGTTTTCCACTCGAGTTTTTTTTCTTGACTCCTTTCTCCCTCATGTTTAGCCCCATTGTTTTTCTAATTATAAGACGTTCGCCCCATTATTTTGTCGATTTTAAGAAGGTTCAACCCATTTCTATCAATTTTAAGACCGTTCGGGCCATTTAAGTGTCGATTTTATCCTGACGAGCGATAGCGAGCCTGTAATTTAAGAGGAACCGGCTTTCAGCCGGGAAATTTTTCTACCGAAAAATGTACAAATTTATCTTGAAAGGGGCTCAAGGGGGTGTAATCTTAAGCTTGATGGATATCTAGGGACCAAACTAAAAAGCTCAATGAAGAGCTAGGGAGGAAACCAAATTGATAAGACCTACAGACATACACAAATTAATAACACCCATAAAGTATGTATAGATAATTAGATAACACTTACCCCGTTAACACTCATGGCGGGAATTATTAGCCTATATTCCAGTTTGGCTTTTCTTGGGAACACAAATTAGGAAGAGTCAAATTTTCGATACTTTGTGTTATAATCGCCGTTGTTTTGTAGTTTCACCATGATTATAGCACTAACATTAAAGTCTATCCACAGTTCTTTCGATATACAGTCATGTCACTAACGTATATAGCGATTTTATACCAGGTTGCTCCGAGGATCACGAGAAATACAGCCTCCTCTTCCAGCTGTTCGAGAGGCACTGAGTCTGAGAGACTTGCGCGCGGGTGGGATGAGCTTCAGTTTCCGCCAGGGGCAGGGTTACCAAATTAAAACCCAAAATACTGCTAGATTCCTTCTCAAAAGTCGCTAGATGATAGATAAATATCCCAAATCACTAGCATAATGCCGAAATCTATAGAAAATCGCTCTAAAATTACCCACATTTCTAGAATATCGCTAGAATTAATATCACCAGTCGTAAAAAGTTATCGCTAGATCCAAGTAAATATATCTAGATCTAGCGGGAAAGCAACTAGATTGGCAACACTGGTTTTCGCTCTCCGGGTTTTTTTGTAGAGGTCGTTTTACCATCCTGGGTGGTATTAACCTTGCCCTTCTAAAGTGTTCGTAATTCTTCGTTCGATTCCAAATACTGTTCCTGATTGTATTATGTTATTTGTATGCAGTTTAATACATTATTTTGTTTATACATAAGCTGAAGTTTATCTTGCTACGTCATATATTTCAATCATTGTTTTTGTAACTGTTTGTATTTATTGAAGTTTGAGATAGGCCTAATTGCCATTGTTATTTTTTTGCGTTATTCTTTACCTTGTGAGGTAGGAGGCGACTTTGAATATCCGCTAAGATGTCTTGCGAGGAAACTTCAACGCTGACTTCGTGGTAGACACTTTAGTATATGTATGTATGTATGTATGTACTCAGGCACATACCCCATTGCTGGGGGTGGTCGACACGAGACAGAGCCCGAACAGAAACAACATTTAAAGTTCTTATTCTCAGGGTCAGGACCACTTTCGCGTTCTCTCGCCCATTTCTCTGTCTCGTCGAGTAGGAGAATTATAGAGAGGGAGGAGGATTACTAACCCCCTGCCTAGTAAACAGACTATATACCTCTGTAACTCAAAAAGGGCATCTCTTCCCTGGTTGACCCTTCCCAAACGGTAAAAATATTAGTTCGATTATGCTAGTTGTTTTTGAGTTACAGAGGTTAGAGGTCATGATTTCTCGCCTACATACAGCGAACAGACTATAGCCTGTTACAAGTAGGTAGTCCAGCATTCTGTAACTCAAAAAGGGCTAGAACAAATGGGCTGTAAATGTCTACCCCTATTCCCTGGCTGACCCTTCCCAAATGGTAGAAATATTAGCTCGATTGCTCAAGTCGTTTTTGAGTTATAGGGGTTAAAGGGAGATGGTTCACTTTTTGGCCGATTTTTGCATGTATTCATTATTTTTCGAGTTTTCTCCCTAGACCTCCATCAAATTAAAAAAAAAAAAAATCCATTAGATCCCCTTTCTAGATTAATTTGTACATTTTTCGGTAGAAAAATGTCCCGCCGGTTCTTTCAACATTACAGGCTCACTATCGTTCGCCAGGGAAAAAATCGACACCTAAATAGCACGAAAGGTCTAAATATTGACAAAGAAATGGGGTGAAAGGTCTTAAAATCGATTAACTAATGGGGTCAAAAAATCTTAACATCTGAAAACGAATGGGGCTAAACATGAGGGAGAAAATGGTCCAGAAAAGCGGCCCATTCCCCCCTTAACATAAGAACATAAGAACATAAGAACATAAGAACATAACCCTTTCAGTTACCAAATATCCTTTCTAAGCTCCATTAAATCGTCTAAGTGTAGCTGAAATAAAACTAAGGGTCTAGGGAAGAAACTAGAAAATAATTAATATATGCAAAAATAATGAATACATGCACACATAATGAATACATGCACACATAATGAATACATGCACACATAATGAATACATGCACACATAATGAATACATGCACACATAATGAATACATGCAAACATAATGAATACATGCACACATAATGAATACATGCACACATAATGAATACATGCACACATAATGAATACATGCACACATAATGAATACATGCACACATAATGAATACATGCACACATAATGAATACATGCAAACATAATGAATACATGCACACATAATGAATACATGCAAACATAATGAATACATGCACACATAATGAATACATGCACACATAATGAATACATGCACACATAATGAATACATGCACACATAATGAATACATGCACACATAATGAATACATGCACACATAATGAATACATGCAAACATAATGAATACATGCACACATAATGAATACATGCACACATAATGAATACATGCACACATAATGAATACATGCACACATAATGAATACATGCACACATAATGAATACATGCAAACATAATGAATACATGCACACATAATGAATACATGCACACATAATGAATACATGCACACATAATGAATACATGCACACATAATGAATACATGCACACATAATGAATACATGCACACATAATGAATACATGCAAACATAATGAATACATGCACACATAATGAATACATGCACACATAATGAATACATGCACACATAATGAATACATGCACACATAATGAATACATGCACACATAATGAATACATGCACACATAATGAATACATGCACACATAATGAATACATGCACACATAATGAATACATGCACACATAATGAATACATGCACACATAATGAATACATGCACACATAATGAATACATGCACAAATAATGAATACATGCAAAAATAATGAATACATGCAAAAATAATGAATACATGCAAAAATAATGAATACATGCAAAAATCGGCCAAAAGGTCAAAGTTCATTCAATAATTTAATGGTTTATTACATTAAATTCAACATGCTATTTATCCATCAGACATAATTACTGTATTTGTGTTTAATATCGATGCTCACGGCTCCAACTTCCTTATAGCCTGAAACTCGGAAGTGGTCAATGTATTAGTTCCAAAGACACCACTGCATTAAACTTGCTCGAGATCTACGGAAGTAACTACAATTAAATTAATAAACAATTAAATTAATTTAATTAATTAATAAATATCTTCCCTTAATTTACATTGGTGGTCACAATATTGGCACCAGGTGGCACTGTACCGGTACAGGTGTGTAAAATACAGTCTATGTTAGTAGTGGGCTGTGTTGGGACCCATGGGGAGGGTCTAGCACCATAATATCAGTACTGTCCAGGGAAGGCTCTGACCGGTATGGTGGTCACAATATTGGCACCAGGTGGCACTGTACCGGTACAGGTGTGTAAGATACAGTCTATGTTAGTAGTGGGCTGTGTTGGGACCCATGGGGAGGGTCTAGCACCATAATATCAGTACTGTCCAGGGAAGGCTCTGACCGGTATGGTGGTGACAATATTGGCACCAGGTGGCACTGTACCGGTACTGGTGTGTAAGATACAGTCTATGTTAGTAGTGGGCTGTGTTGGGACCCATGGGGAGGGTCTAGCACCATAATATCAGTACTGTCCAGGAAAGGCTCTGACCGGTATGGTGGTCACAATATTGGCACCAGGTGGCACTGTACCAGTACAGGTGTGTAAGATACAGTCTATGTTAGTAGTGGGCTGTGTTGGGACCCATGGGGAGGGTCTAGCACCATAATATCAGTACTGTCCAGGGAAGGCTCTGACCGGTATGGTGGTTACAATATTGGCACCAGGTGGCACTGTACCGGTACAGGTATGTAAGATACAGTCTATGTTAGTAGTGGCCTGTGTTGGGACCCATGGGGAGGGTCTAGCACCATAATATCAGTACTGTCCAGGGAAGGCTCTGACCGGTATGGTGGTGACAATATTGGCACCAGGTGGCACTGTACCGGTACTGGTGTGTAAGATACAGTCTATGTTAGTAGTGGGCTGTGTTGGGACCCATGGGGAGGGTCTAGCACCATAATATCAGTACTGTCCAGGGAAGGCTCTGACCGGTATGGTGGTCACAATATTGGCACCAGGTGGCACTGTACCGGTACTGGTGTGTAAGATACAGTCTATGTTAGTAGTGGGCTGTGTTGGGACCCATGGGGAGGGTCTAGCACCATAATATCAGTACTGTCCAGGGAAGGCTCTGACTGGTATGGTGGTCACAATATTGGCACCAGGTGGCACTGTACCGGTACAGGTGTGTAAGATACAGTCTATGTTAGTAGGGGGCTGTGTTGGGACCCATGGGGAGGGCCTAGCACCATAATATCAGTACTGTCCAGGGAAGGCTCTAACCGGTATGGTGGTCACAATATTGGCACCAGGTGGCACTGTACCGGTACTGGTGTGTAAGATACAGTCTATGTTAGTAGTGGGCTGTGTTGGGACCCATGGGGAGGGTCTAGCACCATAATATCAGTACTGTCCAGGGAAGGCTCTGACTGGTATGGTGGTCACAATATTGGCACCAGGTGGCACTGTACCGGTACAGGTGTGTAAGATACAGTCTATGTTAGTAGGGGGCTGTGTTGGGACCCATGGGGAGGGCCTAGCACCATAATATCAGTACTGTCCAGGGAAGGCTCTAACCGGTATGGTGGTCACAATATTGGCACCAGGTGGCACTGTACCGGTACAGGTGTGTAAGATACAGTCTATGTTAGTAGTGGGCTGTGTTGGGACCCATGGGGAGGGTCTAGCACCATAATATCAGTACTGTCCAGGGAAGGCTCTGACCGGTATGGTGGTGACAATATTGGCACCAGGTGGCACTGTACCGGTACTGGTGTGTAAGATACAGTCTATGTTAGTAGTGGGCTGTGTTGGGACCCATGGGGAGGGTCTAGCACCATAATATCAGTACTGTCCAGGAAAGGCTCTGACCGGTATGGTGGTCACAATATTGGCACCAGGTGGCACTGTACCGGTACAGGTGTGTAAGATACAGTCTATGTTAGTAGTGGGCTGTGTTGGGACCCATGGGGAGGGTCTAGCACCATAATATCAGTACTGTCCAGGGAAGGCTCTGACCGGTATGGTGGTGACAATATTGGCACCAGGTGGCACTGTACCGGTACTGGTGTGTAAGATACAGTCTATGTTAGTAGTGGGCTGTGTTGGGACCCATGGGGAGGGTCTAGCACCATAATATCAGTACTGTCCAGGAAAGGCTCTGACCGGTATGGTGGTCACAATATTGGCACCAGGTGGCACTGTACCAGTACAGGTGTGTAAGATACAGTCTATGTTAGTAGTGGGCTGTGTTGGGACCCATGGGGAGGGTCTAGCACCATAATATCAGTACTGTCCAGGGAAGGCTCTGACCGGTATGGTGGTTACAATATTGGCACCAGGTGGCACTGTACCGGTACAGGTATGTAAGATACAGTCTATGTTAGTAGTGGCCTGTGTTGGGACCCATGGGGAGGGTCTAGCACCATAATATCAGTACTGTCCAGGGAAGGCTCTGACCGGTATGGTGGTCACAATATTGGCACCAGGTGGCACTGGTGTGTAAGATACAGTCTATGTTAGTAGTGGGCTGTGTTGGGACCCATGGGGAGGGTCTAGCACCATAATATCAGTACTGTCCAGGGAAGGCTCTGACCGGTATGGTGGTCACAATATTGGCACCAGGTGGCACTGTACCGGTACTGGTGTGTAAGATACAGTCTATGTTAGTAGTGGGCTGTGTTGGGACCCATGGGGAGGGTCTAGCACCATAATATCAGTACTGTCCAGGGAAGGCTCTGACTGGTATGGTGGTCACAATATTGGCACCAGGTGGCACTGTACCGGTACAGGTGTGTAAGATACAGTCTATGTTAGTAGGGGGCTGTGTTGGGACCCATGGGGAGGGCCTAGCACCATAATATCAGTACTGTCCAGGGAAGGCTCTAACCGGTATGGTGGTCACAATATTGGCACCAGGTGGCACTGTACCGGTACAGGTGTGTAAGATACAGTCTATGTTAGTAGTGGGCTGTGTTGGGACCCATGGGGAGGGTCTAGCACCATAATATCAGTACTGTCCAGGGAAGGCTCTAACCGGTATGGTGGTCACAATATTGGCACCAGGTGGCACTGTACCGGTACAGGTGTGTAAGATACAGTCTATGTTAGTAGTAGGCTGTGTTGGGACCCATGGGGAGGGTCTAGCACCATAATATCAGTACTGTCCAGGGAAGGCTCTGACCGGTATGGTGGTGACAATATTGGCACCAGGTGGCACTGTACCGGTACTGGTGTGTAAGATACAGTCTATGTTAGTAGTGGGCTGTGTTGGGACCCATGGGGAGGGTCTAGCACCATAATATCAGTACTGTCCAGGAAAGGCTCTGACCGGTATGGTGGTCACAATATTGGCACCAGGTGGCACTGTACCGGTACAGGTGTGTAAGATACAGTCTATGTTAGTAGTGGGCTGTGTTGGGACCCATGGGGAGGGTCTAGCACCATAATATCAGTACTGTCCAGGGAAGGCTCTGACCGGTATGGTGGTCACAATCTTGGCACCAGGTGGCACTGTACCGGTACTGGTGTGTAAGATACAGTCTATGTTAATAGTGGGCTGTGTTGGGACCCATGGGGAGGGTCTAACACCATAATATCAGTACTGTCCAGGGAAGGCTCTGACCGGTATGGTGGTCACAATATTGGCACCAGGTGGCACTGTACCGGTACAGGTGTGTAAGATACAGTCTATGTTAGTAGTGGGCTGTGTTGGGACCCATGGGGAGGGTCTAGCACCATAATATCAGTACTGTCCAGGGAAGGCTCTGACCGGTATGGTGGTCACAATATTGGCACCAGGTGGCACTGTACATGTACAGGTGTGTAAGATACAGTCTATGTTAGTAGTGGGCTGTGTTGGGACCCATGGGGAGGGTCTAACACCATAATATCAGTACTGTCCAGGGAAGGCTCTAACCGGTATGGTGGTCACAATCTTGGCACCAGGTGGCACTGTACCGGTACAGGTGTGTAAGATACAGTCTATGTTAGAAGTGGGCTGTGTTGGGATCCATGGGGAGGGTCTAGCACCATAATATCAGTACTGTCCAGGGAAGGCTCTGACCAGTATGGTGGTCACAATATTGGCACCAGGTGGCACTGTACCGGTACTGGTGTGTAAGATACAGTCTATGTTGGTAGTGGGCTGTGTTAGGACCCATGGGGAGGGTCTAGCACCATAATATCAGTACTGTCCAGGGAAGGCTCTGACCGGTATGGTGGTCACAATATTGGCACCAGGTGGCACTGTACCGGTGCTGGTGTGTAAGATACAGTCTATGTTAGTAGTGGGCTGTGTTGGGACCTATGGGGAGGGTCTAGCACCATTATATCAGTACTGTCCAGGGAAGGCTCTGACCAGTATGGTGGTCACAATATTGGCACCAGGTGGCACTGTACTGGTACTGGTGTGTAAGATACAGTCTATGTTAGTAGGGGGCTGTGTTGGGACCCATGGGGAGGGTCTAGCACCATAACATCAGTACTGTCCAGGGAAGGCTCTGACCGGTATGGTGGTGACAATATTGGCACCAGGTGGCACTGTACCGGTACTGGTGTGTAACATACAATCTATGTTGGTAGTTGGATGTGTTAGAACCCATGGGGAGGGTCTAGCACCATAATATCAGTACTGTCCAGGGAAGGCTCTGACCGGTATGGTGGTCACAATATTGGCACCAGGTGGCACTGTACCGGTACTGGTGTGTAAGATACAGTCTATGTTAGTAGTGGGCTGTGTTGGGACCTATGGGGAGGGTCTAGCACCATTATATCAGTACTGTCCAGGGAAGGCTCTGACCAGTATGGTGGTCACAATATTGGCACCAGATGGCACTGTACCGGTACTGGTGTGTAACATACAATCTATGTTAGTAGTGGGCTGTGTTGGGACCCATGGGGAGGGTCTAGCACCATAATATCAGTACTGTCCAGGGAAGGCTCTGACCGGTATGGTGGTCACAATATTGGCACCAGGTGGCACTGTACCGGTACTGGTGTGTAAGATACAGTCTATGTTAGTAGTGGGCTGTGTTGGGACCCATGGGGAGGGTCTAGCACCATAATATCAGTACTGTCCAGGGAAGGCTCTGACCAGTATGGTGGTCACAATATTGGCACCAGGTGGCACTGTACCGGTACTGGTGTGTAAGATACAGTCTATGTTAGTAGTGGGCTGTGTTGGGACCCATGGGGAGGGTCTAGCACCATAATATCAGTACTGTCCAGGGAAGGCCCTGACCGGTATGGTGGTGACAATATTGGCACCAGGTGGCACTGTACCGGTACTGGTGTGTAAGATACAGTCTATGTTAGTAGTGGGCTGTGTTGGGACCTATGGGGAGGGTCTAGCACCATTATATCAGTACTGTCCAGGGAAGGCTCTGACCAGTATGGCGGTGACAATATTGGCACCAGGTGGCACTGTACCGGTACTGGTGTGTAACATACAGTCTATGTTGGTAGTGGGATGTGTTAGAACCCATGGGGAGGGTCTAGCACCATAATATCAGTACTGTCCAGAGAAGGCTCTGACCGGTATGGTGGTCACAATATTGGCACCAGGTGGCACTGTACCTGTACTGGCGTGTAAGATACAGTCTGTGTTAGTAGTGGGCTGTGTTGGGACCCATGGGGAGGGTCTAGCACCATAATATCAGTACTGTCCAGGGAAGGCTCTGACCGGTATGGTGGTGACAATATTGGCACCAGGTGGCACTGGACCGGTACTGGTGTGTAAGTTACAGTCTATGTTAGTAGTGGGCTGTGTTGGGACCTATGGGGAGGGTCTAGCACCATAATATCAGTACTGTCCAGGGAAGGCTCTGACCGGTATGGTGGTCACAATATTGGCACCAGGTGGCACTGTACCGGTACTGGTGTGTCAGATACAGTCTATGTTAGTAGTGGGCTGTGTTGGGACCCATGGGGAGGGTCTAGCACCATAATATCAGTACTGTCCAGGGAAGGCTCTGACCGGTATGGTGGTCACAATATTGGCACCAGGTGGCACTGTACCGGTACTGGTGTGTCAGATACAGTCTATGTTAGTAGTGGGCTGTGTTGGGAGTCTATGACCATGTTTTAGCTGGTAATTCTGCTAAAAATTTACGTCTACAGCTCCAACTTCCTTATAGAACGAAACTCGCAAGTGGTCAATTATTGTATCAATAAAAATATATAAAATATATACCAAAAGATAAATAATTATAATAATTATAATCAATGTACCATAATATATATATATATATATATATATATATATATATATATATATATATATATATATATATATATATATATATATATATTATAGATAATATATATAGATATATATATATATATATATATATATATAATATATATATATATATATATATATATATATATATATATATATATATATATATATATATATATATATATATATATATATATATATATAGAGAGAGAGAGAGAGAGAGAGAGAGAAGGTATATAAGTCCCTCTTGCCTGGACCATCAAGGAACAGAAAATAGTAGTAGTTTCCAATCAAGGTAGAATATTTGTTAATTAATGCTAAATATGACTGTATTATTGAATGTTGACTTATCAAATATTATATATTTTTATAATCCTCATTATACATGGGGCTAAACATGAGAGAGAAGGGCAAGGGACTGGAGTTTCGCAGAGAGGCTCCAGTCCTGACGCTATTCTCGACTTAACAGTGTGCTGGCTTAATAATCCAATAGTGTTGATAGCCTCTGAAGTCCTATATTAACTAACTAACGAGATCTAGACAAATTAGCCATCTCTCCTTAAATCCTCATTATGCCCCAGAAAATATGGGCATAAATGGGGCTAAACATGAGGGAGAAGGGGGTCTTATTATGCCACAGATAATAGGGGCATGACAAGGGTTAATTAAGTGTCCATAATACTCGGATTTTGTCATTTATATATTATTTTTTCTAGTTTCCTCCCTGTACCTTCATCCAGCTTAGGAAGAAAAGAAAACAACCCTAGACCCTCATTCAAGATAAATTTGTCCATTTTTCGGTAGAAAAATTTCCCGGCCAAAGGTTCGCTATCGCTCGCCAGGAAAGTAATCTACATCTAAATGGCACGAAAGGTCTTAATATTGACAAGGAAAAGGGGCGAAAGGTATTAAAATCGCTAAACAAATGGGCCGAACGTCTTAAAATCTCAAAACTAATGGGGGAGAAGGGGACCTGAGCCATCTCCCATAAGGAAATAGGGGCATGAAAAAGGTCAATCAAGTGTCCATAATTACTCGATTTTGTCATTTATATAATATTTTTGTCTAGTTTCCTCCCTAGACCTTCATCAAACTATATAACTGTGGTATAGGTAGGGCCAACGAACTTGACAGTTTGCTTGACCCCTTCAACTTCTCTTAACTCAAAATGAATGAAAGCAATCGAGCTGACATTTATATCATTAGGGAAGAGCCCACCAGGAAATAGGTGTGGATATTTACAGTCAGTTTGCTACCTATACTACCTAAGACCTACGATCTATACTACCGAGCTATACACACCAGATAATCAGCGTAGGGGTGCAGATACTTTTTTGACCGAGTGTACAGTCGCACTAATAAGTGATGTCTCGGCACCAAGTATGGTTTGATCAATAATTGGTATCAGCAATATCTAAGTTTAATTTCTTCATATTGAGTGAAATATGCAAACATGTTGCTACACTTACCCACCCTATTCAACATCTGACAGACATTAATACAGCCCAGAGCGAGCCAAACGTAAAGGCAGCTGGGCCATGACTTATTAGCGCGACTGTACACTCGGTCAAAAAAGTATCTGCACCCCTACGCTGATTATCTGGTGTGTATAGCTCGGTAGTATAGATCGTAGGTCTTAGGTAGTAGGTCTTAGGTAGTAGGTCTTAGGTAGTAGGTCTTAGGTAGCAGGTCTTAGGTAGTAGGTCTTAGGTAGTAGGTCTTAGGTAGTAGGTCTTAGGTAGTAGGTCTTAGGTAGTAGTCGTAGGTAGTAGGTCTTAGGTAGTAGGTCTTAGGTAGTAGGTCTTAGGTAGTAGGTCTTAGGTAGTAGGTCTTAGGTAGTAGGTCTTAGGTAGTAGGTCTTAGGTAGTAGGTCTTAGGTAGTAGGTCTTAGGTAGTAGGTCTTAGGTAGTAGGTCTTAGGTAGCAGGTCTTAGGTAGCAGGTCTTAGGTAGTAGGTCTTAGGTAGTAGGTCTTAGGTAGTAGGTCTTAGGTAGTAGGTCTTAGGTAGTAGGTCTTAGGTAGTAGGTCTTAGGTAGTAGGTCTTAGGTAGTAGGTCTTAGGTAGTAGGTCTTAGGTAGTAGGTCTTAGGTAGTAGGTCTTAGGTAGTAGGTCTTAGGTAGCAGGTCTTAGGTAGTAGGTCTTAGGTAGCAGGTCTTAGGTAGTAGGTCTTAGGTAGTAGGTCTTAGGTAGCAGGTCTTAGGTAGTAGGTCTTAGGTAGTAGGTCTTAGGTAGTAGGTCTTAGGTAGTAGGTCTTAGGTAGCAGGTCTTAGGTAGTAGGTCTTAGGTAGTAGGTCTTAGGTAGCAGGTCTTAGGTAGTAGGTCTTAGGTAGTAGGTCTTAGGTAGTAGGTCTTAGGTAGTAGGTCTTAGGTAGTAGGTCTTAGGTAGTAGGTCTTAGGTAGTAGGTCTTAGGTAGTAGGTCTTAGGTAGTAGGTCTTAGGTAGTAGGTCTTAGGTAGTATAGTATATAAGGGAAGGTGTGGTGGAGTGGTCTTGCCACTGGCCTGGTAATCCAAAGGTCCCGGGTTCAAATCCCGATGTATCAATGGGAAGATATTATTGGGATGGAATTTGTGCTGTACCTGGTATCAGTGCATTACCACAAGCCCACCGAAACGTCAATAAAATATCCTCATTGTTCCCTGATTAAATAGCACTGTATGCATATTCCCATATTCAAAATATGCTATAGGGGTGCAATGCCTGGTGAGTTATCTGCTCAACAGGTGGCGTTGTGTGTGTGTAAGTGTGAGAGTCCGAGTGTAGGGGGTGAGACAGTGAAGCACGGGAACGAGGTGGCTTTAGAGATGGCGTCGTTTCGGGCCATGAGTGAGCACCGTGCCTCATGTGAAGGCAAGATGGCAGGTGCTCGTTGTACTCTACGTGCTTCACATGTCTCACTCCCTAGACTGGAACAAGACCTCACGGGCTTCACTGTTCATTGTAAAGCGGTGAATGTTAAGGCTCTCAGCCTATGCCCGAGAGGAAGTAAGTTGGAATATAGAAAAAAAAAAAAAAAAAAAAATGTAGGTAGGGTAGTAGTATAGACGGGTATAACTGCAGGTAAATATGCCAACCCTACCGAGCTGTACACACCAGATGATCAGGGTAGGGGTGCAGATACTTTTTGGACCGAGTGTACAGTCGGTTATTAATATTAGGGGACCTCCTTATGGTTTTCTCATAACCCAAAAAGGACAAGAGTAATCGAGCTACTATAGTCTATTCGCTGTAAGTAGGCGAGAAATCATGACCTCTATCTTACGTAACTCAAAAGGGGCTAGAGCAAATTAGCTGTAAATCTTCACATCTATTCCTTGACTGACTCTTCCCAAATGGTAGAAATATTAGCTCGATTACTCTAGTCGTTTTTGAGTTACAGAGGTTAGAGGTCATGATTTATCGCCTACTTACAGCGAATAGACGTTTTACCAAATAGGAAGACTTGGTTAAGGAATATGTGTATAAATCAACAGCTGATTTGCTCTAGCCCTTTTTGAGTTACAGAGGTTAGAGGTTACGATTTCTGCCCAACCTAGATTGAACAGACTATAGTAATTTAGTCATATGAATGATATTGGTTGGGTGTGAAAGGGATCTGCCTCGTTTGGGCCTGTAAGCCCTCTGCAGATTTCCCTGTTCTTGAGTTCTTATGTTTCTTTAAGAGGGGATCGATGGGCCGGTTTTCTGGACCACTTTCTCCCTCATGTTTAGCCCCATTAGTTTTCAGATGTTAAGATGTTTGCCCCATTAGTTAGTCGATTTTAAGACCTTTCGCCCGATTTCTTCGTAAATTATATTAGATGGGTTTATTACTATACTGTAGGTAGCGCCAACCAACTTGACAATAATCTTGACCCCATAAATTCTCATAACTCAAAAGGACCTAGAGCAAACTGACTGTAAATATCCACACCTATTTCCTGGTGGGCTCTTCCCTAATGATATAAATGTCAGCTCGATTGCTTTCATTCATTTTGAGTTAAGAGAAGTTGAAGGGGTCAAGCAAACTGTCAAGTTCGTTGGCGCTACCTATACCACAGTTATATAGTTTGATGAAGGTCTAGGGAAGAAACTAGACAAAAATATTATATAAATGACAAAATCGAGTAATTATGGACACTTAATTAACCTTTTTCATGCCCCTATTTCCTTATGGGAGATGGCTCGTTCTTTCCAGGTCCCCTTCTCCCCCATTAGTTTTGAGATTTTAAGACGTTCGGCCCATTTGTTTAGCGATTTTAATACCTTTCGCCCCTTTTCCTTGTCAATATTAAGACCTTTCGTGCCATTTAGATGTAGATTACTTTCCTGGCGAGCGATAGCGAACCTTTGGCCGGGAAATTTTTCTACCGAAAAATGGACAAATTTATCTTGAATGAGGGTCTAGGGTTGTTTTCTTTTCTTCCTAAGCTTGATGAAGGTACAGGGAGGAAACTAGAAAAAAAATAATATATAAATGACAAAATCCGAGTATTATGGACA
The DNA here is from genome assembly GCA_032716605.1 of Paralithodes platypus. Classification (NCBI taxonomy): domain Eukaryota; kingdom Metazoa; phylum Arthropoda; class Malacostraca; order Decapoda; family Lithodidae; genus Paralithodes; species Paralithodes platypus. The sequence goes on from CM064559.1 coordinate 6,098,816, forward strand.
CTTAATTAACCCTTGTCATGCCCCTATTATCTGTGGCATAATAAGACCCCCTTCTCCCTCATGTTTAGCCCCATTTATGCCCATATTTTCTGGGGCATAATGAGGATTTAAGGAGAGATGGCTAATTTGTCTAGATCTCGTTAGTTAGTTAATATAGGACTTCAGAGGCTATCAACACTATTGGATTATTAAGCCAGCACACTGTTAAGTCGAGAATAGCGTCAGGACTGGAGCCTCTCTGCGAAACTCCAGTCCCTTGCCCTTCTTTCTCATGTTTAGCCCCATGTATGATGAGGATTATAAAAATATATAATATTTGATAAGTCAACATTCAATAATACAGTCATATTTAGCATTAATTAACAAATATTCTACCTTGATTGGAAACTACTACTATTTTCTGTTCCTTGATGGTCCAGGCAAGAGGGACTTATATACCTTCTCTCTCTCTCTCTCTCTCTCTCTCTCTCTCTCTCTCTCTCTATATATATATATATATATATATATATATATATATAGATATATATATATATATATATATATATAATATATATATATATATATATATACAGTATATATATATATATATATATATATATATTATATATATATATATATATATACTATATATATATATATATAATTATATATATATATATATATATATATAATATATATATATATTATATATATATATATATATATAATTATGGTACATTGATTATAATTATTATAATTATTTACCTTTTGGTATATATTTTATATATTTTTATTGATACAATAATTGACCACTTGCGAGTTTCGTTCTATAAGGAAGTTGGAGCTGTAGACGTCAATTTTTAGCAGAATTACCAGCTAAAACATGGTCATAGACTCCCAACACAGCCCACTACTAACATAGACTGTATCTGACACACCAGTACCGGTACAGTGCCACCTGGTGCCAATATTGTGACCACCATACCGGTCAGAGCCTTCCCTGGACAGTACTGATATTATGGTGCTAGACCCTCCCCATGGGTCCCAACACAGCCCACTACTAACATAGACTGTATCTTACACACCAGTACCGGTACAGTGCCACCTGGTGCCAATATTGTGACCACCATACCGGTCAGAGCCTTCCCTGGACAGTACTGATATTATGGTGCTAGACCCTCCCCATGGGTCCCAACACAGCCCACTACTAACATAGACTGTATCTTACACACCTGTACCGGTACAGTGCCACCTGGTGCCAATATTGTGACCACCATACCGGTCAGAGCCTTCTCTGGACAGTACTGATATTATGGTGCTAGACCCTCCCCATGGGTCCCAACACAGCCCACTACTAACATAGACTGTATCTTACACACCAGTACCGGTACAGTGCCACCTGGTGCCAATATTGTGACCACCATACCGGTCAGAGCCTTCCCTGGACAGTACTGATATTATGGTGCTAGACCCTCCCCATGGGTCCCAACACAGCCCACTACTAACATAGACTGTATCTTACACACCAGTACCGGTACAGTGCCACCTGGTGCCAATATTGTGACCACCATACCGGTCAGAGCCTTCCCTGGACAGTACTGATATTATGGTGCTAGACCCTCCCCATGGGTCCCAACACAGCCCACTACTAACATAGACTGTATCTTACACACCAGTACCGGTACAGTGCCACCTGGTGCCAATATTGTGACCACCATACCGGTCAGAGCCTTCCCTGGACAGTACTGATATTATGGTGCTAGACCCTCCCCATGGGTCCCAACACAGCCCACTACTAACATAGACTGTATCTTACACACCAGTACCGGTACAGTGCCACCTGGTGCCAATATTGTGACCACCATACCGGTCAGAGCCTTCCCTGGACAGTACTGATATTATGGTGCTAGACCCTCCCCATGGGTCCCAACACAGCCCACTACTAACATAGACTGTATCTTACACACCAGTACCGGTACAGTGCCACCTGGTGCCAATATTGTGACCACCATACCGGTCAGAGCCTTCCCTGGACAGTACTGATATTATGGTGCTAGACCCTCCCCATGGGTCCCAACACAGCCCACTACTAACATAGACTGTATCTTACACACCAGTGCCACCTGGTGCCAATATTGTGACCACCATACCGGTCAGAGCCTTCCCTGGACAGTACTGATATTATGGTGCTAGACCCTCCCCATGGGTCCCAACACAGCCCACTACTAACATAGACTGTATCTTACACACCTGTACCGGTACAGTGCCACCTGGTGCCAATATTGTGACCACCATACCGGTCAGAGCCTTCCCTGGACAGTACTGATATTATGGTGCTAGACCCTCCCCATGGGTCCCAACACAGCCCACTACTAACATAGACTGTATCTTACACACCTGTACCGGTACAGTGCCACCTGGTGCCAATATTGTGACCACCATACCGGTCAGAGCCTTCCCTGGACAGTACTGATATTATGGTGCTAGACCCTCCCCATGGGTCCCAACACAGCCCACTACTAACATAGACTGTATCTTACACACCTGTACAGGTACAGTGCCACCTGGTGCCAATATTGTGACCACCAATGTAAATTAAGGGAAGATATTTATTAATTAATTAAATTAATTGAATTGTTTATTAATTTAATTGTAGTTACTTCCGTAGATCTCGAGCAAGTTTAATGCAGTGGTGTCTTTGGAACTAATACATTGACCACTTCCGAGTTTCAGGCTATAACGAAGTTGGAGCCGTGAGCATCGTTATTAAAAACAAATACAGTAATTATGTAGGTGTCTGATGGATAAATGGCATGTTGAATTTAATCTAATGTATTTGTAAAATGACTAAAATTGTATTATAGCTGGTTATTCTGTTAAATATCGATGTTTACAACTCCAACTTCCTTATATAATGAAACTCGCAAGTAATCAATTGACCAAAACAATGCTAATTTATCCTAATATTCTTTGAAACTCCTTTTATTTATTTCAATCTCGAGGGACACAAACAAATATATTAATAATACAACTATATATATATATATATATATATAGAGAGAGAGAGAGAGAGAGAGAGAGAAAGCCATTTTCTTTCATAAAGTTATAATTCTTATAAAGTCTAAAGTCTTAAAGTTATAATTATCCAAAAATATAGTATTTTAAAACATAAGTTAAAAAAAATCAAAAGTATTACAACTGTGAAGTATAAATGTACCATAGGCCTCACTACTACGATCTTCTGTTCGTTGGTAGTCCAAGCAAGAGGGACTTAAATACATATAGTCTCTCTCTCTCTCTCTATATATATATATATATATATATATAAATATATATATATATATATATATATATATATATATATATATATATATATATATAGTATATATATAGCCTACAGTACATTGATTATAATTATTATTATAATTATTTATGTTTTAGGTTTTAGTATATATTTTATATATTATTATTGATACAATAATTGACCACCTGCGAGTTTCAGGCTATAAGGAAGTTGGAGCTGTAGACATCGATAATTAACAGAATTATCACCTAAATTGCGGTTGTAGTGTTTATATAAATACATAAAACCCAATTCAACATACTTGTTATCCATTACAAACCTACATTATTACTGTATTTCTGTTTAATATCGATGTTTATGGCTCCAACTTCCTTATAGCCTGAAACTCGGAAGTGGCCAATTGCTATTGTACTTACTGAAACTTATTGAGCCATGTTTCTATTTTATTTGGGATTACACAATTAAACTGTGTTGGTGGTGTAATGGTTTAGATGCTTATGTTCTGGGTATGGTGTCCCAAGTTCGAATCCCGGGAAGATCATAGGCTTTCATTAGTTTATTCAAGTGCATTGGGGTTTGTAATTGATGATTAATGTTAAGAACGGGGTGTATGCGTTTATAATATTTACTATAGTTAGCCTTTAAAATTACACTGGAGGTGTCCGTTTTCTCTGATGCGACATAAACATTGGATTCGTTTTCGAAAGAGAGAGAGAGAGAGTTAAATAGCTACACAGGACTGGTCAGTCTATTAATTAATTTATTCCTTCATTTCTTAGTTTCTTGGCTAGACCTCCATCAAGCTTCGAAAAACACTCCCTAGACCCCCTTTAATGATAAATTTATACATTTTTCGGTAGAAAAATGTCCCAGCCGAAGGCCGGTTTCTTATAAAATTAGAGGCTTGCTATCGCTCGCCAGGAAAGCATTGACACCTAAATGGCACGAACAGTTTTAATATTGACTAAGAAATGAGGCCTAAGTTCTTAAAATCGCCAAAGTAACGGGGCCAACGTCTTAAAATATCAAAAGCAATGGGGCTAAACACGAAGGAGAATGGGGTCCAGAAAAAGCGAGTACTACCCCCTTAACCTTCTTGCTATAGTCTGTTCATTCTAGGTTGGGTCAGAAATCCTAACCTCTAACCTCTCATAACTCAAAAAGGACTAGGGTAAGCGAGCTAATATTTCTACCACACAGGAAGACTGGGCCAGGGAATTGGTGTGGCAATTGACAGCTCATTTGCTCTAGCCCTTATTGAATTACAGAGGTTAGAGGTGACGATTTCTGCCCAACTTAGAGTGTATTTTTGTATTTATGTTATTATAGGGTAATAAAGTAGAGTATTGGCTAATTAAATATACAGACTTAATCTATCCACTAGTTTTTTAATTAATGTTAATTTATTTACCCTTCCTAATCTGAATAAAATCGTCTAATAATAGGCTAATGATCTCTCTCTCTCTCTCTCTCTCTCTCTCTCTCTCTCTCTCTCCTATCTTAGCCTGGGGTAGCCTAATAGAAAACAGGACATACCACCTTGAAGATAAAAACCTACATACATACATACATACATACACTCACATACATACATTACATACATACATACACACACATACATAAATACATACATTACATACATACATACACACACATACATACATACATACATACATACACACATGCATACATTACATGCACACACATACATACATACATACATACACACACATACATATACATATACACATACATACATACTGTACATATATTACATACATATATACATACATTACATACATACATACACACACATACATACATACACACATACATATACATATACACATACATACATACATTACATACATACATACATACACACATACACATACATACATACATATACATATACACATACATACATACATACATACATACATACATACATACCTACATTACATACATACATACATACACATATACATACATACATACATACCTACATACATACACACACACATACATACATACATACATACATACACACACATACATATATACATACATACATACACACACACATAAATACATACATACATACATACACACACATACATACATACATACATAAACACACACATACATAAATACATACATACATACATACATATAATGATACATACATACATACAGTACACATACATACATACATTACATACATATATACACATACATACATAAACACATACATACATACATAGCCTACATACATACATACATACATACATACATACATACCTACCTACATGCATACATACCTACATACATACAGCATCCAGTTGTTACAAACATTTTATGAATGGAGGATGCCTTTAGGCACATGGACCTTTTTATCATACCTACATACATACATACATACCTACCTACCTACCTACATACATACATACATACCTACCTACATACATACATACATACCTACCTACATACATACATACATACCTACATACATACATACATACATACCTACCTACCTACATACATACATACATAGCCTACATACATACATACATACATATACTGTAGTTATCTTTCCAAAAATGTCCATGTGATATTTCCAAAATTCGGCACTGCGCAATTTTCTTCCTCTGTATGGGTACGGTTGCGGTAATTTGGAGTCTCGCTCGCTTGCTCTCTCTCTCTCTCTCTCTCTCTCTCTCTCTCTCTCTCTCTCTATCTCTCTCTTTCGTAAATACATACGAACTAACATGCTTTACATATTTTTTAGTTCTCGATCTCGCTCTCTCTCTCGCTATCATTTTTGTTCTCTCTCTCTCTCTCTCTCTCTTTCGGTGGGGGTGGGGAGAGAACATTCTGCTTTGCTATCCTTGCCTTCCACTTTGTAGCAAATTCTATTTTAGCATCAAGTCCGGACTGCCTAGTAGGGACCGTAAGGTCTGTGTAACTCTCTCTCTCTCTCTCTCTCACTTGATGGAGGGAGGGAGGAAGCTAATGTATATATACAGTATATATATATATATATATATATATATATATATGTATTGAGAGAGAGAGAGCGAGTTTCTTTCATAAAGTTATAATTTTTATAAAGTCTAGTCTTAAAAGTTATAATTTTTCAAAAATATAATTGTTAAAATAGGACTTCAGAGGCTATCAACCCTATTGGATTATTAAGCCAGCACACTGTAAGTCGAGACGAACGTCAGGGCTGGAGCCTCCCTGCGAGAACTCCAGTCCCTTCCCAAAAATACATTTAAGATTATTTAATTTATCTTTTGAGAGACAATATCAAAACTGTGAAGTATTTGTACAATAAGAGCCCTACTACTACGATCTTCTGTTCGTTAGTAGTCCAAGCAAGAGGGACTTAAATACATACGGACTCTCTCTCTCTCTCTCTATATATATATATATATATATATATATATATATATATATATATTACATTGATTATAATTATTATTATAATTATTTATGTTTTAGTGTACATTTTATATATTATTATTGATACAATAATTGACCACTTGCGAGTTTCAGGCTATAAGGAAGTTGGAGCTGTAGATGTCAATTGTTAGCAGAATTACCTGCTAAAACATGGTACATTCATAAATACATAACAATCCAATTCAACATACCTTTTATCCATCATAAACTTATATTAATATTGTATTCCTAGCAAATATCAATGTTTACGGCTCCAACTTCCTTATAGCCTGAAACTCTGAAGTGGGCAATTGACCACTTGCGAGTTTCGGGCTATAAGGAAGTTGGAGCTGTAGACATCGATAATTAACAGAATTATCACCTAAATTGCGGTTGTAGTGTTTATATAAATACATAAAACCCAATTCAACATACTTGTTATCCATTAGAAACCTACATTATTATTGCATTTCTGTTTAATATCGATGTTTATGGCTCCAACTTCCTTATAGCCTGAAACTCGGAAGTGGCCAATTGCTATTGTACTTACTGAAACTTATTGAGCCATGTTTCTATTTTATTTGGGATTACACAATTAAACTGTGTTGGTGGTGTAATGGTTTAGATGCTCATGTTCCCGGGAGGACCATACCATAGGCTTTCATTAGTTTATTCAAGTGCATTGGGGCTTGTAATTGATAATTAATGTTAAGATCGGGGTGTTACTTAAATAGTATGCGTTTATAATATTTACTATAGTTAGCCTTAAATATTATACTAGCGGTATCCGTTTTCTCTGATGCGACATAAACATTGGATTCGATTTCTTTGATGCGACGTAAACATCTATGTAAATGTCTCTCTCGCTGGGATCGTAAGGTCTGTGTGGTCTGAATCTATGTAAATCTCTCTCTCTCTCTCTCATGTGCTATCTTTTACTTCCACTTTCCTTTTCTTGGGATTCTGCTATCTACTATAACTGCTCTCTCTCTCTCTCTCTCTCTACTTGGGATTCTGCTATCTCTACTATTATAACTGCTCTCTCTCTCTCTCGCTCTCGCTCTCTCTGTTGTGCTATCCATTACTTCCACTCTACTATAACCAAGTCCTAATCACCTCATTTGGACCGCAAGATCTGTGTAGTCAGCCAGAAATCGTGACCCCTACCCTCTGCAACTAACAACAGGCTAGAGCAAATGGGTTGTAAATTGCCACACCTATTCCCTGGCTGACCCTTCCCAAATGGTATAGATATATAGCTCGATTACTCTAGTCGTTTATGAGTTATAGAGGATATGTTTTCTGTATGCTGTATGGTGTATATATTATACAGTATATATATATATATATATATATATATATATATATATATATATATATATATATATATATATATATATATATATACCCGCTGTTAAGATCTAATACTATCTTAGTAAACAAAAATAAAGATTACAATGTAAACAAACTAACCAAGACGGATATCACAACCAGGTAACTCAAAACAGGAAATGTTAAAGGAGGATTTTAAGAGGATTTTCAAGCTCTATTTCCTAGCAGCTTTTAAAATTCTCATACCTTTATACTGTCAACATATTCCAAATTTTAAGACTATTTTACACTGGTATCGGAAACTACAACTATAGCCTAATAGGAGTCGAAATTCTTATAGATAGATATAGCTGCGAAACTGTCATATCCGATCGTCCGAAGATATTATAAACGGAACGAAAATCAGTGACACATCCTTCCTTCTTGTCCCTCCTCCATACATTCCTTTCCACCCCGAGACCCTTATAGTGACAGAGATCGACCAACGGACTTCAGAATTACGGACTTTTCGCTACATTCAGGTATCATTTTTTCTTTTCGAGCAATAGCGAACCTGCAATTTAGGATGGTCTAGATATGTTTCTTACCGATAAATGTACACAATTAGCTCGAAGTGGGTGGCGAGGAAGTCGTTGTTTATATATGTTTATTAATGTTATTTTTGTTTTAATTTGAAGGGTGGTATAGTGTGTGTGTGTGTGTGTGTGTTTGTTTATTTTGGTATTAGCTTGAAAGGGACTAGTGTGTTTTTAGCTTGAAGGGGAGGTGGGTTCTTATCTTGAAAGAGGAGCAAATATTAACCCTCTCACGTTCTTGACGCAATGTTGAGCCTAATAGGGATACTTTAAAGCCTTTGTTACCATCAGGGGTATTTAGAAACCTTTAGTTTAGTTACTTTAACCTCTGCAGTTGTCTTTGAGTTAGCTGTGGGCAGAAAACTAATTTTGGAGAGGTAATTATAAGAGTGAGATAATTCTATTTATTATTGCTAATCTGGCAACCTCTGCGTCATATGAGTCTGAAGGGGTTAACCGCGGGAAATCCAGTGACACACCTCCTTCCCCCCCCCCCCCCCCTCCAGCCCCCCATACATTCCTTTCCAACCAGAGACCTAGCACTTTTCTGGCATTTTTTTTTTTATGGCAATTGTGAATTCAACAAAAATAAATGGGAATGGGCCTGAGCAAATAAATAGATAGATAGTTAGTTAGTTAATTCTTTATTTCATAAAAGGTTACATGGTAACATTATACATATATACAGTGTATACAATTTCATCCTACCGCAAGGTGGGTTCATTATTTTGAACATACAGTATCCGTGACTTAATGGCATCTATGTCATTTTCCATCATGCTTTCAATGTTATACTCTGAAAGTAGTACAGACTTGGCTTCGTAATTAGCCAGGAACAGATCCTCGGACACATTTAACAGGCATTTTCTGTAATATTTGCAGGGATTACTAATTATTTTATAACTAAACCTGATTCTCTGCCAATTTATAAAATGATTAAACGTCATTAGTCCTGCAAGGTGACATTCCTTATGGTTGCTCTCCCAGTATCTTAGCTTCATCATTTTCTGTATTGCTTTATGGAAGCCTATTGCAAATTGTTTCAGTGGGACATAACATTTCTTATTACAGAACCACAATTCTGATCCATAAAAACTCATACAATAACTCGGGAATAATTTACTAAATACATTACAGCTAACGCTAGAAAATTTCCGCAAAAGGCAATTGAATTCGTTATAAAACTTATTCCTGCATCTTAGTATGTCTTTGTCATTATGCAAATTGCAATCTATTGCAAAGCCAAGATATCTACATTCGTGTACAACTTCCAACTTACTTTCATATAAATATAAAATCGGATCCTTGACATTATCGTGTTTGTGCTTAAAATACATACAAACGGACTTACTTGGATTAATTTCAATATCAATTGCCTTTGCTTCATTTTCAATTATGTTCAATAATTCTTGTAAACCTGATGAAGGAGAAAGCAGAACCAAGTCATCGGCATAAGCAATTATATTGCTAGATCTGTTACCCAACTTGCAGCCTGTACTACTCTCAGATACTTTTTCTATCATGTCATTAATGTAAATATTAAATAGAACTGTTGACAGAATACCACCTTGTCTCACTTCATTTTTAATTTTCCAAGGATCTGATACTGCATCTTTATGCTTAGTAGCTACGCTTTGATTCCTATATAAGAAATATAAAATATTTACATAAAAAATAGGAATATTTAATTTTAAAAGTTTATGAATAAACTTAAAATGATTAACTTTATCAAAAGCTTTTTTCAGATCTATAAAAGAGGCATATACATTTGAGCTTAAAAAATTATATCTTAAAATGGTTTCCTTTAAAACTAAGCATGCTGCAGACGTAGACTGATTCACTCTAAATCCATGCTGTCTGTCATTAAAAGTCACATACCGTTCAATATGGTATTTTAAACAATACTCAAACAGTTTGAGGATGATACAATTGGTCTGTAATTTTCTATATCACTCTGATCTTTGAATTTATCATTTACTAAAGGTAAAATAACTCCAAAAGATAGATAGATAGATAGATAGTGAATTAAAGTTTCACAATATTGCAGTCACCTAAAGTTATACCTTCAGTCTAGTTGCCGATTCTAATGCGAAAGAAACACCTTAACCCTATGAGGTGCAGGGTGGGCCAATTTCGATCCTCCCTGTTTTACTCCATTAGTTTGTAGATTTTAAGACGTTTCACCTCATTAGTTTGGCGATTATAAAATGCTTCAACCCAATAAGGTGTCAATTTTTCCTGGGCGGGCGACAGCGAGCCTTCAATTTGGGAGAAATCGGCCTTCGGCCGACATATTTTTCTAGCGAAAATTTTTACATATTTAGCTTGAATGGGGTCTGGGGGACGTTTTTTAGTTTGAAGGGGGTCTGGAGAGGCGTGTTTCTAAGTCTTGGGGGTAAACTAAAAACACCTGGTGATGGGCTGGTCTATCAGAGTGAGAACTGAGCGATCTCTGCCATACCCATAGCTTACTCTGACTGTTCCTTTTACTTATATATTTTCTAGATCTCAAGTGACGGCGTCTCTTCCGTGGATTGACTTCCCAATCTACTAAGATTGGAAGCCAAAGCGTCACATTTTTCCTTTGCCCCTCAACTTTCTCTTCATAATTGCTGAGGGGCACAGGGCCCTGGGTGGGGCTTTGGTTTCCCGGGCGTTTCCGCACCCTCCTCAGATCTCCGCCATGGAGTGGCTTCGGTCACCCAGGCTTTGTTGTGGTCGGCAGGGAGGGTTCTGTGGGGGCGCTCGGTTATGGCCTTGGCCTTGCTCGGGGCCTTGGGGCTGTTCGGCCAGGCAGCTTGGGGAACAACAACAACAACAACAACAACAACAACTAAAAACACATTGTTCAAAAATGGCTAAAACAATTAAAACCCTCAATAATAATTAAACAAAAAATATCATAATAACCCCCAAGACGTTGCACCTAATAGTGTTAATATGGAGAGACAATACTTGCCTGCCAAACAAATCGCTCGTGTGACATTGCCTATTTACCAGATCAGATATACTGTATATGGCGAGAGATCCTCCTCAAGGGATCCTCAAGATCTTAAGTGAGACAACAGACTCCACAGATGCTGACTGTGTGCTCCATTTAGATGTCGAGCACCAAGCTTACGTCTACTACTAAATACGACATAAGAGATAGGCAAAACAAACTGAAATGATTACTGATTACTGATTACTGATTACTGATATTTACTATAGGATGTAAGGTATCTTAAAATAACCCCCTAGAAATACTTTCTCTAAAGTATCTACTTTTTTTATCTTCCCCTTTTTCCCCAGCTAACCTAATCCCACAAGGACCCCAATGGAAATACGCCTAACGGCCTTATTGGGCTATCCTTAGTTGGAATTATGCAAGGCTGGTACATGTCATATTTGTAACATACTATGTGGTACCAACACTGTAAAATGCTAACTGAATAAATATTATTATTATTATTATTACCTGACGAGCGATAGCGAACCTGTACACCCACCTTAACATATAAATCCTGCTCCAAAACGAACCTCTGAACATACCCCCCCCCCCTCATACATTCCTCTCCAACGGACCCTCCTCGGACTCGCTGACTGGCATAATTTCCCTTCAGAGTCACACGAGCCTCTGTTCTGGCAACTGTTTATCGGCAGGTCTTATTAACTGTCTTCGTAGCGCAATGGATAAATGCACTGCATTTCGGTGTGAGCATCCTAGGTTCGAATCCCTGGACTGCCACATGTATTTGTTGATTTCATTAATTGAGTTTAGGAGTAAATTCGGTTGGTGGAGGGAACATAATATTTACTATGAGATTACGTTTACTGTTTACGTAGTGGGACCCGCAGAAGGCCGCTCTCAGGCGGCATGATATGCGGGGGATGTGCATGGGGACTAGTGGTTGGGGACAGGATCAGGAGAAGGATCAGGATTAGGGATGTAAAGACCGGTGATCCTATAGTTTTAAAAGAATCAAGAGTGGGGCTATTAACCCTTTCACGCACATATGACGCAGAGGTTGCCAGATTAGCAATAAGAAATAGAGTTATCTCACTCTTATAATTACCTCTCCAAAATTAGTTTTCTGCCCACAGCTAACTCACAGACAACTGCAGAGGTTGAAGTAACTAAACTAAAGGTTTCTAAATACACCTGATGGTAACAAAGGCTTTAAAGTATCCCCAATAGGCTCAACACAGCTAACTCAAAGACAACTGCAGAGGTTGAAGTAACTAAACTAAAGGTTTCTAAATACCCCTGATGGTAACAAAGGCTTTAAAGTATCCCCAATAGGCTCAACACAGCTAACTCAAAGACAACTGTAGAGGTTGAAGTAACTATACTAAAGGTTTATAAATACCCCTGATGGTAACAAAGGCTTTAAAGTATCCCCAATAGGCTCAACACAGCTAACTCAAAGACAACTGCAGAGGTTGAAGTAACTAAACTAAAGGTTTCTAAATACCCCTGATGGTAACAAAGGCTTTAATGTATCCCCAATAGGCTCAAAATCGCGTCATTGCCGGAGAGGGTTAACTACATGGAATGGGGGGTGATTCCACTCTTGGATGCTGCGGGGAAACAATGATTGTCGAAATATGACCGTGCTTGCCTGATACGTGTGGTATATTCCCTTCTTTCCTCTGTCTAAATTCCTTATAATATACTATAGCTACCTTTGTATTACACCTCTCCCTCTCTCTCTCTCTCTCTATATATATATATATATATATGTGTGTTCTACCTGGAAAAGTATGTGGAGTCTATGTACCTATGTAACTCTATGTAACACCCATTTAGTTTTCCCACCACCTCCCCGACCTTTCCCACGCTCATACAGTCACACCCTCCAAGGAGGTTTAATAAGAGAAGGGATAGGAAGGTAGAGCGTATCCTATGCGAACGTGAAGCTTATATAATTATGCAATAATAACGATGGTATTTAATAATCATATTTTAACATATAATATAGATATATATCTCGTTGCTATCTGTAGCCCAAACTATTTATTTAACTATTACTTAATTAGGAAAATTGGCTTCACTGTGTTGCTCTGATGCTCCCTCCTTTAGTATATATCCTCCCTCCCAAACCACCTCGAGTATAAACACATCTTACGCATTTCGGCACCCAAGTTATTTCGACACCCCATCCTCAAATTAGGTTAACCCCATGCAGTACCAGTGAAATCTTTGTCTCTCTCTCTCTCTCTCTCTCTCGTCCTCAACGTACTCTAAAAAGCGGGGGTATTGACCTAGCTTGCCCCCCCCCCCCCTCCTTGGATTTATTGTAAGTCAAGATGAGAACCCCCACCCACCTCGTCTCTCCCTCTCTGTCTCTTTCGTTTAGCTTTCTCTCCCTCTCTCTCTCTCTCTCTACCTCTCTACTAGGAAATCCATACTATATCCTCTCGTGCAGAGTCATCTCTTTCACACTTAACTCTCTCTCTCTTTCTTTCTCTCTCTCGCATACACATACACACACACACACACATCTCTTTCACACATAACTCACTCTCACACTCTCTCTCTCTCTCTACTAGGAAATCCATACTATATCCTCTCGTGCAGACTCATCTCTTTCACACGTAACACACTCTCTCTCGCTCTCTCTCTCATACACACAAACACACACTCATCTCTTTCATACATAATTCTCTCTCTCTCTCTCTCTCATGCACACTCACACACACTCGATCATCTCTTTCATACATAACTCTCTCTCTCTCTCACACACACACACACACTCATCTCTTTCACACATAACTCTCGCTCTCTCTCTCTCTCTCTCACACACACACACACACACACGCTCGCCCTCGCTCTCCCCCCTTCTCTCTCTCTCTCAACATTAATATTAAACAGAAATGCAATAATAATATAGGTTTCTGATGGATAGAAAGTATGTTTAAGATGCATAAGGTGTTGATTTTCGGTGTGAGCGTCCTGGGTTCGAATCCACGGACTGCCACATGTGTTTGTAAATTTCATTAATCGATTTTAGGAGTATAGTTGGTTGTTGGAAGGAACATAATAATGTATATTTATAAATATACTGCAATCGTATCATAGCTGGTAATTCTGCTAAATACCCACTCTCTCTACTGCTCCACTTTTCCTATTAGTCACAGGATGTATATATGTGTGTGTGTGTGAGAGAGAGAGAGAGAGAGAGAGAGAGAGAGAGAGAGAGAGAGAGAGAGAGAGAGAGAAAGATAGATAGATAGATAGATAGAGAGTTACATAGATTAAAATGTAAAACTTGCAAACTAAACAAACCAAAATTGGGACAAGGACAATATAAAGTCAAATTAAACTTGAGAGAGAGAGAGAGATATAGGTAGAGAGAGAGAGATATTTACATAGATGTATACATGGATAGACTGGCCACACAGACCTTACGATCCCAGCGAGGTGGTCAGGACTTAATTCTAGTAGAGATAGCTAACCCGAGAATAAGGAACAGTGGAAGGAAAGGTGAGAGAGATATATATATAGAAAGAGAGATAGAGAGAGATTTGCATAGATTTACATGGATACACTATGGCCACACAGACCTTGCGATCCCAGCGAGGTGGTCGACAGGACTTAATAATGCTATACCTTGTTTCAAATAGGCAGGCCAGAAAATGTGAACCCTTACCTCTGTAACTCGAAAAAGGGCTAGAGCAAATGGGCTGTAAATGTCCACGCCTATTCCCTGGTTGACTCTTCCCAAATGGTAGCAATATTATAGTTATTCGCTGTAATTAGGCGAGAAATCATGACTTTTTTCCTCTGTAACTCAAAAAGAGGCTAGAGCAAATGGGCTGTAAATGCCCACCCCTATTCCCTGGTTGACTCTTCCCAAATGGTAGCAATATTATAGTCTATTCGCTGTAATTAGGCGAACAATCGTGACATTTATTCTCTGTAACTCGAAAAGGGCTAGAGCAAATGGGCTGTAAATGTCCACGCCTATTCCCTGGCTGACTCTTCCCAAATGGTAGCAATATTAGCTCGATTACGCTAGTTGTTTGTGAGTTATAGAGTTTTGGGTTTAAGTGTTTTGGCTTATTCAAGATGGGGACATCATGGCATGGAAATTTACCATAAGCTGAAAACAAACCGATTAGGTATAACTAAATGCCATAACGAAATTAAACATATTATTCTTGCAACACAATCCCACCCCTACTCTGTGCAGCTCTCCAACCCAAGAGTGAAACGATACTCCCAATCTTTCTTCTATCCAACAGCTGAGCTCTGGAACTCTCTCTCCCGAATCTATCTTTCCCTCATCCTATGACTTACATTACTTCAAACTCCGTGTGTCCAGACATTTTGGCTCGAACATTCCTTGATTTTGGCCCTGTTACTCTTTCAGCCCTGGGGGAGGCACTCGTCACAGGCAGTTTTGCCTTTTGTCTCCCTCAATCACATAGACAAAAAATACATGATAAACACGCGTTTTTTTTGTAATATATGTGGAAATTACGCCTAATACAATATAGAAACGACTAGGCATACGAATATAATACGTTTCGTAATTAAAATACATGTTTCTTTGTAATATATGGGGAAATTTTCGGGTGAGGCCAAGTTACGCAATTTTGAGTCTGGAGTTGCGTCACATATTACTCTCTCGTCAGCTGTATTGATTGTAATAAAGCCACGGAGAAAATGTAACAGCCCTAGTTTTCGTTTTCGAGGGGTAACTACTCAAAAAATGGACTCGTCTTTTTACCGGCGCTGTTTTGTGTTGCATTTATCTCCTCTATCCGCTTTCTCTAATTTCGCTCTTTCATTCTAACTTTCTTTCCCTCTCGCTCACTCTAGCTATCTCTCTTTCTTCCCCCCACCCCCCTTCTCTCTCTCTCTCTCTCTCTCTCGCTCTCCTCCCCACCCCCCTCCCTCCTCCCTCCCTAGTCTTTTACTCTCCCCGTGAACGTAACGTGAGCGTAGATATCTGGAGTTCGTTTGTATTCTTTTGTCCTCAGCGCTCGCAGTTTCGTTTTTCGCCTCTATTTTTCCGTCTCAAACATCTATTTCACCCTACTAGACTTGTATATCAACCCTTCTATGATAAAAACACGCCTTTAGCTGTGAAATCCGTCAAAATGTATAAGGATTCGCTGTATTTAAAGTACTCCTGTCCTTCGGAATAATCACAGGATGAATGAGCTGCTTATAGAGTAGTGTACAACGACAGAGCAGAAATCCATGACGTTTACGAAACGCACCAATCACAAGCCGGAAAATCCATGCCGTCACGAGTTTATACCCAATGAGAAGCGAGGAAATGTGATAACGTCACAGAGGCCAGGACCAACTGAGACAGGAAGAGAGTCAGAGCAGTGTTGCCAACGTACAGGAAATTCTGTATTTCTACAGATATATCAATTGTTTTGCAGAAATACGGATGCATACTCTATACCGGATATTAAATTTCACACACTCTATATTTTGAGGAAAATTATATGTTTACAATTACTGAGAAATACTAAGGAAATGCAGTATTAATGTAGGTTTGTGATGGACATAAAGTATATTTAATATAATTGTTTGTGTTTATACTGTAGCCTATAAATACACTACAACCGTATTATAGCAGGTAATTCTGCTAAATATCGATGTCTACAGGATACAGCTCCAACTTTCAGCTCCAACTCGCAAGTGGTCAATAATTGACCACTTGCGAGTTTCAGGCTATAAGGAAGTTGGAGCTGTAGATATCGGTGGTAAATAGAAATGCAATAATTATGTAGGTTTCTAATGGCTAAAGAGTATGTTTGAAGTGGGTTTTATATTTTCATGAATGAACTACAACTGCATTTTAACAGGTAATTCTACTGAAAATCAAAATCTACAGCTCCAACTTCCTTAAAGACCAAAGCTCGCAAGTGGTCAATTAACCCTTTGAGTACCAGCGACGTGTGTTATATTCTATTCTAGCTATATTTAGACGATTGTGTGCAGCTTGGGAAGGATCTATGGTAGATAAGAGGGTTGGTTGAACTAGTTTCAAGCCTTATTATTGCTAGAGGTCCTTCCTAAGCTGCATAAAATCGTTTGATGGTGGCCAGAATATGATGAAAAGGACGTCCCTGGTACTGAACCATTCCATTTACACTATTAATTTTCTCTGACCTCTTGCGATTTTCAGGCTATAAGGAAGTTGGAGCTGTAGACATCGATAATACACAGAAATACAATAATACTGTAGGTTTTTGATGGCTGAAGAGTAGGCTATGTTGAATTGGATTTTATGTATTTATAAATGAACTGTAACCGTATTTTAGCTGGTAATTCTGCTAAATATCGATGTCTATACAACTCCAACTTCCTTATAGAACGAAACTCGAAAGGGGTCAATTTAAATCAAGGCTACTAGCTGTTTCTTTGAGCACAATGTTCACTCTTCCAGCGTTATTGTAATGTTGTGTACAGTCGCGCTAATAAGTGATGTCTCGGCACCAAGTATATTTCGAGCAATAATTGGTATCAGCAATATCTAAGCTTCATTTCTTCATATCGAGTGAAATATACACACATGTTCCTACACTTACCCACCCTATTCAACATCTGACAGACATTAATACAGCACAGAGCAAGCCAAACGTAATGCCAGCTGGGACATGACTTATTAGCACGACCGTACTACAGTCTATCCGTTATATTTAGGCCAAACATCTTTACCACTAACCTATATAACTTAAAAACGACTAGATTAATCAAGTTATTATTTCTACCATTTGGGTAGAGTCAACCAGGAAATAGGTGGGGACATTTACAGCCCATTTGCCCTAGCCCTTTTTGAGTTACAGAGGATAAAGATCATGATTTCTCGCCTACCTACAACGAATAGACTATAGCTATATAGTACAGTCAATCAGTAGCCATCCCATATTCCCACAAGGGGTAGGGAGGATCATCAAGAAACACGAGAAAGGAAAATAAGAGGTGACTGGAGAACACATATAACAGTTTGTTAGAGTATAGTAAGTTCATTATAGCTAGGCCAACAAAAATTGACAACTAATCTCGATCTATAACTCAAAAACGACTAGATTAATCAAGTTATTATTTCTACCATTTGGGAAGAGTCGACCAGGGGGGAAATTTACAGCCCATTTGCCCTAGCCCTTTTTGAGTTAGGCTACAGGGGATAAACCTTTGAGTACCAGCGACGTGAGCTATATCTGATTCTAGATACTGTATATTATTGACGATATTATGCAGCTTAGGAAGGATCTGTGGTAGTTAAAAGGGAATGGCTTGAGATGTATTGAAGCCTTATTATGACTAGAGGTCCTTCCTAAGCTGAATAAAATCGTCTAAATGTGGCCAGAATATGATCAAAAGGACGTCCCTGGTACTGAATGGGTTAAAGGGTTCACGATTTCAGGCCTATCTAACACCCATACAGTACATTCATCATATTCTGGCAACTATTGGACGATTATATTCAGCTTAATAAGGACCTCTAGCAATAATAAGGCTTCAAACTATCTCAACCAACCCTTTTAACTCCCACAGATCCTTCCTAAGCTGCATAATATCGTCTAAATATAGCTAGGCTGCTAGAATACAATATAACAAACGTCGCTGGTACTCAAATAGTTATCCCCTGTAACTCCGAAAGGGCTAAGGCAAATGGGCCGTAAATTTCCGCAACAACCAACCCTTTTAACTACCACAGATCCTTCCTAAGCTGCATAATATCGTCTAGATATAGCTAGAATACAATATAACACACGTCGCTGGTACTCAAAGGGTTAATTAACAGGAAATAGTTGGCCATGCCCTCTCACCAAAATACCCGCATATCACGCTGACCCAGAACAGCTCTTTGCACGTCCCAATATACTACTATACTACTACTACTACTACTACTACTAGGTTACTACTACTACTACTACTAACCAGAATATTTGTTCATCGAATTAAATTAGCTATTACAATTAGGATCATAATTATAATTATAGACTATATTTTATTTTGTATTAATAATTATTCCTCCATTACAGTTTATGCTATATCTATTACAAACATCAGGATCTAGTTTACTATTACTACTACTACTACTACTACTACTACTACTACTACTACGACTACTACGACTACTACTACGGGAATCTAGGGAATTTTCAGGCCCGAACCTACAGAATTTCTCGTTAGGGTCGTTGGCAACACTGTTTAGGAGGTTACCCCAGGCGGCCATGATAAGTGTATAGGGTCTGTGTGTTGGTGGAGTGCATTTGGGCTTTACCTTGTGGTCCTTGTGGTTGCTATGTCTCCCGTGGCTAATAAAGGGGAAGGTGGAGCTAGGGATGAGGTGGATGAGGGCTTCCACTCGCCCTCCATCAGCCAGTGTAGTGAGGAGGACGAGGTGGAAGGGGGCGCTGAAAGGGGCGCTCATGGAGGTCCCACTGACAATTCCCTCATTAAAAACAACCTTCCTAGCCCTCCTGCCCCTACACCGTCAGTATCCACAAGCCCCGCGGCCACAGAACCACCAGAGGACAGTACAGAGCCCACAGAAGAGACAGAAACGGACAGAGAGAGGAGAGAAGTGGCAGAGAAGGCTCGTAGTTTGGCCTCTTTCATAATCACCACTTTAACCTCGGAAAATAATGGTGAAACAACAACAACAAAGGACCAAATAGAAAAGACATTGCTTCGCTGCTGTAGAAAGATGATGGAGAAACATGAAATATTGTTTAAGGTGAATTTCTTTAATATATAGGCTAACTAGGCCTAGGCTAGGTCTAACACTAACTAGGCTACTTAGCCTACTTACTGCCTTGATTGTGTAATGGTTGTAGGCTAGTACACTTTGTACACTTTGTAGTGTTTAAAATCTCTATGTGGTAGCCTAACCCAGGTTCGAATCCCGGTGGATCACATGCTTGCTTTCATTAATTTCTTTGGGAGGTGTTTGGTGTTGGAGTGAAATTAATAAAAAAAAAAAAAAAGGCCTAGGCCTAGGCTATGGCTACCGGTATAAAGTCTAGCCTTTATAATATAGGCTAGGCTATTTATTGTTCAAACTGAATTTATGGTATATTAGGCCTAGGCCTATTCAAGCAAGCTTTAGCGGCGATTTACCCGCTATGGTTTCACTTTTAATTCTAATTTTTGACCACTTTTTGTTTAAGGTGAATTTATGGTATTAGGCTATTCAAACAAACTTAACTTTTGCGGCGATTCACACGCTCTGGTTTCACTTTATATTCTAATTTGACTGTTTTTTGGTTGACTTAATGGTAATTATAGGGGTAATTATAGGGGCCTAGGCTCGCAGCCTCGCACCCTTATTTTTCATGTTTTGTCCTCCAGATTTTGAGAAATGAGTGTTTGCATGGTCTTAATTATAATTCCAATGTGGGATACACGATGGGTTGAGGAGGGGCTTTGACCCCGTCACCCCCATGAATTATTGAAATCGTCATCTACGTTGCCAGCAGGCCCGCAGGGGGTAAATATCGATTATACTGCATAAATAAAGCGTTGGTAAAAAGTGAGGATGTCCGAAAGAGCTCCGAGATTGATTTGAATGGGCGTTTTTTTCTATTAGGGTAATAGGCCTATCGGGTTTTATAAATGTGATCAAAAGTATTCTCCCACAGTGGATTATACACGAGTACAGTGTAATGATTCCATAGTGGATTATACACGAGTACAGTGTAATGATTCCATAGTGGATTATACACAAGTACAGTGTAATGATTCCATAGACCTACATTGTCAAACTAATAAATTATGTATAGCCTAACAGCCTATTCCCTATAATTATCGACTTGATTATATGCTTGATTTCTTTAATTTCTTTGGGAGGTTTGGTGTTGAGTGAAATTAATAAAAAATAGATTATTTTCATATATTGCCAGCAGGGGGCAAATACCAGCTGGCCGTGGGATAATTTCGGACAAAATACTGTCAAATTAAATGCGTAACGATGGAGTAGAAAAGCGTGCGAATATCTGCAAAAGGTTACTTGAATCTATACTCATTTTGAATTTAGCCTATTGTTTGAGGTGAACTAGGCTTATTTATAAACTTGCATTTTAGCCTAGCCTAGGCCTATTTGATAACGAAATACGACTCCTTTAGGATATTTTTTGGGATGGATGTAGTGATCGGGCGTACGGTCGTCATGTTCTGCGCTCGCAGTTACGTTCCCGTCTATTTCGACGCTATATTTTCTGCTATTTGCCCCCTGTCATTACTACATGAATACTAGGTTATGTTAGGTTGTTTGGTTAGGCTAATGTATTTTTATATCCAAAGGCAGTCAAAATAGACGGGAAGATGATGGGAAAGGTCCGACGCCACTACGCGTAGTGTAAACAAGGCTGGCGGTACGCCCGAACATTCTTACTTATTTTTTTTTACTAGCCTAGGCCTAAATACTTATTTACTTGGTCATACTTGGTAGAATTCCGTCCTCTGTGGATGCAGCTAAAGTGGACCTCTGCTGCGGCCAGGCAGCTCTGCATCTCCCTCGTTCCGTCTATATGCTAACGAGTTGGATGCGGTGCTGGGATATCCTGGTGTTAGGGGCTCGTCTGGTACTGTAGCCGGCCATCGGTCCAGCTGGCGCTTGAAGGAGTCGGTCGTGACTCCCGTCAGTTCCCGGACGGCCTTTGGTACAGTATTGAAGAGACGAGCCCCATTTTTGGTGAAGTTATTGGGGAAGGATGTAGTACAACCCTAGCTTCTTGAGCCGGTCCCAGTAGCTAAGGTCCTTCATCCCCCGAATGTTTCTAGTGAAGGACCTCTGGACGGACTCAAGATCTCGTATGTACCCCTTTTTGTGTGGCGACCATAGTTGACTACAGTAGTCAAGGAAGGGTTGTACCATAGTAGTCAAGGAAGGGTTGTACCATAGTAGTCAAGGAAGGGTTGTACCATAGTAGTCAAGGAAGGGTTGTACCATAGTAGTCAAGGAAGGGTTGTACCATAGTAGTCAAGGAAGGGTTGTACCATAGACCTCCAGAGAGTTAGCATTGTTTCTTGTTCCCTGGAGTTGAACGTCCGTAGGATCCATCCGGCCATTCCCTTGGCTTTCTTGACAGCTGCAGAAATGTGGTGTTGAAATGTGGCATCGTCGGACAATTGCACACCTAGGCATCTCACATGTGGCTTGGGAGTGATGTCGTGGCTGCCTTCAGTGAGTAGTTAGGTGGTATCCTTGAGGGTTTGGTTCGGGCCACATTGTAACGCTTCAAACTTTTCTTCGTTGAAGGTCATGTTGTTTTCGTATGCCCATTTGTAGATTTTTTTCGAGGTCATCCTGGAGATTATGAATATCCTCTTCATTTCTGACAACACGACTTATTGTTTGGTTAGGCTGATGTATTTTTTATATCCAAAGGCATCGGCATAGTGTAAACAAGGTGGGCGGTACACCCGGTAACTACATTCTTGCCAGTTATTGTGGGCGACTGTTTCTATTTTCCGAGAGGTAGCCTCGGTCCTCTTGGTGTAGCACAGCCGCCCTTTTCTTACGTGGTTATTAATCACTAGTCCCACGTCAGGTATGCAAATATAAAATTGTCATTATTACTAGCCTAGGTCTCTAAATATGCAAAGTTGAAGTTAGGGTTTATAGTTCAATTTATGTCTTTGGGAGTGATAAGATGGCCAAAACAATGCTATTTCATGTTAATTTTCTTGTATTCCCTCTCATATTGTCTTTGGAAGTGATAAAATAGCTAAAATATTGCTATTTCATGTTAATTTTCTTGTATTCCCTCTCATATTGTCTTTGGAAGTGATAAAATAGCTAAAATATTGCTATTTCATGTTAATTTTCTTGTATTCCCTCTCATATTGTCTTTGGAAGTGATAAAATAGCTAAAATATTGCTATTTCATGCTAATTTTCATGTATCCCTTCTCATATTGTCTTTGGAAGTGATAAAATGGCCAAAACAATGCTATTTCATGTTATTAATCTTGTATTCCTTTTCATATCATTGGAAGTGATAAAATGGCCAAAACAATGCTATTTCATTTAAATTTTCTTGTATTCATTCTCATATTGTCTTTGCTAATTTGTAAGTGATAAAATGGCCAAAACAATGCTATTTTATGTTAGTTTTGGGTAGAATGTAGAGTTTAGGCGTACCGCCAACCTTGTTCACACTACGCGGAGCGGCGTCGGACGCTTGCCATCATGTTCCCGTCTATTTTGACTGCCTTTGGATACAATAATATGACATATTATCATCATCATATATATTGCCAGCAGGGGGCAAATAACCCCCAAAAATCGCTGTCAAAATAGACGCGAACTTAACCAAGGCGCTCGACAAATATAAGCATGACGGCGGAGGGGGCGGCGTCGGACGCTTGCAATCATGTTCCCGTCTATTTTGAATGCCATTGGGTACATGATGTTGAGGGGGGGGGGGGCTCTCACCCCCCCATGACATATTGTCATCATCATATATTTTGCCAGCAGGGGGCAAATAACCGAAAATTTTTACCGTCAAAATAGACGCGAAGTTAACCGCGGCGATCGCCCTATGTAAACATGACGACTGTACGCCCGGAATGTACATCCATCCCTTAATTTTTTTGTATTCCTTCTCATATGGTCTTTGGCACTGTAAATCATATATGTAACAGTGTATACCGGTATATACAGTATGTATAGGCCATTTATTACAAGTAGGCTTAAACTCGGTAAGAGTTTTGTTAGCGGGCGTACCGTCCGTTTTGTTTGCATATTCGCACGCTCGCAGTTACATTCGCTTCTAATTGTATTCTTATTGTATAATTAAAGGTAAAATTATGGGTTATAGTTCACATTATATCTTTGGAAGTGATAAAATGGCTAAGACAATGGTATTTCATGTTAATTTTCATTTATTTCTTCTCATATTCATTCAAATCTTCAATCAAAATTGCTCTGGTTTGACACCCTGCCCTCAACCGATTATTGTATCCCACGGCCGGTAACAAAACAATTTACCCAACACCTGCCCGTGGGATACACTAATGGGGTGATGGGGGCTTTGCACCCCTCACCCCCCCTGACTCATTATCATCACCATATATATTACCAGCAGGGCAAATAACAGCATTCAAATTAGACGCGAATGTAACTGCGAGCATGCGACTACAGTAGGGTCCCGCATAAAACGTGTTCGCATAAAACGAGTCTCGATTAAAACGACCGACCTAAAATATTAATATTTAATTTTCGATCAGAACGAATGTCGCTTTGTACAAAATATCGTTCGCTTTGTACGAAATATCGTCGCTTTGTACGAAATCTAGTTCGCTTTGTATGAAATATCGTTCGCTTTGTATGAAATATCGTTCGCTTTGTACGAAAATTTTCGCTTACAGCGAACATTGACGATATTGCGCCACCAAAATGCTGTGTTCACATAAAACGAAATCGCATAAAACGCCCTCGTTTATCGACCATAAACTCGTTTTATGTGAGACCCTACTGTATGTAAACAGAGCGGACGGTACTCCCGCACAACTCTTACTGGAAAGTCGATGAAATTGCATTTTTTGTTTTATCTACTATATATCCTTCCTAAGCTTCATAAAATAGTCTAAATGCAGCTGAAATCGAAACAAAAATACGTTACCGGTACAGAACGGGTTAAGGGAAAAAAAGGTAAATATATATCTAACGTTATCTATCTTTTGTTTCAGGGTATGATGAGGCGGCTGGCAGTGACACGAGAGACGGGCTACGTTACCTTCGTTGGGGTCGTCAACGAACTATTCCAGCTGGATGGGGAAGGTGAGCTAATTGACCACTTGAGAGTTTTAGTCTATAAGGAAGTTGGAGCTGTGACCATCGATACAGAATAGAAATTAAATAATTGTGTAGATTTCTGATGGATAGAAAGTATGGTTATTTTAGTTTTATGTATTTATATACCGGTATGTACAGTATTACGACCGTATTTTGGCTGATAAAACTGCTTAATATCGATGTCTACAACTCCAACTTCCTTATAGTCTGAAATTTGCATATGGTCAATTGACAGATACCGGTACAGTACAGGTAACCCTTTGCTGTTATGCATTTCCGTTGTCACACACACACCCACCCACATAATAGACCAAGAGGGTGTCAAACCAAAGCCGAGGCCAATATTTTTAGTCTTTATTACTGTACTGTATAATTATGCAAAGTATATACTGTAGGGTCCCCATCTATGAGTGTTCGATATACAGTATATATACTGTAGGGTCCCCATCTATGAGTGTTCAATATACAGTATATATACTGTAGGGTCCCCATCTATGAGTGTTCGATATACAGTATATATACTGTAGGGTCCCCATCTATGAGTGTTCGATATACAGTATATATACTGTAGGGTCCCCATCTATGAGTGTTCGATATACAGTATATATACTGTAGGGTCCCCATCTATGAGTGTTCAATATACAGTATATATACTGTAGGGTCCCCATCTATGAGTGTTCGATATACAGTATATATACTGTAGGGTCCCCATCTATGAGTGTTCGATATACAGTATATATACTGTAGGGTCCCCATCTATGAGTGTTCGATATACAGTATATATACTGTAGGGTCCCCATCTATGAGTGTTCGATATACTGTATATATACTGTAGGGTCCCCATCTATGAGTGTTTGATATACAGTATATATACTGTAGGGTCCCCATCTATGAGTGTTCGATATACAGTATATATACTGTAGGGTCCCCATCTATGAGTGTTCGATATACAGTATATATACTGTAGGGTCCCCATCTATGAGTGTTCAATATACAGTATATATACTGTAGGGTCCCCATCTATGAGTGTTCGATATACAGTATATATACTGTAGGGTACTCATCTATGAGTGTTCGATATACAGTATATATACTGTAGGGTCCCCATCTATGAGTGTTCGATATACAGTATATATACTGTAGGGTCCCCATCTATGAGTGTTCGATATACAGTATATATACTGTAGGGTCCCCATCTATGCGTGTTCGATTTGTGCGCTTCGCGAACTGTACGGGCTACCAAAAATATTAATTTAATAATTCTAAATCGTTCGAACTGTGCGAGCGCCGAAATAAAGGTAAAGGCAGCCTCCCAGAAGCTGGGTGTGCTCAACTGCCTTAGGGGGTTCTTTTCCCCTGCACAGCTTCTTGCTCTGTACAGGGGCATAGTGCGCCCTTGTATTGAGTATTGTTCACATGTGTGGGGAGGTTCCTCTCACACCGCTCTCCTAGACAAGGTTGAAAGGAAGGCCTTTCGTATCATTAACTCCCGTCCACTCACCAACTCTCTGCAATCTCTCTCTCTCCGCCGCAATGTTGCATCTCTCTCGCTATTCTATCGCTACTATAATAATCAGTGTTCCTCAGAGCTATCCCAGTGCATACCACCTCCTTTACGTAGGGCACGTGGTACCCGTCTTGCAACTCAATCCCACCCCTACTCTGTGCAACTCTCCAACCCAAGAGTGAAACGTTACTCTCAAACTTTCTTCTACTCAACAGCTGAGCTCTGGAACTCTCTCCCAGAATCAGTTTTTCCCGCTTCCTATGACTTAAATTGCTTCAAACTCAGTGTGTCCAGTCATTTTGGCTCAAACGTCCCTTGATTTTGGCCCTGTCACTCTTTCAACTATGGGGGAGGCACTCGCTATAGGCAGTTATGCCTTTTGCCTCCCTCAATCACATAGAAAAAAAAATAATAATCCGTGGAGAAACCCAAATCACATTGGAACTAAAGCGGAAAGTTATTGAGTTAAAGGATGCTGGATAAGGAAATTCAGTTGTAGGCAGGGAGTTGGGGCCTACTGAGTCGAATGTTAGGTAAATTTATAAGAAAAAATATTAAGTGTTAAAGTGTGTCCAGGGCTCCAGGCGTATGGTTCATCCGCTATAGATAAAGACGGGGCTGGGGCCGGGGTAGCATAGCTGCACTTGCCCTGCCTGGGGGTTGGCCTCGGAGCCCTCTAACTTAATGTGAGTAAACAATGACTTATTATTGTTTACTTATTGCTTAATTTTATTTATATTCTGTATTGTTATGAATATGTGTCCGTTAGTGTTGTTTTTGATAGGTAATATGAAGTTGAACCCCTAAACTCGGGACCGTCCATCCACCAAATTAATTATTTCCCATTAGATACATGTTTCGATTTGTACGATTTCGATCTGTGTGACCTCGTTCATCCACCAAATTCTAGCACAGTCGGGGACCCAGCTGTATAGTCAAGAGTATAAATGACATACTAGTCAGTCAATAGCCAGCCCTTACTCCCACAGGGGGTAGAGAGGATCAGCAAAAAACACCAAAAAGGAAAAAGAGGCGACACATATAACAGTTCGCTCACAAAAAGCAGTACACAGGTATTCAGAAGCACCAATCATATATCAGCTCCCGAAATCAATGGCTTCACATACATACAGTACATTCATAAAATTAAAGACGGAGTACTCCACACAGTTACGGTCTCGTGTCCTAATGGTGGCGCTCCAGGCAGCGCTGTTCAGAGCTGCCTCACTTCTTAGTTACTGTATTTTTATTCACGTCTGATCCCACATCTTTCTTGATTTGCTCATACAGACATATGTGCTCACAACAATACTTACCATACAACCACCTACTTAACTTAATGGTGTAATGGTTAGACCGTGTTAGTTCTGTATGTGATATCCTAGGTTCGAATCCTGGGGAGAATCACATGCTTTCATTAATTTAATTTGGGGGTTATTGGTGTTGAGAACGATGTTAAATATAATATTAACCATTTTACTTATTCTACATATTGGACTATCTACAGGGGGCTAGGAATCCTCCTCCCCTTGTATAATTCTCCTATTCGACGAGACAGAGAAACGGGCAAGGGAACGCGAAAGTGGTCCCGGACCCTGAGAATAAGAACTTTAAATGTTGTTTCTGTTTGCGCTCTGTCTCGTGTCGGCTACCCTCAGCAATGGGGTATGTGCCTGAGTACATACATACATACATACGTACATACTTACTCCACGTACTAACCATCTACTTTTGTCCGCAGGTAAAATGTCCATAACGTGGGGGAGGATAGTGGGGCTGTATGCTTTTGGCGGGCAGTTGGCGTTGTATTGTCGGGACCAGGACATGTCGGACTTCACTACGACCGTGGCGGAGTTCTTGGGGAATTATGCGGCTGAGGTGCTCACGCCTTTTGTGCACAAGTGCGGCGGATGGGTATGTAATATAGTGTTTTTATGCAGTATTTTGTGTGCTTTGTTGATTCTGCAGTTTGATTTAGGAGAGAAGTTCAAGAATAACCTAATTATAATGTAAAACTTGCAAAATAAACAAACCAAAACTTGGACGAACACAGTAAAAAGACAAAACAACTCATCAATATTGCTATGTGGAAACATGCTTAGGCAAAATAATAATTCTTTATAAATAAAAGAACACATAGGGTGTACATTCCTACTGTACTTGATTTGTTGATCCAGCAGTTTGATTTAGGAGAGATAGGACAAGAATATATGCTTGTATTCTTGAACGGTACGGTACGCTGCTAAGGTGACCACACTTTTTGTTTACAAGTGTGCAGGCAGGGAGCCAAAGCGTCACATTTTTCCTTTGCCCTTCAACTTTCTCTTCATAATTGCTGAGGGGCACAGGGCCCTGGGTGGGGCTTTGGTTTCCCGGGGGTCACCCAGGCTTTATTGTGGTAGAAGGCAGGGAAGGCTCTGTTGGGACGCTCGGTCTTGGCCTTGCTTGGGGCCTTGGAGCTGTTCGGCCAGGCAGCCTGGGGAACAGCAACAACAACCCCTCCTGTACTAGTGACGTCTTTTTCATTCTATTTTAGCTATATTTAGACGATTTCATGCAGTTTAACCCTTAAAGATCGGGGGCGGACTCAAGTCCGCCTCCAATTTGCAGCAAGTTAGGAGCATTATTAAGGCTTTTAAAGGGTTAAAATCAAGTGCAAATGGCCGGGAGCGCAGCGGGCCAGACAGCCGACTCCCAGGGCTTACCGCCGCCCATTAACTCATGTTCCCTGTGTTCTCGAGAGGCCGGCAGTGTAGCCAGTAGTGAGCATAGCTGGGAAAAATATGCCGCTATACGTTAAACTCCCATGTTACTGCTACCACTGTATGAGAACCACGAGTGCTACGTAGCTCGTTCTGGTCTCATTTTGAAGCTTTTAGCGCCTAGTTTTTTACTGAATACATTTCTTTTCATGCAGATACTTGATTTATCATTCAGGAGGGCCTGACTGTGCCCAAATAAGCCCAAAACCCCCCGCTAGACAAGGGTTAAGAAGGATCTGTGGTAGTATAAAAGGTTAAGTGAGATAGTTGGAAGCACGTAAATTGCTTGAAGCCCTTTTTAAACTGAATAACATTGTCTAACAGTAGCGAGAATAAGATTAAAAAGACGTCCCCGGTATAGTAGAGGTTAATCTGCGTCCCATATAGCCTAATAAATAAAAGAACACATCCACCTAGACAGCTGCTAAAAAGGACCCCACCCTCTCTGACTCACTGATGATGTCATAATGATGTCATCAGGGTACACTACCCACCAGTGTGTGTGTGTGTGTGTGTGTGTGTAGCCTAGTATGGGTTTTTATTTTTATTTCCATCTTGTTTTGTGCATGGCGGTTTAATGTTATTATAATGTAATGTATGTGAATTTGTGTTTTGTTTTTGTGTCTTCATTGTTATGTTATGTTGTCCCTATTCAGGTTCTGTCTCGAATCAGCCACCCCCAGAAAACAAAAAAATTAGGATTGGCCAGAGTAAATAGATAGATAATGTAAAACTTGCAAAATAAACAAACCAAAACAGGGACGACACAATATAAAGACAAAACAACTTATCAAAATCACTAAGCAAAATACAAATTCACACACTTCCCGGACTTCCCAAATTGACTAATTCCTTGAACATGACGATGGTGCATTGTTATATGTGCGATCAGTTTACTTAGGAAACAAATTAACTTGCTCATGTAGTTGTGTACACCTTATGTGGTGGATTGTGTTCTTTTATTTAAAAATTTATTTTATTCAGCGTAGTTTCCACATAGCGATTTTGATCAGTTCTTTTGCATTTCTTGTATCGTCCCAGTTTTAGTTTGGTTGTTTTGCAAGTTTTACATTATAATAACATCTAGGGTAGTGGCCAATTAACAATGGGATTTTATTATTTTTCCTGCCAGTTTGGTTGTACACATGGTGGTTTAATGTTATCAGAACTAATTACACTATAAACTGTCATAGCTTTAGACTTAGAGCTTCACAACAAACCATTGAAAGACAGAAGTTTGTTATTATTTATTATTTTACTTGAGCGTTGTTTCCACATTGTTATTTTGATAAGTTCTTTGGTCTTCATATTGTGTCGTCCCTGTTTTGGTTTATTTTGCAAGTTTTACTTTATAATTATGTTTATTAACTTGCTCATGTAGTAATGTACACCCTATGTGGTGGATTGTGTTCTTTTATTTCATAAATTTTATTTTAGTAAGCGTTGTTTCCACATAGCAATTTTGATAAGTTAATTTGACTTTATATTGTCTTTGTCCCAGTTTTGGTTTGTTTAGTTTGCAAGTTTTACATTTTAACCCTTTCACGCTTATGACGCAATTTTGAGCCTATTAGGGATACTTTAAAGCCTTTGTTACCATCAGGGGTATTTAGAAACCTTTAGTTTTGTTACTTCAACCTCTGCAGCTGTCTTTGAGTTAGCTGTGGGCAGAAAACTAATTTTGGAGAGGTAATTATAAGAGTGAGAGAACTTTATTTCTTATTGCTAATCTGGCAACCTCTGCGTCATAAAAGCGTAAAAAGAGTTAATTTATATATATTTATTTATTTATTTATTTATTTTTATTTTTTTGTAAGGAGACCAAAGGCAAAGCTGCCTGTATTGAATATCCCTTCAAAATAAAAGAGTGATCGAAAGCCAAATTCAAGGTACCGGTACGCTATTTATATACAGTACAGTATCTATCTTGCATGACGCCGTGATCTCCGAAGGGGTGGCCACGAACGAACCGCCCCCATGCGCCTCTGTCTCCAGTCAGTTGACGTCCCTCCTCCCAACCAGCACCGCCTTCATCCATATACTTCCTCACTCCATCCTTATACCTCTCCTTTGGTGCACCTCGCCCTCTCTGTCCTTCCACCTCGCTCTCGTACACCCTCTTAGTCATTCTCTCGCTTTCCATACATTCCATATTATGGCCGAACCATCTCAAGTTGTTTGTTCCTTTGCACACTTTCCAGCACATCTACCTCCACACCTCACCTCCTTACGCTCCGGTACGCTAAGAGTCAACATGTCTGAACACACGAAGCTCAAGGAATTTAAATCTTAAGGGGACATGGGTCGTTTTTCTGGGGCCCTTTCTTCCTCATGTTTAGCCCCATTAGTTTTCACATTTTAAGACGTTCGGCCCATTAGTTTGGCAATTTTAATACCTTTCTCTCCTCTTCTTTGTCAATATTAAGAGGAATGACTATAGATCAGGCTAGGGAAGTGGTAATAAACAGGAATGAATGGAGAATGCTTGTGAAGAGAGGAGTGAAAACGCAGTCAATTGACCACTTGCGAGTTTCAGGCTATAAGGAAGTTGGAGCCATAAACATTGATATTAAACGGAAATACAATAATAATGTAAGGTTCTAATGGATAAAAAGTATGTTGAATTGGGTTTTATGTATTTATATAAGCACTACAACCGCAATTTAGGTGATCATTCTGTTAGTTATCGATGTCTACAGCTCCAACTTCCTTATAGACCGAAACTCGCAAGTGGCCAATTGGGAGAAGGGGTCAGGCGCCAGTTTGACTAGAGAATAGTCCGTCCGGCGCCTGGCCCGGGGAGATGGTTTATATGAAGGGTGCGCCTGGAAGTGTGGTGGTGGGGCTTCGTTGCATGTCTGCCTGCTGAGACCAAAACTTCTCTGAGAGGTTGGGGGCTGGCGGAGTGCTGGAGTTTCCTCGCTAGACCTCCTGTTGTCCCTGTTCGGGCTCTGACTCGAGTCGGCCACTCTCAGCTAAAAAGAGAAAAAAAAAGGGGTTATGTGCCTAAGTATATACAGTAATAGATGGATAGTGTTATTGTATTTATGTATGTATTTACTCAGATAGATAGATAGTGTTGTTGTTGTTCCCCAAGCTGCCTGGCCGAACAGCCCCAAGGCCCCGAGCAATTCCAAGGCCACAACCGAGCGCCCCCACAGAACCCTCCCTGCCGACCACAATAAAGCCTGGGTGACCGAAGCCACTCCATGGCGGAGAGCTGAGGAGGGTGCGGAAACGCCCGGGAAACCAAAACCCCACCCAGGGCCCTGTGCCCCTCAGCAATTATGAAGAGAAAGTTGAGGGGCAAGGGAAAAATGTGACGCTTTGGCTTCCAATCTTGGTAGATTGGGATGTATATCCACGGAAGAGACACCGTCACTTGAGATCTAGAAAATATATAAGTTAACCCGTACAGCCCCAGCGACGCGTCTGACGCGTCGGCGATGTATGTAACGCACAGCCCCAGAGACACGCCTGGCGCGTCGCCCTAATTGCGCCGACCGTAACCTCAGGTGTAGCCACTCAAGAGGGCTCAGATTTGTATGGGAACTGTGTACGTATCCCACGCAACCGTGCCGATGGTTGAAAACACTCAAAGTCCACGTGCGTGCGCGTGAGCGTGCAATAACCTGTTTTTTTGGGGTAATTGCCTTCAATTTTTTACTCTTGTAAAATACGTTTTCGGGGGCTCTGTAGGACCATTCTTTAAGCTTTTTGAGCGGTTTTTCGTGGTTTTTCCTTCATTCCTAACCCATTCGCTATTGTTTCTGGAATAAAACAATTTTTTGAAAACCGGCCGGGTTCTGGTGAACAAACATTACAAAACTAGCCGGGGCTCCACGGGTTAAAGGAACAGTCAGAGTAAGCTATGGGTATGGCAGAGATTGCTCAGCTCTCACTCTGATAGACCAGCCCATCACCACATGATAGCGTTATTTGTATTACTAAACATGATACTTGTATTTCAGATTGAGCTAACCAAAGAGTTCCCAGCGGAGGATGAAGACTTGGAGAACAAGGCGTGGAAGTTACTGACCTGGACGGCTCTGGGGATGGGGCTCGTGGCCACAGCTACTTTCTTCGCTTCACACTGAATGTAAGGTCAGAAAAATTATGGCAATAATTTATTTATTTATTTTACTACCAACACCAAACAACCTCCCGATAAATGTTATCAAGCCTCTCATTAAAACATTACTCTTTCCATAATGCAGTTGGCTCCGAGTACATGATTAGATTGATATCCAAAATTCGAAAATGGATATTAATCGTGATCGTGTACTCGACCTTTAACTGTGTTGGTGGTGTAATGGTTTCGGTGCATATGTCCTGGGTGTGGTGTCCCGAGTTCGATCGAATCCTGGAAGGACCATATGCTTTCATTAGTTTATTCAAGTGCATTGGGGTTTGTAATTGATGATTATTATTAAGAACGGGGTGTTACTTATTTATTTCACTGCCAACACCAAACACCTCCCAATGAAATTAATGAAAGTATGTGCTCCTCCCGGGATTGGAACCAGGGATACCACCATACAGATCATAAACATAATCATTACACCACCAAGACAGTTAAAGGTTAAGTACATTAATTAAATGCATTTTTTCGCCAGATGTGCATTGCTTTTATGTTGTCTAATTTTAGTCATGTTGTTTTAAGGTTTTAGTTTTCCGCATATATGTAGTTTATTTGCTGTAAGTAGGCGAAAAATTATGACTTCTAACCTCTGTAGTTTTTTTTTTTTTTTTTTTTTTTTTTTTTTTTTTTTTTTTTGCTATGGAGCAAATTGGCTGTAAATTTCCTCATCTATTCCTTGACTGATTCATCCCAAATGGTAGAAATATTAGCTCGATTACTCCAGTCGTTTTTGAGTTACAGAGGTTAGAGGTCATGATTTCTTGCCTACATACAGCGAATAGACTATAGCTTGTCCGGCGCCATATGACCTTATTGTAGCTGTGCCAAGTTTTCAATCAATCGATTAATTGCTAAATATGCCCAGGTGGGGCGATTGGCATGTAAATACAAGCCTTGGATCGAGGGAGTTGATGGATGTATGTATGTATGTCAATCTAATTCTGCCGATAGTGGTGGCCTCGGCCCCACTACTGGCAGGCAGAGAGATCATCTTTGTGGCATAAATGCGCGGAATTTTGGTGTGAGTATCCTAGGTTCGAGTCCTTGGAGTGTCACATGTATATCGAGGGGTGACAACCAGAAGTGGTTATGTCCACAAATGCAGTTTGTAGATAATCATACTTAAAGATTTAAAATCTTCATGAAATATCGAAAATTGATTCAATATTTGAAATTTTCGCTGGAAATGTTCATGATATAAATGTCTATGAGAATGGAGACTAAACAAATTCCTAAACTGGAACAGTTGGTCAAAAATGGCTAAATTGGACATAACCAATTCTGGTTGTCACTCCTGGATATATTTGTTGATTTCATTAATTGAGTTTAGAAGAAAATTTGGTGGGTGACAAAATATGAATTAACAATATGTACAGTATCCTATTTTATTTTCAGTTTTCCATCTAAATCAAACCTTGTCCATTCCAGAGGGATTATAATGCAGCACTGAAGCAGGGCGGACGCCATAAAGTGACTGAAAAATCCCCAGGAACCAATTGACTACTTGGGAGTTTTAGGCTATAAGGAAGTTGGAGCCGTGGAGATATTTAGCAGCATTATCAGCTAAAATACGGCCATAATACAACATATTGTATATAAATACATTAAAGCAAATTGATCATACTCTTTATCCATCAGAAACCCACATTATTATTGCATTTCTCTTTAAAATCGATGTTCACGGCTCCAACTTCCTTATAGCCTGTAACTCGCAAGCGATCAATTGAAGTTTGCAGTAAAATACGGGATCGCCGTATCGCTGGCACAAAATGTCTCTTCCCGCTTGGGCGAGGCGGTACGCTGAAAGAAAACGAGAAAAATATTATTAGCAAAACAAAACAAATGGACAAAGAAAACGAGAATAACATTATTATTAGGAAAACAAAAAAAAAATACAAAAACCAATGGACAAAGAAAACCAGAAAAAACAATAATTAGGAAAACAAAAAACAAATGGACACGTATGAAAAGTGAGACAAAAATCATTGAAAAAAAAAACAAGATAAAAATCATTAGGGTAAAAAATTAAAACAAAAAAACTGACATAATAGTACTAATAGAGTTTTTTTTTAAAGGTGTACCGGTGACGTCTTTTCCAACTTTATTCTGGCTACTATTAGACAGTTTTATTCAGTTTAAAAAGAGCCTCCAACGATTAACAGACTTCATACTATCTCACTTAGTCATGTACTTCACCTTTAACTGTCTTTATGGCTATAGTGTTGAAGATCTGTATGTGGTAACCCAGGTTCGAATCCCAGGAAAAGACCCGGGGATCACCAAGGTCCCTCCAGCACTCCCCCGGTCCCCGACCATCCTTTTAGCTACCATATATCATTCCTAAGCTTGATAAAATTGTCTAAATGTGGCTGAAATCTAATAATAAAAAATACATCACCGGTACAGAAAAAGGTTGAAATAACGTTTTCTATATTTATTTTTTCAGAAATTAAAATTAAAATGTAAAACTTGCAAACTAAACAAACCAAAATTGGGACAAGGACAATATAAAGTCGGGTTAATATAAATGTCGGGTTATACTGAAAAAATATTACAAAACTCTAAATACAGGTCTCCCTCATTTTACGATTGGGTTACGTTCCTGAAAACCCAATCTTACCCCACAAAATCCGGGAGGTCTCATATGATCCCGATCGCTGTGTCCGGGGCCATTTGGGTAAAAGCAAACTTCATAATTCAGTAGCTACCGTACTGATTGAGACCAGCTAGAGCAGTCAACTTTTTTGACCGACATCGCTACGACTCGTGGTTGCCGTGTTATGATGATTTTAGCGGGCAATTTTTAGCCGCATATTTAAGCCTCGTATGAGGCCTCCCGGATTTCTGCCATTTTTTTTTTTTTTTTTTTCCCTCCTATGAGGCCTCCCGGATTCCGTGGGTTAAATAGAAAAAATCTTATAGCGAACCCTAAAATTCATTGGGTAAATGGGGACTGAAAACCCGATCTTCAATGGAAAAATGGGGACTGAAAACCCGATCTTCAATGGAAAAATGGGGACTGAAAACCCGATCTTCAATGGAAAAATGGGGACTGAAAACCCGATCTTCAATGGAAAAATGGGGACTGAAAACCCGATCTTAAATGGAAAAATCGTACGGCGAACCCTAAACTTAATGGGGGTAAATGGGGATGCATTCTCGGACCAGCCAAAACCCATACACAAACACTTAAAAAAACTTATAGTAATGATATCGTAAAGCGGGGCATCGGATAGTGAGGGTGACCTGTACAGTAAGTATACTGTACTAAGAATATATTAAGAAACTCGCTAATACCCTCAAAACTAAATGTGCTGAATGAGTGAAGGGCTTTCTTTTTATTTAGTATATTTTTTGTTATTTTTTCAAGTGTAGGGGTATTATGTATATTTAAAAAAAAAAAAAAAAAATTTAATGCCCCCTCAACCAATTTTGTACGGGAGGCGGCGTTATTTCTTGTAAGCTGGCTATCTCTAGACAATTTTATGCAGCTTAGGAATGACGTCTAGTAATCAGACGTCTTTTATATATATCCATTAACTTGTTCTATATGTATT
This sequence comes from Paralithodes platypus, assembly GCA_032716605.1. Lineage (NCBI taxonomy): Eukaryota > Metazoa > Arthropoda > Malacostraca > Decapoda > Lithodidae > Paralithodes > Paralithodes platypus. The sequence continues at coordinate 6,136,176 of CM064559.1, forward strand.
ATAATGTAAAACTTGCGAAATAAGCAAACCAAAACGTATATGAACACGGTAAAAAGACAAAACAACTAATCAAAATCGCTATGTGGAAACAACGCTTAAGTAAAATAATAATTTATAAATAAAAGAACACAATCCACCACATAGGGTGTACAGTCGCTCTAATAAGTGATGTCTCGGCACCAAGTATGTTTTGATCAATACTGTAATTGGTATCAGCAATATCTAAGCTTCATTTCTTCATATCGAGTGAATTACACAAACATGTTCCTACACTTACCCACCCTATTCAACATCTGACAGACATCAATACAGCACAGAGCAAGCCAAACGTAATGACAGCTGGGACATGACTTATTTGCGCGACTGTACATGAGCAAGTTAATATACTATTTACTCAGACCCTTTTTTTTTTTTTTTTTTTTTCTGGGGTTGGCCGACTCGAGACAGAGCCTTCCTAGACAGTAAAATTTAAAACTTGCAAACTAAACAAACCAAAACTGGGACTATACGAGATAAAGGTAATATAACTTATCAAAATCGCCATGTGGAAATAACGCTTACTAAAATCAAATTCAAGAAATAAAATAACCGTAAAATCGTCTAATGATTGCCAGAATAAGAAGAAGAATAATGTCACCCGTACAGAATTGTGACCACTTGCGAGTTTCAGGCTATAAGGAAGTTGGAGCCGTAAACACCAAAATTTAGCATCAATATAACAATAATGCCAGTATGTGTTGGATAAAAAGTATGTTAAATTTTGCTTTATGTATTCATAAATGTACTTCAACCGTATTTTAACTTGGAATTTTGTTTAACCCTTTCAAGCTCCAATACGCATTTCTGTTTTGTTTTCTAGTAATTATTATACGATTTTATTCAGATTAGGAAGGGTATATGGAAGTCAGAGGGTTGATGGAGAGATTCTTTACCCTTTTAACACTCACAGATCCTTCCTAAGCTGCATAAGATCGTCTAATGATAGCCTGAATATACTGCTAAACTGCGTCAGAGCTTCAAGGGCTTAATATCGATGTCTACAACTCCAACTTCCTTATAGCCTGAAACTCCCAAGTGTTCAATTGACCACTTGCGAGTTTTGTTCTATAAGGAAGTTGGAGTTGTTGTTCCCCAAGCTGCCTGGCCGAACAGCCCCGAAGCCCAGAGCAAAGCCAAGGCCACAACCGAGTTGTGGCCATCAATATATTTAGCAAAATTATTAGCTAAAATACGGTCATAATGCAAATATAAATACACAGAATCAAATGTATCCTACTTTTAATCCATCAGAGAAACCCACATTATTATTGTATTTCTCTTTAGTATCGATGTTCACGGCTCCAACTTCCTTATAGCCTGAAACTCCCAAGTGTTCAATTGGTGGAACTATCTCCATTATACACGTTTATAATGCTACTACTATTATAGAAGAAGGTTTATTATAATTTTGCTCTTGTACATAGATGATACTATAGGTTAGTTTAGGTCTATTCGCTGTAAGTAGGCAAGAAATCATGACCTCTAACCTCTCTGTAACTCAAAAACGGCTAGAGTAACCGAGCTAATATTTCTAAATGACGAGTAATCGCGTTGATATAATTTCTAAACTACTAAAGTAATTGAGCTAATATTTCTAAACAACTAGAGTAACCGAGCTAATATTTCTAAACGACTCGAGTAATCGAGCTAATATTTCTAATCGATTAGAGTAACCGAGCTAATATTTCTAAACGACTAGAGTAACCGAGCTAATATTTGTAAACGACGAGTAATCGAGCTAATATTTCTAATCGATTAGAGTAACCGAGCTAATATTTCTAAACGACTAGAGTAATCGAGCTAATATTTCTAATCGATAAGAGTAACCGAGCTAATATTTCTAAACGACTAGAGTAATCGAGCTAATATTTCTACCATTTGGGAAGAGTCGGTCAAGGAGTAGATGTGGAAATTTACAGCCCGTTTTGAGTTACAGAGGATAGAAGTCATGATTTCTCGCCTCCTTACAGCGAATAGATTAGTTTAGGTCTATCTCACTTCCTACACTGTAAAAAATGAACGGTATAAAAAAGGTCCGTAAAACGATACAATCTCTCCGGAAGACGGTGTCACTCTAGCGCCTTTTCTGGCAATTTTCGACGAGCAATTTTTGACGAGCAATTTGTCTGGATGGCGTAATGCATAAGTGCGCGGAATTTCGGTGTGAGTATCCTAGGTTCGAGTCCTTGGAGTGCCACATGTATTTGTTGATTTCATTAATTGAGTTTAGAAGTAAAGTGGGTTGGTGAAAAAATATAATTATAATGTAAAACTTGCAAAATAAACAAACCAAAACAAGGGAAAGGTATAATCTGTCTGTTTATTTTTTTTTAATTTTTTTTTTTTCATTGAGGATAAATAACATTAATCTGAAATCAGGTAAAACTTAAATTTTGAAGTTGCCAGAATGTAATTGCCCTGAAAAATTGCTCAAAAATGCGCTCGTGTGATACCGCCTTAAGTTGGGTATGTCGATGGTGATTTTTTCCCTTTTGATTATTTGATATGCAGTAATAATTCCTCACTCAAACTTGTAATTACATTCCCGAAAAATATGACTGAAATGAAACTATTTTTAATTTCCATACCTTCTTTAACCCATTGAGCCCGGGGGGGGGGGGGGGGATTGAAAGTTTGGCGCCTCATTTCTCCGGGGGATTTTCGGCAATTTGGCCGTAGCGCGGTATACCCGCCTTCAAACCGAGAGGTCGAGGGTTCGAGGTTCGGGCTAGCCATTAGTGGTGGTTGTTATGGTTCCCCAGACTGTTTGGCGACCGGTAGGCGACATTCTGTTGCTGGACGGTGTGGTCTAGCAATCTGTGGCAACTGTCCACTGAACACCCTGAAACATCAGGACACCCATCCCTAGTCCAGATCTTGAACAGGGAGTGCATGGTGGTAAAATAAAAAAAATGGTAAAACTTGCAAAATAAACAAACCAAAACTTGGACAAAGACAATATAAAGGCAAAAGAACAAAATCACTATAAGGCAACTACGCTCTAGCAAGATACATTATATCAGTGTACTGTACAGTGCATCGGTTCGGACGCCGCGAAACTTGTAGACGGCTGTGCTTCCAAGCCGGCACTGCGTATGCATTGACAAACAAAGCTTCTGTCCTTTACAAAACACACCCGGGCTCCTTGGGTTAAGCCATTCCATATACAGTAGGGTCTCGCATAAAACGAGTTTATGGTCGATAAACGAGGGCGTTTTATGCGATTTCGTTTTATGTGAACACAGCATTTTGGTGGCGCAATATCGTCAATGTTCACTGTAAGCGAAAATTTTCGTACAAAGCGAACGATATTTCGTACGTTTTGTACGATATTTCGGCGCTCTATATGAAAACTCCTCGGATTTGCCCCACTTTGGCGGCGGACTCGTTTTATGTGATCACATTCGTTCTGATCGAAAATTAAATATTAATATTTTAGGTCGGTCGTTTTAACCGAGACTCGTTTTATGCGGGACCCTACTGTATTGTACTGTGTACCTTCTTTAAACCCACCATTGTTTATGTCCTATAGCCTAGCACTAATTAACTAGTCAGTAGAATTTCTTTAAATAACAGTTGGTCCAGTGATACTAAAGCCGGATCACACGAGCGCTTTTTCCCTCAACATTTTATCCTCAACACTGGTCTGGCAGCTTATGAGGCTAACATTTAATATATTTCTGTCATCCATCAACAGTCTAGTGTCTGATACCAGTGCAAAATATTCCAGTAATATTGCCAGAAAAATTTTGATCATCGAATGTTGACTATAAAAGCGCTCGTGTGATACCGGCTTAAGACATATTTTACAACCTTCAGTCATATCGCGCTTATTAATATTTTTATTCTAGCCATCTACCCGGATTGCTTTTCAGACACTTAGGGTCACAACATAAGCCCATAAACGTTGCGATAATACTGAAAATTAAGGCTAGACACGACTGAAAATGGGAGATAACGCATGGAGATTTGTTAATTATGTATATATTTTTATAATTTTTTATTTTCTTGATGGTGGGCAGGATGGTGGAAAGGTTTTGTACCCTCAATCAATCTTTCTTTCATCCTATGACTTAGACTGCTTTAAACTCTGTGTGTCCAGGTATTTTAACTCTTAGCATACCTTGAATTTGGCTAACACTTTCAACTTTGTTGGAGACACTTGTTACAGGTGGCATTGCCTTTTGTCTCCACTCGTAGATAAAAACAAAAACGCTGGCGAAGGTGGCTAGAATATAAATGAAAACAAATCTATCGTTCCATGATTGAAAGGCCTACTGTAGTTCCTGATTTATTTTTTCTACAGCAGTCTTTCATTGTAAAGAGTTGACTCATCATGCTATATTATTTTATTCTCTACAGAGGAAAGCAAGTAACAACAGATCTTGGGTGTAATCTCTTGTGTACATCACATAATTACAGGGTTCACTTTGGAATTAACCACTTGAGTTTCGTTCTATAAGGAAGGTGGAGCTGTAGACATCGATATTTTGCAGAATAACCAGCTAAAATACAGTTGTAGCACATCTATAAATACACAAAATACAAATCAACATACTTTTCATTCATCCGAAGCCTACATTATTAGGCTAATGGCTATTGCATTTAATTTTAGTAGCGATGTTTACGGCTCCAACTTCCTTATGGCCTGAAACTCTCAAGTGGCCAATTGAAAGATCATATCTGTAACTATAACCATTATATATTTATTTGGTTTTACTCTATTAATATTCTTATTATTTTGTTTTGCTCGTAAGTTATATCTTCACAATTTATCTGCATTTTCGTCTCTTTTTAACCCTCTCACGACCATATGACGCAGAGGTTGCCAGATTAGCAATACTAAACAGAGTTCTCTCACTCTTATAATTACCTCTCCAAAATTAGTTTTCTGCCCACAGCTAACTCAAAGACAGCTGCAGAGGTTGAAGTAACTAAACTAAAGGTTTATAAATACCCCTGATGGTAACAAAGGCTTTAAAGTATCCCTAATAGGCTCAAAATTGCATCAAGATCGTGAGAGGGTTAATACAGTACTAGAAAATATACACTTCAAATGCTGATCGAATCTTCAATATTATGGTTTTGTTCATATGTGTTGTTGATCTATTTTTTGTTTAACTAAGAAAATAACCATACTTAACCTTTTGAAAATTTTGATGCATAATTATAATGTAAAACTTGCAAAATAAACAAGCCAAACAAACTTAGACTGACACAGTAAAAAGACATAACAACTTATCCAAATCACTGTGAAAACAACGTTTAACCCCTTCTCTACCGGCGACGTCTTTGTAACTTTATTTTGGCAACTATTAGACGATGTTATTCAATTTAAAAAGGGCCTCCATCAATTATCAGGCTTGGACATATCTCCCTCAACCATTTTTACTACCGCAGATCCTTCTTAAACTGCACAAAATCGTCTAAATATAACTAAATTAAAATGTAAAACTTGCAAACTAAACAAACCAAAATTGGGACAAGGACAATATAAAGTCAAATTAAATTATCAAAATCGCTATGTGGAAACAACGTTTACTAAAATGAAAATTATTAAATAAAAGAACACAATCCACCACATAGGGTGTACATTACTACATGAGCAAGTTAATCTGTTTCCAAGTTCAAAAGACGTCGCCGGTACGCAAGGGGTTAAGCAAAATAATAATGCTTTATGAATAAAAGAACACAATCTTCAATATTATGGTTTTGTTAATGTGTGTTTTTGATCTCTATAATAGTATCGTAAATCGGGGCATCGGATTGTGAGGGAGACTTGTAGAATATTTTAAAAAGTGGTCCTGGTTCTGAATGGGTTTAATAGTTAGTTCTGATAGTCTTCTCTTTACTGATGCTTCTTAAGTTTCCAATACATATTTGTTCTTGTGGATATATATTATTAGAGCATTCAAAGTTAATAGTGTCATTTTTTGTAGATGTTTTATATATAAACAACACAATTCACGTTTGTTTACTTATCCCACTACAGTACAGTACTTTGATTTATATGTATTGTGTATGCATGTGTATATTATACTGTACTGTATACCTACCTACTGTACCTATGTTCACCAATGTCGAGTTCACCACTGCTAGTGGCACCGAGGAGCGCACCGCCCTTCGTTGTTGTTTGAAAATGTGGATATGTGGTGGATTGTGTTCTATTATTTCATAAATTTTATTTTAGTAAGCGTTGTTTCCACATAGCGATTTTGATAAGTTAATTTGACTTTATATTGTCTTTGTCCCAGTTTTGGTTTGTTTAGTTTGCAAGTTTTACATTTTAATTATAATAATAATAATAATAATAATAATAATAATAGTTCTTAAAGCTAGCGCATGCTAAGCTAGCTAAGGATAGCTCAATAAGGCCGATTAGGCGTATTTCCATTGGGGTCCTGTACTACTACCCCATCCCTTTGCTCATGAGGGATGGTAACGACTCAGTGCTTGTGAAAAATCTTTAATGCGCCGAGCGTGGGCGCGAACCCGGGCCTTCTGGGTGGAAGTCCGAGACGCTAGTCACTACACCAAGCGAGCCACTTGGAGTAGGCTTAGTTGGTATGGACATGTGGAAAGGATGGATGAGAATAATTGCGTTAAGAAGAGCCAGTCTATGAACGTGGAGAGTCACAAGGAAGGGTAGAGACCAAGAAAGACGTGGGATCAGGCGGTACAAACCGATCTCGCAGCCAAAGGACTGACCAAAAGGGACGCCAAAGACCGGGCTGCCTGGAATTTAGGTGGACAGACTGACCTACTCACGTGTAGATGATAGTCTTTAATGCATGTAGGTATGTGTGTGTGTGTTGGGGGAAAGAGAGATGTGGATGGTAGTAGGTACAGTAAACTCCTTTTATTATCCGAAAATAATGAGTTGACATTATGGATAAGCGATTTTTACGGATAAACTAGTCTATATAGAGCTAAATATGTGTACAAAAGGCCAAATACGCTGTTTTCAATGCATTTAAAACCATTTCTAGGTCTTCTTAGCTTCAAATTATCATCTAATTCAAGGGATGTGTACTTCAGAGGGGTAATTGATGCAATTAAGCACCCAGAGAGGCTAAAATAATTGAAAACTAGTGAAAAATACGGATAGCAAAGTCTTTGGTTAACTGATATTTTTGGATATTTGAAATTTGGATAAAAGGGAGTATACTGTAGTTAGATCAATAGAGATAGAAGTTAATACTTGACACCCATGTTCATGAGGTGAGGTTAAATGGTCAGACAATGGAAAATGTCGACTCATTTTATGTATTTGGGAAGTGTGAGGAGTAAAGATGGGAGTTTGGAGGATGAAGTGCGAGAAAGGGTGCATCAGGAATAGAGGGTTGTAGGAATGATGAAAGCAGTGACACTGAGTAGGGTGATGAGTATGGAAGTAAAGAAGTCATTGCATGATAGTGTAATACTGCCAACACTTGGGTACAAGAGTGGAGCATGGATGTTGTTGAAGAGAGAAATCTAGAGTGAGAGGTGGAAATGAGTTACTTTAGAAGTGCGTGTGGATTTGCATGGAGATAGATAGCCTACATATGAATGAGGAAGAACGAGAGTGTTGTGGTGTGGACGTGCTGGAGTGTGTGAAAGGGGGCTCCTTGAGATGGTTCGGTCATGTGGAGAATCTAGAGCATGTGGTGAGTGAGAGAATGACTGAAAGAGGGGCAGACCGAGAATGAGATAGAAGAATGGAGTTAACCCTTTCTGTACTGGCGACATCTTAATTTTTTTGTAGCTATATTTATGCGATATTGTGCATTTAAAAAAGGATATGTGGAAGTGGGATAGTTCGAAGCCTGTTAGTTGCTGGAGGCCTTTTCAAACAATATAATAGTCTAATAGCAACCAGAATAAAGTTAGGACCGCACCATTACGGAAAGGGTTAACAGGTACAGTATGTGAGTAAATGAGGTGTTGGGAGGAAGGGAGGGTGGCGACTGATGGATTACAGAGGAGCACTTGTAGCCACTCCTGGGGATCAAGGCTTCTGGCAATAAATCTTATAACGCTGGCATGATGCTAAGGCATGTGTAATACTGGTACCCTGTACCCGCAAAAATCCTGCAACCACAGTATTACCCGAGTTGACGTCTGGGATAGCGTAAAATAGTCGTTGGTGGCGAAGTCTAATAAACCCACCACGTGAATCACCACGAGACTTATCACCTGGTGCTTTCAAGGAGAACTAAGGTGTCTATCCTATTGTATGCCCGTGGTAGTACAGTCATTAGCGTGTGAGTCTGGCATGCCTACTCAGGGCCCTTGTATTAACTTGCTCATGTAGTGATGTACACCCTATGTGGTGGATTGTGTTCTTTTATTTAATAATTTTCATTTTAGTAAGCGTTGTTTCCACATAGCGATTTTGATAATTTAATTTGACTTTATATTGTCCTTGTCCCAATTTTGGTTTGTTTAGTTTGCAAGTTTTACATTTTAATTCACTGACCAGGGTTCAAAACTGCGTCAGGCCCTGGGAATTTCGGTTAAATTCGATTCGCACCCAGCATTTCAGCATCGGATTGGAGTTACTTTATCAGGTTTTATATGTGCTGAAGAAAATACTTATTTGACCAATACAGTACTGCACTACATAAATATTTGAAGTTATTTTAAAGTTTGTAGCTTAATTTAAGGGCAAACCCCATAAAACACTAGTAAATAACCTAAATACTAAAATATAAGCTAAAATATTGAGTATACCAGGCTCTATCTATCTATCTATCTATTGCTGGACGCTGTAATCCCCGAAGAGGTGGCTATGAACAAAAACGGCCCCATGCAAACTGCCTTCACTCCTTAGACTGTCGGAGTTCGTCAACATTAGGTCCGTTCAGATCCGAGGCTGTTCGTTCGTTCATCGTTGCAGTAAGTATTTTTCACGGGTAGGGGGTCGCAAGCCCACCGACCCAACCTCTTTAGTCGCCTTTTACGACACACATAAGGCACGTGGGGCATATTATATTCCCTTACCCCCAGGGGGAATACCAGGCTCTGAAATAGATAATTGGATATAGGTGCTTGTGTGACGGCAACTTACGTGACTAATCTAATGCTTACTTAAACAAAAGTAGTGGGGGAGTAAGAAGATACCTTCTTGTGGTATCCCCCCTCCTCCGGTAGATTAATTGTCTGCGCTTTATATCGTATCTTTCCTTAAACGCAACAATCGTTGTTGTTGTCGTTCCCTAAGCTGCCTAGCCGAACAGCCCAGAGTCCCTAAGGAAGGCCATTGCTACGATCGGGCTTTCCCACAGGGCTCTCATGGAGTGTAGATAATGTTGTTGGCATAAGTGATTGTGTAGAATGCAGTCTTCTATGATGTGTTTAATAGTATGATGTGCTGTGTTGCATCCTGGGCAGGTGTCGAATCCTGGTCCGGATCCCTCTCTCTCCCAACCTACCATTTGCCTTTGCCGCTACCTTGGCTGAATGTGCAGATGATTTCAGGTCTGCCGAAAGAAGCCCTCCCAGGGCTAGGTCAGTTAGCCTTACCAGTGCACAGTACAGGTCTCCCTCGATTTACGGTTGGGTTACATTCCTGAAAGCCCGATCTTAAATAGAAAAATCCAATAGCAAAGCCTAAAATGAATGGGGTAAATGGGGATGCGTTCAGGGACCAGCCAAACCCCAAACCCAAACTCCTAAAAAAACTATAATAATATCGTAAATCGGGGCATCGGATAGTGAGGGAGACCTCTATCTATCTATCTATTGCCGGACGCCGCGATCCCCGAAGGGGTGGCCACGAACGAACTTCCCCCATGCACCTCTGTCCCCAGTCAGTTGACGCCCCTCCCCCCCAACCAGCACCGCCTTCGTTCATGTACTTCCTCACTCCATCCTTCCACCTCTCATTCGGTCTACCTCTCCCTCTCTGTCCCTCCACCTCGCTCTCGTACACCCTCTTAGTCATTCTCTCGCTTTCCATACGCTCCATATGGCCGAACCATCTCAAGTTGTTCCTTTTCACACTTTCCAGCACATCTTCCTCCACACCACACCTCCTTCTTAATTACTTCCTCATTAGTCTGTCTCATCAGGGAGACCTGTAGGCTATATTGCTTGGTCAAGAAAAGTATCTACCCTATCTGGTACAGGGTGGGTCATTTTGGACCAGCCTCATTTCACTCGATTAGTTCAGAGACTTTGAGATGCTTCACCCTGGAGTTTGTCGATTGTAAGATGCTAAAGGTATAATGTTGGTAATGAACCCACCTTATCTACTGCCGGACGCCTTCTAGGCCTATCTATCTATCTACTGTAGGCTATAGGCTATACTCATACACATACCCCATTTATCTTTTTTTGTTTCTTTCTTTCTTTATTTTTTTTAGCTGGGGTGGCCGACTCGATCTACTCACATCTATAGTATATTCGCTGCAAGTAGGCGAGAAATCATGACCTATGCCCTCTGTAACTCACAATATTTTTACCATTTGGGAAGAGTCAGCCAGGGGTTAGTTGTGGAAATTTACAGCCGATTTGCTCTAGCCCATTTTGAGTTACAGAGGTCAGGGTTCACGATTTATGGCCAACCTGCTTGGAACAGGGTATATATACAGTTCATCCACCAACCAGTAAGGAATTGGTTTACTCCCCTAGACGGGTTCCGACCAAGGCTGACAAATCCCATCCACCCAAATGTACCTTCTCAATCGGCATTTATTAATTTAATAATACCCAGATATACTCTCTCTCTCTCTCTCTCTCATGCACACACTATCAACCAATCACTGTATTTCCTTCTCTCTTCCGTTCAGTGCTGCCAACAGCCAACTTTCAGAGCTTTAGCGAGGTTGAGTTTAGCTACTTCATTGCTACATCTAGAACAACAATATACACTTTAACTTTCTTTTAGCTAATTATTACATTATAGTCACCTTAGATATATTGATTTTATATACATTGGTTATCTGTATGTGGTATTCTATAAACATTATACATTTAATTGTAGCAGTAGGCTATACATTATCTAGCAAGCGACTTTCAATGTAATATAGCGGTATGTGTCATGTTGCTAATGTTGTGTCATATTTCGCGCTTCAGTCACCTGCTGACAATCAAGGTGGGAGGGTTGTCGCCGCCTCGCTCCCTAAGCTACTCCACACGCCCTCAAACCACACCCGAATTACCGTTCCCAGAGGCTAATAAACAATGGAGAAAGTGTATCGAGACAACAGAAAACTAGATATTATTAATCTAAGAGCCATTTTAGAGCCTGGAAACAAGTATTGAAAAACATTGCCGCAAAAAGGGTCCCAGAAGCGAAATTCCGCGGGGGAAAATTGTGGCAGCTGACCCGAATGAAATAATTTAATATATGGATTATATTGGGGCCATCGGAGCTTAACGAGACCATCTAAGATCTCATGGAAGGGAAGATTGTATAGCTAAGGTACTTTGGAACATAGGCTATGTCAAATTAAATTACGATTTCTAGTGATAGGCCTACAATTCGAAAAAAAGTGGAAAAGCGCAAATAGGCCTATATATTAAAAAGATACGTAATTTAATGAAAGTTTAATCTTATTTGTGAGGAATTGATGAAGGGTTTGTCAAGGAATTATAAGGCTCAGTTAATGTCATAGAAGAACTGTTAGCAATCTTTTAGGATACAAGAAAACAATTGTGAAGGATAGGCTATGTCGGCAAACATCTAGACTCAACCCACACCCTACAACTACCGGTAAGTCAACTGGTATTTCTATTATTTATATTTTATATATAGCCTAGATAGGCTATATATGTTAAGTATAGCCTATCTAACAAATACACGTGAGGTACTAAATGTGTTATACTCTCTTTGGGGCTAGAACCACCGACTGAGGACGATTTACCATGCTATAACGGTATAACCAATATATATATATATATATATATATATATATATAGAGATAGAGATATATAGATAGGTAGATAACTAGATAAAGAGAGAAGTAGTTAGATAGGCTACACACTAAATGCAATATCAAATAATTATAGCCTGTATATACTGTATATATTTTTCAAGCTATGTTATCAGCTGTGTGTGTGTCAGGCAAAAGGGGAGGGGGGGGGGATAGGTCGATAAGGGTCAATACCGCGTAGGTTGCGTGAATGGTTTTTATTAATGTGAACACACGTACATAGGCTAAAGGGGGAGGCTGGGTTGTACATACATGCACGCACACACACACTATCGCATACACACACACATACACTCTCATACACACATGGTACACACACTTTCACACATACATACACTCGCATACACACATGGTACACACACTCCCATACATACATGATACACTACACACACTTTCACACACATTTTCACACACATACACACATGGTACACACACTTTCACACATGGTACACACACTTTCACACACACAATACACTCACACACTTTCACACAGTTACTAACCCATCTGTCCCCTACTAACTTCCTAATCCTGCCACGGACATTAATTCCAGGGCAGTAGTTCCCTTTCCAATGTTCCCTTACCCACTCTAAACCACTGTTTGGACACTTGATCCTCAGTGTTTTGGAGGACAAGCAGCCTAGAAGGGTCACTAGATCTGTTGTTGCTTGATTTCCTTTGTACATATGGTACACACTCTTTCACACACACTTACACACGTACTCTATGTCACACACACACACATACTGTTCCCACGCACCACGCACACACATGCTTATCTAGCTTGATTATCTCTCATTCATACACAAATAACTCTCTCCCTCCCTCCCCTCCCTTCTCTCTCTCTCTCTCTCTCTCTCTCTCTCTCTCTCTCTCTCTCTCTCTCTCTCTCTCTCTCTCTCTCTCTTGCAGTATATTACATATAATTATACTGTATATATTGATTGCTTACTGGGTACCGGTATATAGAATCTATTGATAAAATCTTGATGCAATGAGGCAAATCGACGTTATTTTAGATTTTATATAAAATAAGAAATCACTAACCCTATTAAGCTATTTTTGCTGCTATTATTATATTTATATTATATTTACCGATATTATTATAACAGATATTATGATAACGCAATGAACTTTTTGTATAATGATAACAGAAACTCCCCCCCCCCCAAAAAAAAAAAAGGTAGGCTAGGCTAAATTGACATAATTTTGGTCTCCATATTTTCCATCTTGATTGTTTTTTTTTATTGCAGGAAATACTGTTTTAGACCTAAATTCTCAAAAAAAAATCTGGGGGGCATGCCCCCGGACCCCCCTAGAGCTCGCGCCTTCGCCGCGCTATAATGATAACAAAATAATAAACCATAATGATAACACAATTCATATTTTGTGGATTGACACCCTGCAATTTATTATTATTATTATTATTATTATTATTATTATTACCATATACAGTATATATATATTTTTTTTTTTTTTTTTTTTTTTTTTTCTATATTCCAACTACTCCCTCTCGGGAGTAGTAATTACATAATAATAATTACATTATTATAATTGTTATTACTCCTATTATTATATATTGTATTATTTTCCCGTATCATCACCATCATCATCAGCTATGTTTGCAGTGAGTAATTTTCAAATAAGGATAATTTTGTTTTTTACACCAGGTTGGGTGTCGGCCAGGTCGTGGGTGTGGCCTGCCTTACCTGTATCTATCCCCCTTTTCGTTCCATTATTTGGCCGTTGAAGATGTTTCGCTCCATTTGATTTGCGATTGTTGACGTTTCGCTTCCATTTAGGTGTCAATTTGTCCGGTGTAGCGATTCAGCCTTAGAATAGGCCTAGACGGCAGATTTGTTTTTATTTCATTCAATCCGGGATAGCGATAGCAAGCCTGCAATTAAAAAGTAGGCCTAATCGGGCTTTGTAGCTTGAAAAGTATGTGAGGAGACTTTAGGGATATATATATATACCGGTATATATATATGCTATATATATACCGTATATATATATATACCGTATATATATACCGGTATATATATATATATATATATATATATATATATGGTATATATATATATATATATATATATATATATATATATATATATATATATATATATATATATATATATTCTGTATATATTGCAAGGAGGACTATAGGGAGAACACTACAACAAATTGATCGAAAATTGTAAACGCTTTTTTTTCCGACAGGGTGTAGGCTTCTAGGTCATGGGCGTGGCCTCTGTTAAAGTGTTCTCATTCATTCTTATATTGTATTTGTTGTTTTCTATTTTCCTTATAGGTATTTAATTTATTCATTATTGTTTTACGCCATTTTCCTTTACTTTATTCTATGTTTACAATGACCGTTTGTTCATTATTGCCTGAAACTCCCAAGTGCTTAACCAAAAGAGGACTATGAATCACTTTGGTACCGTAGTTTAAACTGGCTATCATTAGACGATTGTATTTAGGTTAGGGGAGGTGTATGGTAGTCAGAGGATTAATCGAGACAGTGTTTACCCTATTAATTCCCACCTATCCTTCCTAAGCTGTATACAATCGTCTAACTTGCTTATGGCTTGAAACTCGCAAGTGGTCAATTATACAGAGGGCTGTAACCACTTGGCCAGCGAGCACCCCCTTCCATGGGCCACAAGTCCCCCCCGCCCCCCCGCCCCCTATCACCTCTTATTCCTATAGCTAACCCTTCACCCCTCACCTTCTAACCCCCCCCCCCCTTACCACCTCTCTACCCCCTCCCTCCCACACCCACCTCTCCACCCCTCCCCTCCTAATGCCCCCCCCCTCACCTTCTCTCCACCCCCTCACCTCCTACCCCCCCCACCACCACCTACCCCCTCCCCCCCCACTGTCATAGATCATAACAGTCACCCCCTCCTCGCCTTCTAATCCTCCCACACCTCTCCACCCCCTCTTGGAGCATAAGTCACCCCTCCTAATCCCCCCCCAACCCCCTCACCGGGCCAAGATGTCATACGAGACCCTACTTATATTTTAGTCGTTATTGTTGTATATATAAAGGTAACAGTATGGGTTATAGTTCATATTATGTCTTGAAAGTGATACAATGGCCAAAACAATGCTATTTCATGTTCTCGTTTTCCTTTTCATTATTCATTCAAGTCTTCTTAACAACATTGCTCCGGTTTGATACCCTTACCTCTCCACCCCGTCACCCCTACCCCTATAGCTAACCCCCTCCACCCCCTCCCACCTCTCCTCCCCCTCACTTCTTATAAGTTGCTTTGTCTTGAAATGTCATTCTCGCTCTCTCTCTCTCTCTCTCTCTCTCTCTCTCTCTCTCTCTCTCTCTCATGTATTCATACGTGCTGAGTGGTCTAATCTCTCTCTCTCTCTCTCTCTCTCTCTCTCTCCCTCTCTCTCTCTCTCTCTCTCTCTCTCTCTCTCTCTCTCTCTCTTGGGTACCGTATGTGATTATTTGGGTCCAGGGTTATTTCAGTTTGTGGCAATTTTTTTCAATATTAACCCCTTCAGTACCGGTGATGTCCTTTTCATTTATATTCCGGCAAATATTAGACGAATTTATTCAGCTTAGGACGGACGTGTAGCAATTAAGAGGTTGCAGACTTTCTCAAATAACCCTTTTCAATACCTTACCACAGATCCTTCCTAAGCTGCATGGTATCGTCTGAATATAGCTGAGATAAAAAACATATGGCCCTGGTAGTGAAAGGGTTAAGACATTCCGTGCCATATTTAGGTGTCAATTTTTGTCCTTGCGAGCGAAAGCGAGCCTGCAATTTAGGTTGAATTGGGCTTTGGTCGGGGTATTATTCCACTGAAAAATGTACAAATTTATCTCGAAATGGACCGTTGGGGGTAATTTTTAAAGCTTGATGGAGGTCTAAGGTGTACTGTGTGTGTGTGTGTGTGTGTGTGTGTGTGAGAAAGAGAGAATATGTGTGTGTGTGTGATATTGGTACCGCACACACTATGGCTGGACTGGTCAAGGGCTCACAACAACAAGATCTTAAGAACATAAGAAAATGAGAGTCCGCAGAAAGCCGATTGGACCACACAAGGCAGATCCCTCTCACACCCAACCCTGATAACCTACTGGGTGAAGAAGGGTGGTTGTTATTGAGTGTGTGTGTGTGTGTATATGTGTAACTGTGTGTGTGTTTGTGTGTGTTATAACCTACATGGCCATTGAATGTTGCTGTTCGTGATCTGACACATAAAAAGTTGTCTAACCACTGATACATGATACAGAGAGAGAGAGAGAGAGAGAGAGAGTGAGTATAAGAGGTGGTATGAGACATATAATGAGAGAGAGAGAGAGTAGGCCTATAAGAGGTGGTATGAGACATATAATTTGAGAGAGATATAGAGGGAGGAATGCAGTGAGAGAGTGAGCAAGTAAAGAGAGCGAGACACAAGGTTCTCACAACACACCATAACTAACTGACAAGGTGAGTCAATCTCTCTCTCTCTCTCTCTCTCTGTATTATTTTCCCGGTAGGTCCTACAAGACACATTCGGGTATATCACACACACTCTCTCACTCTCTCTCTCTCTCTCTTTCTCTCTTTCTCTCTCAAATTCGGGCACATATCGGGTATATCACATACACTCTCTCTCTCTCTCTCTCTATTATTTTGCCGTTAGGTCCTACAAGACAAATTCGGGTATCACATATAGAACACACACTCTCTCTCTCTCTCTCTCTCTCTCTCTCTCTCTCTCTCTCTCTCTCTCTCTCTCTCTCAAATTCGGGTATCACTTATAGACCACCTATTATTTGCAGCATAAATAAACCAATTGACCACTGGTGAGTTTCAGGCAGTGTGTGTTTTTGTTTCCTCTATGTGAGTGAGGGAGACAAAAGGCAGAACTGCTTGTAGCGAATGCCTCCCCCAGAGTTGAAAGAGTGTCAGGGCCAAAATCGAGGGACGTTCGAGCCAAAATGCCTGGACACACGGAGTTTGAAGCAATTTAAGTCATAGGAAGAGGGAAATGCTGATTCTGGGAGAGTTCAGCTGTTGAATAGAAGCAATGACAGTACTGAAGGGGTTTAGTGTGTGTGTGTGTGTGTGTGAGAGAGAGAGAGAGAGAGAGAGTGTGTGTATATGTGTTAGTCCTGTCTCACGCTTTCACACTTTCTCTAATATTATCTGTCTGTCATACCACCTGTTATGCTCTCTCTCTCTCTCTCTCTCTCTCTCTCTCTCTCTCTCTCTCTCTCTCTCTCTCTCTCTCTCTCTCTCTCTCTCTCTTCTGTGCTATCCTTTCCTTCCACTGTCCCTTACTCTCGGGTTAGCTATCTCTACTAGAATTAAGTCCTGACCACCTCGCTGGGATCGTAAGGTATGTGTGGTCAGTGTATCTATGTAAATATCTCTCTCTCTCTCTCTCTCTCTCTCTCTCTCTCTCTCTCTCTCTCTAATATTATCTGTCACACCACCTGTTATGCTCTCTCTCTCTCTCTCTCTCTCTCTCTCTCTCTCTCTCTCTCTCTCTCTCTCTCTCACACACACACCCTCACCCTCACCCACACTCTCTCTCTCTCTCTATCTATCTATCTATCTCATACATTTAAATGCATTACTAGAAAGGTGCAGTGAAAAAGATTAGTACACAAGAGAGAGAGAGAGAGAGAGAGAGTAGATAAAGAGAGAGAGAGAGGTAATGTTGGTAGTCAGACTTGTTATAATATATACTGGTAGCGTAACAAAACAGGTGTACAATACACACACACACACACACACACACACACACACACACACACACAATACATACACACATTTGCAATACCAGTACACACATAATCTCTACAGAGAAATACACACACATACGCACACAAACACATAAAAACAATACACACATTTGTAATATACACACAAGGCTATAATGCTCTACAGACATAATTATACACACACACACACACACACTAACAGTATTTACCTTTCGAGAGCGAGAGAGAGGGATAGAAAGCGAGTGGAGAGCACGCTTACGTGTGAATCTGCTTGACCTGGGTTCGATCCCAGCCGTGGCGGACATTGAATGGGGTCCTAGCTTGTATACCATGTTCGCACCCAGTCGGGGGACACCTCGACGACGTATACAGACTAATAACACACATACCAAAGCCACTTCAACAGCTTCCTCTATCTACAACACCCCTTCTCTGTTATCTACATACACTTTCCCAGCCTAGTACTGTCTTATACTCTATTCGCTGTAAGTAGGCGAGACATCATGACCTCTATCCTCTGTAACTTAAACACGACTAGAGTAGGCGAGACATCATGACCTCTATCCTCTGTAACTTAAACACGACTAGAGTAATCGAGCTAATTTGTCTACCATTTGGGAAAAGTTAGTCAAGGAATAGATGTGGAAATTTACAGCCAATTTGCTCTAGCCTTTTTTGAGTTACAGAGGATAGAGGTCATGATTTCTCGCCTACTTACAGCGAATAGACTATAGTACTGCCCTAGTGTAGTCTACTGCCTGTTGGCGTAATGGGTTTCCAGTAAGTGAGTGTACGGTCGCGCTAATAAGTCATGATCCAGCTGTCATTACGTTTGGCTTGCTCTGTGCTGTATTAATGTCTGTCAGATGTTGAGTAGGGTGGGTAAGTGTAGGAACATGTTTATATATTTCACTCGATATGAAGAAATGAAGCTTAGACATTGTTGATACCAATTACTGATCAAAACATACTTGGTGCGGAGACATCACTTATTAGCGCGACTGTACCGGTATCAGTTTTCGGAAAGTGTGAGATTACATAGACATAGATACACTGGCCACACAGGTCTTACGATCCCTGCGAGGTGGCCAGGACTTATTCTTATAGGTTACCCTGTTCGTTATAGATAGCTAGGCCAGAAATACTGAACACTAACCTACCTAACCTAACCCAACCTAACCTAACCTAGCCTAGCCTAGCCTAACCTAACCTAACCCCTAAGCTTAGCCTAGCCTAACCTAACCTAACCTAACCTAACCTAACCTAACCTAGCCTAGCCTAGCCTAGCCTAACCTAACCTAACCTAAATCTCTATAGCTCAAACACGACTGGAGTAATTGAGCACTTGGGAGTTTCAGGCTATAAGGAAGTTGGAGCCGTAGACATCGATAGTAAACAGAAATGAAATACTAATGTAGGTTTCTGATGACTAAAGACTATATTTAATTGGATTTTATGTATTTATAAATGAATTACAACCGTATTTTAGCTGGTATAGGTAGCGCCAACGAACTTGACAATAATATTGATTCCTGACCTTTCTGTAACTCAAAAGCGCCTAGAGCAAACTGGCTGTATATATCCACACCTATTTCCTGGTGAACTCTTCCCAAATGATAGAAAAGTCAGCTCATTGGGAAGCTCGAGTCGGTGCAGCGTAGAGCGACAAAGTTGATTCCCAGATGTGTAGGCTGGCGTGTTGTATGTGTCAATTGCTTGGTGAGAGAGAGAGAGAGAGAGAGAGAGAGAGAGAGAGAGAGAGAGAGAGAGAGAGAGACTGTGTGAGACGTACGGTCGGTACTAATATGTGCATCAGTTATAGAAATGAGTGATATAGTGTGTTTAAGTGTGTGAAAGAGAGAGAGAGAGAGAGAGTGGGAGAATAATGTGTACCGGTACGGCATAAGTTTTTGCAATAGGCCTATGTGATATTTGTAGTACAATACGTATAAATAATGAGTTGCATGTGTCAATTTCCTGTAGAGAGATAATGTGTGTAGTGTGTATGTGTGTGTGTGTGTGAGAGAGAGAGAGAATAGTGTGTATATCAGTTTTTGCAATGTATGAGATGTGTAGGCTGACGAATTGTATGTGTCAATTTCTTGCAGTGAGACGGAGTGTGTGTGTGTGTGTGCGTGCGTGTGTGTGTGGTGTGAGTGAAAGCATGTATATGTATGTTTGAGAGAGAGAGAGAGAGAGAGAGAGAGAGAGAGAGAGAGAGAGAGAGAGAGAGCGAGCGAGCAGAGAAGGATAAGAGTGAGTCACAACCACACACCGTTCCACCACGCTAACAACCTACCTACACCTCACCTTTGTATGTGTACAGTCCATGTCAATAGTTCAGCTCCAAAGTGTGTGGCAAGTGTTACAAGGGATAGTTAGTATCTCAGAAACCTTGTGGTCCATTCCGAGGAGATACCGGTACGGTACCGTACTCGAAGTGGAAGGAGAGAGACTGTTTTGTGCACTACACTAATCACAGATTGTGCAAAAACTATTTGCTTTCTTCTTAAAGAACTGTTTACAACTTCGGAGGGAAGTTTGTTCCAGGGAAAACATATTTGATATGTGAAAAAGTTTCCACAAATACTATAGTCCGTTCATTCTAGGTTGGGCAGAAATCGTAGCCTCTAACCTCTGTAGCTCAAAAAGGACTAGAGCAAATGAGCTGTCAATTTATACACGTATTCCCTGGCTAAGTCTTCCTGTTTGGTAGACATATTAGCTCGATTACTCTAGTCCTTTTTGAGTTATGAGAGGTTAGAGGTTAAGATTTCTGCCAACCTAGAATGAACAGACTATAGTACTGAACCTTTTCATTTCTAATTGAACATTGAGAGACTATTAAAAACCAGTGCTAACACCTAGACCCTTCTTTTTTAGGAAGGGTCGGCTAGGGAATAGGTGTGGATATATACACCCCGTTTGCTCTAGTCCTGTTTGAGTTACAGAGGTTAGGGGTCACGATTTCTGGCCTATCTATAATAAATGGACACACACACACATATACGGTACACACACACACACACACACACACACACACACACACACACACACACACACACACACACACACACACACACACACACGCACACACACACAACACACAACACACACAATGACACACACGGAAAATGCGCTCTAACTTCCTTGTTATGCTCCAGTGAGAAGGACTTTGTGATGAGAGAGAGAGAGAGAGAGACTGCGGGTGTGTGTGTATGTGTAGGCTATGTGTATGTATTGCATGTTAGTGTGTGTGTGTGTAGAATGTGTAGAGTGTATTTGTATAGGGAAATATATAAAGTACGATATATATATATATATATATATATATATATATATATATATATATATATATATATATATATATATATATATATATATATATATACCGGGTATATATATACCGGTATATTGATATTGATACGAGTTGAACAATACACACACACACACACACACTCTCTCTCTCTCTCGTTCACTATCTATCTATCTATTTATCTCTCTCTCTCTCACACACACACTCTCTCTCTCTCTCTCTCGTTCACTATCTATCTATATATATCTATCTCTCTCTCTCACACACACAATCTCTTTCCCATCATGTAACTACGGTATATATTAGAGTACCGGTATTGAGTAATTTGCGTCACTCCACATGTATCTATATCTATATCTCTCTCTCTCACACACACAATCTCTCTCCCATCATGTAACTACGGTATATATTAGAGTACCGGTATTGAGTAATTTGCGTCACTCCACATGTATCGTAGTCATCTATTGTGTAATTAATATATTACTGGTATGTCACGATTTGGTAGGCTGCACTTTAAATAGGTGGATACTTAATGTATTAATTGTAACAAAAATGGTACACATAAACAGTGTTCAAACTGTTCAATCGTCTTTAAAACTCAAAACTATGGGGCTAAACATGAGGGAGAAGGAAGTAAATTCTAAGTTACCGTACGTACGAGAAGAAAAGGGTTGCAATATGACATGTATATCTGTACTGTATGTGTGTGTGTGTGTTTGTGTGTGTGTGTGTGTGTGTGTGGAGAGAGAGAGAGAGAGAGAGAGAGGAGTGTACGGTATGTGATGTTAGTATGTTTGTGTGTGTGTGTGTGTTTGTGTAGGCATATCTGTACTGTATGTGTGTGTGTGGAGCGAGAGAGAGAGAGAGGAGTGTACGGTATGTGATGTTAGTGTGTTTGTGTGTGTGTGTGTGTTTATATAGGCATATCTG
>CM064559.1:6163128-6168128 GCA_032716605.1 Paralithodes platypus
ATTTAAGTGAGTTAATGTGAACACTTAATCGATTGAACCACTTATTTTGTTACAATTAAGCTTTCAATATTGACAGTGTAGATATATATTTACTATTATCATGACTATACCACTAGCACTATTACTACTACCGTACCATTAATAACACTATCATTACCACCATCACCACTAACAAGAAGAACAAGAATATTTATAGTATGGTCGATAATAGTGCCATACCAGCTGCTGTCATCCACACTACCACTACTACTACTACCATTATCACTACCACTACCACAGTTACCACCATCACTACCACCAACACCACTACCATTATCACCACCACCACTACTACTACCCCTCCCATACAATAAATATCACCACCACTACTACTACTACTACTACTATCATCATTACCACCACTACCACATCATAACTACCACCACCATCACCACCATACCATAACTATCATCAACACCACCACCCCTACCATCATCACCACCACTACCATAACTACCACCCCATCACCACCACCACCACCACTACAACCCCCACCCCTACTACCACCACCACTGCGGTACTATAATACTATAACTACCACCATCACTACTACTACTACTACTACTACCACCACCACCACCACCACCACTACTACCACCTCTACCTTTACAAGTCAGAAAGAAACGTCCTTGCAACTACCGTACTCGATATAATTTGAGACTAGACTTGGTTTAATAACAGAGAGAGAGAGAGAGAGAGAGAGAGAGAGAGAGAGAGAGAGAGAGAGAGAGAGAGAGAGAGAGAGAGAGAGTTACATATACAGTATATACAGACTGCACAGATCTTTCGGTCCCTACCAGGCAGTCTGGACTTGATTCTAACATAGGATTTGCTAATATAAAAGATATATTGGTGGTGTGTGTGTGTGGTGACTAAATGACTATGTGTGTGTGTGTGTGTGTGTGTGTGTGTGTGTGTGTGTGTGTGTGTGTGTGTGTGTGTGTGTGTGTGTGTGTGTGTGTGTGGTGACTAACTGACTATGTGTGTGTGTGTGTGTGTGTGTGTGTGTGTGGTGACTAACTGACTATGTGTGTGTGTGTGTGTGGTGACTAACTGACTGTGTGTGTGTGTGTGTGTGTGGTGACTAACTGACTATGTGTGTGTGTGTGGTGACTAACTGACTATGTGTGTGTGTGTGTGTGTGTGTGGTGACTAACTGACTATGTGTGTGTGTGTGTGTGGTGACTAACTGACTATGTGTGTGTGTGTGTGTGTGTGTGTGTGTGTGTGTTTGTGCCTAGCGACCTTCTTAGGTTGCTAAGGTCGACCCACAACAATGTCTCTCTCTCTCTCCCTCTCTCTAACACACACATACACACACACTCACGCTCACTCTCTCTCTCACACACACACACACAGAAACACACACACACTCTCTCTCTAATGTGTACCTTTGTAATGCTTTCTTTAGTGCATAATACACACTTTATATTCTCTCCTCTCTTTCTGCATGCGAGAGAGAGAGAGAGGGGGATGAGGTAAATAGCTAGAGAGAGAGAGAGAGAGAGAGATGAAGGAAGGAGGGTGATGGGGTAGAGAGAGAGAGAGGAGGAGAGTGAGAGAGTGAGAAGAGAAGAGAAGAGAAGAGAAAGGGAGGAAGGAAGGAGAGAGAGAGGGTTGACTCAGCTCTCACACACAGGGGGCGAGTAACGGTTCAGAAGGTCATATCCTCCCATTCCTGAGTAAATTATGTTCGGAAGGAAAGAAAGAAAGTAGTAAAGGAATGAGAGTATAACCTTCTGAACCGTTACTCCCTCTCTCTCTCTCTCTCTAGCTATCTATCTATCTAGGAAGGAAGGAAGGAAGGAAAGTAAGTAAGTATTGCAGGAATGAGAGGATGACCTTCTAAAACCGGTACTATCTCTCTCTCTCTACTAAAGGAATGAGAGTATAACCTGAACCGTTACACTCTCTCTCTCTCTCTATCTATCTATCTATCTATCTAGGAAGGAAGGAAGGAAGGAAAGAAAAAGTAGTGAAGTAATTTAGTAAAGAAATGAGAGTATAACCTGAACCGTTACTCTCTCTCTCTATCTCTAGCTATCTATCTAGGAAGGAAGGAAGGAAGGAAAGTATTGAAGGAATGAAGGAAGGAAGGAAAGTATTGAAGGAATGAGAGTATAACCTTCTAAACCGTTACTCCCTCTCTCTCTCTAGCTAGCTATCTATCTCTCTATCTATCTATCTAGGAAGGAAGGAAGGAAGGAAGGAAGGAAGGAAAGTATTGAAGGAATGAGAGTATAACCTAAACCGTTACTCGCCCCTCCCCTGTGTGTGAGAGAGCTAAGTTACCCCCCCCCAACCCCAAACACCCCTCTTCCTTCTTTCAATACTTTCCTTCCTTCCTTCCTTCCTTCCTTCTCACCTTTCTTTCGTTGAGTTGTCCTCCTTCCTTTTTCACATTTTATTATTATTATTTTAACCTCCCTTATTCCTTCCTTACTTTATTTCCTCCCTCCCTCCCTTCGTTCCTTACTTTCTCCTTTCCCCCTGCTCCCCCCTCCTCTCTCCCCCCCCCCCTGTTTCTGTTCCCCCTCCTCCTCCTCTCTCCCCACCCCCCCCCCCCCTTCGTCTCGTCCTCTCCCTTTCTTCCTTCCTCCCCCTCCTCTTTCTGTTCCCCCTCCTTCTTTCCTCCCCATCCCCCTCGCTCCCTCCTCCTTCTCTCTTTCTGTTCCTCCTCCCCCCTTCTTCTCTTCCTCCTCCCCCTCTCCTCCTCTTTCTGTTTCCCCCCTCATCCTCTCCTCCTCCTCCTCCTCCTCCCCCTCCTCCACCTCCTCCTCCTCCTCCTCCTCCTCCTCCTCCTCCTCCTCCTCCTCCTCCTCCTCCTCCCCTCTTTCTACTTTTTATATGCTCTGATAAAAAAAAATCAGACTCCAAATTTAAGGCAGCGTGATTGTAATTGATTCCTTATATAGACCACAGTCAAGGTCTCTCTCTCTCTCTCTCTCTCTCCTTTTACTTTTTTTAAACATGATACAAAGTGAAAACATACATTATACATATCTTTCTCTCTCTCTCTCTCTCTCTCTCTCTCTCTCTCTCTCTCTCTCTCTCTCTCTCTCTCTCTCTCTCACACACACACACACACACACACACACACACACACACACACACAGCAGCAATACAACACATGTCCCCGTCCTTAACCCTTTAAGTACCAGCGACGTGTGTTATACTTTATTCTAGCTATATTTAGACGGTACTTTGCGGCTTGGGAAGGATCTGTGGCAGTTAAAAGGGTTGGTTGCCATAGTTTGAAGCCTTGTTATTGCTAGAAGTCCTTCTTAAACTGATTACAATCGTTTAACAGTTGCCAGCATATGATAAAAAGGACATCCCTGGTACTGAACGGGTTATCTAATCACCAACATACCGTTCTTGTCGATATCAGAGCCTCCACACCTCCTTATCAGAACAGCCAGTCTTGTTCAGTCAGTGTAGCTCGGTCAGTGGTTCTAGCCGTAAATAGCGGTTTTCTGGACCCCCTTCTCCCTCATGTTTAGCCCCATTAGTGTTGAGATTTTAAGACCTTCGCCCTATTAGTTTGACGATTACAAAGGAGTACAAAGGAAATCAAGCAACAACAGGTCTAGTGACCCCTCTAGGCTGCTTGTCCTCCAAAACACTGAAGATCAAGTGGTTGATCAAGTGGTTTAGAGTGGGTAAGGGAACATTGGAAAGGGAACTACTGCCCTGGAACTAATGTCCGTGGCAGGATTAGGAAGTTAGTAGGGGACAGATGCGTCACAAGACCTCTCGCGCTTTTTAGTTGTCAATTATGTACTGACGAGCGATACCGAGTCTGCAATTCGACCGAAACGTTTATCTATAGAAAGACTTGTACTTCTTCCCCCCCCCCCCCCCCTATAACCAATATATAGCCTACTTGTGTTAGGGTACTAGTATGGTATTATGGACACTTTAATTAACCCTTTCATACCTTCTTTAAGTCCATAGTTTGTATTAGTATCAGTGAACCATGATGCAACCTGAAAAACACACTCTTCTTGAAAACGGTAAGATATTAATCTCTCTCTCTCTCTCTCTCTCTCTCTCTCTCTCTGTATATATATATACATATATAATATAATATATAGGCCTACTGTATAGCCTATATACAGTATATATATATTATCAATATTATTATTATTGATGGAGTTAAGGATGGAGTTAAGAAGTATATGCGTGAAAGCGGTGCTGGATGGGAGGAGGGGCGTCGACTGACTGGGGACAGAGGTGCATGGGGGCGTTTCGAGACAGAGCCCGAACAGGGACATCATTATTATTGATACTACTGCTAATGATATAATAATTTAATTACTCTTATGGTATATTTATTTATTTTATTTATTTCTGTTACAGGGATGGCGTGTGGTAGTGTGTGTGCCTCAGAGGGGCCGCTGCCCCCCCGGGATCTGTCCCCCCTCACCCCCCCGGATCTGCCCCCTCCTAACTCACTCTCTCCAGCACTCAGGTAAGACATATTTTTGTTTTGTTCTAGCGAGCGATAGCGAGCGAATGAGATTTTATTAATTTACATTTATTTATTTGTTTATATATTTATTTATTGATATTATTATTATTATTATTATTATTATTTTAAGAGAGAGAGAGAGATTTTGTTTAAGGGTTTGGCTTAATAAAGTCGAGAAATGTAAGATGTTTCGCCCACAATGGCCGATGAGCTCTCTCTCTCTCTCTCTCTCTCTCTCTCTCTCTCTCTCTCTCTCTCTCTCTCTCTCTCTCTCTCTCTCTCTCTCTCTCTCTATAATCTTGTAGATTCAAGCATACCACGAATAAGGTGTGTGTATGTGTGTGTGCGCGTGTGTGTAATAATAATAATAATAATAATAATAATAATAAACGGTTTATTAAAGAATGGCAGCCTCATGAGCTGAAAATACACATTTTACAATTTAGTGGATGAACATGAGATGTACAGATATGTGTGTGTGCGCGCA
>CM064559.1:6170628-6418572 GCA_032716605.1 Paralithodes platypus
ACAGAGGTGTGGGTCGTTATAGTACTTGAGGTCTGTCAAGGTTGTTGTTTTAGTGTGTTAAGGTGTATGTATGTATGTGTGTGTGTGTGTGTGTGTGTGTTAGGGAAAAAGAGAGAGAGAGAGTGTGTGTGTGTGTGTGTGTGTGTGTATGTATGTGTGTTTGTGTGTGTGTATGCGATAGTATACAGTATATGCATGTGTGTGTGTATGTGCTTTGATGTGTGTGTGTGTGTGTATGTATTGGAGGTGTGATGGTATGTATAGGTTTGTGTATGGGTGGGTTCTGTATGTGAAGAGTATGGACGTGTGAGGGAGACAGTGTGTGTGTGTGTGTGTGTGTGTATTAGTGGTGTGATGGTATGTATAGGTTTGTGTATGGGTGGGTTCTGTATGTGAAGAGTATGGACGTGTGAGGGAGACAGTGTGTGTGTGTGTGTGTGTGTGTGTGTGTGTGTGTGTATTAGTGGTGTGATGGTATGTGGGTGGGTTCTGTATGTGAAGAGTATGGGCGTGTGAGGGAGACAGTCTGTGTGTGTGTGTGTGTGTGTGTGTTGGTGATGTGATGGTATGTAGGTGTTTGTGTAGGTGGGAACTGTATGTGAAGAGTAAGGACGTGTGAGGGAGACAGTCTGTGTGTGTGTGTGTGTGTGTGTGTGTGTGTGTGTGTTGGTGGTGTGATGGTATGTAGGTGTTTGTGTAGGTGGGAACTGTATGTGAAGAGTATGAACGTGTGAGGGGGACAGTCTGTGTGTGTGTGTGTGTGTGTGTATTGGTGGTGTGATGGTATGTAGGTGTTTGTGTAGGTGGGAACTGTATGTGCAGAGTATGAACGTGTGAGGGAGACAGTCTGTGTGTGTGTGTGTGTGTGTGTATGTATTATTGGTGTGATGGTATGTAGGTGTTTGTGTAGGTGGGAACTGTATGTGCAGAGTATGAACGTGTGAGGGAGACAGTCTGTGTGTGTGTGTGAGTGTGTGTATGTAGGGGATATATGTGATGAATGTTTATGTAACAATAAATAATAATAACACATAATAAAACTGACCCTCATAATTACTAGTGTTGTATTATGTTTACAGAGGAGGCGTCGTTCACGAGGCAGTAAGGTTTCTCCAAGCTGAACATGAAGCAGTGTTACAAGGGCTACACCAACAAGTTCAACTATTACAACATAGATGTGATGGTGGGTGGACTATTATTATTATGGCTTGTATCCATTCGGCCCCATTCAGCCAACTGTTTTAAGACGTTTATCCCCATCCAGGTGTCGATTTTTTCCTCACGAGCGATAGCGAGTCTGCATTATACAGTATAAAGAAATCCGGCTTCGCCGGAGACATTTTTCTATCGAAAAATTTACAAATTTAGCTTGAAGGGGGGTCTAGGGGGTGTTTTTCTAAGCTTGATAAGGTCTATGGAGGAAACTAAAAAAATATATATACACATACACACACACACACACACACACAGAGGAAAATATTGACACCTGGATGGGAGTAAAGTAATAAACGTCTTAAAACAGTAGTAGAATGGATACCAGCCACATATTAACACACTATTACAACATAGATGTGATGATGGGTGAACTTTTTGTTTATATATATATTATATATATATATATGTACAGTCGGCCTAATAAGTGATGTCTCGGCACAAAGTATGTTTTGATCAATAATTGGTATCAGCAATATCTAAAACTTGATTTATTCGTTTCGAGTGAGATATACCAACATGTTTCTACACTTACCCACCCTATTCAACATCTGACAGACATTAATACAGCACAGAGCGAGCCAAACGTAATGACAGCTGAGGCATGAAATATACCAACATGTTCCTACACTTACCCACCCTATTCTACATCTGGCAGACATTAATTCAGCAGAGTGAGCCAAACGTAATGACAGCTGAGGCATGAAATATACCAACATGTTCCTACACTTACCCACCCTATTCAACATCTGGCAGACATTAATTCAGCAGAGTGAGCCAAACGTAAGGACAGCTGAGGCATGAAATATACCAACATGTTCCTACACTTACCCACCCTATTCAACATCTGGCAGACATTAATACAGCACAGAGCGAGCCAAACGTAATGACAGCTGAGGCATGAAATATACCAACATGTTCCTACACTTACCCACCCTATTCAACATCTGGCAGACATTAATACAGCACAGAGCGAGCCAAACGTAATGCCAGGTGAAACATGACTTATTAGCGCTCACATATATACACACACACACATACATTCATATATACTTTATACATATTCAACACAATATGCATTCTCTACCACACACACTATGACACTTCAGCCGGTATCACACGAGCGCTTTTTCACTCAACATTTATCCTCAACACTGGCCTGGCAGCTTAGGAGGTCAACATTTATAATATTTCGGTCACCTAAATTCATCTAGCAACAGTCTAGTTTCCGATACCAGTGCAAAATATTCCAGAAATGTTGACAGAAACATTTTGATTATCGAATGTTGACTATAAAATGTTGACAGAAACATTTTGATTATCGAATGTTGACTATAAAAGCTCTCGTG
This sequence comes from Paralithodes platypus, assembly GCA_032716605.1. Taxonomy (NCBI): domain Eukaryota; kingdom Metazoa; phylum Arthropoda; class Malacostraca; order Decapoda; family Lithodidae; genus Paralithodes; species Paralithodes platypus. Next base: position 6,173,190 of record CM064559.1, read on the forward strand.
TGATACCGGCTTTAGGCCTACCGTACATAGAAAAACATCCTTAACACAAACACACACAATTGGTAAAACACATACATGCTTTAGCGCACATATACTTTAGCAAATACTGTATATACACACACACACACACACACACACACTCACACTCACACCATACATGAAGCTGTGGTGCAAGTATTACTTACTGTGAAAATATTACAACACTCACTCTCACACACACACACACTCTCTCTCTCTCCTTCACAAACAAACACACACACACACACACACACACACACACACACACACACACACACACACACACACACACACACACACACACACACACACACACACAAGAATTTGACTAAAGGCACGTCCCTGGTGCTGAAAAGGTTAAAGATATATTGGTGGTAATAAACCTATCTAATACAAGGATAGAAAGGTAAATCACTATCAATATACCCAATGATCATATTATACCTTTAATAATCTACCCATTTAAAGCTTTAGCTACATCTTTTATACATGATTGTGGATAAAATAACAGTTAACTAGGACAAAATAAGCTATATTAGTTGTAGTCCAAGCTATTTTACACGATATGTAATGATGAATGCTTTGAGTTTACTTAGTCTTTAGGGATTACGTTACTAAAGGTAGCGCCAACGAACTTGACAATAATCTTGACCCCTGATCTTCTCATAACTCAAAATGAATGAAAGCAATCAAGGTGAAATTTCTATCATTTAGGAAGAGCCTGCCATGAGATAGGTGTGGATGTTTACAGCCAGTTTGATCTAGACCCTTTTGAGTTACAAAGAGGTCAGGGATCAAGATTTTTGTCAAGTTTGCTGGCGCTACCTATGTGATTTGCAGTGTCTACAATGACATCTTCCATTCAGCTAGTACCATAGTTGTAACATTGGATATACATATTCAAAAATAGCCCAGCTAGCTCAAAGTTAGTGTAAATTTATATCTATCTTGGCTATTTATTATTTTTCATAGGCTTCATATGACTGATTTCAAATTTGATTCCAGACCTGCAGTTTGAGGCCCACTTGCGACACGTAACGGTGCGCGACGAGGAGTCATGGCTTCGGCAAGTCAACGAACTAAGTCTACAGCTGGAGGATCGCACCCGGACGATGGGACAACTACAGCACCAGGCGGCCACGGAACGACACGCGGCGGAGGAAGTGGCGGAGCAGTTCCGGTGGCGGGAGGTGCAGCTGAAGCAACAAGTGGAGGCTGGGGAGCGTCGGGTGGTGGACCTCAAGGGAGAGGTCACCAAGCTAAGGGCACAAGTGAGGGACCTAAAGGTTTATAGCTCGGCGTTACGTACCATGGGTGGACGCGCGTCATCCCGGCCTGCGTCGAGGCCGGTTCACACGGCCTCCACAGCCCCTCGGCCGCTGTCGCGGGCCTCACGGGCATCGGTGGGTTCGCAAGATTCACTGGATTCTATGGGCCCGCGCAGCTTGGGGTCAGAGGATGGTGAGGTTGGAGCGTGGAGGGAAGCTCGGCTGGGTGGGTCAGGTAGGACAGGTCACCGACATACTAGACCACCACTGAGTCCGGTACCTCGTGCCTCTACTTTCTCTCTTCCCCCTACCATACCATCACCGCCCCCCTCCCTGCCCCCCCTGGCCTCCCTACCACGACCATCATCATCATCATCGACGGTCATTCTGCCACCGATCGCCCCAGCGCCTAGACATGTACGACGACAGATGAGGCTTGTGTCAGCCCCTCTGCTAGACGTTGAGCGCAACGGGCCCGTGCCCCACAGAGACCCTGCGTGACCCCGTCCCCCCATGGCCCCGGGACCACCAGCCAAGCCTTGTTCCGCCCCGCCCCTCAGACCCCCAGCGTCCTCCCGTGTGAGAGCCCCGCGCCTCTCCTGGCAACCTGATCCAGAAACCCCTCGCAGGACATGATAGCATAATGCATAAGTGCGCGGAATTTTGGTGTGAGTATCCTAGGTTCGAGTCCTTGGAGTGCCACATGATTTCATTAATTGAATTTAGAAGTGAAGTTGGTTGGTGAAAAAATATGTATACCCGGTACTTTAAATTGTAAAACTTGCAAAATAACAAATCTAAACTGGGACAACACAAGATAAAGGCAAAAGAACTTGTCATAATCGCTATGCTTAATAAAATATAATTTTTAAATCTAAGAACACAATCCTCCACATAGGGTGTACAGTGGCGCTAATAAGTGATGTCTCGGCACCAAGCATGTTTTAATCAATCATTGGTATCAGCAATATGTTCCTACACTTACCCACCCTATTCAACATCTGACAGACATTAATACAGCACAGAGCCAGCCAAACGTAATGACAGCTGGGACATGATTTATTATCGTGACAGTACATGAGCAAGTTAATCTGTTTCTTACTTAACAGAAAGTCACTACACTAATGTTTTATCCATATTTTCTGACCTACCGTACTGTGACAACTTCTGAAATAAAGTTTGAAGCCGGTATCACACGAGCGCTTTTATAGTCAACATTCGATAACCAACATTTTTCTGGCAACATTTCTGAAATATTTTGCACTGGTATCGGAAACTAGACTGATGATAAATGAATTTAGGTAGCAAAAATATTATAAAAGTTAACCTCACAAGCTGCCAGACTAGTGTTGAGGGAAAAGGCGCTCGTGTGATACCGGCTTAAGTCACCCACCGTACTTATAATAATCTCAAATCTAGTTAATAATAATTGACCGCTTGTGAGTTTCAGGCTATAAGGAAGTTGGAGCTGTAGATATCGATGGTCAATAGAAATACAATAATTATGTAACTTTCTGATGGCTAAAGAGTATGTTAAATTGGGTTTTATGTGTTTATAAATGTACAACAACCGCATTTGAACAGTTAATTTGGTTGAATTTTGATTTTAGTAAGCGTTATTTCCACATAGCGACTTTGATAATTTATTTTACCTTTATCTTGTATCGTCCCAGTTTTGGTTTGTTTAGTTTGCAAGTTTTACATTTTAATTTAATATCAATATTTACAGCTCCAACTTCCTTATAGCCTGAAACTCGCAAGTGGTCAATACCTACGCTATAAATCCATGAACAGCGTGCCAGAAAAAAAAGTTGCCAGTCGAGAAAATAAACAGAATGACCTCTTGGCCGAACAGCCCCGAGTCCCTAAGGAAGGCCATGGCCACGATCAGGCTTTCCCACAGGGCTCTCAAGGAATGTAGATTATGTTGTTGGCGTAAGTGATTGTGTGAAATGCAGTCTTCTAGGATGTGTTTAATAGTATGGGGTGATCTGTTGGCTGATGCACTGTAATGAATGTACCGGTATATATATACAGTATACTGTATATATCTATCTATCTATCTATTGCCGGATGCCTTACTCCCCTTAATGAGGGTGGCCATACACAGAATGCCCCCAAGCAGACCTATTCCCTGTATGAGGGACAACCCGAGCCAGTTTATTGAAGGACTTACAGGATTGACCACTCAATTTAGGATCCGTCCGACTCCGAGGCCCTCTATGTATCTTGTTAGCACTATTTTTCTACAGTGGTGTTTGGCTAGTCCATCCACTAACCTACCTTACCCTTAGATAAACAGTACGGATTTGTATCAGGTTTATTCCCCTAGACAGGTTGCCGACCAAGGCTGACAGTATTTATAATAATTGCTTTCATTCACTTCGAGTTATAAGAAGTTAAGGGGTCAAGATTATTGTCAAGTTTGCTGTCGCTACCTATAGTGTACAGTATATTAGATATAGTCTATTCGCTGTAAGTAGGCGAGAAATCATGACCTCTATCCTCTGTAACTAAAGAAAGGGCTAGAGCAAATTGGCTGTAAATTTCCACATCTATTCCTTGACTGACTCTTCCCAAATGGTAGACATATTAGCTTGATTACTTTAGTCGTTTGCGAGTTACTGAGGTTAGAGGTCATGATTTAATTTCCACATCTATTCCTTGACCGACTCTTCCCAAATGGTAGACATATTAGCTCGATTACTCTAGTCGTTTTTGAGTTACTGAGGTTAGAGGTCATGATTTTTCGCCTACTTACAGCGAATAGACTGTAGTAGGGAAAGCAAAATGAAAGGAAATGTAAAAAAATATATTGTACCGATATTATACATTATGTCAGTATTTGAACATTTAACCCTTTGAAGCTTAGCAGTTTATTTTGTCTATAATTAGACAATTTTATGCAGCTTAGGAAGGATCTGTGGGTATTAAAAGGGTGAATACTATCTATATCAACCCTTTGCCAAAGCGTCACATTTTTCCCTTGTCCCTCAACTTTCTCTTCATAATTGCTGAGGGGCACAGGGCCCTGTGTGGGGCTTTGGTTTCCAGGGCGTTTCCGCACCCTCCTCAGCTCCCTGCCATGGAGTGGCTTCGGTCACCCAGGCTTTATTGTGGTCGGCAGGGAGGGTTCTGTGGGGGCGCTCGGTTATGGCCTTGGCCGTGCTCGGGGCCTTGGGGCTGTTCGGCCAGGCAGCCTGGGGGTACCGCAGCAACAACAACAACCCTTTGACTTCCATATACCGTTACTAATCTGAATAAAATTGTCTAATAGTAGCCAGAAACAGAACAGAAACGCGTATTGGAGCTTGAAAGGGTTAACATTAATTACAATACAGGTCTCCCTCGATTTACGATTGGGTGACGTTCCGGAAAACCCGACCTTAAATAGAAAAATTGTGAATGCTAAAATGAATGGGGTAAATGGGGATGCGTTCTGGGACCAGCCAAAACCCAAACCCAAACACCTGAAAACCTATAATAATAATATCCTAAATTGACCACTGGCGAGTTTGTGGCTATAAGGAAGTTGGAGTTTCTGGCTATAAGGAAGTTGGAGTTTCTGGCTATAAGGAAGTTGGAGTTTTTTACATTGATATTTAACAGAATCACCAGCTAACATGTGGTTGTAGTACATTTATTAATACATACGACTAAATTCAACATACGGTTTTATCCATCAGAAACCTACATTATTATTGTATTTCTATTTACTATTAATGTCTACAGCTCCAACTTCCTTATAGCCTGAAAATTGCAAGTGGTCAATTGAGTCATGAGATACCTTACCTTATGATACCTTATGATGTGTTCGCCACTCTTCTAGCGGCACCAAGGAGCGCGACGCCCCTCGTTATGGGTGGTGATTTGGTGCAGTAGACTGTTTGATGCGACAGCTCGCTCCCTTGCGAGGATGGGCTCGTCTGGCACCTTTTGCAGTTCGACATCCAGGGCTCTCTTGAAGCTGTCTAACGAGATGTCCCTCATGTCTCTTACTCGCTGTGGAAGTTTGTTGAAGAGACGTGGGCCTCTGTGTGATAACCAGCCCTCTCGCAGAGAACCCATAGCACCCCTGTTATTCATCCGGGGGATTTCGCATTCCCAGCCTCTCCTATCACTGAATATCATGACTATCGGAGTATGTAGGTTTGGTACTAAACCCTCTGCGATTTTCCACGTGTATATTATTAGGTAACGTTCTCTTCTACGTTCCAGTGAGTACAGATTCAGTGCTCTTAAACGCTCCCAGTGAGGGAGACCTGTCTTGTTTTAATATACTATTGTGATTATGACAAGTATTTTCAGTTATATATATATATGTATACTGTATATATATATACAGTATATATATATATATAATATATATATATATATATATATATATATATATATATATATATATATATATATATACCGGGTTATTTCTATATGTATGAATGAGACAAAGGGCAGAGCTGGTAGAAAGAAGTGTCTCCCCCAAAGTTGAAAGAGTGATAGCTAAATTCAAGGTAAGTTAAGACTAAATATCTCTCTATATATATATACATACAGTATATATATATATATATATATATACAGTATATATATATATAGTATGTTGTATATAATTACCTTGAATTTGGGTAAACATGTATCTATGTTTCAAAATGAGTTCCGTCCGTATTATATTAGTGTAGATACATTAAATACATACCGTAGTAAATACATATATACATTATAGCCACATGTGTAGAGGCGACTATTGACAATGTGATAATGAGTGTGTTAGTTGTAGGTGCTCCTCAGTAGCAGCCAAGTTTTACTATATTTTTTTTCTTCTATATTCCAACTACTCCCTCTCGGACATAGACCGAGAGCCTGTACATTCAACCGTTACTGAACGGTGAAGCCCGTAAGGTCTCGTTCCAGTCTAGGGGTGAGACATGTGAAGCACTTTTAGCTGCAACCAGCCCCTGCCATCTTGCCTTTGCAGGATGCATGGGGCTTAGTTGCTCATTCATGGCTCGAATCAGCCCCATCTCTGAAGCTGCCTCACTCCAGTGTTTTATTATGGGTGACAATGATACTGTTAGTTTCTAATTGAAATTTGATGTAAATACAAATAAAAAATAGTAATATTCCCCAAATGAAGAATGTACTATATATATATATATATATATATATATACTGTATACTGTATACTGTACTGTATATATACTGTAGGCCTATACTGTATACTGTATATATACAGTATATATATAGTATATATATATATATATGCTGCATATATATAGAGAGTTACACAGAGTTACACATGTAAGCATCTTGGCCTCCAGACACTAAGTGACCGCAGAAAACGAGGAGACATGATAGAAACATACAAACTTCTACACGGCTTTGAGGACATGCCATACACCAGGTTTTTCCAGAAAAATAACAACCACCTACGGGGCCACTCGCTGAAACTCTCCAAACCAGACCACTGGAGAACGACACTGAAGGGGAATTGGTTCTCTATCAGAGTCATCGACGAGTGGAACGCACTCCCAGAGAGTGTGGTTACAGCGCCAACGATTGACACTTTTAAAGCCAGATACGACAAACATAATAACATAACCTAGTTAATATTGGCTGACCAGTCTTTGGAGGTGGGGTTCACACAAGAAGCCTGCTTCTTAATTCCCCACTATCATTCAATAGGTAAGCATTCAATAGGTAAGCACTCAGACCACACAGACCACACAGACCTTGCGGTCCCAACTAGGAGGTCCGGCCTTAATGCTACTAGACAGGGACAGTAAAGTAGAAGAGAGAGAGAGAGATTTACATAGATACACTGTCCACACAGACCTTCCGATCCAAACGAGGTGGTCAGGACTTAATTCTAGTAGAAACGGCATACCCGATAGAAAAGGAAAGTTGAAGGAAAGAATAGAAAAGAAGAGAGAGAGAGAGGGGGGGGGGGTATATAATTAGATAGAGAGAGAGAGAGAGAGAGGGCTAGTCTGGGTGTAATAATATAGTCATGTTTTTGTACAGTGATGTGGAGAAATTATATATATCTACCACGTGATAATTGGTATTATTACCCATTATTATTAGTATATATATATATATATATATATATATATATATATATATATAAATATATATATAATACAGTATATATTCTTACCGTTATCAAGAATAGTATGGTTTTCAGGTTAATCGTGAGAACTTTGCACTAATATGATACATACACGTAGCAGTTTGTTATTTTTCCATTAATCGTCGAAGAATAAGCTTCTAAAAAGGAGTAAATGTTTTGTCAGGTTATAGAAAATGTAGTAAATGTTTCGTCAGCTTATAGAAAACGGAGTAAATGTTTCGCCAGGTTTTAGAATATGGGAGTTAATTTTTCTTCAGGTTATAGAAAATGGAATGTGTATAGTATCCCATCAGCGTATACCCTTCTAAATATACCTCCCCCCTTCTCCGACCCCCCATAGATGAATATACATTAAAACAGTGATGTGGTTTGTACGTCTAATAAGATAAACGATGTGCTTTTTTGTGGAAGGACTGATCGGTGTAAATAAATGATTGTTTACATAAAGAAGGGTGTGGTTTTATTTATTGTCCCCCCTGCTTTTAGAGTTGTTCCCCAGACTGTCTGGCCGAGCAGCCCCGAGTCTCTTAGACCGAAGGGGTGCCAGATGCTCGGGCCCCGGATGGGCCAGAGTGAGTTGAGATGTGTCTCTGAGAGGGCAGTGGGGGAGGGGATCATCAGCCTATGGGCTTGCACACCCGGGCCAATGCTCCCACCGTCCGCAGCCCCTCTTGCAGTGCCACCCATTCGGGCGATCTCGACAACACCTAGAAGGAAAAGTAGTAGCCTACAGGAAAAGAGAGACAGAAACGGCTAAGGTTTTGTAGAGGATGCCAAACCGTACTCTGGATAGGACCAGCCCTCACCCATGCTTCTAGAGTTAAAAGGTATGTAGAGAGTCTTTTACTGACAATTTCTTAAACTTTTAGTTTGTTGATCAGGTTCTACTAGAATTCGGTCCTGACCACCTCATTTCAAGGATGATAAGGTCTATGTGCTAAGTATATATATACAGACACACAATGTTTCTGTCTGCACGTAGGTATGTGTGTATAAATATGTATGTATACAGTATATGTTAGTATGCCAGCCACCTTTCCACCATAAGGGGAGAGGCCAGTCCATTCTACTGTATGTAATATATATATATATATATACCCTCTTTTGTGAACTTGGGTGAGATCCTGTGTAACGGGCAGAACTGTTTTTCAGATGCCTATTTACTAAGAAACGTTGAACAATATCTTTAACCTAACCTAATCTAGTATATTAGTGGACTATTTAAGTATTTATGAATGTAAAATGTAAAAATATATATGTAGCATTACCAAATTATGGAGATATAAGTACAGAATAAGCAAGAAGAAAGAAGAGCAAGAAAGACGAAACAGAACATAGCACATAATAAATATTACTGTAAAATTAGAAAACTGAAAACACAACAAAAGGGAGCGCCGTTGCAAAGGCATAGCTTCCCGACCAGCAAGCCGAAGGCGAAGAAGAAAAGAGAAAAAAGAACGCGTGTGTTGACAGGTGGGTGTTTTTGCTTTAGATATGTAATAGGTGGATATATGTGACTTCCTACCATCTCCAAAACTTGTTGAGATATCCGAGAAGTGGCCATAATTGTTTGACAGACGTGACAATTAATAGGAAACGAACTGTAGGCTATAGGCTAGTCTATTCGCTGTAAGTAGGCGAGAAATCATGACCTCTATCCTCTCTAACTCAAAAACGACTAGAGTAATCGAGTTAGGCTAATATTGCTATAATTTGGGAAGAGTCAGTCCAGGAATAGATGTGGAAACTTACAGCCAATTTTCTCCAGCCCTTTTTGAGTTACAGAAGATAGGCCTAGAGGTCATGATTTCTGGCCTACCTACAGCGAATATAGCCTAATATAGGTCCTAGGCTAAGTGGAAAATGTGAAGTGGGGTAGGCTACCTTTCAGGAAGTTTACAATATTCATTATAGGCTAGGCTAGGGGTGGAAGCAAGAAAGGCGGTCATCTTGAATCTGGAATTTAATTTGTTTAATTTTTCCGCCGTAGGCCTAGCCTAGCGCTAGGCTATTCTTAGTATTTTTGGTAAGAGTTGTGTTAGCGGGCGACAGTCGGCTGAGTCGGGCGTACTGTCCGCTTTGTTTACATAGGCTAGTTGCACGCTCGCAGTTACATTCACCGCTATGATTCGCGTCTAGGCCTAATATTTAATTCCACGATTGAATTATAGGCTAGCCTATCTTTCTTAAAATTTGGAGAGAGAAAAAACATTTAGCCTAGGCCTAGGCTAATGCTGGTATTTATCAAGGAAACCGGCCACGAATTTTCCTGGTAATTTGGAAGTCACCCATTGAATGAACATAACGTCATAACCTAGGCTATACATCATATTAATATACTGTAGGCCTATGTTTCAACTTTCGGAAAAAACGTTTTCAATTAGGCCTAGGCTACTTTGAAAAAGTTAATAGGCTATTTACCTCCTGTTATCCACAGCCAAAACTGAAGATTGCAGAGTAACTACCGTAGACTTCATTCATGTTTTTTTTGGCGACCGTCAACCTTTTATTAATTACATACCAAACCAGCGGGGGTGTGGGGGCAGCAGCCCCCACCTAATATACTAGGTTAGGCTAATATTACCCCTTATTTTCGTCTTTTACCCCTCAATTTCCCTGTGCTTCATAGCCGTCCCCACTATCGGGGGCCGTATCTTAAGATTGTTGGATAATGGGGAAAACGGTTTTCCCGAAAGTTGAAACATATTAATATGATGTAGGCCTATAGGGCCTAGGTTATGTTCATTCGATGGGTGACTTCCAAATTTCCAGGAAAATTCGTGGCCGGTTTCCTTGATATTTTCCCTAATGCTTTTTTCACACCAGGGAATAGGTGTGGAAATTTACATTATGCCAATATTAGCCACAGTGATGACATGATGGGGCAGTGTTGTGACGGTACTTTGTTGTATTATATTCTAATTGCGGAAAGGCAACCACGTCTGAGATGTTACAATTATGTATGCAATGGAAAACGATGTTAAACCATTAGGTATTATTCTAGATCCGGTTTCACAGCACACTCATCAATTTATATGGCTTCTATAAATTTGTCATATACCGGTACCATACTTCATTCCTATATCGGTCAGCAGCGGCGCAAATGGAATTATAATTGCTGTGAAAAAGTTAATATATACCTCCTGTTATCCACAGCCAAAGCTGAAGATTGCAGAGTAAATACCGTAGATTTTTTTTTTTTTTTTTATTTTTTTTTGGCGACCATCAATCTTTTATTAATTTAATACCAAACCAGCGGGGTATTAGGTTAGGCTAGGCTAATATTTCCCCTTATTTTCGTCTTTTACCCCGCAATTTCCCTGATCTTCATAGCCCTAGTGGGGTCAGTGTTTTTAGATTGTTGGATAATGGGTAAATACTCATTTCCGCCAGTCCTTAGTATAAAACAACACTATATCAAAGAAAACCGAGAAAAACAAAAACACAAAACGCTAAATTTGCTGTGAAACCGGAACTAGAATTTTACCAACCATTGTATCTAGGCTATGTACTGTATGTATTTGATAATTTTGCTGTTTATTCTTATATTATGCACACAATTAAGTAGTTCTAAGATACAAAATTTAGTTGTACAGTAATACAGTAGAACCTCGCTCTTTCGGACTTCAATCTTTCGGAATTCTCAGACTTTCGGACTAGCATTTCAATTCGGACTCATGGTTCAGCCTTTCGGATTTGTCTGAAAGGCTGAGAAAATACCTCCATCCTTTTCGGACTACATTTAACCTCGGACTCATGCTTCAGCCTTTCGGATTTGTCTGAAAGGCTGAGAAAAATTAAATTGCATTCGGACCAAAGAGCCGAGTTTCGGACTTGTTTGGTTAAGTGAATGTGTATTCGGACTTATAAACTTCGGACTCATGCTTCAGCCTTTCGGATTTGTCTGAAAGGCTGAGAAAAATTATTGGCAAGAACGTAGTTACCGGGTGTACCGCCCGTCTTGTTTACACTACGCGGACGCTCACCATCATTGTTCCCGTCTATTTTGACTGCCTTTCAAGCTTTGGATACAAAAATACATTACCCTAACCAAACAACCTAACCTAACCTAATCTAGTATTATAGATTTATAAGTATTTATTTTATTATAAGTATTTATAGATGATTTATGTTGTATGTCGGTAGTGGTACACCCGGTAACTTACATCCTTCCCAAATTATTTCGCATTCGGACCGAAGAGCCGAGTTTCGGACTTATAAACTTCGGACATTATTTCAGCCTTTCGGATTTGTCTGAAAGGCTGAAGTGTGAGTTCGGACTCGGCCCTTTCGGACAGGGTTCTCCCCCAATTACTCCGAAAGAGCGAGTGGTAACCATGTGAGTATATTATAAGGATTCCATAGAGCTTCACTTTCCCTAATAAATTATGTATAATAACGCTGAGAGTCTATTCGCGATAATTATCGAGCGAGGTTCTACTTATTAACTTCTATCTATCTATCTATTGCCTGACGCCGTGATCCCCGAAGGGGTGGCCACGAACGAACCGCCCCCATGCACCTCTGTCCCCAGTCAGTCGACGCCCCTCCCCCCAACCAGCACCGCCTTCGTTCCTTCTATCAAATTACGCAAATTACACAGTGCACTAATGACATAATACACGTTGTGTGAAACAGGTACACCGCTGATGTAAAATTAACCGGGTGTAAGATTAAGCGGGTGTAATGACGACATGTTGGCCGAGGGCTGGAATGACGTCATCGCTGACGTCAGCCTTGGCTGATGACGTCACGATAGTCAACAAGCAATCACAAGCAAGGATACACAACGTCTTGGCTTGGTTAATCAAGATGGCTATATTCTAGTTAATCGCCGTGTTTCAACCCCTCTCTTTCCCTGATATATTTCATACCCTCCCCAGCTATCGGGATTAGTATTGTTGAGGTAAGTGAAGAAAATAACTAAGAGATATGAGGATATAAATAAGGATTCTTAGTTAATGAGCAAACAAAATACGGTGACTACCGCTACATAGGATCTTACCTGAAGACGTCTTGCGCCGTACTAGGCTATTAGGGAAAATAGGGACCTATAAACTCACCATATTTGTTCTCATTGGGGCTATAGTCTGCATGGAGGAGTTTAGTTATCGACAACTTGAAAAAAACCCGATTACACAGAAAAATAACACCAAAATAATCAATCCTGACAAAGCATTCCGTCCAATTAATTTTTTGACTTGACCTCCTCCTTGTTTGAACGGCCGCGATTCACCCAATAAATGGTGCAAGCGTTACCGTACTTGCAAAAACTAAATACCGGCAACCTGTTCTTGTCCCCAGCCCCTTACAGATCAACATACAGTATATAGTATGAGGACAATAAGTCAAGGGGGGGTTGAGGGGAGCGCTTCACCCAATAAATGGTACCATTTAACGCCATATCTTCAGATTAATTAATAATGGGTAAAGTTAATGCAAATCCTCCACTCAAACCATGAAAAACAACAATAAAACACTAAATTCTTTGAAAAAATATAGAGAAAACTTGGTAAATAAGGCGGCTCTAGCTGTCTTGAATGTTACCAGAAAAAAAAAATCAGAACAGTAACTTAGGATGTAGTGTTTCCCCAGATTATCCTATTCCCAATTTTTTTCTCTCTGTTGCTTTCTATGTGTATGAAGGCGACAAAAGGCAGGCAGCCTGTAACGAGCATCCCCCAAAGCCAAAAGAGTGAGAGAGCCAAATTCAAGGGACATTTGTGTCAATATGCCTGGACACACAGAGTTTAAAGCAATTTAAGTCATAGGATGAAGGAAAGATTGAGGGAGAGAGTTCCAGAGTTCACTTGTTGAGTAAAAGAAAGACAGAAAATTTGCCAATTCTTGGGTTGTCGAGCTGGATAGAATATGAGTGGGACTGTTGAAAGGCGGGTGCCTCGCTCTTGCTGCAAGGGAGGGGGTATGCACCGAGTGAACACTGATTTGTTGTAACAGCGATAGAAGAGTGAAAGATATGCAACATGGCAGTGTGTAGAACGAGAGTGTAGGGAATTACCGGTAGTAAGCGGAAGTGAGTTGAGGCAAAATGCTTTTGATTTAACTCTTTCGAGAAGTATGGTATGAGTGGAACCCACACATACAAACAATACTCAATACATGTGCCCCTATACAGAGCAAGAAGCTGTAAGAGGTTGCCCCTAATTAACTATTTCTAATAATATGGTGAAAGTAATGTTCAAGATAACCTTATGTTTACTCTTACCTGATACTTATATAATTATAAGTCTCCCTCTACAGTATATAGAGTACTACAGTATTAGGTTACATTCCTCAAAACCCGATCTTAAATAGAAAAATTGTATGGCGAAGCCTAAAATTAATTAATGGGGTAAATGGGGATGCATTTTCGGACCAGCCAAAATCCAAACACAAATACCTATCTATCTATTGCCTGACGCCGCGATCGTCGAAGGGTGGCCACTAACGAACCGCCCTATAATAATATCGTAAATCGGGGCATCGGATAGTGAGGGAGACCTGTAGTTTAATTTGATTGTATTGGAAACTAATGACCTGTTTTATTTGTAGATGAGATGGATGGCAACTGTGAAATTTGGAAGTCAAGAAGGTGGTGGCTGCCCCGGACTGGTCAACAGGCACCTGAATCAATACCTGAAGGACCTGGACACCCGGGAGGTTAATGGTGTTCTCCGCTACGGTCAGGTCAAGCTCACAAAATACTCTGTTAAGCCTCTATTGTTTTGTGTTCTGTATGTACCGGTACTGTATATATCAAGCACATACCCCATAGCTAGGGGTGGCCGACTCGAGGCAGAGCCTGAACAGGGTAAGATCCTATGTAGCGGGAGTAACCGTATTTTATTTGCCCATTTACCTAAGAATCTTTATTTATATCCTCATATATCTTAGTTATTTTCTTCACTTACCTCAACAATACTAATCCCGATAGCTGGGGAGGGTATGAAATATATCAGGGAAAGAGAGGGGTTGAAACACGGCGATTAACTAGAATATAGCCATGTTGATTAACCAAGCCAAGACGTTGTGTATCCTTGCTTGTGATTGGTTGTTGACTATCGTGACGTCATCAGCCAAGGCGGGCCTCAGCGATGACGTCATTCCAGCCCTCGGCCAACATGTCGTCATTACACCCGCTTATTTTAACACCCGCTTAATCTTACACCCGGTTAATTTTACATCAGCGGTGTACCTGTTTCACACGACGTGTATTATAATGTCATTAGTGCACTGTGTAATTTGCGTCTTGATATTCAGTGTTTCTATTTATCAATACTAATTAGTATTCACCCCCCCCCCACCCCCCCCACCCCCCGTATTTGGCTCGTGAACGGTAAGGTTAATCTGCGAGAGCGGTATCGTCCCAAGATGAACTGATATATTGGTAATTATAGGGAATAGGCTCGCACCCTTATTATAGGGAATAGGCTCGCACCCTTATTATAGGGAATAGGCTCGCACCCTTATTATAGGGAATAGGCTCGCACCCTTATTATAGGGAATAGGCTCGCACCCTTATTATAGGGAATAGGCTCGCACCCTTATTATAGGGAATAGGCTCGCACCCTTATTATAGGGAATAGGCTCGCACCCTTATTATAGGGAATAGGCTCGCACCCTTATTATAGGGAATAGGCTCGCACCCTTATTATAGGGAATAGGCTCGCACCCTTATTATAGGGAATAGGCTCGCACCCTTATTATAGGGAATAGGCTCGCACCCTTATTATAGGGAATAGGCTCGCACCCTTATTATAGGGAATAGGCTCGCACCCTTATTATAGGGAATAGGCTCGCACCCTTATTATAGGGAATAGGCTCGCACCCTTATTATAGGGAATAGGCTCGCACCCTTATTATAGGGAATAGGCTCGCACCCTTATTATAGGGAATAGGCTCGCACCCTTATTATAGGGAATAGGCTCGCACCCTTATTATAGGGAATAGGCTCGCACCCTTATTATAGGGAATAGGCTCGCACCCTTATTATAGGGAATAGGCTCGCACCCTTATTATAGGGAATAGGCTCACACCCTTATTATAGGGAATAGGCTCACACCCTTATTATAGGGAATAGGCTCACACCCTTATTATAGGGAATAGGCTCGCACCCTTATTATAGGGAATAGGCTCGCACCCTTATTATAGGGAATAGGCTCGCACCCTTATTTTTCATGTTTTTTTCCTCCAGATTTTGAGAAATGAGTGTATTCTTGGTCTTAGTTATAATGCCAATGTTGGGTTGCCCCCCCTCACCCCCCCATGAATTATTGAAATCATCATCTATGTTGCCAGCAGGGGGTAAATATTGATTATACTGCATAAAGAAGGCGTTTGTAAACAGTGAGGATGTCCGAAAGAGCTCTGAGATTGATTAGAATGGGCGTTTTTTCGGTCAATATTAAGGAGACGGACCACAGCTATTTTCAAGGATTTTATCTTCTTACCTCTGACCGGGTATAGGCTATCTTAGTGTTTACTAGCCTATACCCCTTTGAAAGGACATTAGCCTAACCTAACAACCTTACCTAACCTATCCTAGTATTATAGGCGGGGGCTGCCGCCCCCACACCCCCGCTTTGACTTAGATTTGTTGTGTATTTGTCTGTGAAGTGGGTATTTTTCAATTTGTTGATAACGAAAATCCTCCATGCGGACTATATGGAGAAAAATATGGCGAATCTATTGGTGCCTATTTTCCCTAATAAATTGTTTCTCATAACGTCGCACTACTGTCCTTGAATATTATCAAGGTTTCTATAATAACATTTGTTCATGGAAATTAGGGAAAATATCAAGGAAACTGGCCAACTTTTATTTTGTGATTTTTTTTTTTTTTTTTTTTTGGTGATTTTTTTTAGCTAGTTTTCATCATTATACAGTGGTTGTAATTAATTAGAATCTCCGGAAAAAAAGTTTTCACCATTATCCAACAATGTTAAGATACGGCCCCCGATAGTGGGGAGGGCTATGAAGTACAGGGAAATTGAGGGGTAATAGACGAAAATAAGGGGTTATATTAGCGTAACCTAACAACCTAACCTAGTATATTAGGTGGGGGCTGCTGCCCCCGCTCCCCCGCTGGTTTGGTATTTAATTAATATAAGATTGACGGTCGCCAAAAAAGGTAATTATACGTTTGAGAGAACTCTATTTCTTATTGCTAATCTGGCAACCTCTGCGTCATATGAGTCTGAAGGGGTTAAGTGGGCTAAGAGTTAATCAACATGGCTAAATTGCAGATAATGTTTCAACATCACTTTTTCTTTGATATAATTCATGCCCTCTGCACCTATATGGGTTATTATTGACGAGGTAAGTGAAGGAAATAAGTCTGTATTGAGGATATACATTAAAGATTCCGTGGTAAACGTAGCCTATGGCTTGGACCCAAATAACGACGGTATAAAACCCTTACCCTTGGTGTACTGGAGAATAATGGTCTGCAGCCAAATTAACACAATGCCGCTGGAAGCTCCGTTCGTAATCTCGTTAAATAGAAGATGTAGGTGTTTTCATAAAGCAAAAACACTTCACTATTCATTGAACAACAGTTCTACCATTTCAAATATGGCCGACTGGCCACACTCCGAGAGATTATAAACACCAAGGATAATAAATGAATCAATGTGATGTCGTAGAGGGATTGAGAAACAAAAGAGGCTCATTATATGGACTGACGTGTATTTCTACACCCGTTAAAATATCGCGAGAATTTGTGACGTCACCGTCTAGACAGTGACGTACTCCCACAACAACCATTCATATGCCATCATCGCTCGTGACGTCACACCCAGTTTATTGACCAATAGAATATCAGTATACAACTCGACTCGCCTCCACTCGTCGTCCACCAGCTGAGCTGGGAAATTTTAGAAAGTGAGTCCACAGATACTCTGTAAACATTAATTTATTCAGTATATTTTCCACTTCTAACCATCTCCGACGTAACATTCATAATAGATATACAAGTACAAACAAAAACAATTATACTGTAACTAGGCCAAATTCCTGAGATATCATTAGGGTAGAGATACCAAAGGAGACGAATTGTCCAGTAGAGACGCACTTCATGCAAAAAAACTGCCATGCAAAAAACTAAAGTACCTGAAAAGAAAACAAATACATCAAAAAATACTTTATGCTATTAGAGATGTTCTCAAAGACTACCAGCCTAATAGGACACACATTTATCTTGAGAAAAAATAAACAAAAATAAAAATGAGATTTTCGGGGTATCTCTTAGCCCAAACCTAAGAAAGCGATTTTTTCACAGCACATTTTTTTCCTACTTCTCTAACTCGGATCGTTTTTCTTTTGTTTCAAATGGAAAGAGAATGTCTTGAACTATACTCCTGCATGGTTTCATGACTCTTGCATGAACGAGTGCTCGTGAAAGTGGGTGCGTCCCCATTGGTTCATGATATGGTCCAAAACCAATGGAGACGCATTTTTTCAAACTGGGTTTAGAAGGGCATAAACCGCATGCATGGTAAACCCCAATCTCGCCCCACCTCCTCCTGTATTCATGGTCGAGTTTCCTTTGATGGTGGTGGAGCTACCTTCATTTGACTTCGAGGCGCAATGGAGA
The DNA here is from genome assembly GCA_032716605.1 of Paralithodes platypus. Taxonomy (NCBI): domain Eukaryota; kingdom Metazoa; phylum Arthropoda; class Malacostraca; order Decapoda; family Lithodidae; genus Paralithodes; species Paralithodes platypus. The sequence continues at coordinate 6,191,200 of CM064559.1, forward strand.
CGCACACGTGCGGGCCATATAGAGACGCGTCTGGATGGGGTGGTGGTGTGCGTCTCCATTGGTTTAGTGTTATTTATCAAAGTTATCTGCCCTATTTATAATATTATATCTTATTTCAGTTGCAAGAATATTGAATTAATAGTGCATGAACTACAACTACAAACTAACAGAAATGGAAAATAGAAATAAATAGTATATGAACTATCGAATAAAGACTAAATAATGACAGAAATAATCGTACAATTTGTTTTTGTCACGTAGGTCTAAGTGTGAGCTTTCGATACCCAGCTTCACAACACACACACACTCACACAGGTTGAAGGTTGAGGGGACCACTTATGATGACGACCAGAATATGTGTGAAATTATGAACAATACACTACACTCAGTATATACTAAAGATGATAACTTTGAAGAAGTACCGGTAGGTGAAATTGGTGATAAACTGGGAGAGATTAATTTTCTCCCAGAGGAGCTAGTAGAAATAATGAAAGGACTAGATGTGAAAAAAGCAGTGGGACCTGACAATGTAGCGGGATGGATTTTGAAAGAATGTGCTGACGAACTAGTGAAACCCTTATATGAGATAATGAAATACTCTCTGGAAGTGGGAAAATTACCAATGGACTGGAAGAGAGCCAACATTGTACCGATTTATAAAGGTGGGAACAGGGAACATCCATTGAATTATCGACCTGTGTCACTTACTAGTATAGTGTGCAAAATCTGTGAGAAAATAATTAAGAAAAGATGGATGATTTACTTGGAAAAGAATAATCTACTATCTAACAGGCAATTTGGATTCAGGGAGGGTACCTCATGTGTTACAAATCTACTCAGTTTTTATGACAGAGTGGTTGACATATTACAAGAGAGAGATGGATGGGTGGATTGCGTATATATTGACATGAAGAAAGCTTTTGACAGAGTATCGCATAGCAGGCTGAAGTGGAAATTAAAAGAGTGGAGGGATTCAGGGTAGTTTGTTAAATTGGATGGAGGACTATCTTTCAGGGAGACAGATGAGGACTACTATCAGAGATAAATTTTCTACGTGGAAAGATGTCACAAGTGGAGTTCCGCAGGGAGCGGTGCTGGCTCCCATAATGTTTCTAATATACATTAACGACATACCAAAGGATATAAATGCATATATGAATATGTTTGCAGATGATGCCAAGATCATGAAGCGTATAGAAGATGAAAACAGTGGTAGGGAATTACAGAGGGATTTGGATAGGATAGATCAATGGAGCAAGAAGTGGAAAATGGAATTTAACACAAATAAATGTCATGTAGTGGAAATGGGAGTAAGTAAAAGAAGGCCTCATACGGAATATAAGTTAGGAGAAAACACTATTAACCCATCAGAGAAAGAAAAGGATTTAGGGATAACTGTTAGGAGTGATCTTTCACCTGAGAATCATATTAATAAGATAGTGGGAGAAACATATGGACTGCTAAACAGAATCAAAATAGCCTTTAACTATATAAACGAGGAGATGCTGGAGAAAATAATAAAAACATTGGTGAGACCAAGACTGGAGTATGCGGCAGTGGTGTGGGCACCACATCTAAAAAAGCATATAAAGAAGCTGGAGAAGGTTCAGAGAGCTGCAACTAGGATGATACCAGAACTGAGAGAATTACCATATGAGGAGAGATTAAAGAAATTAGATTTACCATCTCTAATGGATAGGAGGGAGAGAGGCGATATGATTATGATGTACAAATGTGTGAGAGGACTCGAAAAGGTGGACAAGAAGGGTTATATTGTGAAAGATAATGGTAGAACTAGGGGGCATAGATATAAACTAATGAAAGGAAGATGTAAAGGAGATGTGAGAAAGTATAGTTTCCCTTACAGAAGTATAAGTAAGTGGAATCAGTTGGAAGAGGAAGTGGTGTGTGCCAAAAACATTCATATTTTTAAGGCAAAGTTAGATAATTGTAACTCAGGAAGCGGGACAATACGAGCCTAAAAAGCTCAACTCCTGTATACTACAAATAGGTAGGTAAATACACTCACACACTCACACACTCAGGGGTCTAAATGTGGCCAAATTGCACTTTGTCATTGACTGTGACTGAACATCAACGAGACATAGGTCTACTTGTTTGGACGTCCCTCTGACTCCCTCACTGGAGTGACTCGTGCTGCCGTGCGGTGGGGCCAGTGGCACAACCCTTTAGTAGAGGGTTGTGCCAGTGGGGGTCGAAGGAGAGAGGGAAATCGACACTCCTTTATTTCTCTCTCCTCCCCCACTTCGCGAATCGGTAATTTGTGGGTTATTTCGCATATATATATATTTCTTTGTTACTATGCATCTTATATGCATTCATGTGCTTTGTGGTGATATAATATTGATATATATGAGAGATATAAGCGCTATTGCGTATTTTCCCCCTCCTTTCCTCCCCCCTCCCTCGCAAACTAGCTAGGCAGGGGAAGGGTGGCGGGGTTGCTTTTTACCAACAAATGTGCAATTCTCGACCATTGTAACTTCACTGCGGCGCGATATTTTAAAGAAAATATATAGAGTCGGATGTTGGTTGGTATTCACTACACGTTGATGTAGTTTTCGTAGCTATTTGGAAATGTTGCCAAAAATGGCTTAGGATTCAGGCAAAGTCTTTCACAATTTATTTTCTCTATAGATGTACAATGTAGGCCCACTATCAGCATGCAACTACTTTAGTTTAAGCTAGAAGTATAAGTGCTATAAATATTATCTACTAAATAATCAAATTACTCGCATATTAATCCAAAAAAACAGACGTTCGTCTGCACTGGACTGGGGTGCGTCTACTTAGGGTTTGGTGGTCATAAGGAGACGCACTTGATATTGGACCTCTTATCTCGGAAAATACTTGAAATATATCAAACATTGACACATTAAAAGAATAACCATTTGGTAATATATCAAGTGAGTTTCAAGTTAAAAGAATGAATGAGCTTGACACACTGATTTTTTTCTTGAAAACTTTCACACTTTTTGCGTCTCCTTTGGTGCCTCTACCCTACTCCCGCTACGCAGGATTATACCTTGAACAGAAACAAACAGTTCAAGTTCCAATTCTTAGGGTCCGGGACCACTTTTGCGTTCCATCGGCCCTTTCTCTGTCTCGTCTTGAGTAGTCTAGTAGGTGAATTTTACAAGGGGAGGAGGATTCCTAGCACCTGCTCCCAGAAGGATAAGTAAGACCGTAAAAGAGACAGACAGAAATGGCTAAGGTGATCTAATGATAGAAAACTGACATAGATACACACTTAACACCCCTCTATTTTAGACTAATTGTGGGAGAACCTATTTTTTTAGACTTTTTCACTTTGTTCTGGTTTAGTTTTGTGCTCACTACTGTAGTTCTATTTGCCTCATAATTATACACTGTATGCTACAGAGATTGTACCCAAAATTATTAGTACAGGTCTCCCTTAATTTACAATTGGGTTACGTTCCTGAAAACCCGATCTTAAATAGAAAAAACGTATTGCAAACCCTAAAATTAATGGGGTAAATGGGGATGCGTTCTGGGATCAGCCAAAACCCAAACCTAAAAACCTATAATTTTATTGGATAGTGAGGGAGATCTGTACTCCATTTGGGAACTTAAAAACTATTCATACAGTAACATAAAGGTTGATATAACATTATTCTAACCAAGGTAAACATTATGTAGGCACGCAGCTGAGTACGGTGAAACATGCAGTGAAACTTGCTTGTTACTTACACATTTATATTTTTATTTAACTCTAGACAATGTTACCAAAGTAGCTAAATTTCTTTAGTTGCGGAAATTCGGCCCCAAAAATATGGTATGAGGAGCTATCCTAGGCCGACAATTGAACCCAGGACCCCTCGGATATCAAGCAAGTACTCTAACAGTTAGGCCAAGAGAGATATTCTCACTTGACCTGGTCACCTCAAGTATATCTACACATCTTGTTTTCCGTTTAGGCTATTGCCGCAATTTCTAGCCTTTACAACCGTAGGTATAGTATGATCAATGTCTTGGAAAAATTGACTAAAATACTGCGACTTTTCAGGATGCATTTGTGCTGGTGAGGCCATTGGTGGAGCACGATGCTGAGCGAGAGAGAGAGAGAGTTGGAGCGAGCAGCCAAGAGACAAACACTGGCACACCTCTCTCCCCGACCCTATCACCCCAGATACTACGGGAGCTCTGGGCACACTGAGGGACTCCTGGCTGACAAATAGGGGTCCTAGTCTCTTCAACAGTATGCCAGAGAACGTGAGTAAGCTGATGGATGTACCAATGGAAGTCTTCAAGAGAGCCTTGGACAACCATCTCAAATCGGTGCCTGATAAGCTATGCTTCGTGGGAGAGAGAGCTGTCCCCTCGAATAGCCGCAAACATACTCGGGGAACAGCTCTCGCCAAGGTTATTGAAAGGTGGCCGAACCAACTCCAAGTAAATACGGTAAGACTCACCTGGACTATGGAGTTTTTGGGTGTTATTACTGTACAGGTGTTCCTCACTTACAGTTACCTTATTTTAACCCTTTCATGCACGTATGGACGCCATTGTTGCCGATTAGCAATCAGAGATAGAGTTCTCTCAATCTTATAATTACTGTACCTCTCCAAAATTAGTTTTTTGCCCAAGGCTCACTCAAAGACAATTGCAGAGGTTGAAGTCATTAAACTAAAGGTTTCTAAACACCCTGATATTCATAAAAGCTTTAAAGTATCCCTGAAAAGGGCTCAATTGCATTCTGGTGCACGAAAGGGTCAAATTGTAAGTCAGACAAAAAATGGTCCAAAATTGCAAGGAAAAAAAAAAAAATACTCCATTTAAAGTCTGGATTTTCATTAACGTAACTACAACCTTAAATGAGGAATAACTGTACTAGCTTATGACAGTTCCATTTGGTATTATTTTGATTATTGTTTTGTGTTTTTTATATATATATTAGTATTGTATATTTATTAGTATTGGCATTAGGAGTGTCAGTGAAGTGGTGCGCATGAGCCGACTTGGTTTGTTTGGACACGTGGAGGGAATGGATGATCAGAACTGGGTGAAGAAATGCCGGACTGTGAACAGGGGCGGAGCTGCGCATAGGGGTAGACCTAGAATGACGGGGGATCAGGTACTCCGGTCCGATCTCAAAATAAAGAACTTGACAACAGAGGCAGCCCTTGACAGGGTCGCCTGTAAAGCCGCCATTTAGGACGCGAGACTGTAACCACATTCTCTGTGGACAAAATGGTCTTAAACATACAGTACTGTATATGTACCGGTATGTTTAGATTGTTTTGGTAAATCTTCAGTGTGTTATTTCCACAGTGACAATATAAGAAGGAATACTAGAAAATTGACTTGAAATAATTTTGCTTTGGCCATTTTATCATTTCCAATGACAATATGAGAAGGAATACAAGACAAAATCACATCAAATAGCATTGTTTTGGCCATTAATCACTTCCAAAAGACAACATGAGAAGGAATACAAGGAATGTAATGAAATAGCATTGTTTTGGCCATTTTATCACTAGCAAAGAGAATTTGATTTATAAACCATAATATTATGTTTTCCCATTCATCACTGTTGGTACAATAATTGTACCAACAGTGATGTCTTTTCTATCTATTTTTCTATCTACAGTAAACCCTCACTCTTTTGGACTAATTGGGGGAGACCCCTGTCCGAAAGTGTCAAAAGTCCGAAAGGGCCGAGTCCGAACTCACACTTCAGCCTTTCAGACAAATCCGAAAGGCTGAAATAAAGTCCGAAACTCGGCTCTTCGGTCCGAATGCGAAATAATTTTTCTCAGCCTTTCAGACAAATCCGAAAGGCTGATATAATGTCCGAAGTTTATAAGTCCGAATACACATTCACCTAACCAGACAAGTCCGAAACTCGGCTCTTTGGTCCGAATGCGATTTAATTTATCTCAGCCTTTCGGACAAATCCGAAAGGCTGAAGCATGAGTCCGAAGTTAAATGTAGTCCGAAAGTGTAGTCCGAAAAGGACGGAGGTATTTTCTCAGCCTTTCGGACAAATCCGAAAGGCTGAACCATGAGTTCGAATTGAAATGCTTGTCCGAAAGCCTTGGAATTCCGAAAGTGTGAAGTACGAAAGAGCGATGGTTTACTGTATTTACTCAGGCCCAATCCCCACTTTTTTTTTTTTTTTTTTTTTTTTTTTCTTCTTATTTTTTTTTGGCCGACTCAAGACAGGCAAGAATAGGGACAACAGAAAACAATGAACACACAAAGACAAAATACAAATTCACACACATCTAGGTCATCCAGGAGAAGACCCAGAGACCAGGGTTACCAAGGTTAACAGTGATGTATCAGGGGATAATTATTATCCCCTGATATATTGCACTTTTAGCTTTCTTTATAATTATTTATATAAATATATTTTCTTCTTTCCTCTCCACTTTTCTTATTCTATCTATTTTTCCAGATTAGTAAGTGCGCTGATGAGATTCACCTGCAACAGTGGTACTGCTGGGAGAGCTGCGGATGGAGTAAACTAACCAGGTTTCCCGCTACCCTTTCATAAACGGATCTCCCTATACCCTACCTCCCCCCGGGGAGGTGTGGCTCATAGGACTACCAGGATGACGAGGGATTCCCATAAACACCATCTCCAGGCTACTACAACAACAGCAACAAGTGAGTTTGTATTTGTTTTTATTGCAAATTTTAACCCTCCAGACCCTGTTGGGCTCTGAGGCCTCCATAAAAAACACACCCCGCGCTACCCGGTAGGGCTCTGAGGCTCCGGCAGCTTGAAAGCCTGTAAGCTTGGTGTGCGAGGCGTCCGTCCGACGCATGTAAACAACAGCCGGCTGGACTGACGCCGCGCATCTCCGACCACAAGAAGGAGTGCGTCGCTTGTTCATGTGTGCCTGTATGTTATTGTTAAGTATCGAAAAGTAGTGTAAAGTGGCTGTTTTTGCCACAAAGTTATCTCCAATGAAATCATCATCACAACTGAACCAGTTGACTTAGAGAGCTCTACTTAACGCCATTGTACAGGTACGAAACACATCTACGCTTGAGGATGCGCGGGAATGCGGAAGCAGTCAAAATAACAAACATACGGTAGCCGAGGCGTAGACGTTTTTCGGGCAAAACCCCCGGGTTTTTGGCAAATTATAGAATACAATAGCCGGGGCTGGAGGTTAATGCAGTATTTTTTTGTGTATTTTATTTATTTTTGTTTTTCGAAGGAGAGGAGGAGTACTTCTCTGTATTCACTCAACCCTGCGAGGCTGTTCGGCCACTCAACATTCAATGCCCAAACCTTGCTCTTCCGTTCCAAGAGACTCGTACACCTCCCCATTAATTTGGTCCAGAATGTAAACGCCAAAATTGTGGCAATTATAATGTAAAACTTGCAAAATAAACAAACCAAAACTGGGACGACACAAGATAAACGCAAAGGAACTAATCAAAATCGCTATGTGGAAACAACGCTTACTAAAATAAAATTTATGAAACAAAAGCACACAATCCACCACATAGGGTGTACATTACTACATGAGCAAGTTAATCTGTTTCCCAAGCGAACTAATCACACATATAACAAAGCACTATCGTCAGTTCAAGGAATTAGTCAATTTGGGAAGTCCGGGACGTTCTGGTAAATTTGACTAAATTCTGTATGAATAAAGGAACTACAATTTATATTTAAATGTAATATTTCACTAAATTTGCAATATACTTAAGCCAATCTGGCCAAATGGGATATCTCTATTGGTCTCATTGATAGGGTGATCACCTGGTGTGTGAGGGGACCAAGGTTCAAATCCCAGTTAGGGGTAGCTTCTCATTAATCCCTTCTGTACTGGTGATGTACTGTTCAATGTATGATGATTTTGTTCAGCTCAGGAAGGACGTCTTTCCGTAATGACAGCAATTGTGGCAAGTGCTTAAACAGAACTGGGTGTTGAAAATCGCTTGAGCTATCAGCCCAAGTGGAGTACTTCTCTTGGTCTAGTGGTGAGAGTGTTCGCCTCGTAAACGTGGGGACCCGGGTTCGAGCCCTGGGCCAGCCTGGTGTAGACTAGCCTCACAAAAACATTTTGGGTGGCGATTTCTGCATCTAACGAAGTTTAGGTGTGTTGGTTAAAATGTATACAGTACAGTATAGTTGTTGTTGTTGTTGTTGTTGTTGTTCCCCAGGCTGTCTGGCCGAACAGCCCCACGGTCTCGAGCAAGGCCAAGGCCATAAACGAGCGCCCCCACAAAATCCTCCCTGCTTACCATTAACAAAGCCCGGGTGACCGAAGCCACTCCAAGGCAGGGAGCTGAGGAGGGTGCGGAAACGTCCGGGAAACCAAAGCCCCACCCAAGGCCCTGTGCCCCTCAGCAATTATGAAGGGAAAGTTGAGGGGTAAGGGAAAAATGTGACACTTTGGCTCCCAATCTGCCAACTTCTAGGTTGGCAGTAGGGAGGTCAATCCACGGAAAAGACGCCGCCACTTGAGATCTAGAAGATATATAAGTAAAAGGAACAGTCAGAGTAAGCTATGGGTATGGCAGAGATCGCTCAGTTCTCACTCGGATAGACCAGCCCATCACCACATGACTAGAACCCAATCCTCTCAGCATCAGCTAGGAAAGGCCCTAGAAAGCCGCCTTTGGCGGGGGGGATAGCTCCCCTATTTCAACTCCTTTCGGGGTTGGGCACCCGCCCAGTACAGTATACTTAAGTAAAGTAATTGTAAAGTCGGCAAGAATAGTATGGTGCCGTTTCAAGGCCTCTTCATACCCATTAAAATGCTACAGACTATCGTAATTAACACCTTGAGGATTATGACCCAATTTGACAGTATATTTTGGCTATGATTAGACGATTTTGTGCAATTTAGGAAGGACCTCTGGGAATCCAAGGGTCAAAACAAACCCAATAATGCTTCTCACTCTCACCTATCCTTCCTAAGTTGGATAAAATCGTCTAATGATAACCATAACAAAATATTTAAATTGCGTCATGATACTCAAGGGGTTAATATCCTTTGAGCTACCACGTGACCTTCCCAGGTTTCATAAAGTTGTGTCGATGTAGCTGTAATCAAATAAAGAAGACATCGCCGGTACGGAAGGGGTTAAAGATTTTTCTGAGGTAAATTTCTGCATCTAACAAAGTTTAGCTGCTTTGGTAACATTGTCAAGAGTAAAGTAGAAAATATTTGTGTAACAAGCGGGTTTAACTCCCAATCTAGCCTATTCACACCAGCTGCCATTTTGAGATATATTTCCACTCCATATATGATATAAATAATTTAAATCAAGCATTTTTAACTTGAAGTTTCTCGTATAACCTCTGCTTACTGTTTGTATTTGTAGGCTTGTGCATAAACCTTTAACTGTCTTGATAGCGTAATGCTTAGTGTGCGGAATTTCGGTGTTAGTATCCTAGGTTGGAGTCCTTGGAGTACCACATATATTCATTAGTTTAATTGAATCCATTACAGATCACATACAGATTTTAAACACTGTAACCATTACACCATCAAGGCAGTTATAAGTATACTGTAGCACATCACTACGATTAATGATGTACGGTAGGTTATTTGTAGGGTAGGAGTTAGTAGGGGTCATGTGATGATGCTATGCTCACAGGTACGGTACCTACCCTATAGCACTATCGTTTGTGAGGGCCACCTCTAGTTATTGGGTATGTGCCTGTGTATAATCTATCTATCTGTCTATGTATATATTTACTCAGGCCCATTCCCCATTTTGTTTTCTTTTCTGGTTGTGGCCGACTTGAGGCAGAGCCCTAACAGGGACAACACAACACAACAGTAAAACAATGAAGATACAAAAACAAAACACAAATTCGCGCACATCACATACATACATACGTATACATACTATTTTTAGTATGTTGTCATATTGCAAATTTGTTTGAATTGTAGTTTCCTTATTCATACATAATTTACCAGAACGTCCTGAACTTCCCAAATTGACTAACTTCTTTGATATGACGAGATAATGTTAATATATGCGCAACAAGTTTGATTGGGACCCAAATTCAGTTACAGTACTGTACTCATATAGTGATGTACATTCAGTTACAGTACTGTACTCATATAGTGATGTACATTCAGTTACAGTACTGTACTCATATAGTGATGTACATTCAGTTACAGTACTGTACTCATATAGTGATGTACATTCAGTTACAGTACTGTACTCATATAGTGATGTACATTCAGTTACAGTACTGTACTCATATAGTGATGTACATTCAGTTACAGTACTGTACTCATATAGTGATGTACATTCAGTTACAGTACTGTACTCATATAGTGATGTACATTCAGTTACAGTACTGTACTCATATAGTGATGTACATTCAGTTACAGTACTGTACTCATATAGTGATGTACATTCAGTTACAGTACTGTACTCATATAGTGATGTACATTCAGTTACAGTACTGTACTCATATAGTGATGTACATTCAGTTACAGTACTGTACTCATATAGTGATGTACATTCAGTTACAGTACTGTACTCATATAGTGATGTACATTCAGTTACAGTACTGTACTCATATAGTGATGTACATTCAGTTACAGTACTGTACTCATATAGTGATGTACATTCAGTTACAGTACTGTACTCATATAGTGATGTACATTCAGTTACAGTACTGTACTCATATAGTGATGTACATTCAGTTACAGTACTGTACTCATATAGTGATGTACATTACAGTACTTACAGTACTGTACTCATATAGTGATGTACATTCAGTTACAGTACTGTACTCATAGTGAGTGATGTACATTCAGTTACAGTACTGTACTCATATAGTGATGTACATTCAGTTACAGTACTGTACTCATATAGTGATGTATGTACATTCTATGTGGTTGTTTCCTGTTCTTTTATCTCAAAAATGTATTTTGCTAAATAGTTATTTTCACATAGTGATTTTGAATAATTCTGTTTCCTTTATACTGTGTCGTTCCTGTTTTGGTTGTTGTTGTTGTTGTTGTTGTTGTTCCCTAAGCTGCCTGGCCGAACAGCCCCGAGTCCCCTGTTTTGGTTTGTTTATTTTTGCAAGTTTTACATTATAATTTGCTAAAAACAAAAAAGGAAAAGTGTGTATTGGGCCTGAGTATAATACAGTAGATAGATTATATTTCCACACTGTGATTTTTAATATTTTTGTTTTATATAATTATATAGTGTCGTTCCTGTGTGTGTGTGTGTGTTTTTTTTTTTTTTTTTTTTTTTTTTTTTTTACACATCATAGTTTTTGTCCACAGGTCTCTCAGTCTAGAGGTAGAGAGGTTCTGGTCACTTGCTGTCCATGTCTCACCACCATACCAGAATGTTGAGAGGAACACCACCACTATTCCCATTACTGTATTAAGGTGAGTCAAATTGTATTCATGCATTGTTTCTTTGTTATAATATAATTTGGATTAACTTTTTGAATTTTATTATAGTAAGCGTTATTTCCACATAGTCTCGGACTCGGCACCCCTGCTCTATGGCGTTCCGCAGGGCTCAGTGTTGGGTCCTGTCCTGTTCATGATATACACTAGTGGCTTATCTCTTCTGCTTCGTGCACACGGTGTCACCTATCATTTCTATGCTGATGACACCCAAATTGATGTGAAGATCACAGGCATAGCTGATACACAGAGGAAGGTGGAAATGCTGATGACCGATATCAAGAAGTGGATGAGGACAAGAAAACTTAAACTAAATGATAACAAAACTGAAAATCTCATCATCCGAGGAAACAGACGCAGTAAATGCACTTCATCGATACGGATGACTCACAGCTACAACCAGTAAACTTTGTTCGGAATCTGGGAGTGTACCTGAACTCAAGACTGGATTTTAAGGAGCACGTAAATCAGATTGTCCAAAGTTGCTACCTACACATCAGAAATCTCTACTCGGTGAAGCAGTTTATACCTAGACGTTGCCTTCTGACACTGGTCCACTCATTGATATTCTCTCGTGTTGATTATTGCAATGCCTTATTTGTGGGTCTTCCAAATTACATATTAAAGAAAGTACAATCTGTTCTGAACAGAGCTGCAAGACTCATTTTTGGAATTCCACCAGGAACCCCTACCACTTCTTAACACATCGAACTGCACTGGTTACCAATAAAAGCTAGAATAGAATTTAAGTTGTGTCTGGTAACTTTCAAGGTCCTCAAATTTGGTGAGCCCGGGTATCTTGCAGAGCTGCTCAGGCGTCCATTGGCACGCCATGGTGTAGTCGTGCACCATGACGATGACCCCCTGCATCTTGATGAGCCATGGGCTTTCTGGCAGTCATCTTTCTTTGAGAGATCATTCTCTTACATGGCTCCAAGGTTATATAACAGACTGCCACTGACCATGAGACAACTAAGTTCTGTTGAGTGCTTCAAGAGACAACTTAAGATTTTTCTCTTTGTAAGAAGCTACGATCTCGAGAGGGGTGTCATCATGGAGGGCTATAGGGTGTAAGCTATTTGCCGCTGCTGGTGGCTGGGTGATGCGCATAGGTTTTGTGTTGTATTGATTTAAGTGATTTTTTTTTTTTTTTTTTTTCGAGCGCCAGTGAATTCTGCGGGAAAATTGGCGCTTGTGAGAAATAAGTAACATACAGTACTTATTATTATTGTTATTAAATTATTTTGCCTTTATATTGTCTTTGTCCAAGTTTAGGTTTGTTTAGTTTGCAAGTTTTACATTTTACATTATAGTTGTTGTCCACAGGTGTCAGTTTGGAGAGGTCCTGGTAACTTGCTGTCCATGTCTCACCACCATACCAGAATGTTGAGAGGAGCACACAACAACACTGTTCCCATTCCTGTATTAAGGTAAGTAAAGTGTTAATCATGCATTGTTTTTATTTTGTATAGTTTTGATTAACTATGTGCGTTGTTATATGCGCGATTAGTTTGCTTGAGAAACAGATTAACTTGCTCAAGTAGTAATGTACACCCTATGTGGTGGATTGTGTTCTTTGATTTATAAAGAATTATTATTTTGCTTAAGCGTTGTTTCCACATAGTGATTTTGAGTAGTTGTTTTGTCTTTTTACTGTGTTCGTCAAAGTTTTGGGTTGTTTGGTTTGCAAGTTTCAAAGTAAAGAGTGTGTATATTTGTACGGTAGCGATTATAAGTCATGTGTCGGCGACTTTCATCACGTTTGGCTCTCTCTCTGTACTGTATTAATGTGTTATTTGTATATCTGTGTTGGTGATGTAATGGTTTAGATGCTTATATTGTGGGTGTGGTGTCCTGAGTTTGAATCCCGGGAGGATCATTTGCTTATTCTAGTGCATTGGGGTTTGTAATGGAGGATTAATGTTAAGAACTGGGTGTTCCTTTATTCAATCCAATCTTAAAAGTAAAGAGAGTGTATATTTGTACGGTAGCGCTAACAAGTCATGTCTTGGCTGTCATCACGATAATACAGTATTAAGTTTAAAAAAGGCCTCCAGCAAATTAACAGGGTACAAAATATCTCGCTTAACCCTTTATACTACCACAGATCCTTCCTAAACTGCACAACATTGTTTCAATAGAGCTAGGATACTATTCAAAATTCGTCCTGATGCTGAAGGGGTTAATGTCTTGTTTTTATATCTCGCTCTGCGATTTTTATTAGTTTTGTCTTTTTACTGTGCTTGTCCAAGTTTTGGTTTGTTTATTTTGCAAGTTTTACTATTGTCATAGTAATTTTGATTAGTTCTTTTGCGTTTATATTGTCTTAGTCCCAGTTTTGGTGGTTTGTTTATTTTGCAAGTCACAATTTACTAGAATAACTTGCTCATGTAGTAATGTACAGTCTATGTGGTGGATTGTGTTTTTTTATTTCTAAATGTTATTTTGCTTAAACGTTGTTTCCACATTGCGATTTTTATAAGTTCTCTTGCCTTTATATTGTCTTTGTCCAAGTTTTGGTTTGTTTAGTTTGCAAGTTTTACATTTTAAATTATATTATTATTAGAAATGATTAAGTTTGATTGATTTTTATATACGGTATATATATTGACTAACCTGCCTTCGGGTATTGTTATGTGTTACTAATTTATATATATTGACTAACCTGCCTTCGGGTATTTTTATAATGTGTTACTAACCGAGTGGTGACTGGCTGGGATATTTGGGCCTTCTCTACGACCTGTGCGGGTAGAGGCTTGACTTATCAGGTTGCGGAAGACCCATTTATTCCGACGAGATAAGCCTTTTTTACACCACCCCTTTCTCTCTCCCCGTGTCTTATTCTTCTTCTCTTCGCACTGGTGGAAAGGGAAATCGTGGCAGATGACCATGTCATCGATGGCTCCTTGAAACCTCCGAGGGTCCTTGAGATACGGCTAGAGCGGTGAGATTGGATACGACCCCGACTGGTGCACCCTTGCCACTGCGAGGTATTAGATAGCTGACAGGGACCACTTCCATTTAACCCTCTCTGTACCGGTGATGTACTTTTCTTGATATTCTGGAAGGTATTAGACGATTTTGGCAGAATATAATGTATTGGACGATTTTGTTGAGCTTGGGAAGGATGTCTACCCATTAAAATGCTACAGACACTCTCAATTAATCGCAAGATCCAGGGTTCGAATCCCGAGTGGATTGTATGAGTTTTTTCTCAATTGGCTATACGTGCTGATCTCAAATCCAAGAACTTGACAAGTGAAGCAGCCCTTAACAGGCCAGGCAACGCCGCCATTAGGACAAGAGACTGAAACTGCACTTATGTGTGGAACACTCAGTCTTAAAGTTTTATGTATGTATGTATGTATGGCATGACTTGATTTAAATGGTCTCAATTAATCCTTTAAGCTACCATATATATCTTTCCTAAGCTTCCTAAGCTTCACAAAATCGTCTAAGCTGAAATCAAATGAAAAATATGTTGCCGGTACCGTATGGGTTTAGCTGTATAGGACGCCTCAGTGGTTGCATAGGGGATAGGTAATAGGGCTGGCTCTAGTGCCGGCTTAGCTATGTTCTAATATTTGTTACCTTCTAGAGGACGCCGACAGTCAAGCAAGACTCCCAACCAAAATTGACCTAGACATCCTTTGGAATTTCTCACTTCTGTGTTGATAGCGTAATGCATAAATGCGCGGAATTTTTGTGTGAGCATCCTAAGTTCGAGTCCTTGGAGTGCCACATGTATTTGTTGACTGTCGCTACTAATGGACATTTTTAATCAGTTCAAAAAGTTCCTCCAGCAATTAAGAAGCTTGATAGTATCTACTTAAGTATTTATAGTATCACAGATCCTTCTTAAACTTCAAAATTGTTTCTAAATATAGATAGAATATAATTATAGACCTAGAGAGTACAAAATGGGTTAGGATGTTATAAAGTCCAAATGTCTGACTATCATAGAAGCACTACAAATACCACACGATGCAGGGTATGCTGTGAGGATCACAACAGGGGACACAGTACTGTAGTAAAAAAACACAAAATGAGAGAAGAAACCTCCGAGAAATGTGACAACTGCAAAGAAGGCTACTGGGCATGCTACCAAAATGTACGGAAAAACTCTTTATCGTATTAAAAACCAAGAGAAACGGCAAATAATATTCCTGTAGCATTATTTGCTGGTTCTCGGGGTTTTTAATATGACTTAGAGGTTTTCCGCACATTTTGGTAGCATGCCCAGTAGCCTTCTTTGCAGTTGCCACATTTCTTGGAGGTTTCTTCTCTCATTTTGTGTTTTTTTACTACAGTACATTGTTCCCTGTTGTGATCCTCACAGTGTACCCTGCATCGTATGGTATTTGTAGTGCTTCTATGATAGTCGGACCTTTGGCCTTTATGACATCTTAACCCATTCTGTAATCTCTAGGTCTATAATGATATTCTATCTATATTTTGACAATTTTTTTTAAGTTTAAGAAGGATCTGTGATACTAAAAATATTTAAATAGTTTGAAGCTTGTTAATTGCTGGAGGCCCTTTTTCAACTGATTAAAATAGTGTATTAGTAGCCACAGTAAAAGTTTAAGGCATGACACTGGTACTTACAATGCTATAGTCTATTTATTAAAAGTGGGCCAAAGCTCTTGAGTACTAACCTCTAGACCTGATCACGTTCTAAGGAGATCTCCCAAGAAAAATTGACCTATGCAGCGTTGGAAACTTCTCACCGAGGCGCTATGACATGGAGTGCATAGTGCCTCGGTGAGAAGTTCCCAACGCTGCATAGCTCAAATTTTCTTTCCTTAGAACGTGATCAGGTCTAGAGGTTAGTTTTCAAGAGGTTTGGCGTAGTTTTAACGAATACACTATAGCATATCCAGTGTTTATTATCATGGGTTAATGTTTTTAATGATTACACTTCATAAATTAGTGAACGAAATTCTCTCTGCTTCAAAATTCCTCACTTGACCCCTTCACCGCCATTGTTATTTTCATCGTATTCTGGATTTATGTATGTACACTCGGTCAAAAAAGTATCTGCACCCCTACGCTGATCATCAGGTGTGTACAGCTCGATAGGGTTGGTACCTCTGCTTGCAAGTATATCCGATCGTCTGTGACACATGGATATAGTTGCAGGCAGAGGTACCAACCCTATCGAGTTGTACACACCTGATGATCAGCGTAGGGGTGCAGATACTTTTTTGACCGAGTGTACATACATAAATCCAGAATACGATGAAAATAATAATGGCGGTGAAGGGGTTAATATGATTTTTATGAATCTCACCACCACACCCCCAATGAAATTAATTAAAGTATATATGATCCACCGGGATTCGAACCCGGGTTATCAGACACATATTTTTGCCACCTTAACCATTACACCACCAGGAGTGAGGAATTTCTGTTTTGTGTATTATGTTTCATATTTTGTTTTGCTAAATATTTTGTTCCACATACCTGTACTGTATTGACTTTGATTAGTTGTTTTTTGTCTTTGTATTGTGTCGTCCCAGTTTTGGATGATATTAAAATTGGCTACTGACTAACTTTAGGAATAAAATGCAAGTTGTTACATATATTTTCTTTTCTTTTCAGGTCAAGTGTTCCTATGAAGAATCTGTTGGCTGTTGCCGTGGTGGTATGGCTGCCTGGTCCCGGCCTCTACTGCTTTAAGAAATGTAAGTACTGTATATTCATAATCGTTTTACTTTTGGTTGCTTAGTTTATCAGAATAGTTCGGAGACAGTTCGGATTCTTGCCGGGGAGGTCGAAGGTACTACAGCTAATTAAGGTGGTAGATGATTGGATGCAAATTCTAGAAGATGGTGATGTAATAGACGTGGTATATTGCGATTTTATGAAGGCCTTCGATAAGGTCCCACATAAAAGGTTAATAGAGAAAGTTAGAAGCTATAATATAGGGGAGAAATGTGTGAAATGGATAGAAGCCTTCCTGAAAGATCGGAGACAGAGGGTACTGGTGAATGGAATAGGCTCGGGGTGGAGGGAAATTACAAGTGGGGTACCTCAGGGATCTGTGTTGGGACCACTGCTGTTCGTTATATTATCAACGACTTACCTGAAGTTGTTGTTGTTGTTGTTGTGCCAAGCTGCCTGGCCGAACAGCCCAAGGCCCGAGTAAGGCCAAGGCCATAAACGAGCGAACCACAATAAAGCCTGGGTGACCGAAGCCACTCCATGGCGGGGAGCTGAGAGGGTGCGTAAACGCCCGGGAAACCAAAGCCCCACCCAGGGCCCTGTGCCCCTCAGCAATTATGAAGAGAAAGTTGAGGGGCAAAGGAATAATGTGACGCTTTAGCTTCCAATCTTGGTAGATTGGGAGGTCAATCCACGGAAGAGACGCCGTCACTTGAGATTTAGAAAATATATAAGTAAAAGGAACAGTCAGAGTAAGCTATGGGTATGGCAGAGATCGCTCAGGTCTCACTCTGATAGACCAGCCCATCGCTGGACTTACCTGAAGTTATAACTAATGGAAGTGAGGTATACCTGTATGCGGATGCCACTGAACTGTATAGAAGAGTGAGGAGTAAGGAAGATGTGGGTTTGCTACAATGAGATGTGGAGGGCATGGAGGGATGGTCTGAGCATTGATTAATGCCTTTTCATCCAAAAAAATGCAAGTACACGCGGATTGGGACAAGCAAGATAGACAAGGTAGGATACAGTATGTATGAAGCGATGGAGGAAGTGAATGCAGAAAAGGATATAGGAGTAGTGATAGACTAAGTTAAATTTCTCAGAACATTTAGCGGAAAAGATAAACAAAGCCAATAGAATTGTAGGGCTGATAATGAGGATATTTGTGTCACTTGACGAAGAAATCTTCAGGAATCTCTATACAGCGCTGGTTAGGCCGCACCTGGAATATGCGAACCAGGTGTGGGCTCCATATATGGTAAAGGATATAGAAGCAGTGGATAAAGTGCAGAGGAGAGCTAGCAAGCTGGTACCAACGTTGAAGAACGCGGGCTATGAGCAGAGGTTGAGGGCACTGGGGCTACCGACACTGGCATATCGGAGAAAGAGAGGGGATATGATAGAGACTTTTAAGATAGTGTCAGGAAAGTACGATGAGGATGTGTGTGAGGGTATCTTCTTGATGCGGGAGGGAACAAGAACGAGAGGACACTCTAAGAAAATTTACAAAGAAAGAAATAGGCTTGAGAAGGCAAAGAACTCATTTTGTGATAGTGGTAAATGAGTGGAACGCACTGCCCCAGTATGTAGTCGATTCCGAATCAATAAGGGAGTTTGAAAGTAATCTTGATAAAGCATGGGGAAGACAAGATTTGAAGTTTGATTATAAAACAAAAATACAGAATAGTAAAAATGTTGCGTCTGCTACCGCCGCCGCCAACACCGTGAACGACCGCAGCAGTGCAAGTACTGGTACTGAGCTGGATACACAGGTCTAGTTTGCCTTTTTCCAGAGGATCTACTGTAAGAAACTGTAAGAATAATGTATGTTCCATCAATTGCATCTATTCAATCAACTTCCAGTTACTTAAGCAGTTGACTTGTGTTGATGCTTTTAATAAACCAGTGAAGTCGCACTTATTTCTGAAGGCTTATGATACTGCGGATCATAGAGTTACTGTACTGATGACTATAAACATATATTTTTTGTTTGAAAAACTGAAGTTAATGCGAGCGCTGGTGAATCATCTTTGAGAATTGGCGCTCATACAATACAGTACCAGCCTATTATTATTATCTACAGTTGTTGGCTTTGTTGTACTTTGTCGTGTACGGTGGCGCTAATAATTCATGTCCCAGCTGTCATTACGTTTGGCTCGCTGTGTGCTGTATTAATGTCAGTCAGATGTTGAATAGGGTGCGTAAGTGTAGGAACATGTTTGTATATATCACTCGATATGAAGAAATGAAGCTTAGATGTTGCTGATACCAATTATTGATCAAAATATACTTAGTGTCGAGAAATGACTTATTAGCGCGACTGTACTTTGTCGTGTAGGCTACTATTATGCATTTCTATGGTTGATGTATACTTGTGAATATTTTGATTGTATTGTTCTTTGCTTGGGTACTTTATATATTGGTTAGACACTTATGGTTTTCAGTATGGCTTGATTTGAGTAGTTTGCTTTGTCATTGGAACTGTCTCCCAGAATCAGTATTTCCCTGTTTTTATGACTTGAATTGCTCCGTGTGTCCTGGCATTTTGGTTCGAACGTCCCTTGATTTTGGTCCTGTCACTCTTCTAACTGACACTGGAAGACACTCGCTACAGGCAATTTTGCTTTTTGTCTCCCTCACTCATATAGAAAAAAAAAATAAGTTTTGCTTGTGTATGGGTATATATTTGATAAGCTCTTGTTTGGTTAAATATTTTAGTTTTATATTTTCTCTACTTGTGAAATGCCTCCTGTTGTTGCTTGTCAGTTTGTTTTTAGTTTTATCAATTGTTTTGTTTGGATATTATGTTAGTTTCCTGAATGTTTAGCGTTATGTTGCCTTTGTTGTTTATCTTATATAGTTTGCTTAACCCCTTCATGATACAGTACAGTAACTTGGCTATCATTGTACAATATTTTTGTCCGTTAACCCTTTGAGTACCAGCGATGTGTGCTAGATTTGTATTGTGGCTATATTTTGAAGATTGGTGGTTGAGATATTGAAGCCTTATTTTTGGCTAGAGGTCCTTCCTAAGCTGAATAAAGTGGTTAAAAGAGTTGGTTGAGATTATATTGAAGCCTTATTTTTTGCCAAGGTCCTTCCTAAGCTGAATAAAATAGTCTTGCTGTCAGAAGATTATACAAAGGACCTCTGGTATTGAATGAGTTGATGTAGCTTATTTTAATGCGAGAGTTGCTTTTTGATTTGATCTTTCGTCTTTATATTGTCTCGGTTTGTTTATTTTGAGAGTTTAGGTCTATATATTCACTTTACTTCATGTCATTAAAAAAAAAATTAAGTTGGTCATTATTGTTTGTGCATTTAGTAGTTTTGAGCATCCAGTCATTAGATACCTGTTGATTTCCCTTTAATTTTGTTGCTCAAGCATAGCTTCCACAATGTTTAGAAGTTCTTTTGGTAATATTTGTCTGATGAATGATAGGCTATATAAAGTATTAGTTGCCACATAGCAATTTTGACTGTCCCAGTTTTGGTTTGCTTAGTTTGAAATTTTAATTTATTGATGAAACATTGCGTAGCAATATAGGTATGGCATATTTACTTAGGTCCTTACTATGTTGTATTTCTCAGTACCAATAATCGAGGACTTTTATTTGTATAATTAATTATCAGTATATGCTCAGGCAGGTCCTTACTAGGTTGTATTTCTCAGTACCAATAATTGAAGACTTACTTGTATAATTATATACCAGGCACATTCACTTTTATTTTAGTTACTTTTATTAATCTTTACTGTTTAATAGGAGAGACTCCATATTATTGGTACATGTACACTCTGGCACTGATGCCAGTCTAAGCCACTCAGAAACTTCTCTTCTTGTTAAGTCCACAATTATTTATATGAATCAACCAGTCATGAAGTTTATTAAGTTATATGAATCAACCAGTTATCCATGAAGTTTATTAAGTTATTTCCATGGCAATTTAGATTAGTTCCTTTCTATCTTGTGTAGTCCAAGTTTTAGTTAGTTTATTTTGAAAGTTTTACATTATAATTTGGCAAAGCCAAATGTTACAAGGTTTATTGAGAAACAAGTATACCAAGTCAATTTTATTAGACAGAAATAACAATAAGTTATCATTCATAAAACAGTCCAGTAAAAAATATACAATAACCAAAGAAATTGCAGTAAAACCTTTTAGGAACTCCAGTTATTTTGCACTTATCTTTGAGTTTTAAATTTTAATTTGTCATGTCATATGACACGAGTCAATGCTGCTTTATAAAATCATTGTCACCAATGCTTTGAAAATCTATAATTGTTATCTATTTAAAACGGCAGACTAGTTGTTGATAATCCTAAAGCCTAATGTTTGTAAGTGATGGAACTAGTTGAGTTACTATAAGTAAAGTCCATTGAAAGGTGCTTGAAGACTTAAGTAATTCTATCACAAATAGCCAGCTGTCATGTAATATTTGGAAATACAGTAAAAGTGTTGAATACCATATCTTGTTTTATTAGAATACATGTAATAGGATACAGTTCACCTTCAGTTCATACCAAAGGCTGGACTATGAATATTTAAATCCCATTCAGTAATGTAAGAGTATTTTGTTAGAGTAAAAAAAAATCATAGCAAAGTCAAAACAATGAATGGAATTTAGAATTCAGTTAGCAGTCACTTTTCAAAATTTTGCCAGTCAGAGCTCCGAACATATCAGAACTGTGGACATTCAAAATTTTCCAAAGTCCAAATTTTTTCAAAGAATTTCACTGGTTTGGACTTTGGAAAATTCAGTTCAGATATGTTCAGCAAAATTGTTCAAAGTAGAACTTAAAACAATTTCAGTGGTGTAAACTTTGAAAAATTTCATTCACCCCCAGAAATTTGCTAAGTCCAGCCTCAGAGGCTGGACTTAGCAAAATTCTGGGGGAAATCAGTCAAAAGTCTATGGGGTGAAACCCAAACATTTCACACATTGAAAACTTTTCTATCTCAAGATTCTTACTGGCAATTTGTGGAGATAGATTCTACTTGACCAACCAGGATTGGCCCAGCAACTCTGTGCATTTCAAACCTAACCTCACATAGCCAGTCTTCTCATTGGCTCAATTAACCCCTTTCAGTAGTCACTACTTATTCTGGCTAACCTCAAAAGATTTCAGTCAGCTTAGGAAAGAGGTACTTTCCAAGCTGATTAAAATCATGAGGCCTAGCCAGATAGTGACAGTACCAAAAGGGTTAATTGAGCCAATGAAAAGCACAGGCTATGGAGGTTAAGTTTGAAATGCACTAACACACGCAACCCAGAAAAAACAGTACACAACCAAAGACTGTCAGAGAAACATTACTTGCAATCTTAAGACTTTAAGACCAGACAAATAATGAGGCTCAGAACTTCATCATTATGCTTATAGAACATTCAACCACATTACTTAAAAGAACTTTGGTTTAGCACTTTCAGTAATCATGGTTGAACATATCCAGAGTTCATAATGATCCTTTGGTTGTCAGTTAATTCTAGGTTGCTAAACTTTATATCATGAGTATGCAGTATATAAATATGGTCAACTATCACGTAACAGCCAAAATAATTTGATGATTTATAAAGTCTGTAAACAAATCGTAGTAAAATATCTGTATATGGTTAACAAATTTATTACTTTTATTATGCATGTTATTTATGAAAATAATATCACTTTCTTTGCATGTTAAGTGATACTTTCACTTACCATGCAAACAAAGTATGTATTTTCATAAATGGCATATGCATCATAAAATATATTGTTACCAATTTAAATACTTTACATCGACCAGCTATTTTTAAATCTTTAAGGTATTTTGGCAGATTTTTTCAGTCCGTGATAGACAAACCAACATTTAAATATGCAAACCCAAGATATAAAGTTGTAAACCTACATAAATGCAGCCAAACCATTGCTTACATGATACAGTACACTTAAGTAAAAATAAGTACACCAATGGAATCATGAACCTTTAACCCTCTCATAAAAGAATAAGTCATGCTGGCTAAGGAGAAATTGTATGCACTTCAGGAAAACTTCTAGGAATAATAAAGTATAAAACTCCATTAGACCCAGATCCTTCCAAAGCTTAATACAATCGTCCAATAGCCAGAATTAACACGTCATGCTGGCTAAGTGAAATTCTATGCACTTAAGGAATAATTAAGAGCATAAATGCCAAAATAATTCCAAAGAAACATAAAATAATCAAATATCCAGAATTAACTTACTCATATTTATCAAGGGGCTGATAATCACTTTCAGTAATTATAGCAGTAAATATATAAAGGCCAAAATTCTAAACCAATTCAAATATGATGCACTTTGGGAATATTGGCTAGCATTCAATTATATTCACCTTAGGAAGTACCAGATCAATCTCAAGGGTTAATAAATTACTATTACCCCTCTCATTGCTCAACAGTCTTCCTAAGCTGAATATATAATTCAAGTCACCAAAATTCACTTAGTGATTCATATTCATCAATGGGTTATCTAAAAAGGCTAAAGTAAATAAACTGCATTACCACACCTATATCCTGGTCAACTCTTCCAAAGTCAGAACTCTCACATAGTGATTACCCATTATTAATCTTAGTGGCAAAGATATCTGGCTTAATTATAATAGAATAGTCTTTTATAATTGCCCAATATTCTTTACCATTAACATCAATAAATGGTAATCAACCACGAAATTTTCATAATTTGGGAAGAGTCACCCAGGGAATAAGATAGGAAAGTTTCAGCCCATTTCTTCTAGCCTTTTAGAGTTTCAAGAAGGTTGGCCTATCATATATTAAAATACAGAACCAGATTTGTTAGCAGTCTTATTTTCGTAGCAATATCAATATAAATACCATCACAAAAATCGAGACATTAATATATATCAAAATGCACAAGTACATTTCAATAAATATTTAATCAGTTAGATTTCAGTGGGCATTTTCTATTAATATAACTCATTACAACACTGCATACAAATCTTATGCTGTACCCCTAAATTACTTTGTCTCCAATAGGGTTCAATAGATTCCATAGCATGTACTTATTTATGGCTAAAGAGCATCTCAACGGAATAAATTTTAGAATGTGCAAACTTAGTGATGTCAAGTAGAGTCCTTGACAAAATCTACTAAAGTACATGAAGTAAAATAATTTCTACTTCATATATTTTCATTTTTGTATATATATTAAAGATTTTAAGTATTGATTTGTTTAAGTCCCCGATAATGAGGAAACCCACCCTACCCCCAGCTCTAGAGCAAAGAGTGTATGGTGGTAAAAATAGATTCATTTTGAAAGCATATATAATTTTCCTCTTAAATATACCATGACTTATATTTTCAGAGGGAATTACATTGCCTTCATAAATCAATACTTAATTAGTCTTAAAACATATACAAAAATTGCACATTCTAAAAAATCATTCCATTAAAGATTTCATTACTGTATTATGCAGTTGTAGAAAAATATGCACAACTTCTATATCCAGTATTAATAAAGACAACTTTGAGTCGACAATAGAAAAATGAAATATTGCAACATTTCTAGTACTTCTATTTTTTTTTTTTTTTTTTTAGGAAAATTGCAATTGGGCCTGAGTATATAGATAGAATTTTTCCTGCCATCCCAAGTTGGCCAACCCCACCTATGGGATATGTGCCGGAGTATATACAAATTCCCAAATTAATTACTTTAATTGAAAAGTATTTTGACAAACACTAAGATTTAATTAAATTTTAATTTCCGTTTGGGCTCTGTCTCAAGTCTGCCAACCCCAGCTATGGGGTATGTGCCTGAGTATATACATAAATACCCAATTTCATTACTTTAAATTTTCAGTCTTTGGACAAACGCTCAAATATTCCAAAAATTATATTTATTTAAATGTTAAACTCCCTGTGCGGGCTCAGTCTCAAGTCGGCAAACCCAAACTATGGGGTGTATACATTTAATTACTTTAATTTCCAAGTCTATTTTGCAAGCAATACTTTGTTATGAATTTCTTTCTATTGAAGTCTCAAGTTGTCAATATTAAAACTCAATCAGAATAATTGTGAATCATCTACAACTGCATCTCAAAAAGTAAACTTTAATCCTCTATACAAACAGAACTTGCACCTTAAACTTTCAGTATACAATTACTTCCTTTATTCTGGCTAATAGATTATTTATTCAGCTTAGGTAGGGGCTGTGAGAGTCAGAAGCTTCATCTAGTCATTGCCCTTTACACTCTCAAACATCCCTCTTAAACTGCTCAAATTTGTCAAAAAGCCAGAATATGGAAAAATATATTGCATTCCAAAAGGATTAATACACCATGGGTTAATGACATTTGTAGCTCTATGTTAAACAGACAAATAAATACATAAATCATAAATATAACAAATAAGCCCTTTACAAATGTAGTAATGCTTGTATAAAACTATGTATGAACTAAACTTATACCAATCCTACAATAAAACTATGAACTAACTAAAAGCCTATTAATTATACCTAATGTAGTAGTAATTCTATAAAACTATTAACTAAAAGCCTATTAATTATACCTAATGTAGTAGTAATTCTATAAAACTATGAACTAAAACCCTATTGATTATACCAATAACCAAAAAGTAACTTTCATACTGTACTACAGACCAAGGCATCACTATCTCCATCAGTCTTCCCTAGTACCATAAAACAATACTTATTACCATATATATATAGGTACAGTACTGTATTAATAACTACTCTTCTCATAAGCTATAACCAAGTTTCAGCCATAAGCAAAAATAACAAATGTAACCTTCAGATTCCAAGTATTTTAAAGATATATATACCGTCAAATTTATAACTATTTTTCAATCCTCTCCTAAATACAGCTATATATCTCATATGTACAGTATTCCCAATGACCAATTAGAGTTTACAGAAATCTACAATAATCAGACTAAATTTACTTTCAGATAACGGTTACTGTACTAGAGTAATAGAACCTAATATTTCTAGCATTTGGGAAGAGTCAGCCAGGGTATCTTATTTTATAGGCAAATTCATCACATCATATTTTCAGCCCAAATTATATAGATTACACTAGTCTTAGACTTCACTGAACTTTATATAAATGACCAACAGTTACTTTCTTCAGGCTAACATTTGTTATTGAATTCTTAGCCTTCCAGCCTATTAAACTACTTTTAAAAATATATAGAGACCATTAATCCACTTTACTCAGATTATCAATTAAAAAATTGACTGCAAACTTATTTCAGTTATTTGCCTATTATTATTAGTTATTCAGTCTTATTATTATATTATCAGTTATTATTAGTTATTCAGTCTCACAAACTACAATTCAGTTTCACTTACGCCAAAATTGCTCTTGCTTTATACTATTTCAAACTATTGCTAATTGCTATTTTGACAAGTACTATAGTCATTTGTGTTTTGGTTTATTTTGAAAGTTCTACTTTCAAATTTCTAACTAAGCTGCCAGACTAATTAAAACAACATTAAAGACTACAGTATATAGAACCAATCATTATCAGATCTTTTACCAAACTTATTCCTAGCATATTTTACTATTTATAACTAGTCACTACTACAACTAGGTACTTCTATTTTCAGCCTAACCCTATCCATTGAACAATACAGCATATCAAAATGTATAATGGGCTTAGATGGTACATATACAATTCACGTCTCATTTTTCTTTATTTACCAATGGAGCAAAAAATGTCAAAAACTTACAATAGTGCATTAAAATCAGCGTCGGTAAAATAAATTAGGTTAAAGCTTGGATACTGCACATAAATTCCTTTCCTTAACTTAGGAGAGTTAACGAAAGCAACTAATCAGTAACCAAAGCTCTCCCATTCACCTTTACCTTGCCAAGTTCGATTTGTATAAATTTACTCCGTTAGCAATGTTTACAGAACCCTTACAAACTTAAAATATTTCCAAAACACCAGGATGGAAATTCTTTTAAGTTAATAAACACCTTCAGGATTAGGAAGCGTTCAGTTTATTCGATCATTAAATGCTTTTATTCACCTTAGAAGGATCTATGGATTCATATTTTTTCACCAACCAACTTTACTTCTAAACTCAATGAAACATCCATGGGACACTCCAAGGACTCTAACCAAGGATATTATTAAAGTAAATTTAATTAAAAATACTGTACATGTGGCACTCCAAGGACTCGAACCTAGGAGACACAGAAATTCTGCACATTTATGCATTACGCTATAAAGACCGTTAAAGAATTATGCACAAGACTAAGATATATTGGGTAGATTTGAGTTGCCAAATACCTTCCTAAAACATAAATTATATAAAGATCGAATAAACTTTATGCGCATCTTAATACCGAGGGAGCCAAGACTCTCCAAACATTGCTTCCGAAGGAATATAAATGATACCAGTGGAACAATTAATACCCCGAAGCTAAGCCTACATAAACAAACTCTGGCTCTCTCCGTTCATCCCTATATCCCGGGCACCTCGGGGGCAGGACCTGACTTTCGGAATCACTACTTATTGACAACCTTGTTGCGTACTAGCAGGAGACTGTTATGAATGACCGTACTAGTTTTCAGGCTGCAGTCGTGGGCCCGGAATATACTCAAAAAACAAATAAAAATAAAACTTCTACAGCTAAAAACATAAATTTAAAGTTACCCTTCCTAGGCATAATACCACCCCCACCCTCTATCTCCCAGAATATACTAACAAAACAATAAAAATAAAAGTAATAAATCTAATAAGTACCACCCCATTTAAATAAGTTATAAATCTAATAAGTACCACCCCATTTAAATAAGTTATAAATCTAATAAGTACCACCCCATTCTTATCAATTACAAACTCAAATTTACTTTAATAAACTGATGAAAGCATATGGTCCTCCCGGGATTCGAACCCGGGACACCACAACCAGAATTTAATAAACTAATGGCATCATATGATCCTCCCGGGATTCGAACCCGGGACACCACACCCAGAACATAAGCACCTTAAGCCATTACACCAACAACTTTACTTCTAAACTCATGAAATCAACAAATACATGTGGCACTCCAAGGACTCGAACCTAGGATAGTCACACCAAAATTATACTTTAATTTTGAAGTTAGTCCACCCACCCAAAACTATTCTCCCCCGCCCGAGAGATATGCTCCGCGGTTCCAATATTCAATATGTTTACTAACTTACTGCATTCAATCCCCATTTCAGGGTAGCAGTACTGTACAAGGGGCAGATCCCTTCTAGCACTCCTCCATTCACATTCTGGATTAGTAGATAAGGTTACAAGATTAAATTTTTGGCAACATTCGGATATCATCTAAAATAACTTTTAATTTTTTTCACAGCTACCCTTACAGTTTTATTAAGCTTAGGAAACATCAGTACGAATCAAATACGCTTTGATGCCATAGACCCTTCATAAACTTAATAAAATTGAATGAAAGCTACAATAAAGCAGGAATTGCAGTCTGGATTTAAATTTAGTGAACACTTTTCTATACATTTCTGATTCACTGAAGTCCCCGATCATTAGGGCACCCACCCTAACCCAGCTATACGTCAGCAGGGAGTACATGGTGGTCAAAACTGCATCAAATATAATACTTAGCCATTTGGAATTAGTAGTCTTTTCGTTTTACTGCATTCCTTTAAGTTGTTGGTTTATTTTGCAACTTTTACATTATAATTTAAGTTAATGATACTTCAACTTTCTTACATTTGCCCCATTTGTGTGGCATTTTTATAACTTTTTATGTAATTTTAGAAGAAATCGGCATCTGGCCGAGCCATTTTTCTACCGAAAAAGGCACCAATTTATTTTTAGTGTCTTTAGTATTTATTTAAACTTTTGAGGTCAAAGGAATTTTTTATTAATTTATATTTTTTCACCAAAACTTTACTTCTAAACTCAATGAAATCAACAAATACAAGAGACTCTCCAAAGACTAACCTAGGATACTCACACCAATATTCCGGGCATTTATGCATTATGCTATCAACACAATTAACATTAAAGGTCCTAGTTTAAGTAGTACGCTATCAAATCATGCCAAAATATTACAATCCTTCGTAACCGTACCTATTCTTCCGTCACTATCACACATAGTTAATAAAGTAGCCTACTTGTTCCACCGGGATATCATTTTAAAGTTTACCCTGTAAGCATATCATTTGGCTACATTCATGTTTATAGAGGATATATCACATTAGGCTGGATTTAGAAGTTGTAATAGAAATGGGGGAGGGGGGATTCAGGGCGCTACAGGACAGACAGTCACTTTCAACATCAATACTAATATTCGCCGCGCTCCCTTCAAAGTCCGGTACTAACGGCTCATACTTTCTCGAATATTACTGATGAACAGGCTGTCTGCATAAGCCCAGAATATAATAACCCTCTCAGACATATGACACGATTTTGAGCCTATTGGGGATACTTTAAAGCTTTTGTTACCATCAGGGGTATTTAGAAACCTTTAGTTTAGTTACTTCAACCTCTGCAGTTGTCTTTGAGTTAGCTGTGGCCAGAAAACTAATTTTGGAGAGGTAATTAGAACAGAACTATTTCTTATTGCAAACTCTGCGTCATAAATGCGTGAAACGGTTGAGTACTGTGGGACCAGATATTACTTTAAACAGTTAATTTGCTAATGCAATAGCGAACATTTAGGTAACCGATTTTAAAAGCAATATATTCTAATTCAGTGCACGCTCATTTTATTTAATTATTTTATAGCTTTGTAGTTTTAAGTTAATTCCGATATATTTTAATGCGTTTTTCCACATAGGTGGGGTTTATTATTTTAAATTTTAAACTTATATTAATTTGAACAGTAACTTCTAAAGTTTTATATATACAATTTACTTGCTAATGCAATACCGAAGATTTAAAAGGAACGTTGTAATTCAGTCGTCATTTTATTTCACATTAGAAGTTTGTGCTTTTCAAAGCTTAAATTCTGATATTTTAAAATTAATTTTTACAATTTTTTGTTAGTGCGCTTCGATAATTTTAGATTTTAAAGTTTTTTATTAATATGAACAGTACTTAGTTTCAAAGTTAGGCTATATATTTTAATTGCTGTAAAAACTATCCATACTTAAAGTTTGCTGGATTGCCCACTTAAGATATAGATATTGTCGACTTTTACTTTGCCAGAAACAAGTCCAATTCTATACAAAACTATCCAGCAAGTTTAATATTAATTTAGTGAACATTTACTCTTAATTTCATAGATTAATGTATAGTTTTAATTTTCCATTTTATATTTAGCGTCATTTCTATTAATAATTTTTACTTTAAATTTGTCCCAGTTTTAGTTTGATTATTTTTAAAGTTTTTAAATTAATTATCTATATATTTATCTAGACAGTATTATTACTTAGTTTATTAAGGGGGAGGGGAGGGGGGAGGGGAGGGGGGAGCGAATCATTCTTAACCAACATAGACTAATTTCAACAAGGGACGTTAATTTACAACCAACAAATCCAACATAACATAAATATATCCTATCTAACTTCACAAACCTTATTGAACAGAAGCGATGTGTGTGGAGAGTTGAAGTAGAGGATTGAAGATAGAAGATTGGAGATCCTAGCGACGTTAATCTTGAGACGTTGAGCTTGAAATAATCTTGAGACGTTGGGAAGCTCTTGGTCGGCTGTACGATCCTTGTGCTGTAAAGCGTAGACAAAGGTTAGTTGGATTCCACGGTATGCAGGATGTGGATATACGGTACATTCATTAAATTTTAAGACCGAATGCTCCACACATACGTGAAGTGTCCTAATGGCGGCGTTCCAGGCAACCTGTTACGGGCTGCTCCACTTCTCAATTTTTTGGATTTGAGATCGGCACGTATAGTCTGATCCCAACTTAGTTTTAAAATACTAATTTCCGATCAATTTAAATGCATGTTTTTCACTTATTTTGTTTAGGGCGTTTCGATAATTATTAATTTTCTATCTATCTATCTATCTATCTATATGATCAGGCCCAATCCCCATTTTGGGGGTAGCCAACTCAAGACAGAGCAAGAACAGGGAAAACACAAAAAACATAAAACAAAAAATAAACGGATAAAAAACACAAACTCACACATCCAGGTCACCCAGAAGACCCAGAGACCAGGGTTACCAAGGTCGCTCCAGCACTCCCCCGGCCCCTGACCACCCGGAGAGGTTCCGATCTCGGCAGGCAGACATTCAGCGGAGCCAAAGCCACAAGCCCTCCCACCACACTTCCAGGCACACCCTTCATATTAATCGTCCCCCGGGCCAGGCGCCTGATGGACTATTATCTAGTCGAACTTGCGCCCGACCCCTTACTCCAAATGACCACGTGTTCACTAATTCACGTGTATTTAACTATTCACAAGCATTCTCCATTCACTCCTGTCCACCACCACTTCCCTTGCCTGAGCTATAGTCATTCCTCTTATCATCCAAAGCCTTTCTTACAGTCTCTCCATCTCAATGGGGGTCTTCCTGCCCTTCTATCT
Organism: Paralithodes platypus; assembly: GCA_032716605.1. Lineage (NCBI taxonomy): Eukaryota > Metazoa > Arthropoda > Malacostraca > Decapoda > Lithodidae > Paralithodes > Paralithodes platypus. The sequence continues at coordinate 6,222,778 of CM064559.1, forward strand.
CCCCTTGTACCTGACTCGCATATTCTCTTTGCAAGCCTTTCATCTCCCATTCGTTCAACATGACCATACCAGCTCAGCACCATTCTGTCCACTCTGGCTGACAAATGTTCCTGCTGCCCCACTCTCCTACGTATCTCTTCATTCCTCAATCTGTCTCTACGAGTAACTCTACACATACTCCTCAAGCACCTCATCTCCATCACATCCAGCCCTCTTTTCTCCTTTTTCTTCAGAGCCCATGTCTCAGCCCCATACATCACTGTTGGCACAACAATTCCTTGATACAGTGCACTTTTTACTTTCACTCAGAGATTTCTTGTCTTAAAATTAACAGATAGTTCAAAAGTTACCATTCAAATTAAAGAACAAAAAATCCTACCCAAAGCTTTTACCTGTACTCTAAAATAATTATTTTCATTAAAAGCGACTTAATTCTTCACCATCAACATCTACAGCTCCAAAACAATTAGTCAAATTATACCGGTAGCTATAATAACCTATTATCATGTTCTATCCACCAACCAACTCTACTCCTAAAATCTGTGATGGGCTGCTCTATCAGAGTGAGAACTGAGCGATATCTGCCATACCCATAGCTTACTCTGACCGTTCCTTTTACTTATATATTTTCTAGATCTCAAGTGACTGAGTCTCTTCCGTGGATTGACCTCCCAATCTACCAAAATTGGAAGCCAAAGCGTCACATTTTTCCTTTGCCCCTCAACTTTCTCTTCATAATTGCTGAGGGGCACAGGGCCCTGGGTGGGGCTTTGGTTTCCTGGGCATTTCTGCACCCTCCTCTGCTCCCAGCCATGGAGTGGCTTCGGTCACCCAGGCTTTATTGTGGTCGGCAGGGGTTCTGTGGGGGCGCTCGGTTATGGCCTTGGCCTTGCTCGGGGCCGTTCGGCCAGGCAGCTTGGGGAACAACTCCTAAAATCGATTAATGAAATCAACACATACCGGATTCCAAACAACTATGCAGAAAATCTTTAACATTAACATCTATAATTATAGGCTACTATTTGGAAACTATCAGCCAGGGAATAGGTAGAAATTTAAAGCTCATTTGCTCTAGCCCTTTTTGAATTACAGACAAGATAACTCAATAAAACTAAAATAATTATAGAATAGATAGAAGGTGAATGGTACAGTAACTAGATAGATAAAACAATTTCTAGCATACCTATAATAAACAGGTACCGGTATAGATTACTATTATTATAACACTAAATACTATCTACTCAACTCTATGTCAAAAAAAAATAAAAAATAAATCCCAACTTTAGACTCTTTTCTCCCTCATGAATAGCCCCATTACTTTGCCAATTTTAAGACCTTTTACCCCATAGTCAATATTACGACTCCTTGTGCCATTTAGCCAGCTTCCCTGTCGGCCAATAGGGACTTTTAGGGGGAACCGGCCATATATACAGTCGGTTCCCCGTATCCGCGCCTTACCGGTACCAACTGCGGTCCGCGGATACGTGGTGTATTTAACATAGGTTTCAATGGGAAATAGGCTTGGCTCCTACCTGACCCGGCCATCTTGGACCCTCAAACCATTATTTTGACCTACATATTATTTGAAGAGAATACTTAATACATATTATGGAGATAACTTACCACACAAACTTTATTTTAAATCAGTCATTAGGCCTAGGCTAGCCTTACGCATCGCCATAATTTGCCTGCTTTCGTCCGACAGCGTCTGTACGCTTGCTCTCGGTTTTGATGGTCCCGGGCATTTATTTCCATCATGATTACCATCAGGCCCACTGTCCCTATCACTGAATGCTCTAAAGGCCCTAATAAATGCGGGAGATAAGAGGTTTGGGCAGAAGAAAGCTTGTAAACAAGTGGTTTTCAACTTTATCAACACTGGTCTGTGAACTGCCTCAGCTGGGACGCTGTGTTGACTTCACGCAAGAATGCAAGATGGCCGACCAAAGCAAGAATCGGGATGCGCACCGACCCGCCCGATTCAAATCCGTGAATAGCTGGTATTTTGCAGTTTTTTTGCGCGGATGACGAGTAATGGGATATTTAGGAGTGTCCGTGGATAAGCGGCATCGCGAATACGGGGAACTGACAAACAATTTTTTTTTTTAGGAAGTCTTGGGTGTATTTTTAAGTTTCAAGGTCTAGGGAGCAAACTATATATATATTTTCTTAACCCTCTCCGATATGCGACGCGATTTTGAGCCTATTAGGGATACTTTAAAGCCTTTATTACCATCAGGGCTATTTAGAAACCTTTAGTTTAGTTACTGCACCCTCTGCAGTTGTCTTTGAGTTAGCTGTGACCAAAAAATTAATTTTAGTTAATTATAAGAGTACTATTTCTCATTGCTAATCTGGCAACCTCTGCGTCTTGAGTCTCAAGGGGTTAATCAACATTTAAAACTACGATCAAGCCAAATATTAATCAAACTTTAATACTTTTACTTTCACTGAAACTTTCTATTTTACATTAAATTAAAAACTCAATTTACAATACAGTTTGTACAGTTGCCCAAACAACTTCTAGTCCTATGTGATCTTATACATTGAAATATTATGTGCACATTAAGATTTATTATGCAGTACAGTAGTTAACGCTGAAGATTACTCTACTCCTTATTCATATTTTTTCACCAACCAACTTGTGGCACTCCAAGGATTCGAACTTAGGATACCCTCACCAAAATTCCGCGTATTTATGCTATAAAGATGAATAGTAAACTGATAATTTCTTTAATTCACTCCAACACCAAACACCTCTCAAACAAATTAATGAAACCAAGCATGTGATCCACCAGGATTCGAACCTGCTGTAGGTTAAACCACAGATTTTAAACACTATCCATTACACCATCAAGACTCAAAAACATCACAAGGAATAACTTTGATGGACAACTGTACAAAGACTGCTAAACTTAAAATAAACAAAATACTAACCGTATAGTAGTATTGTAGGGAAGTAGTGATAGTTTACTCTATTGAAGCTAATAGTAGTCCACTGCAGAGAATATTAGTCCAGTCTTTTAGTAGTACCAGTCCATTGAAGAGAATAGTAGTCTTGTCTAGTAGTAGTAGTACCGGGTAGTCCATACAATATCATCTTCAATCTAGGTACGATCCTCCTAGGTCTTCTAGCGCTGTAATACAAGTAGAAAAAATATATTAGTTATATGGATTCAGTGCCATTTCCTAGCCTAAGATTTTATACGCCAATTTGTTGTTCATGTAGTAATGTACGGTCGCGCTAATAAGTCATGCCACAGCTGTTATTAACTTTAGCTTGCTCTGTACTGTATTAATGGGTCAGATGTTAAATAGGGTGGGTAAGTGTAGGAACATTTGTACATTTCACTCTACATGACAAAATGAAGCTTAGATATTGCCGATACCACTTGTTGATTAAAACATACCTTGTGCCGAGACATCACTTACTAGCGCGACTGTACTACGTGGTGGATGTGTTTTTATTTATAAATTTTGCGCAAGCTTCTTCACATCGCGATTTAGTGAAGTGCTTTTGTCTATCTAAATAGGGTGTAAATTACTACTCTGCACTTATTTTACAATCGTATACAAGATCATAACGAGGAACATAACTTATGTGGCCAACTGTATAAGGATCACCTAAGTTAACCCTCTCAGACATAAGACTCAATTTTGAGCCTATTGGGGATACTTTAAAGCCTTTGTTACCATCAGGGGTATTTAGAAACCTTTAGTTACTTCAACCTCTCCAGTTGTCTGAGTTAGCGGTGGCCAGAAAACTAATTTTAGAGTTTATTATAAGAGTGAGAGAACTATTTCTTATTGCTAATTTGGCAACCTCTGAGTCATATATGCGTGAAAGGGTTAAAATACCAAACTCGTCAAAATACTAACCGATTAGTTGTCCTGTAGAGGGGTACATCAGGGGGTCCACAGAGTCAGAATACCATGCATGCGTCCTACGCTGTATCCAAAACAAAGAGGCTCCTTCCGTAATTCCACCACCATTCCAGACAATCCATACAAAACATGTCAGGCCACAACGCTCCTTCAGTCAGGCACCAACGCTCGGCCTCTTGTCAATTTAAGATAAGATTTCCAAGGTCACCGTACTCTGCAAGAAGTGTAACACAAATAATTAAGTTACTTCCAAGGATTATGGCATTTGGATTTATATTTTAGAATTTAAAACTTTCAAAATAAACAAATCAAAACTTATACGAACACAGCAAAATGACTAAACTAATCAAAATCGCTATGTGGAAACAACCCTTAAATTAAAATTTAAAACTTGCAAACTAAACAAACCAAAATTGGGACAAGGACAATATAAAGTCAAATTAAATTATCAAAATCGCTATGTGGAAAAAACGCTTACTAAAATTAAAATTATTAAATAAAAGAACACTCCACCACATAGGGTGTACATTACTACATGAGCAAGTTAATCGGTTTCCTTAAAATAATATTTTATAAATACGAGGTATAAGACTTTTGTGCAGTTTTGCAGATAGCTTAAGTTTTGTTATCAATTTGGTCTACTTTTAAAGTACTGTACTGCTAAACATTATGGAATTTCGTATGCCAAGCTTTTACTGTGTATTATATTTGCCTATTCAGGCATTTTGAGCCACATTTCTTTACCACAAATTTCCAAAACTCAAAAATTGGTTAAACTTAAAACAAACACTTCAACATACTAACCGAATATTAGTCCCGTAGAGTGGTTCAACGGAAACGTTAGTCGCCATCACAGACGCTCCATCATCAGGCCAGAACTGCGTCCACCACACACCAGGCCACAACTCTGCGTCCACCACCAGGCCAAAAACCCTGCGTCCACCACACCACCATCGGGCCACCACACAACACCAGGCCACAACTCTGCGTCCACCACACCACAACACTGCATCCACCACACCATCAGGCCACAACTACGTCCACCACACAACACTGCATCCACCATCAGGGCAAAACTCTGCGTCCACCACACCATCAGGCCACAACACTGTCCTTTGCCCCTCAACTTTCTCTTCATAATTGCCGAGGGGCACAGGGCCCTGGGTCGGGCTTTGGTTTCCCGGGCGTTTCCGCACCCTCCTCAGCTCCCCGCCATGGAGTGGCTTCGGTCACCCAGGCTTTATTGTGGTCGGCGGGGAGGGTTCTGTGGGGGCACTCGGTTGTGGCCTTTGAATTGCTCGGGGCCTTGGGGCTGTTCGGCCAGGCAGCTTGGGGAACAACAACTGTGTCCACAACACTGCATCCACCACCAGGGCAAAACTCTGCGTCCACCACACCACCATCAGGCCACAACTGCGTCCACCACACAACACTGCATCCACCACCAGGCCAAAACTCTGCATCCACCACAATTTTTTTTGCTTTCTAGACTTCCTTATCCCTAATTAGAATTTAAAACTTTCAAAATAAAGAAACCAAAACTTTGACAAACTCAGTAAAATGACAAAACTTATCAAAATAGATGTTGAAACTATAATATTTAGCTCCATTAGTTTAGATTTAAAAGTATCTGCCCCAGAACTACGGCGACTTTGAGACCTTTTGTGCAATAGCGACTGCAATTTAGGAGGAACCTGCCCTAATATGGGGCATTTTTCTAATGAAAATTGCACAAGTTCACCTCTAAGGGAGTCTTTGGAGAATTTTTAAAGCTTTCTGTTGAGTTAGCAAAGAAAAATAAAGAACATTTACAGCATATACACAGATTTTTTTTTTTTTTCAACTGAATGTGGAAAATTACAAATTGACAACTTACAACTTGAGGGTGCACCACTTGAGGGCAGAGTCCATCAACACAAGTCTCTGCCAACACACCACCGGAGAAGAGCCGACCGACACGATCGGTACATTGAGGCGATTCATTCGTGGCCACCACCTCAGGGAATCTGGCAATAGATAGAAGTGGCACACTTAAGCTGTTCCCCACACATACACTTTTCAATAAATATAGAAACAAATTATATACAAAATGTGGAATGGGTCGGCGTAAATAGGACAGACATAATATTCAAGCAGACTTACAAAATAATACGATACTCTTATATGTCCGGGTTTTAAGCGAGGTTAGTTGCATTGTATACCACCTGTACCTTCCATTAAGTTTTATGCGGCAATGCATAATAAGCAATATATACCCGGTACATCAAAAAGGTTGGTTAAGCTTTAGTTTTATCCTACATACTACAGATACATGGTAAGCGATACTACATGTTAAGCCAAGGTTAGTCTTTAGTTTTATCCTACATACTACAGATACATGGTAAGCGATACTACATGTTAAGCCAAGGTTAGTCTTTAGTTTTATCCTACATACTACAGATACATGGTAAGCGATACTACATGTTAAGCCAAGGTTAGGCTTTTCACACTGTACTGGATGCTAAAAATTACGTACCAGCTAATAAGGAAGAGTTAGTTTAGTATCCCATGTACGGTACCGGTACATGGGATACATACTAGCTGGTAGGTAAGGGTTAGTTTTGTATCCAACGTACTGTACTAAAGTTCATTCCAGCCGACTAAATTGTTTTCAAAGTTCAATTTCCGATAAATTTAAATGCATTTTTCCAAATTTTGTTTAGGGCGTTTTAGTTTAATTATTTTTTTAATCTTTAGTTATTGATTTGAACAGCAACTTTTGAGTTAGTTTTAAAGTTTCATATTTTAATTACAATCTTAACCCTTTCACGCACATATGACGCAGAGGTTGCCAGATTAGCAATAAGAAATAGAGTTCTCTCATTCTTATAATTACCTCTCCAAAATTAGTTTTCTACCCACAGCTAACTCAAAAACAACTGCAGAGGTTGAATTAACCAAACTAAAGGTTTCTAAATACCCCTGATGGTAACAAAAGGCTTTAAAGTATCCCAATAGGCTCAAAATTGAGTCTTATGTCAGAGAGGGTTAAATACTTTGCTATTATGAAGATTTGTTCAATTAAATCATGAAAACTAGGCAAGATCATATTTATCCATTAATTAAGTACTGTACAGTATCAAAATTATCTACTAAAGGATTATATTTGCCGTCAGCTGAAAAGAAACTATAGGTCTAAGTTTGTTAGGTTAATGCCTTACATATACATACTAGATCTTAATACGCATCTACATTCTCAAACTTTGACGGGTAGTAAACAATGCAACTAATCGATTAAGATAGATAAAACACCGCTCAAAATTCAGACCTAAAAGATACATTTACCAATTAAAAAAGTAACAATTACAAGTATATACAAATCAAAAATAAAATAATAATGGGAAAAGTGGGAAATGGGGTAAATACCAATAAAAGTGGGGAATGGGGTAAATACCAATAAAGTTAATACCAATAAATGGGGTAAATACCAATAGTGGGGAATGGGGTAATACCAATAAATGGGGAATGGGGTAAATACCATAAAAGTGGGGAATGGGGTAAATACCAATAAAAGTGGGGAATGGGGTAAATACCAATAAAAGTGGGGAATGGGGTAAATACCAATAAAAGTGGGGAATGGGGTAAATACCAATAAAAGTGGGAATGGGAAAATACCAATAAAAGTGGGGAATGGGGTAAATACCAATAAAAGTGGGGAATGGGGTAAATACCAATAAAAGTGGGGAATGGGGTAAATACCAATAAAAGTGGGGAATGGGGTAAATACCAATAAAAATTAAAGTTTGTCGACTCATATACTGTACACATACTAGCATTAAAAAAAAAAAATCTATATAGGCCTATACAAAAAATAGTAAAAGTGGGGATTGGGCCTCAGCATAGATAGATAGCATAAATATTTTTACCAATGACAAAAAAATATGAAAAATACAGTTTGTAGGCTTTCTTTACATACACAAACTAGCATAAATATATTACTGTACCAATGACAAAAATAAAATATAAAAATTAATAAAAATAAAGTTTGTAGGCTTTTTAATTATATACACAATTAAACTAGCATTAAATATAACTCACCCGGTGGAAGTGTGAAGATTGTCCACTTTCATCAGCTTCTGAAGGATCTCTCACAAGATTGTACCGGGTTGTCCGACACATCCATGGTGTAGCATCGGCTCTCCTTCACTGCTGGGAGTAGGTAGTGGTAAAATTATGACAAATCTATAATAAATTTTGTAATAATTTCACTACACCAAATGAAATTAATGAAAGCATATGTGAAATAATAATTAATAGAACAGTAATAAACTAGCAATTTCCGACTATAAAGTAATAAAGAAGTTGGAGCTGTAGACACCAAAGTTTACTAAACAAAATTGTCAAAATACGGTTGTGGTGGAAACATATATAAGTAACCACCCGTTCTTAACTTATCAATTACAAACCCCAATGTACTTTTAACTAATGAAAGCATATGGTCCTCCCCGGATTAGAACCCGGGGACACCACACCCAGAACAAAACCACTAAACCATTACACCACTAGGCCTAACCCAGATCAAAATAAGTCAATTTAGTCATAATCTCTTTTAGACTTAATTTCAATCTAGTCCCAATTACTTAATCATACTTTATAAGCAATGCCAAATACAAAATATATTAAGATTAACAATACATTTTCAAGTTGCATATGCTGGGTTTTCCCTATTCGGTCTCTGTCTCTATAGTCTGCCGCCCCCAGAAACAAATTTAAAAATGGGAAATGGGCCTCCGTAAATATATTGATTTAGTAATTTTATATAGCAAGGATCATTGCATTAGTGTTGCCATTGGATACAGGATGGGGAGGGGGGGGGGGGGGGGGGGGCAGCGCCCCCCCGCGACTATTTGAATTTAGGTTTGGGGTACGGTCGCGCTAACAAGTCATGTCCCAGCTGTCATTAAGTCTGGCTTTCTGTGCTATATTAATGTCAGTCAGTTGAATAGGGTGGTTAAGAGTTTGAAAAAGTTTGTATATTTCACTCTGGCTATAATGAAGAAATTAAGCTTACATATTGCGGATACCAATCATTGATCAAAACATGCTGTGCCGAGAAATCACTTATTAGCGCGACTGTACACGAATGATTATAAAGACAGTGGCGCGGGCCTAGGCTAGACTGAATTTTAGTGCGAAACATCTCCCGAAATTTGACAGCCCCTAAGCTAGGCTAAATTGGGAAAGATAGCAATTTGTTTTTTCTAGCCTTATTTAGGCTATAATATTTTGCTAAAGTATTTTTTTCACATAGCGATTTTGATACGGTAAGTACTTAGTTTGTTTATTATGCAAGTTTTATATAGGCCTACAATAGGCCAAGCCATTCGCGACTGTCTACGCATATCCAACACTGAAGTAGGCTAGCCTATATTAACTTTGTAGGCTATAACAAAACTTGTAAATAGGCTATTGATGGCTCTGGAGGCCGGGTAACATCTATCTATTGCCGGACGCCTTATTCCCCTTACGAGGGTGGCCATACAGAATGCCCCCAAGCGGACCTATTCCATGCGAGAGGGACAACCCGAGCCAGTTTAGTGAAGGACTTACAGGATTGACTACTCAACTTAAGATCCGTCCAACTCAAGAGGCCCTCTGTGTATCTTGTTACCACTATTTTTCTACAGTGGTGTTCGGCTATACACTTCGGCCGGGTAACGCTGGACATAAAATACATAGGCTAGCCTAGGCTATAAAACAATGAAATTCAATAAATAAAAACATAAATTAAATTAACTAGGCCTAGCCAATAACTATACCAGTTTGGCCAACAAATATAGCCTAGTTATATATTAAAAAAAAAAAAAAATAAAAATAAAAAAAATCTAGCCTAGCCTATTATGCCTCTTATCGTCTGGCCTTTTATGTCAATTAACGGGCTCTATAATATAGGCTAGTCTACATATAATTTAAGGGCCACCAGTGAATATATATATATATAGACTTAGCTGGTTAGTGAAGCATGTTGATGAATGACAGGTGTTGGGATGGTAACAGGTGAATGTGATCGATAGGTGTTCGGGACGAAGGTAAACCTGCATCTTCTCTAATAGTTACGTATAAATTAATGGCCACCAGTGAATATGGATACACTTAACTAGTTAATGGAGCATGTTGATGAAAGACAGGTGCTAGGATGGCAAAGATATGGCACAACAGGTAGAGGTGATGGCGGCGGCCATTGTTAGCCTATGGAGAAAGTTCGAGAAACTAATGTACCGTCTCGCCTTTTATGTAAATTCACAGGTTCTCATAATAAGTTACATAAATTAATGGCCACCAGTGAATATATATATACACTTAGCTAGTTAATGGAGGATGTTGATTAATGACAGATGCTACGATGATAAAGATGGAGACTGATAAATGTGGAGGTACATACAGGTGGAGATGATGGCGGCTGGGCTGGCGTTGGAGGAGTGAGGCCCTTTATAGGTAAGGTTCTTCGAACCTCGCCTCGGTAAACAAATGAACCTTAGACATGCGCAATAATTCTTGATTCAGATTACATTAATTAACATTTCAAATAGTACTTTATACCTATTCAAAAACTAATTACCTTCTAGAAATTCGGATAGTTACAGTATTCAAATTATATTAAATTACAATAAGACTTCAGGTGATCAAACAATTATTTAAGCCAGCACACCGTAAATCGAAACAGTCAGGAATAGCCGTTTTCCGAAACAAATATAACAGTATAAATTAACCATGTAAAGAACGCGCACACAAGTTAAAATAGGCCTTCAGAGGCTATTATTATTTAGGATTATTAAGCCAGCACACCGTAAGTAAAGAAGTCAGAAATAGAGGCCCCTTTAAAGATTAAACATTCCAGAGTAGGCCTATAAAATAATTAAAGAACTATAAAAATCGCACACATACGTTAAATCGGATATTATTTTGAATTATTAAATGAAAATAGTTAAACATTGCAAGTTAATATAAAATAGGACTTCCAGAGTGTCAAGACTTACGATCGATCGTATAGTGGATATTGGTATATTTCTATAAATTTACTCAGGCACATTCCCTTTTTGTTTTCTTAAGACAGTAAAGCGAGTTTCATTATTAGCCTAGGCCCTAAGGAGAAGCCTCGTATCGTCTGGCCTTTGTTTATGTTAATTCACAAGCTGTAGGATATCCAAAATAAATTTTAAATGACAACCAGTGAATATAGATCGACTTAGCTGGTTAATTGAGCACGTTGCTGAATGACAGGTGCTGGGATGGTGAAAATATATCGCGCTAAATATGGCACAGGCACAACAGGTGAAACTGATGTCCCTCGAGTAGAAAATAATTAAATAAACTCATCAAACTCGCGGACACATAAGAGAAGACTTCACGGGCTATTATGATCCTGGATTAAGCAAGCACACCGTAAATACAGAATACCGATAATAAAAAGATAAGAAGTCCCTAGAGTCTAAAATTATAAGAATTATGAAGAACGAAAACACTTACGTCACCTCGTTATGGAGTCCAGCTAGAAAAGAACTCCCTCACCTGGCCCGTCCTGGTAGATGGGTTGGTGAGCTCCTGATTGGCTGATGGGCGATGACGTGGCGCTCTCTCATTGGTCAAGCTCCTCCCCATCTCCCACCCCACTCCCCGCCCAACAGGATACTCGATTTAGCGCGCGCTTGTTTAAATCACCCCACCCCACCATCCCCTCCCCTTTTAACTGCGACCCCCGACAGGATACTCTCTCTTGTTCAGTCGCCCCCCCCCCCCCCCCCCCCCCCCCCCCTCCCTACCCTACTCTTAAGCGGCCCCTAGACGATCAATATTATTGACGCAATATATTGACTCAATATTATTGCGCAATATGTCTCCCCCCTACATGGCTCAATATTATTGCACAACAGTCAGAACGGTCACCGGAAGGCAAGATGACTGACAGGGACATTGCGTGTATCGCAATATAATTTTAATTTTCGCCAGTTCTTTTCTGAAGTTTGTTATGAGGGAATTGAACATCTTCTTTACATCTTCCCGCTTTGCTTCAGGGTATCTTTCATTAAACTTGTTAACTAAAACATCATAGGCTGTGTTTTTCTTTTGCCTGTCACTGTAGTCTTCGCTCTTCACTTGCCACAGTGCAGGTAGGTCCCTATATACTGCTATACACTCCAGTAAAAAACGTCTGTCACTTTGTGTGGAAGACATGTTATTACGATGACAGTTGTGATAGACGGAAGGCGGGAATGGCGTGTGTTGATGACAGCTCACAGCTGATCGTTGGAAGGCGGGAATCAACCCAAATGTCAGTTCATATATCTTGGCGGGAATCGCGTTGTTGACTGACAGTTCACAGCTGATCGACGGAACATTGACGAATATTGCACAATATCATCTTCACACTACTCAATATATTCGCATAGCGCAATAAAATATCAAACTCTTTTTGATGACTTCAATATATTGCGTTATTCTCCAATACTTCCCCTACACTGTCAATATAATTGCGCAATAATATTGATCGTGTAGGGTCGGCTTTACCTTCCCCCAATCCCTCCTCCTCCTCCTCCTCCTCTTTCTCTTTCTCTCTCCCGTTGCCTTATATGGGCATTCTTTCGATGTTCCGTTACCCCCCCCCCCCTAAGTACTCAGTCCCCCCTGTCCCTCTAATACTCGCTTTTCTGGACCCCCTTCTCCCTCATGTTTAGCATATTATCATATCATCACCACCCCACCAATTAACTTACACATATAGGCTACCTAATTAAGACTTTCTGTACCAGTGACGTCTGCTATATTTTGGTCTAGCTATAATTAGACGATTATCTGCACCTTAGGAAATATCTGTGGTAGTTAAAAGGGTCGACTGAGATAGTTCGAAGCCTTATAATTGCTAGAGATCCTTCCTAAAATGACTAGTAGTCGCCACAATAAAATTTAAAAGACGTCGCCGGTACAGTACGGGTTAATGAAAACAATCACATTAATTAATACATGTGGTACTCCATGGATTCGAACCTAGGACACTCACACCAAAATTCAGCGCACTAATCATTAATCCCTTCTGTACTGTACCGGTGACGGCCCTTTCACATTATTATGGACCCTATTACACGATTATATTCAGTTTAAAAAGGTCCGCTAGCAATTAACAGGCTTTGAACTATCGCATTTAACCGTTCTTACTACCACAGATCCTTCTTAAACTGCACAAAATCTTCTAAATATGGCTTGAATTAATTGAGAAAGACGTCACTGGTACAGTCGCGCTAATGTGATGCCTCAGCACCAAGAATGTTTTGATCAATAATTGGTATCAACAATATCTAAGCTTCATTTCTTCATATGGAGTGAGATACACAAACATGTTCCTACACTTACCCACCCTTTTCAACATCTGACAGACATTAATACAGCACAGAGCAAGCCAAACGTAATGCCAGCTGAGACATGGCAAATTAGCGCGATCGTACAGGAGTTAAGGGAAGGTTTTTAGTGTGTTTCCTAGACTTCCATCAAGCTTGAAATTACACCCTCTTGACCCCCTTTCAAGATACATTTGTACATTTTTCGGTAGAAAAATTTCCCGGCCGAAGGCCGATTCCTCTTAAATTGCAGGCTCACTATCGCTTGCCAGGAAAAAATTGACACCTAAATGGGACGAAAGGTCTTAAAAGTGACATAAATTGGGTGAAAGGTCTTAAAATTGTCAAACTAATGGGGCAAACGTCTTAAAATCTCAAAAGCAATGGGGCTAAACATGAGGGAGAAGGGGGTAAAGAAAAAAGTCCCTCAAGTGGATATCTCCCCTTAAGCTATCAACACAAGGTTATGCAAGATTAGCCTATATATGGTTATATAAGATTATTAGGCCATGAATTAGCCTATACTGTATATGGTTATATAAGATTATTAGGCCATGAATTAGCCAAATATTTAATTTCAGTAATGGTTAGATACTTTTATGCAGCTTAGGAAGGTTGTATGGGCGTCTAAGAAAGATCTGTGGTACTAAAAAGGGTTAAGTGAGATAGTTCGAAGCCTTTTCATTGCTGGAGGCCCTTTGTAAACTGAATAAAATCGTCTAATCTAGCTATGTTTAGACAGTTTTATGAGGTTTAAAAGGGGTCTCTAGCAATGAACAGGCTTCGAACTATCCCACTTAACCCAAATTTACTACTACAGATCCTTCTTAAGCTGCATAAAATCGTCTAACTATAATTGTATGCGGGCTACTATTAGACGATTTTATTCAGTTTACAAAGGACCTCCAGCAATTAACAGGCTTCGAACTATCTCACTGAACCCTTTTTACTACTACCACAGATCCTTCTTAAACTTCATAAAATCGTCTAAATATAGCTAGATTAGACGACTTTATTCAGCTTAAAAAGGGCCTCCAGCAATGAACAGACTTCGAACTATCTCACTTAACCCTTTCTACTACCACAGATCCTTCTTAAACTGCACAAAATCGTCTAAATATAGCTAGATTAGACGATTTTATTCAGCTTAATAGGGCCTCCAGCAATGAACCGGCTTTCAAACTATCTCACTTAACCCTTCTTACTACTACAGATCCTTCTTAGGCTGCATACAATCGTCTAAATGTAGCTAGATTTGACGATTTTATTCAGTTTACAAAGGCCCTCCAGCAATTAACAGACTTCGAACTATCTCACTTAACCCGTTTGACCACATGGAACACATAAAATCGTACATATAATACAGTAAACACAAGCAAGGGTAGAAAAGCTGTCACTGCCTATCTTAAATGTGTGATAAGTAAAGCTAGTATCACACAAGAGATTTTATAGTCAACATTCGATGGTCAACATTTTTCTGGCAACATTTCTGGATTATTTTACACTGGTATCGGAAACTAGGCTGATGATGGATGAATTTAAGTAGCATAAATATTGAAAATGTTGACCTCATAAGCTGCCAGACCAGTGTTGAGGATAAATGTTGAGGGAAAAAGCGCTCGTGTGATACCGGCTTTAGTGTGGTGACTTAGTGAAATGGCTGGTGTTAACGAGAGCGCTACCTCTTCCCATATTCTCCAGCTTTGTCTTGCCTTGCAAGAAAGGATGGAGATGTGGAGAGAGAGAGGTTCAGTTTCTCAGAGACGAAAACCTTGCCTTGAAGTTAACTCGGCAAGAGTTGTGTTATCGGGCGTATCACCTACCTCTGACCGGGTATATCCTAGTGTTTACTAGCCTATACCCCTTTGAAAGGACATTAGCCTAACCTAACAACCTTACCTAACCTATCCTAGTATTATGGGTGGGGGCTGCCGCCCCCACACCACCGCTGTTTGACATCAACATACGTGCTTACACGACGTACGCCCTGTAACACAACTCATTCCGTTAACTCTGCGGGTGCCCAACCCCGAAAGGGGTTGAAATAGGGGAGCAATCTCTGCCATACCCATAGCTTACTCTGACTGCTTCTTTTACTTATATATTTTCTCTTACTTTTATACACACTCTCTGTTTTACCTCCATTTCCATACCTCCACTCCTACTTATCGTTCCTCCTAGATATTTAAAACACTCTACTTGTTCCAATATTTCCCCATCCAGCCTCACATCTAGATTCACCCTATGCTCTTCCCTATTACACACCATTATTTACTTTTATTGTTGTTCACCTTCAGTTTCCTCCTTCCACAAACCACACCAAACTCTTTGACTACCCGCTGCAGTTTCTCATCAGAATCCGCCACCAATGCTGTGTCATCAGCGAACAGCAACTGATTCAACTCCCAATCTCTACCATTCTTTCCTACTAAACCCAATCCTCTTCCCATAGTTCTCCTTTTCACCTCCCTCACCACACCATCCATAAACATATTAAACAGCCATGGTGACATTACACAACCCTGTCGCAAACCTACCTTTACCTCAAACCATTCACTCAACTCACCATTTCCTACTCTCACACATGCTCTGCTCCCTTCATAAAAACTCTTAACTGCTTCTAACAAATTTCCTCCTATTTCATAAATCCTTAACACCTTCCACATTGCTTCACGGTCCACACGATCATACGCTTTTTCCAAGTCCATAAAAGCCCAAAATATCTCCTTATGCTTCTCTAATACTTCTCGCATAACTGTCTTACTGCAAACATCTGATCCACGCACCCTCTTCCCCTCCTAAAACCGCACTGTTCTTCTCCTATTGCAACTTCCGTACACTTTATTATCCTCTCTATCAACACCCTGCCATACAGCTTTCCAACCACTGACAATAAACTAATACCTCTATAACTTGAACACTCCTGCCGATCTCCCTTCCCCTTGTACAACGGCACAATACATGCACTCTTCCAGTCTATTGGTACCATTGACACAGCAAAGCACACATTGAAAAGTCTCACCAACCAATCTATTATCACATCTCCACCCTTCTTTATACACTCCACAGCAATACCATCCAAACCTTCTGCTTTTCCCGCTCTCATTTGTTTCACTGCTTCTTTCACCTCATTTTCCTCTATCTATCTATCTATTGCCTGACGCCGTGATCCCCGAAGGGGTGGCCACGAACGAACCGCCCCCATGCACCTCTGTCCCCAGTCAGTCGACGCCCCTCCCCCCAACCAGCACCACCTTCGTTCATGTACTTCCTCACTCCATTCTTCCACCTCATATTCGGTCTACCTCTCCCCCTCCACCTCACTCTCATACACCCTCTTAGTCATTCTCTCGCTTTCCATACGTTCCATATGGCCGAACCATCTCAAGTTGTTCCTTTTCAAACTTTCCACATCTACCTCCACACCACACCTCCTTCTTACTTCCTCATTAGTCTGTCTATCCCTCCATGTAACTCCACACGCACTCCTTAAGTAATTCATTTCCACTGCTCTCACTCTTGGTCTGAGTCTCTCAACCAACGTCCATGCTTCGCTTCCGTAAGTCAGTGTCGGGATTACCACACTGTCATGCAAGGACTTCTTCACTTCCATACTGACCACCCTATTTTTTGTTACTGCTTTAGCGTTCCTACAACCCTCTTCCCCTGTTGTACCCTCTCCCGCACCTCTTCATCCATAGTCCCATCTTTACTCAACACACTGCCCAGATACTTAAAAGAGTTGACGATCTCCATAGCCTGACCGTTCAGCTTCACCTCACACTCTGTGACTTCACCCCTTTCGAAGACCATAACCTTGCTCTTCCCCGTATTTACCTTCAAATTCCGTTTTTCGCACACTGTTCCAAACTCATTTACCAGACCCTGCAACTCCCATTCATTATCACTCATCAGAACTGTATCATCCGCAAACAGCAGTATAGGTAGCTTCCACTCAATTCCCTCCCTTTTCAGCGATACGCCAACATCCACTGCTCTTGATAGTATTTCTTTCATGACTCCATCCATATATACAGTAAACAACCACGGGGACATCACACACCCCTGTTTCAAACCAACATTCAGGTCAAAGAACTCGCTCTGCTCACTCTCCACTGCTTTCAGCAACTTGCCCTCTACTCCATATATTCTTAGTACTTTCCACAAACCTTCTCTATCCACTCTGTCATAGGCCTTCTCCAAGTCCATAAAGGCAACATACACCTTTTGTTTCTTCTCCAGATACTTCTCCACAACACAATTCAGGGTAAAAATCTGATCTACACATCCTCTTCCCTTCCTAAAACCTCCCTGCTCATCGCCTATCCATTTCTCCGTTCTCACTCTCACTCTCTCAGTCACTACCCTACTGTATACCTTCCCTACTATGCTTAGAAGACATATTCCTCTGTGGTTACCACACACTCCTCTTTCCCCTTTGCCCTTATATAGGGGGACTATTATGCCAGTCTTCCAGTCATCGGGTGCACTCCCCTTCTCCCATGCTAGTTTGCACATTTTCCATACCCATTCTATCACTATCTCACCACCATACCTCAACATTTCCCCACACTCCCATCTGTTCCTGGTGCTTTCCCCAACTTCACTCTTTTCATGGCTTCCCACACTTCTGACCTCCTGATCCCCACCTCCTCCTCCACTACTTCTCTTCTTCTCCCTCCCATACCATATCCAGCTATGTTTGCTGGCTCTTCATTCCTTACATTTAGCAACTCACTGAAGTACTCCCTCCATCTTTCGACTCTCTCTTGCTTCTCGGCTAGCATTCTCCCATTCTTATCTTTCACACCCTTACTGTTTCCCTTGCTACCTTCCCTAACTTTCTTGACTTCTTTCCAGAACAGTTTCTTACTCTCCCACCATTTTACACTCAGATTCCTTCCAAATTCCTCATCTACTCTTCTCTTACTTTCCTTCACTACTCTCTTCACCACCCTCTTACTCTCCACGTACCTCGCTCGTTTCTGTCTCTCGGAATCTTCATTCCCTCTACTACCCAACCACTCTCTATATGCTTTCTTCTTTTCTTCCACAGCTATTCTTACCTCTTCTGTCCACCATGCTGTACCTTTCACTCCCCTCCCTCTTCTCCTCACTCGCACACCTCCTCACATGCTGCACAGATTTCATCCTTAAACACCTTGCTCATCTCCTCCACTTCCTCCATAACTTCCAGGTCGAACCCACCTAGTCGTCTTTCCACTGCTCTCCTGTACTCCTCCCTGACTTCCTCCTCCTGCAACCTCTCCACCCTCCTCACCATTCCACCCTTCTCTCGCCTCCCTCCAGCTCTCCTCACCCACTTCTTTTGTATCCTAACCTTAGCTACCACTACATAATGATCAGACAGACCCCTCCAATACCCCTATACACCCTAGCATCCATCACAGATTTCTTCATTCGTTCATCCACACATACATAATCAATCAATGACTTTCGTTCCACCACTGTCTTATCCTTCATCGTCAACATCCGTTTCCATGTGTACGTGTGGATCATTCTGTGTCGGAAGAAGGTGTTGGCTATCCACAGCCTCCTCCCCACACATACGTCCACAAGTGCACTACCATTCCCACCTACTGCTTTTATAGTTAACATTCGATAATTCGATGGACTCATCACCCTGGTACACAAAGAAATATCATACATAGTAACCAGTGTACAAACCAAATCCCTCCTCCCCCCAAATGATAACACAACAGAAATACAGTCAATTAAAATACGCACTGGCAACAACTCCAACATAACTATCATAAACACATACATCCCTCCCCAAACATCCCCTACAGTACCAAATGAATACAGACCACACTTACAACACATCACAAACACCCCACACACCATCCTGGGTGGTGACTTCAACGCCAAGACGTCGGCCTGGTTTGTCGACAACCCCGACACAGACAGAGGGCTGGTACTACAAAACCAAACAGATAACCTCATCATCCTTAACGACATCCATCAACATACCCATATTCCTCACCAAGCCCTCTATAACCCATCATCTCCAGACATCACCTTTTGCTCCCCAGAACTCGCCCCCACAACATCTTGGAGGGTGGTCAGAACCTTAGGCTCTGACCACCTCCCGATCATTATCACCACCAAAACCAGACTCACCCCAGCTAGCCACAAACACACATACACCAATTATAAAAGAGCTAACTGGGAAGCATTCACAAATGAGACAGAACAACACTTCACAACCCTAAACAGTACACCCATCACTAACATCAACAATGCTGTACACATACTCAATAAAACTATCCAAAATGCTGACAAGAAACACATTCCAAGAGGTAACAGGAAAAGACACAACCCCAACTTCACACCAGAAATTCAAAACCTCATCAGACAATGCGACATACTGAAACACTCCCCAGCACCCCACACACAAGACATCACACAACAAATTCAAGCACTCAACACCCAAACTAACAACAAAATACAAAAACAACAAAAACTAAATTGGAATAACTTCCTACAAACACTTGATCACAAAACAAACCCTAAAAAACTCTACAAAACACTAAACAGCATCACACTTTCCAACAGCAACACAACACAATCACATGCTGCAATCACAACAACAGACTCTACTCCTTCATGTAAACAACAAGCAAACACTCTCATCAATCACTTCTCACATGTCAGCCACCTAAAACCTCACAAAGACGACCGACGTGTCATCCGACGTAAGAGACAATTCCCCCACAGACCCTGACTATACACCCTTCACCAATCACCAGACAAAGCATATCATCAACAATCTCAAGCACTCACCCACCTGTGGCCTAGACAACATAAGCAACATACACCTCAGACACCTGGGACCACAAGGCATACAAACACTCACTAACATATCAAACTACAGCTATTCACACAACACAATACCAGACATATGGAAGCATGGTATCATCATTACATTCCCCAAACCCAACAAAGACCCCACGCTACCCTCCTCGCACCGCCCCATCACACTCCTTTGCTCCCCCTCCAAAGTCATGGAACGCCTAGTATTACAACTAATTACACCTGACCTACCCCTAGCTCCAACACAACATGGCTTTAGGCCACTGCACTCCACAAACACTCTTCTCACAGACCTTACACAAAGAGCTTTCGACGGCATTAACTCAGCTAGATCACTATTAGCCACACTCGACATTAGTAAAGCCTTCGATGCCATCCCCCGCCACAACCTAACAAACAAAATCTACAACACAAACATGCACAACAACACAAAAAGGTGGCTGGCCAACTTGCTAGCAGGCAGATGTGCACACGTATCTTTTGCCGGTCAGTCATCTAAAATCAGAAACTTTCCAAACGGAGTCCCACAAGGATCCCGTCCTATCGCCCGCACTCTTCAATCTGTACATGCACGATATAACTACACCCAATACGCCCCAAATAAACTTAGCCTCCTATGCAGATAACATAACACTCACATGCACACACCATGACCCAAAAAGAGCCACAGATCTCCTTCAACCCTATCTCAACACACTACATGGCTGGTGCACTACAAACAGACTTAATCTAGCCCCAGCCAAATCCACCGCAACCCTGCTCACAAGTTGGACAGGAGAACACGAATACATCCCTCAACTCACCATAAACAACACACCCCTAACACATACACACACACCCAAAATCCTAGGAGTAACATATGATACTCATATGACATTCAAACAGCACACCACAAACATTAAAAAGAAACTGACACCCAGACTTAACGCCCTTAGGTCACTTGCTCACACAAAATTTGGACACAACAAAGAAACTACCACCACAGTATATAAACAATACATAAGATCAGTGATGGAATATGCAAGCCCAGCCTGGGCTTCTAACCTAGCTGAAACACATCATAAGACTTTACAGACTATTCAAAACAAAGCCCTGAAGATCATTACAGGCTGCACAGCTACTGCACCCACAGATCACCTACATCAAGAAACCAAAATCCTCAAAGTCAAAGACCATCTGGACATGAGAGGCACTCAATTCCTGGCAGCAGCCTCCACGAACCAAGACCACCCACTAAACTACATGGCAACACACCCACAGACACCAAGAAATATCAAAACAACACCCAGCACACGGTATCACACACAATTATTGTCCTCTCTCCCTCCTGCCCACCCCGAACCAACTTCCAGAAGCACATCCATACTCATATCTCTCACCGATCCATCCACTCACTCACAGACAACACGCAGCTGCATGCACGACCTCCCGAAATCCATCCTTCCGAATCCTCCCTTCCTCGCGAGGACAGAGTCCACCTGGCCAGGCTGAGATGCGGACACCATCCAGCTCTCCTGAGCTATCAGAAGAGACTGGATGACTCCATTGTCGACTCCTGCCCGGGATGTAACACAGCACCCCATACCATTAAACACATCATAGAAGACTGCATTTCACACAACCACTTACGCCAACAACACAATCTACACTCAATGAGAGCTCTGTGGGAAAGCCCGATCGTGGCCATGGCCTTCCTCAGGGACTCGGGGCTGTTTGGCCAGGCAGCTTAGGGAACAACAACAACAACAACATTCAATAATCAACATTTTTCTGGCAACATTTCTGGAATATTTTGCACTGGTATCAGAAACTAGACTGATGATAGATGAATTTAGGTAGCCGAAATAATTTAAATGTTGACCTAATAAGCTGCCAGATCAGTGTTGAGTATAAATGTTGAGGGAAAAAGCGCTCGTGTGATACCGTCTTTAGGTGTCCAATACATAGGTGTAGGTGTCATATTTTTCCACTACGTATCGAGAAATCAGCTACTAAGGCAGTGGTCTTCATTGCACGGCTCGCGAGCCAGTGGCGGCTCGCAATGACCTGATTGGCGGCTCACAAGAGAGGAGAGAGAGAGAGAGAGAATTCATCAGTAATTAACTGATTTTATTAACACCTCATCACAAAAGTGGGTTATGGTGCCTCGTAAGTTAGTGATATTTTATGAGAAAAAGACTGTTTCGGTGTATGCATGAAATGTATGGACCTAAACTCGTATTCCTGCAAATTCAAACGCTGTATTTTCCACATTTGGTTATTTGTTCACCATTTTGTCATATTCCAGGCAGTGAATTATCCAGGCTATAATCAAGAGAGAATGAGCTACTTTTCAACAGCCTACTGGGCTGCAGCCCTCATAAGGCTGGTAGGCAAAATGGAAAAAAATATTAAAAAACGTAAACACACAAAGCACTTATCCTTGTGGTTTATTTGCCTTATGGCTTATGCGGCTCTCACTCTGAATATGTCCTGAACTTTTGGCTCTCCTGAAAAAATTAGTGAATATTTACCATCAGCTGGAAAAAAATAACTACTGTATAGTACTACTACTGCTATTACTGTTAATACTATTACCACTACCACTACTACTACCACTACCACTACTACTGCTATTACTGTTAATACTACTATTACCACTACCACTACTACTTCTTCTGAGGCTGAAAATTAACCCTATTTAGGATGATCCCCTTAATATATTGGTAAAAAAACACTGATAATAATTTACATCTTTTATTAATTTATCCTATTTTCTTTTATTGAATTTGCAGTCTGATCTTAAATCAAAGAACCTGACAAGTGAGACAGCTCTTAACAGGGTTGCCTGGAACGCCGTCGGAAGTCGGAAGTCGCTGACTGTACTGGCGAGTGACTTTTTTACTGACGGCCAACGTCCTTCGCTGGGACAGTAGGTGCTAAGGAGCCTGCAGATTCAACCGCTCAACACAGTCAAGTCAGGAGGTTTTATTCCAGATGGCGAGTGAGACACAGGCCGTAGCTCGATTGTTAGAGCGTTCGCCTGCTAACCGTGAGGTTGACGGTTCGAGCCTCGGGCCAGCCAGTGAGTTATTGGCAGAC
The DNA here is from genome assembly GCA_032716605.1 of Paralithodes platypus. NCBI lineage: Eukaryota > Metazoa > Arthropoda > Malacostraca > Decapoda > Lithodidae > Paralithodes > Paralithodes platypus. Next base: position 6,245,946 of record CM064559.1, read on the forward strand.
GTCAGTGCTGTTGGTGAATGGTGCGGTCTAGCAATCTGTGGCAACTATTCACTAAGTCCCTGATTCATCAGGGCATCCACCCTAGCCTTGCTATTCAGCAGGGAGTGTATGGTGGTAAAAACTGCATCATCATCATCACACCGAGACAGTTTGAGTGTTACAACCGGGTCGTTCGTGGTCTTACCTTCATACACTTACGACGCCTGGTTGTCTCCTCACGGCTCGGTGCAACTCTGACTTCTCTATGCTGCATCGCCACTGTCTCGCTGTCTCATCTCACAATCTAGGACACCTCTCTCTCTCTCATACGCCACCTATTGATAACGGTTGTTGTTGTTCCCCAGGCTGTCTGGCCGAGCAGTCCCAAGCAAGGCCAAGGCCATAAACGAGCACCCCCACAGAAACCTCCCTGCTTACCACCAATAAAGCCCAGGTGACCGAAGCCACTCCAAGGCGGAGAGCTGAGGAGGGTGTGGAAACGCCCGGGAAACCAAAGCCCCATCCAAGGCCCTGTGCCCCTCAGCAATTATGTGATTTCTCGAGTAGTTTTATAGCAAACGACTGAAAATCTAAAAACTAATGGGGCTAAACATGAAGAAGAAAGGAATCCAGAAATACAACCCTTAACGTTAAAATTAAAAGCTACTTTGCTACAATTCAAAGGTGCCTACAGTTGTACTACCAAGGTTTCTGAGTCAAGTGTGCAGTTTTAGAACCAATTAACCCCTTCAGCACCATGACGTCTTTTTACCTTTGATTCTGCTGGCTAAAATGAGATGATTTTATGCAGTTTAAGATGGACCTATGTTGCTCAGAGGGTATATTGGGAATGTATAGACTCTTTTGAATCCTAGAAGTCGATTATAAGCTAAAGAAAAACGTCTAATGGTAACCAGAATATGATGAAAATACGTCATGGGGTTAATCTAACCAATCCCCCGTGCATAGATTCTCATGGGCGGTTGTGCAGTTTTAAGCCGGTATCACACGAGCTTTTTTAGTCAAAATTTTTCTGGCAACATTTGTGGAATATTTTGCCCTGGTATCGGAAACTAAACTGATGATGGATGAATTAAGGTAGCTGAAATACTTAAAATGCTAACCTCATAAGCTGCCAGACCAGTGTTAAGCATAAATGTTGAGGAAAAAAGTGCTCGTGTGATACCGGCTTTAGAACCAATTAAGCTAACCAGTCACCCGTGCACAGGTTTCTCATGGTCGGGTGTGCAGTTTTAGAACCATCCCAGGAGACCCGTGGCGAAGCGTCCCGTGGTGTAGACCAGGGTGATGAGGCCGAGGTAACCAAAGCTGCCACGCATACGCTTCTTAGGATCTGAGGAGAGAGAAGAGCAATAATGTCAGTAACAATTAATTCACATTATCATCAACCCACCAATTAACTTCCAAATAAACCTAATGTTAATGTAAAACTTGCAAAATAAACAAACCGAAACTTGGACGAACACAGTAAAAACACAAAATAACTTCTCAAAATCGCTATGTGGAAACAACGCTTAGGCAAAATAATAATTTATAAATAAAAGAACACAATCCACCACATAAGTTAAAACGTAATTCACTCAACAGTTCATAAATATATACAAAGGAAAGTTTATTCGATATTTGATTAAGTATTTGTATGTACAGTATGTATGTACAGTATGTATTTACTCAGGTCCTTTCCCCACTTTTCCTTTTTTTTTCTTTTCTGGGGGTGGCCGACTCAAGACAGAGCCAGAATAGGGACAACACAACAGAAAACAATGAGCACACAAAAACAAAACACAAATTCACACACATCCATATACATGACTATAATAAATCGCTGGTACTCAAAGGGTTAATAATGACAAAGTAACATCTTAAAATCCGAAAACTAATGGTGCTAAACATGAGGAAGGGGGACCAGAAAAATGACCCATCTCCCCTCAAGTACATGGACTATAATAAATCCACTGACCTCCCGTGTAGTATCCAAGAGCGTAGAAGACCCGGCCGGCACAGTACCTTACCTTATGATACCTTATGATGTGTTCGCCACTCTTCTAGCAGCACCAAGGAGCGCGACGTCTGGGTGGTGATTTGGTGCAGTAGACTGTTTGAAGCGACAGCTCGCTCCCTTGCGAGGATGGGCTCGTCTGGCACCTTTTGCAGTTCGACATCCAGGGCTCTCTTGAAGCTGTCTAACGAGACGTCCCTCATGTCTCTTACTCGCCGTGGGAGTTTGTTGAAGAGACGTGGGCCTCTGTGTGATAACCAGCCCTCTCGCAGAGAGCCCATAGCACCCCTGTTATTCATCCGGGGGATTTCGCATTCCCAGCCTCTCCTATCACTGAATTTCATGACTATCGGAGTATGTAGGTTTGGTACTAAACCCTCTGCGATTTTCCACGTGTATATTATTAGGTAACGTTCTCTTCTACGTTCCAGTGAGTACAGATTCAGTGCTCTTAAACGCTCCCAATAGTGTAGCTGTTTTATCGAACTTATATGCGAAGTGAAATTTCTTTGTACACTCTCTACGTCATTTATTTCACCTGCTTTGTATGGGGATGTTAATACGCTACAATATTCAAGCCGCGGTAGCACTAGAGATTTGAAGAGCGTTATCATAGGTACTTCACCGCGTGTTTTAAAAGTACGCAGAATCCAACCCGTTAGACGTTTCGCAGCCGCCACTTTGACCTGGTTATGTACTTTGAAACCCATATTTTCAGACATTAATACCCCAAGGTCTTTCACACTGTCTTTCCGTTCTATTATGTGGTTAGATTCTGTTAAGTAATTTGTAATTTCTTTAACACCATTATTATCTCCATACCGTATTAATTGGAATTTTTCCTCATTGAATTGCATGTTGTTTTCCCTGGTCCACTGGAACACTACATTCATGTCTTCCTGCAGTCGGCCCGTGTCTTCTTGTGTGTTTACTATCTTGCTTAATTTTGTGTCATCAGCAAAAGACGACACCGTACTGTGTCTGGTGTACTGTGTCTGGTAGACGGTACCGGCGATGGTGACGGGACTGTGTAGACCGCCCAGTAGTAGCATGGATAGGAACGTGGGGTACATCTCCAACCTGGTAGGACAACAAAGTAATGTATATTGTAAAACTTGCAAAATAAACAAACCAAAACAGGGACGACACAATATAAAGACATAAAAATATATACCTGTACCTCCATCAACCTTAAAAAAATCACCCCCCCAAGACCCTCCTTCAAGATAAATTTGTACATTTTTCAATAGAAAAATGTCTCGGCCAACGGCCGGTTCCTCTTAAAATACATGCCAGGGAAAAATTGACACAAAAATATTAATATTGACAAAGAAATGGGGCGATAGGTCTTAAAATGGGGCGATAGGTCTTAAAATCGCCAAACTAATGGGCCGAACGTCATGAAAACTAATGTGGCTAAACATGAGGAAGAAGGGGGACCATAAAAACTCATCTCCCCTGGTGACGGGACTGTGTAGACCGCCCAGTAGTAGCATGGATAGGGACGTGGGGTACATCTCAAGCCTGGTCAGACAACACAATACATATCAGAAACAACAAAACAAAACATATAGGCTAATAGAAGGATTTAATTCTACAGTATTGCAACCTAGTCTCAACCTAGTCTTGACCTCCCTACTGCCAATCTAGAAGTTGGGAGATTGGGAGTCAAAGAGTCACATTTTTCCTTTGCCCCTCAACTTTCCCTTCATAATTGCTGAGGGGCACTGGGCCTTGGGTGGGGCTTTGGTTTCCCTGACGTTTCCACACCCTCCTCAGTTCCCCGCCTGGGAGTGGCTTCGGTCACCTGGGCTTTATTAGTGGTAAGCAGGGAGGGTTCTGTGGGGGTGCTCGGTTATGGCCTTGGCCTTGCTTGGGACCTTGAGGCTGCTTGGCCAGACAGCCTGGGGAACAGCAACAACAACTATAACAACAACAGGGACCATCCAAAAAGACTCCCCTTCGGACAAGATAGGGATAAACAAACTCCCCATACTGTACTGTAGCCTATACAGGTTTTTAGGTGTTTGTGTTTGGGTTTCGGCTGGTCCAAGAACGCATCCCCATTTACCCCATTCATTTTAGGGTTTGCTGTAGGCTACGATTTTTCTATTTAAGATTTTTTTTTTCAGGAACGTAACCCAATCGAAATCGAGGGAGACCTATGTAGGATAATATATACCTGAAGTCATTTTGATTTCAGCTGATGGTAAATTGAATCCCTTAGCAACCGATTTTTCGATACTTAATGGCTCTACTATCTCTCTGCATCGTATTATTCATATTTATTTTTACCAACCCACCAATTAAGTTACAAATAAACCTAACTAATTAAATCAATGAAAGTAATGAATACATTTGGTACTCTCCAAAGACTCGAACCTAGGATACTCACACCGAAATTCCGCACACTAACCATTACACTATCAAAACAGGGTATAGTAAATACTAACGTGTTCTGGTGAGCCTGTTGGTAGCAGTTGAAGATGTTATCCGGACTGTACATGGTCGGGTACTTGATGCCAAACTCTCGACGCTTACCGCCAACCTGTGAAGAGATGCAGTATTATTATAATGTAAAACTTGCAAAATAACAAACCAAAACTTATACGAACACAGTAAAAAGACAAAACAACTAATCAAAATCGCTATGTGGAAACAACGCTTAATTAAGTAAAATAACAATTTATAAATAAAAGAACACAATCCACTACATTACTACATGAGCAAATTAATCTGGTTCCCAAGCAAACTTATTATTCATATACTTACTGATTTATTTTATTATAACTACAGTATATAACAAATTTTATTTTTAATTTATTGATTGATTGATTTGCTTATACTGTACTATACTGTAATTGTATCTATGTTAATTGGTATTCTTATACTATTAGATATAAGATAAACATGCCAACAGATATTTTGGCTAGTACGGTACCACATACACGCACACACATTGGAGAAAGTACAACGAATAGCAACCAAACTGATCTCAGAACTAAAGGACCCTGAAAGACTAGAAAGACTAGGGCTTCCCACGCTAGAGGAGAGAAGAGTTCGAGGTGACCTGATAGTAATGTATAGATACATTTTTTACATTTCATTTTGAATACCATTTCGCCATCAGACAGTAGGCCTACACTAGAACCATATGACTGGGAAAATGTAGAGAGGAGAGAAGGGGTGTTGTAGATAAAGGAAGCTGTTGGAATGGCTTTGTTGTGTGTGTTTATTAGTCTGTATACGTTGTCGAGGTGTCCCCCGACTGGGTGCGAGCATGTGAGACACGCTAGGACGTACTACAACACCCACTACATAGTCCGCCTTGGCTGGGATCGAAATCCGTCAAGCAGATTCACACGTAAGCCTGCACTCCACTCGACCGCAGCGGCTCTAATGAGAGGGTTCGAGAGACTCGATTAGGAGGATTTTGTTAGGCTGGATGATGGAAGAACCAAATGTATAAAAATAGAAAGGAGAGGTGCAACTCCAGTGTGAAAAAGTTTAGCTTTCCGTATAGAACGATAGATAGGTGGAACAACTTAGGTGCGGAAGTTGTAGAAGCAAGAAATATCCACAACTTTAAAAGTAAACTGGATAGTCAATAGAAACTGAGACAGGAAAACATGACCGCAAATCAATTCCTGTAAACTACAAATAGGTGAATACAAATAGGTGAATACAAGTTTAATCCCTTCTGTACCGGCGACGTCTATTTCAATTAGTTTCAGCTACCTTAAGACGATTTTTTGAGGCTTAGAAACGATTATGGCAACTAAAAGGATTAATTAAGATAGTCTGTAGCCTTTTAAGGGGTAAACGTCATTCCTAAGCTCTAAAATAATCGTCTTGCAGTTGCCACAATATAATGGAAAGTACATTACCGGTACAGCAGGGGTTAAAGGTTAGGAGTCATAATGTCTAGAGAAAAACCATGATCTAACCTTCGAAGCCTTCCACACCAACATGAAGGAGGACCCCACGGCCACCAGGACACAGTAGCCATACTCGGGTTGGATCTCCACGGTCACCATCTTTTATCTGAAATGGAAGAATGTCTTGTAGTAAATGAGTCAAACACTATGTATGTACGGTCGCGCTAATAAGTCATGTCCCAGCTGTCATTACGTTTGGCTTGCTCTGTGCTGTATTAATGTCTGTCAGATGTTGAATGGGGTGGGTAAGTGTAGGAAATGTTTTGTATATTTCACTCGATATGAAGAAATGAAGTTTAGATACTGCTGATACCAATTATTGATCAACACATAATTTGTGCCGAGATATCACTTATTAGCACGACTGTACAGGTACCGTATGTATGTATACTGTATACTCCGGCACATACCCCATTGCTGAGGGTGGCCAATTCAATTTTATTGATACTTTATAGGTAGCGCCAACAAACTTGACAATTATCTCGATCTCTGACCTCTTCGTAACTCAAAAGGACCTTGAGCAAACTGACTGTAAATTTGCACACCTATTTCCTGGTGGACTCATCCCAAATGATAGAAATGTCAGCCCGATTGCTTTCATTCATTTTGAGTTATAAGAAGTTACGGGTCCAGATTATTGTCAAGTTCGTTGGCGCTACCTACTGTATAGTACGTACCATATTTCATTACTCAATTCAGGCCGTAGCGCGGTTGGTAGAGCTCTCGCCTGCAAACTGTGAGGTCAACGGTTCGTGGTTCGGGCCGGATATAGTCTATTTGCTGTAAGTAGGCGAGAATTCATGACCTCTATCCTCTGTAACTCAAAAAGGGCTAGAGCAAATTGGCTGTAAATGTTCACATCTATTCCCTGACTGACTCTTCCCAAATGGTAGAAATATTAGCTCCATTACTCGTAATTTTTTAGTTAAAGAGGTTAGAGGTCATGATTTATCGCCTACTTACAGCGAATAGACTATAGTGTGTTATTGGCAGATGACAGTGTTGTTGGTGGATGGTGAGGTCTAGCAACTGTGGCAACTAGGGTACGAGTACCAATGGAGACGCACTTGAAACAAAAAAACTTGCACAGGCATAGGATGAGTAGATAGATGCATGAATGGTGGGCCAAAATATTCTTTAACTATCACCTAATATGCTCACATAGTACCAGCTTATTATTTTCATATGTTATTGTGTGAGATGAGATGAACTAAAAAAAAATCATGTTTTCGCAAATTCCTTACGAAAACCTAAGGATTTTTGTTTTTTTAAAGCTAAATTTCTTACAGTTCCCTAATTTGAATCTCGTTTCTATTACTGCAGGTTGATAGTGCATGAGTTGAAGTATAACACTGCATGATCAAAAGGCTTTTACTTGCATGGCTGAAGGGGGGTGAGGATGCGTCCCCATAGGTCCAGCAAAAATAGTAAAATCCAATGGAGACACATTTTTTCAAATTGATGCCAGAAGGTCGTACACCACACTGGTAACATAGCATACTCTCCTCTATGTCTGGTATAAATAAGGTTGAGTTTCCTTCACCATCGACGAAGCTGCCTTAACCTGGGAACTGCGGGAAGACTCTTAAGAGTTCCCCCGGCGGACTGCGGGAAGACTCTTAACCCGTGGAGCCCCGGCTAGTTTTGTAATGTTTGTTCACCAGAACCCGGCCGGTTTTCAAAAAATTGTTTTATTCCAGAAACAATAGCGAATGGGTTAGGAATGAAGGAAAAACCACGAAAAACCGGGCATTTCCGCACCCTCCTCAGCTCCTCGCCTGGGAGCGGCTTCGGTCACCACCACCAATAGGTACAATAGGTAGCACCAACAAACTTGATCCCTGACCTCTCTGTAACTCAAAAGGGCCTAGAGCAAACTGTCAGTAAATATCCAGACCTATTTCCTGGTGGACTCTTCCCGAATGATAGAAACGTCGGCCCGATTGCTTTAATTAATGTTGTGTTATAAGAAGTTAAGGGGTCAAAATTATTGTCAAGTTCGCTGGCACTACCTATATCACCATCATCACTACTAACTACTGTCACCATCATCACTACTATGCTCATCATCATCAGTATGGTCACTATCATCACTCCTACTACCACCTGCCTCTGAGACGTGGCCGGAGGATGTCAATAGAATGGAACGGAATGAGAAGAGAATGGTGAGATGGATGTGTGGGGTTAATCTTAGGGACAGGGTATCGAGCGAGGAATTGAGATGGCGTCTGGGCATTAGGAGTATCAGTGAAGTGATGCGCACGAGCCGACTTGGTTGGTTTGGACATGTGGAGAGAATGGATGATCAGAACTGGGTGAAGAAATGCCGGACTGTGAACTTGGGGGGAGCTGCGCGTAGGGGTGGAGCTAGAATGACGTGGGCTCGGGTACTCCGGTCCGATCTCAAAATAAAGAACTTGACAAAACAGGCGGCCCTTGACAGGACCGCCTGAAAAGCTGCCATTTAGGACGTGAGACTGTAACCACAACTTCTGTGGACAAACGGTCTTTAAACTTGTATGTATGTATGTATGTATGTACCACCATCATCACTACTACAGTACAGTACAGTACTACCACCACCGTCATCAATACTACTGTACTGTACTACTACAATCACTTTCCATTTCGTGGGTTAAAGAACGTTTTGTCCACAGAGAATGTGGTTACAGTCTCACGTCCTAAATGGCGGCTTTCCAGGCGGCCCTGTCGAGTTCTTTATTTTGAGATCGGACCGGAGTACCCGAGCCCACATCATTCTAGGTCCACCCCTATGCGCAGCTCACCCCACGTTCACAGTCTGGCATTTCTTCACCCAGTTCTGATCATCCATTCTCTCATGTCCAAACCAACCAAGTCGGCTCGTGCGCATCACTTCACTGACACTCTTAATGTCCAGACGCCTTCTCAATTCCTCACTCCACACATCCATCTCACCAATCTCTTCTCATTCCGTTCCATTCTATTGATATCCTCTGCTTTAACCGGCCACGTCTCCGAGGCATAGGTCATCGCGCTCCTAACACACAAGGTATAAGAAGGGAGTCAATATAAGAGCTAATACAGTATAGGTCAGAAATACTCAAAGCCGCGGTGCTACTATACTTTATTAATGGTGCTTAATTCTGTGCTGCTGTGAATTTTCTATTGGTATGGCACTGTCGAGGCTGGTGGGGTGCGGATAGGTGCCACAGGGGACTGAGTCTTACCGGGGCGCTGTTTGGCACCACACCTGTGTCGGCAACAGTGTTTGCATGTTGCAGCAGTGTTGGGGCAGGACTTTATTGTTCTATAGACCAAATTGCCTAATATACAGTGGAGTCTTGTTATGGTGCTGTCTTTTTGTAACACTGTTAAGGCTGGTGTAACCGGTTGCAGGTGCAAGTGCTGCAGGGGGACTCTGTTGAGTCTTGCTGAGGCACCTTACCTTACCTTAGGTTACCTTAGGTTGTGTTCGCCACTCTCCTAGCAGCACCGAGGAGCGCGTCGCCCCTCGTTGTGGTTTGTGATTTGGTGCAGAAGACTGTTTGAAGAGACAGCCCGCTCCCTTGCTAAGATGGGCTCGTCTGGCACTTTTTGCAGTTCGACATCGAGGGCTCTCTTGAAGTTGTCTAAAGAGACGCCCCTCATGTCTCTTACTCGCCGTGGGAGATTGTTGAAGAGACGTGGGGCCTCTTAATGTATTTGTGTTTATTATTGATGTTTACAGTCCGAACTTCCTTATAGCCAGAAACTCGCAAGTGGTCAATTGGCGCTCATGACAAATAAAATACCAGCATATTATCATTATTATTATTTATAAAGAATTATTATTTTGCTTAACCCTTTCACTGCGGGTGACGTTCTGGAATGTTTTGGCTAGTTACAGCAATTTCCAGGCTTTAAAAGCCTGTAAAAACATAAAAATCGAGTGTCAGTGGGCGGGAGCGTGAGGGGCCCACCTCCGACCCTCAGAGCACCGAGCGGCTCACTGAGCTAGGCTGTGTTTCGTGCGGGTCTCTCTCTGTCTCTCTCACCAGTGTAGCCAAGCGAGCGAGTGTTACATAATAGCGGGGTTCCTGCGTTTCACTGGGACCACTGCGGGTGAACCAGACCACGTACAGGGTCCGTTCTGGTGTCATTTTGAAGCTATTTTCGCCTAGTTTTCGGCAGAATACACTTCATTTAATGCAGATGCTTGATTTATCATTCAGGAGTGCCTGAATATGCCCTAAATAGCCCAAACATAGCCGCAGCCAAAGGGTCAATCGTTGTTTCCACATAGCGATTTTGATAAGTTGTTTAGTCTTTTTACTGTGTTCGTTCAAGTTTTGGTTTGTTTATTTTACAAGTTTTACATTATAATTATTAATATTATTTTTGTATTATTATTATTATTATTATTATTATTATTATAGTCTAGAGCATAAATGGCGATGCACCCACTTGACTAACCGTGGTGGTGTTGGTGTTGCGTCGTGGTCGTGTACGCGGTGATGCCAGGTGGTGTCTACGGTCAGGTAGTAGGTGGTATATACGAGCTTCCTCCACAACCACCCTACACTCTGGTGATGATGCATTCAAATTCACAGATTCAAATTCACACGGCACTCTCTCCCTCCACCACGTCCACCAGGTAGTACGGGCTTAGCAACGCCAGTCTAACACACTCCAGCACCTAACAGGGAGATAATAAACATACTGTATATTCATATTTTTTCACCAACCAACTTCACTTCTAAACTCAATTAATGAAATCAACAAATACATGTGGCACTCCAAGGACTCGAACAACCATGCAGATATCACACACCCCTGCTTGAATTCAACATTCAGATAAAATAATTTGCTCTGTTCATCCTCTATATACACTGCCGACCTTGTACCCTCATATATGCTCTTCACTCCTTCCAGCAAATTACCATTTACCGTACTCTATAATTATATTCTCAGTACTTTCCATCAATCTTTCCTATCAATTATATTCTCAGTGCTGTATTTTCCATCGGTCTTTCCTCTATCAATTCAGTCATAGGTTTTATCAATTATATTCTCAGTACTGTATTTTCCATTGATCTTTCAGAAAGAAAAAAAATGCTCTTAACCCTCCAACTTACCTTGTGGAAGAGTGGAGCCCTGGCCTGGTAGGCGTGGTGGAGCCAGAGTGTGGCCGCGTGGAAGACCTGTTCCTCTCTCTCCACCTCCAGCTCCTCTCCACTCAGGACCTCCACAATTTTCTCTAACGGAAGACCCACCCACTCCTCTCCACCCATCACCTCTATGAAGTGCCTGCGGGAGGAGAGAGAAAAGATGAAGCGTCTGATAGAGAAATTCATATTTTTTTTCTATTGTTGTTTTCACCAACCCACCAAATAACTTACAAATAAACCAAATTAATGAATTCAATGAAAGTAATGAATACATGCGGTACTCCAAGGACTTGAACCTAGGATACTCACACCAAAATTCCGCACACTAAGCATTACGCTATCAAGACAGTTAAGAAGAATAGAGAAGAGAAGAGGAAAAGATAGGAGAGGAGTACAAAACTAAAACCGTAGCCATGGCCTTCCTTAGGGACTCAGGGCTGTTCGGCCAGGCAGCTTAGGGAACAACGACAACAACAACAAAACCAAACATAACTAGAGGATGGTGATGGGCTGGTCTATCAGAGTGAGAACTGAGCGATCTCTGCCATACCCACAGCTTACTCTGACTGTTCCTTTTACTTATATATTTTCTAGATCTCAAGTGGTAGTAGTCTCTTCCGTGGATTGACCTCCCAATCTACCAAGATTGGAAGCCAAAGCGTCACATTTATCCTTTGCCCCTCAACTTTCTCTTCATAATTGCTGAGGGGCACAGGGCCCTGGGTGGGGCTTTGGTTTCCCGGGCGTTTCCGCGCCCTCCTCAGCTCCCCGCCATGGAGTGGCTTCGGTCACCCAGGCTTTATTGTGGTCGGCAGGGAGAGTTCTGTGGGGGCACTCGGTTATGGCCTTGGCCTTGCTCGGGGCTGTTCGGCCAGGCAGCTTGGGCAACAGCTACTGCACCCACAGATCACCTACATCAAGAAACCAAAATCCTCAAAGTCAAAGACCATCTGGACATGAGAGGCACTCAATTTCTGGCAGCAGCCTCCACGAACCAAGACCACCCACTAAACTACATGGCAACACACCCACAGACACCAAGAAATATCAAAACAACACCCAACACACGGTATCACACACAATTATTGTCCTCTCTCCCTCCCTGCCCACCCCGAACCAACTTCCAGAAGCACATCCATACTCATCTCTCTCACCGATCCATCCACTCACTCACAGACAACACGCAGCTGCATGCACGACCTTCCCGAAATCCATCCTTCTGAATCCTCCCTTCCTCGCGAGGACAGAGTCCACCTGGCCAGGCTGAGATGCGGACACCATCCAGCTCTCCTGAGCTATCAGAAGAGACTGGATGACTCCGTTGTCGACGCCTGCCCGGGATGTAACACAGCACCCCATACCATTAAACACATCATAGAAGACTGCATTTCACACAACCACTTACGCCAACAACACAATCTACACTCAATGAGAGCTCTGTGGGAAAGCCCAATCGTGGCCATGGCCTTTCTCAGGGACTCGGGGCTGTTCGGCCAGGCAGCTTAGGGAACAACAACAACAACAACAACAACAACAACAAATACAGTATAGACTTCCCAAATTGACTAATTCCTTAAACATGACGAGGTGCATTGTTATATGTGCGATCAGTTTACTTGGTAAACAAATTGACTTGCTCATGTAGTAATGTACATCCGATGTACAAAACGATCTCGATTGACTTATAAACTCCCATAAATCCTTACCAAACTTGATATCGTCTAATCAAATGAAAGAATGCGCCACGATACTGTATAGTGAAAGCGTTAATCCCTACTCTTGATAGTGTTTCTTCATATAAGTTTATCACTCGATTAATTTCCTAACTTTTCCGTACGTTACACGGCACGGCTACGATGGAATCTTTGAAATGTTGCTATGGCTCTGTCTCGAGTCGGCAAATAGATGATATATATTTATTTCACATGCACTGCATATTCGAGTTTTGTATTCTCTGTTTGTCTTATTCGAGCGAGAAATTGTCATGTTCCTATCTTCGTTACAGAGTTGTGCCTTGCTTTTAAAGCCTTTGTTACCATCAGGGGTATTTATAAGCCTTTAGTTTAGTTACTTCAACCTCTGCAGTTGTCTTTGAGTTAGCTGTGGGCTGAAAACTAATTTTGGAGAGGTAATTATAAGAGTGAGAGAACTCTAGTTATCATTGCTAATCTGGCAACCTCTGCGTCATAAAAGCGTGAAAGGGTTATGAAGGATTTGTGGTAGTAAAAAGGGTTAAGCGAGATAGTTCGAAGTCTGATCATTGTTGGAGGCCCTGAATAAACTAAATAAAATTGTCTAAAAGTAGCAAGAATGAAGTTAAAAAGTCGTCGCCAGTACAGAAAGGGTTATATACCCAATGATCGTATATACTTTTGTTATACTCTTGATTATTTACAGTGTAGACTACAGTATATTATGTACGGTCGCGCTAATAAGTTATGTCTCAGCTGTCACTACGTTTGGCTCGCTCTGTTTTGTATTAATGTCTGTCAGATGTTGAATTGTATGGATAAATGTAGAAACATGGTTATATATCTCACTCGAAACGAATAAATCAAGTTATAGCTATTGCTGATACCAATTATTGATCAAAATATACTTGGTGCCGAGACATCACTTATTTGGCCGACTGTACTATATTGATGTGGTGGAACAAATAACTATAATAATGAAGAGTAATATAGAAATAACAAAGAGATATATATAGTTATAATTGGTATTAAAATTATCATACAAAGTAGCTTAAAAGTAAATATTATAATAATATGAAAATAATAATACTACAACATCAGGACCACAGATAAATCTATTTTGATCGACTTCAACATTCGTGAAGTGGATAGATAGCATTTATACATATATTAAAATGTTTGTATTCACACAGATCCTTAAGGGGGGAAGGGCATATTTATTTGCTTACTTTTTTATCTTTTACGGGGGTAGGGGGTATTTTTTTTAAAGCTTGATGGGGGTCTAGGAAGCAAAATTGAAAATCTCCCCTTAAGGTCACGATTAATGTCCTATACCATATCCCAAGTAGGTAGGTCAGAGATCGTGTTCCCCTAACCTCTGTAACTCAAAAAGGGCTAGAGCAAATAGGATGCAAATGTCCACATATATTCTCTGACTGGCCCTCCCCAAATGGCAGAAATATTAGCTCGATCACTCTGGTCGTTTGTGAGTTATAGCTTATAGAGGTTAATGTTCAAGAGGTTTGGAATACTTACCTGGAATCCGGTATAGAATATTTAGTCGCGAACATAATTGATGTTACATAGTATTTGAAGCTATTACTGGACGATTATATTTAGATTAGGAAGGGTTTGTGGAAGTCAGAGGGTTAATTGTGCTAGTCTTCACCAATTAATTCCCACAGATCCTTCCTAGGCTGTATAAATACGTTAAATGAATAGCCAGAATAAACTGCTAAGACGCGTCATATCCTCGAGGGGTAAATGAACCTCAGAATCGCAAGTATCAGATCAATACTTAATAAGGAGATTCAATTCGGCTACAGTTTTGAAAATGTATGGGAATTATTAACCCATTCAGTACCGGTGATGTCCTTTTAACTTTATTCTGGCAGCACAGTCAATTCTTACAGTGCACCCACATTAAATCGAAAGAAAGATGGACATAGTTGAGAAGAAGTAATAATCTATTTTATAAATATCACTCCCAACACCAAACACCTCCCAATAAAATTAATGAAAGCTTATCATCCACCCGGGATTCGAACCTGAGTTACTACATACAGATCTTAAACACTCAAGCCATTACACCTTCACTTTACATGACCGCCTGCTGGACCGAGGAGGTGGTGATGGTGCGGGTCATGGCGCTCCTCTTCTCAAACTCCTCCAACTCCTGTTGCGCCTTGCGGTACTTGGCCAGGTTGAGAGCGGCGATCTCCTCCGCCTCCTCGATCTGCCGCTTGTAGGCCTTTGTCTTCTGCTGCAGCTTGTCCACGAGGTCCTGCATCTTCTCGTAGTTCTTCTTGTCCTCGTCGTACTGGAAGGTTAGCTCCTTGATGTGACGCTCGCACTTCCTCAGGTTCTTCTGCGACTCGTCTTGAAGTTGCGCCTCCAGCTCGGGCTTCCATCTTGAAGAACGCGGCCTTGCCAGTTTTATGTGCGTTGCCTTCGATTTCTTCCAAGCGGACTTGCAGCTCCTTAACTGTGATCTCCAGGCCCTTGCGCATTTTGTCCAGTGTTTCCCCGTGTTCCTGCTCGGCGCGCAGTTCGTCGACCAGGCGGGCAGCGTCCAGCATCGCCTTCTTACTCTTGTCTTCAGAATTACGTGCATTATTAACAAGTTCATCAAAGTCAGTGGCTTATTAACCAACCCCCTCTGCACCGTTGACATCCTTTATATTATATTCTGGCTACTACTAATCGATTTTATTCAGTTATAGAAGGATCTCCAGCAATTATAAGGCTTCGAACTATCTCAACCAATTCTTTTAACTACTGTACCACAGATCCTTCCCAAGCTGCATAAAAACATCTAAATATAGCTGGAGTAAAACATAACACACATCGCTGGTACAGAAAGGGTTACTACAGTTATATCCATTGATTTATGTCTATTTTTATGTATGTGCAGTCGTGAACCATATTTGATTCTCACCCTATGATATCTGCTTCGAACCCAGACGAATCTTTCATGGAATATATATAGTTAACCCCTCCGACCCCAGGGACGCACGTTATGCGTCGCCTATGTATGTAACACACAGTACTTTATTGTGGTCGGCGGGGAGGGTTCTGTGGGGGCGCTCGGTTATGGCTTGGCCTTGCTCGGGGCCTTGGGGCTGTTCGGCCAGGCAGCTTGGGGAACAACAACAACAACACACAGTACCAGCGACGCTACGTATGTGACCGCCTTAATTACTCTTGTCCTATGGCACCTAGAGGGTTCAGATTTGTATGGGAACTACTTTAGGATCCCACGGAATACTGATGGTTAGCAACCCCCAAGTTCAGCTGCGTGCGTGTGGGCGCGCACGGGAGTGATAGGAAAGTATACAGCTTACACATCACCCAATGATAATAGTGACTTCCCCCCGACCCCCAGGACACCCAAATACTGATGGTTAGCAACCCCCAAGTTCAGCTGCGTGCGTGTGGGCGCGCACGGGAGTGATAGGAAAGTATACAGCTTACACATCACCCAATGATAATAGTCACTTCCCCCCGACCCCCAGGACACCCAAATGACCTAGGTGAGCGTTTTGTTTTTGTTTTTCCTTCATTACTAACCCATTTCATAGGTTTTCAGGAAAAACAAAAATTAAAAGTGGCTGGTCCTGGAATGTACTTTTTTATTATATCGCTTGGGGTCCAGTGGGTTAACCCATCCAACCCGGAAGGGCTCTTGAACGCCCATAACAACCTCGGACCGCGCAACCCGGAAGGGCTCTTGAACGCCCATTGCTTGCATGCGTGCTTTCGAATGCCGCGCGTACATTTTTGGTATCATGGGACGGTAGGTGGCGCCACCAGGCGTAAACGACGCCACAGCAACAGTATCTACCCCGACGCCATCATGGACAGTACGCCAAATAGTGATTCCGCTGTGTCCGATACCGTGCTTCCTACGACGCCCTTGCTAGTTCGTTGCGCCTTACCCCGACGCCATCGCCTAAATGTGTTATCTCCCGGAGGTATTGAGACGACATTGAGACTTTATGAGCGAGCTGATGCCAAGCATAATGTTGATGATGAAGTCAGTGACGACTCCAGTAATTATAAGTCGAGTGATTATGGCCATGAGAGTGACAAAGAAGAGCAATTCCTGGGATTTGCGAGAGAACATGACAGTGATGAGAGTGATGAAGGTGATGTACCAGTTGTTGTTGTTGTTGTTGTTCCCCAAGCTGCCTGGCCGAACAGCCCCAAGGCCCCGAGCAAGGCCAAGGCCATAACCGAGCGCCCCCACAGAACCCTCCCCGCCGACCACAATAAAGCCTGGGTGACCGAAGCCACTCCATGGCGGGGAGCTGAGGAGGGTGCGGAAATGCCCGGGAAACCATAGCCCCACCCAGGGCCCTGTGTCCCTCAGCAATTATGAAGAGAAAGTTGAGGGGCAAGGGGAAAATGTGACGCTTTGGCTTCCAATCTTGGTAGATTGGGAGGTCAATCCACGTTAGAGACGCCATCACTTGAGATCTAGAAAATATATAAGTAAAAGGAACAGTCAGAGTAAGCTATGGGTATGGCAGAGATTGCTCAGTTCTCACTCTGATAGACCATCCCATCACCACATGACTAGAACCCAATCCTCTCAGCATCAGCTAGGAAAGGCCCTAGAAAGCCGCCTATGGCGGGGGGATAGCTCCCCTATTTCAACCCTTTTCGGGGTTGGGCACCCGCCTTGATGTACCAGTTGTTGAGGAAGCTGGTTTACCTAAAGACAGTGAACTTGAGAGAGTGAGTGAGTGGGAGAGTTCAAGGTCACTCACCAAATTTCGCATAAGTAACACGACTCCAAGCCCTTCCCCAGGTAAATCGCCTTTCAAGCTACATTTGTATAAGCAGAAAATACTTGAGAAGGCGGCCGCGGCAGCTAGGGAACAAGAAAAAATACTTGGTGAGGATGAGGCTGTGAGTGAGGGTCAGCGTGGTGACCCTTCTCGTCCGCCATTGTCTCCCTTATCTACCCACGCCACCCAAGATGACCCGGATGTTCCGCATTCTTCCCCACCACCCCCACCATTGCCAAGGGTTGAGGACCCCCCACTTTCGGCCTATTTGCCTCCTAGGTCCCCCGACAGGAGACATACTGCTGCCGAAAAGGGGAAAGGTAGGAAATATACCAAAAAAATTAAGAAAAGTAAGAGAGTTTTGTTCGAGGCTCCCGCGGCGTCCACCCCGGCCGGCCCCAGCCATACGTCCCCGCAACTTTCCCCACGGTCCTCCCCACCTCTCCCGCCTTCAACATGTCTTCCTGAAGTCTTTGAGCTCGCATCACCAATACCTGGGCCTAGTGACAGTGAAACATTGCTTTCTGTCACTCGTCGCAGGCCAAGGAGCCCAGGACCTCGGGGGGACACAGCCTCCCCTGCCACTCCTTCCCCACCCGCACGCCGCCTACGCATCACTGGTTCCCCGCCAGATTATGTGGGGGCCACTGATGATGAAGGGCACCTCTCTGAAGACTCTGGCCATGATTACATAGGTCCACCGTCAGGGCAAGATGACCACTCTGACGATGACTATATGGACATCGACGACCCTCGACCCATCCGCTTGGCCCGGCGTTGTGCTGCCCGCCGCCCTCGCCGCCGCAGGGCGCGCGCCTCCCGAGTTGGCCGTGGGCGTGCTGGGCCACCAGCTGGAGCTCCTCGTCAGGTTAGCCTCCTCTCAAGGCTAAAGAGAATACGACACTTATCCCAGATTTCAGAAAAGCCAATTATGGTGGATTAAGACGAGCCTTAAGAGTCGATCCTATGGTTAAACTATTAAGTGGACCCAGGTGCGCTAATGAACATACTCTCTCTCAGATACCTGTCTTAACTCAGGATAATTTGACAGCTACATATAATAATTTTATTTCTTCACTCCACAATGCGCAAAATAAATATATCCCCAAAAGAAAATTTAGATCAACACAGAACCAACCCAAATGGATGAAAAATAGACTATTAGACCTTCTAGTAAAAATAGAGGAATATATCGAAAAATAAAGAAAGGCGAAATTCACCTACTTGCTTACTATCAGAATCTATCAAGAGAGGTTAAAAAATGTATAAGGACAGACAAAAGAAATTATGAAATCAGGATAGCCAATGACTCAAAAAATAACCCTAAGGCTTTTTACCAGCTATATAAATCTAAAGTTAGAGATAAAATAGGCCCCCTTAAAACTTCGATAGGAGAAATGACAGAAAGTGATTTAGAAATGTGCAGTACATTAAATAGTCAGTTTCTATCCGTTTTCACTAATGAAAATTTGGCACAGATTCCAGAAGTCCGTAAGGTGTATAGAGATAGTATAGAAAATAGGTTAAGTACGGTTACTATAAGTAGAAATGATGTGCTTAAGGAAATTGACAGACTGAAACCTCAGAAATCGCCTGGTCCCGATGAGGTATATGCCAGAGTATTAAAAGAATGCAGAGATGAGTTAAGTTACCCATTAAAATTTCTTTTAACAATTCATTAGAAACAGGTATAGTTCCAGAAGCTTGGAAGCTTGCAAATGTAGTTCCGATTTTCAAAAAAGGTGATAAATCAATAGCATCCAATTACCGTCCCATTAGTCTCACTTCAATCATAGGAAAGCTACTAGAGTCAATTATTGCTAGGAAAATGAGAAACCACTTAGAAACATTTAACTTAATCAATTCTTCTCAGCATGGATTCACACAGGGACGTTCTTGCCTTACTAATTTGCTTAGTTTTTTCTCAGAGGTATATGAAGCAGTAGATAATGACAAGGCATACGATATTATTCACTTAGATTTCAGTAAAGCTTTCGACAGAGTCCCTCATGAGATTGATGAGAAAGGTTGAGGCACATGGAATAGGTGGGGCGTTGTTGGGATGGATTAGGTCATGGCTAATTGGTAGGAAACAGAGAGTCAGCATAAATGGTACCAAGTCAGAGTGGGGAGCAGTCAAAAGTGGTGTCCCCAGGGATCGGTATTAGGTCCCCTGTTGTTTCTTATATACATAAATGACCTAGATTTAGGTATAACTAGTAGGATAAGTAAATTCGCAGACGATACTAAATGGGGAGATCAATTGATTCAGATAGCGATATAGAGTGCCTCCAAAGGGATCTAGATACCTTACATGAATGGTCAGTAAATTGGCAGATGAAGTTTAACATTGACAAATGCAAGGTATAAAGATAGGGAAGATGCAAACAAATGTTAAATATAACTAGCTAATTTAGAATTAGAAAATTCAGACTGCGAGAAAGATCTAGGTGTGTTTGTTAGCAATGATTTGAAGCCTAGAAAACAGTGTATAGGCGTTCGTAATAAGGCAACAGGATTCTCGGGTTCATCTCTAGGAGTGTGAGTAACAGAACTGCTGATGTTATCTTAAAACTTTACTTGTCATTAGTGGACCCCATATGGATTATGCTGTCCATTTGGTGTCCTTATTACAGAATGGACATAGATTCATTGGAGAGAGTACAGCGTAGAATGACAAAAATGATCCATAATATTAGAAATCTTCCGTATAAAGAAAGGTTGAAGAAATTAGGTTTACATTCGTTAGAGAGACGCAGAGTTAGGGGATATGATAGAGGTGTTCAAGTGGGTTAGTGGGATTAACAAAGGGGACATGACAAATGTACTAAAGCTCAGTGATAGCGAAAGAACTCGTACCAATGGTTTCAAATTAGATAAATTTCGTTTCAGAAAAGATATAGGCAAATATTGGTTTGGTAACAGAGTTGTTGATGGGTGGAATGGACTACCAAGTGCTATAGTGGGATCTAAAACTGTAGGGAGCTTTAAGATAAAATTGGATAAGCATATGGACGAGAAGGGTTGGGTGTGAAGGGGGATCAGCCGGGTTGGGCCAATCAGCGCTCTGCAGACCCCCATAATCCTGCGTTAATCTCTAACAGTTTTGGTAGGATGATCCTCAGGGTATTAGAGTGTTGAGCCTATAATTGGGCTTTGTAATTGATTTGGGGTTGTGTGGGACAGGGATCTGCCTTGCTTAGGCCAATCGGCTTTCTGCAGACTCCCATTTTCTTATGTCAGCGTAGACAAGACCCATTCTACGTTTTTCAGTGGCAAGACGTAGTTGATGAGGATGGATACAACCCTGATGTGCCAGCTTTTGATGAGGTACTGGAGGGTTCAGGCATTACCCCCAATTTTCCTGCAGGCCCCAATGCTCCACCACACAAACTATTTGAGGCCTTCTTTGATGAGGAGGTGGTAGGCTATGTTGTCAAAGAGACAAATAAGCAGCACCAATTCCAGGTCCACTTTTTGGGCAAGGTGACCAAGGGCCACATGAGGCAGTGGACCCCAGTGACTCATAAAGAGTTCATGGTGTTCCTGGCACTCACCATGCTAATGCCTCATGTCAAGAAGCATAGGTTGCCTGACTATTGGATCACCAATGATCTCATATCCACCCCTGCCTTCGGGAAATATATGTCTCGCGACCGGTACCTTGATATCCTCGCAGCGCTCCATCTTGTCACCAACACCGACGTCCACCTCGGTGACAAGCTGTGGAAGATTAGGACGTTGTATGAGATGATGCGAGAACGCTTCACCTCCTACTTCAAGCCCTTCCGCAAGGTCGTCATTGACGAATCTCTTGTGCTGTTCCGGGGAAAACTCAGCTTCCGGCAGTACATCCCCTCAAAAAGACATCGCTTTGGCATAAAATTCTTTGTGCTGTGCGACTGCCAAACTGGCTATGTCCTGGACTTCCTGGTCTACAGCGGGAAGGAAGGGGACTTGCTTGTGGACCCCCTCATTGGCTTTGGCGGAGCAGTGGTGCAAGCCATGATGGACCGCTACTTTCACAAGAATCACGTCCTCTACACGGACAATTATTACACGTCCCCCACTCTCTCACAGTACCTGCATGAGCGCAAGACGGGGACTGTAGGCACAGTACGAGGGAAAAGGAAGGGCATGCCACCTTTCCCTCCAAAGACCAAAAAAGGTGATGTGTTCCGGAAGAAGTCGGGGCCCATTCTGGCTATCCACTGGCATGACCAGCGGAAGGTCAACCTCCTGACCACCATCCACAAGGGGGAAATGGTGGAGACTGGCAAGGTGGATCGCCGCACCCAGGCCAGGGTGACCAAGCCCGATGCTGTCCTGGACTACAATATCAACATGAGGCTGGTGGACAAGTCCGACATGCAGATAGGCTTCATTGACTGCCTGCGTACCTCGTGCAGATGGTACAAAAAGTTCTTTCTGCATATGGTGGACATGTCAGTTCTGAATGCCTACAATATATACAAGCTTCGGAATGTGAACACACCCATGAAGTTCAATAGCCTGCGGAGGTTCCAAAAGCAGGTGTTGACGGAGCTCCTGGAGAAGTATGCTACGCCACAGAGGGCAGTGGCACATCCTGGGCCCGCCGTTATTGACCGCTTGCAGTGTGCTCAATACTTGATTAGGCACAGGCTTGGTTCCCTGCCTCAGAATGAATCAGGAAGAACACAGCAGAAGCGGTGCCATGTCTGCTACAACAGCAGGGTGAGGCCGAGGCCAGGTAAAAAGTCAACCATGGAGTGTGTGGAGTGCAAGGTGGCACTCTGTGCTTTAGAGTGCTTCTTTGATTACCACTCCAAGCTGGAGTTCTAATAATCATAGTGAAAGTGCCAAAGATAATGACAATATGTACAGTATATATATAGGCAAAAAGTGGAAGTAAACCAATTTATTGTTATACAAAAGTCATGTATTATGAACACATTTATACAAATACACCATAATAATATGTGAAAGTGACACATATGTATATACCAAGTGACATTCATATGATTAGAACCTATAGAAATATAGAAATCAGTGAAAAAAAGACACAATAAATTGTATATAAAACGTTTACAAATCATATAACTAAGTGAAAGTGACACAAGACCTAATATTTGATGGCCAAAGTATAATAAACACCTGTGATAACGAATAATCAGTGCCTAATACAACAATAACCTACCTCAATTACTAATAAAATGTACGGTATCGAGTGAAAATTAGCATTATCAGTGACAGTGACACTCTCTAAAGCATATTTGTTAAAGTGAAAGTGACACAAGACCTAATATTTGATGGCCAAAGTATAATAAACACCTGTGATAACGAATAATCAGTGCCTAATACAACAATAACCTACCTCAATTACTAATAAAATGTACGGTATCGAGTGAAAATTAGCATTATCAGTGACAGTGACACTCTCTAAAGCATATTTGTCAAAGTGAAAGTGACACAAGACCTAATATTTGATGGCCAAAGTATAATAAACACCTGTGATAACGAATAATCAGTGCCTAATACAACAATAACCTACCTCAATTACTAATAAAATTTACGGTATCGAGTGAAAATTAGCAATATCAGTGACAGTGATACCCTAATAAACATATTTTATATAATTGGCCTCAAAATAACTAGAAAAATATCAAATAAACATCACATTCTCAATATCAAACACTAAAATCGTCGAAGGGAGATAAATACTTTGGCGCGACGAGCGGCTAGGTGCGTCGTAGCCATGGCCGGGGCGACGCGTCCGAACGCGGGAAGAATTTTCCGCCGAAAAGCACTCGTCTTCCCGTGCTCACCATTATGCAACCAGAGGGGCTAGAGACCTCTACTCAATGCCATTCGACAGAGGAAGGTTTGTGGAACATTATTCTTTTTTATTCACAACATTACATGCCATATTCATTGACTTACAGAGTAGTTAACATAGCCCAAAGATCGTCAAACCACCCGGTACCGCAGCACAGTCGCAAGCTATAGCCCCCGGGGCTGGAGGGTTAAGAGTCTAGACACGTGGAGCTTGAAGCAGTTAACCCATCCAACTTGGCTCCATACCCCTCCATACGCTCCATACCCCTAGAATCGGCCCATATCAGACCTAATAGCTTTTATTAACGGTAATTGGTCCCCTTTTTTACCTATTTTGTTCCCAGCCAAAACCCAAAGTTGTCTTTTATAACCCAAAGTATAAACATCACAATAAAGTAATGGGGGGAGGCATAACGGTTAGGGTGCGCAGCTCTTAATCAGTAGCCTGGGCTGTTCTTCCTATAGTCTGTTCATTCTAGGTTGGGCACAAATCGTAAACCTAACCTCTCAAAACTCAAAAAGGACTAGAGCAGTGGTTATTAACCTGGGGGGCACGCCCCCCTAGGGGGGCGTTTGACAATGCTAGGGGGGGCGTGGGGTAATCAAAGTTCAAAATAGGGCTAGGCCATTCAAATGCATACAGGGTAATCGCAAAGATATATATAAATAAGAAACTTTGATAGGAAAAATTCACAACTGTCATTCTGAGCAACCACATGTAGTGTTGACATAAATCCATTAATCAGTTTTAATCCTTGCATGCAGATTGGTTATTTTTTCGCCCTTTTTACAGTATCTTGCGTCTTAACCCCTCCAACCCGGATGGGCTCTTGAACGCCCATAACAACCTCGGCCCGCGCAACCCGGAAGGGCTCTTGAACGCCCATTGCTTGCATGCGTGCTTTCGAATGCCGCGCGTACATTTTCGGTATCGTGGGACGGTAGGTGGCGCCACCAGGCGTAAACTCCGCCACAGCAACAGTATCTACCCCGACGCCATCATGGACAGTACGCCAAATAGTGATTCCGCTGTGTCCGATACCGTGCTTCCTACGACGCCCTTGCTTGTTCGTCGCGCCTTACCCCGACGCCATCGCCTAAATGTGTTATCTCCCGGAGGTATTGAGACGACATTGAGACTTTATGAGCGAGCTGATGCCAAGCATAATGTTGATGATGAAGTCAGTGACGACTCCAGTAATTATAAGTCGAGTGATTATGGCCATGAGAGTGATAAAGAAGAGCAATTCCTGGGATTTGCGAGAGAACATGACAGTGATGAGAGTGATGAAGGTGATGTACCAGTTGTTGAGGAAGCTGGTTTACCTAAAGACAGTGAACTTGAGAGAGTGAGCGAGTGGGAGAGTTCAAGGTCACTCACCAAATTTCGCTTAAGTGACACGACGCCAAGCCCTTCCCCTGGTAAATCGCCTTTCAAGCTACATTTGTATAAGCAGAAAATACTTGAGAAGGCGGCCGCGGCAGCTAGGGAACAAGCAAAACTACTTGGTGAGGATGAGGCTGTGAGTGAGGGTCAGCGTGGTGACCCTTCTCGTCCGCCATTGTCTCCCTTATCTACCCACGCCACCCAAGATGACCCGGATGCCCCGCATTCTTCCCCACCACCCCCACCATTGCCAAGGGTTGAGGACCCCACACTTTCGGCCTATTTGCCTCCTAGGTCCCCCGACAGGAGACATACTGCTGCCGAAAAGGGGAAAGGTAGGAAATATACCAAGAAAATTAAGAAAAGTAAGAGAGTTTTGTTCGAGGCTCCCGCGGCGTCCACCCCGGCCGGCCCCAGCCATACGTCCCCGCAACTTTCCCCACGGTCCTCCCCACCTCTCCCGCCTTCAACATGTCTTCCTGAAGAAGTCTTTGAGCTCGCATCACCAATACCTGGCCCTAGTGACAGTGAAACATTGCTTTCTGTCACTCGTCGCAGGCCAAGGAGCCCGGGACCTCGGGGGGACACAGCCTCACCTGCCACTCCTTCCCCACCTCGCCCACCCGCACGCCGCCCACGCATCACTGGTTCCCCGCCAGATTATGTGGGGGCCACTGATGATGAAGGGCACCTCTCTGAAGACTCTGGCCATGATTACATAGGTCCACCGTCAGGGCAAGATGACCACTCTGACGATGACTATATGGACATCGACGACCCTCGACCCATCCGCTTGGCCCGGCGTCGTGCTGCCCGTCGTGCTGCCCACCGCCCTGGCCGCCGCCCTCGCCGCCCTAGGGCGCGCGCCTCCCGAGTTGGCCGTGGGCGTGCTGGGCCACCAGCTGGAGCTCCTCGTCAGCGTAGACAAGACCCATTCTACGTTTTTCAGTGGCAAGACGTAGTTGATGAGGATGCATACAACCCTGATGTGCCAGCTTTTGATGAGGTACTGGAGGGTTCAGGCGTTACCCCCAATTTTCCTGCAGGCCCCAATGCTCCACCACACGAACTGTTTGAGGCCTTCTTTGATGAGGAGGTGGTAGGCTATGTTGTCAAAGAGACAAATAAGCAGCACCAATTCCAGGTCCACTTTTTGGGAAAGGTGACCAAGGGCCACATGAGGCAGTGGACCCCAGTGACTCATAAAGAGTTCATGGTGTTCCTGGCACTCACCATGCTAATGCCTCATGTCAAGAAGCATAGGTTGCCTGACTATTGGATCACCAATGATCTGATATCCACCCCTGCCTTCGGGAAATATATGTCTCGCGACCGGTACCTTGATATCCTCGCAGCGCTCCATCTTGTCACCAACCTTGACGTCCACCTCCCAGACAAGCTGTGGAAGATTAGGACGTTGTATGAGATGATGCGAGAACGCTTCACCTCCTACTTCAAGCCCTTCCGCAAGGTCGTCATTGACGAGTCTCTTGTGCTGTTCCGGGGAAAACTCAGCTTCCGGCAGTACATCCCCTCAAAAAGACATCGCTTTGGCATAAAATTCTTTGTGCTGTGCGACTGCCAAACTGGCTATGTCCTGGACTTCCTGGTCTACAGCGGGAAGGAAGGGGACTTGCTTGTGGACCCCCTCATTGGCTTTGGCGGAGCAGTGGTGCAAGCCATGATGGACCGCTACTTTCATAAGAATCACGTCCTCTACACGGACAATTATTACACGTCCCCCACTCTCTCACAGTACCTGCATGAGCGCAAGACGGGGACTGTAGGCACAGTACGAGGGAAAAGGAAGGGCATGCCACCTTTCCCTCCAAAGACCAAAAAAGGTGATGTGTTCAAGAAGAAGTCGGGGCCCATTCTGGCTATCCACTGGCACGACCAGCGGAAGGTCAACCTCCTGACCACCATCCACAAGGGGGAAATGGTGGAGACTGGCAAGGTGGATCGCCGCACCCAGGCCAGGGTGACCAAGCCCGATGCTGTCCTGGACTACAACATCAACATGAGGCTGGTGGACAAGTCCGACATGCAGATAGGCTTCATTGACTGCCTGCGTACCTCGTGCAGATGGTACAAAAAGTTCTTTCTGCATATGGTGGACATGTCAGTTCTGAATGCCTACAACATATACAAGCTTCGGAATGTGAACACACCCATGAAGTTCAATAGCCTGCGGAGGTTCCAAAAGCAGGTGTTGACGGAGCTCCTGGAGAAGTATGCTATGCCACAGAGGGCAGTGGCACATCCTGGGCCCGCCGTTATTGACCGCTTGCAGTCTGCTCAATACTTGACTAGGCACAGGCTTGGTTCCCTGCCTCAGAATGAATCCGGAAGAACACAGCAGAAGCGGTGCCATGTCTGCTACAACAGCAGGGTGAAGCCGAGGTCAGGTAAAAAGTCAACCCTGGAGTGTGTGGAGTGCAAGGTGGCACTCTGTGCTGTAGATTGCTTCTTTGATTACCACTCCAAGCTGGAGTTCTAATAATCATACTGAAATTGCCAAATAAAATGACAATATGTACACTATAATTATATATAGGCAAAAAGTGGAAGAAAACCAATGTATTGTAATACAAAAGTCATGTATTATGAGAACATTGATACAAATACAATTACACCATAATAATATGTGAAAGTGACACATATGTATATACCAAGTGACATTCATATGATTAGAACCTATAGAAATATAGAAATCAGTGAAAAAAGACACAATAAATTGTATATAAATCGTTTACAAATCATATAACTAAGTGAAAGTGACACAAGACCTAATATTTGATGGCCAAAGTATAATAAACACCTGTGATAACGAATAATCAGTGCCTAATACAACAATAACCTACCTCAATTACTAATAAAATGTACGGTATCGAGTGAAAATGAGCATTATCAGTGACAGTGACACTCTCTAAAGCATATTTGTCAAAGTGAAAGTGACACAAGACCTAATATTTGATGGCCAAACTATAATAAACACCTGTGATAACGAATAATCAGTGCCTAATACAACAATAACCTACCTCAATTACTAATAAAATGTACGGTATCGAGTGAAAATGAGCATTATCAGTGACAGTGACACTCTCTAAAGCATATTTGTCAAAGTGAAAGTGACACAAGACCTAATATTTGATGGCCAAAGTATAATAAACACCTGTGATAACGAATAATCAGTGCCTAATACAACAATAACCTACCTCAATTACTAATAAAATGTACGGTATCGAGTGAAAATGAGCATTATCAGTGACAGTGACACTCTAAAGCATATTTGTCAAAGTGAAAGTGACAAGACCTAATATTTGATGGCCAAAGTATAATAAACACCTGTGATAACGAATAATCAGTGCCTAATACAACAATAACCTACCTCAATTACTAATAAAATGTACGGTATCGAGTGAAAATGAGCATTATCAGTGACAGTGACACTCTAAAGCATATTTGTCAAAGTGAAAGTGACACAAGACCTAATATTTGATGGCCAAAGTATAATAAACACCTGTGATAACGAATAATCAGTGCCTAATACAACAATAAGCTACCTCAATTACTAATAAAATGTACGGTATCGAGTGAAAATTAGCAATATCAGTGACAGTGATACCCTAATAAACATATTTTATATAATTGGCCTCAAAATAACTAGAAAATATCAAATAAACATCACATTCTCAATATCAAACACTAAAATCGTCTAAGGGAGATAAATACTTTGGCGCGGCGAGCGGCTAGGTGCGTCGTAGCCATGGCCGAGGCGACGCGTCCGAACGCGGGAAGAATTTGCCGCCGAAAAGCACTCGTCTTCCCGCGCTCACCATTATGCAACCAGAGGGGCTAGAGACCTCTACTCAACGCCATTCGACAGAGGAAGGTTTGTGGAACATTATTCTTTTTTATTTACAACATTACATGACATATTCATTGACTTACAGAGTAGTTAACATAGGCCAAAGATCGTCAAAACACCCGGTACCGGAGCACAGTCGCAAGCTATAGCCCCCGGGGCTGGAGGGTTAAGCATCCATATGGATTGGATAAAAAAAAAAAAAAAGTTTCCTAGGCATCATGAATACAGTCCTGACCAAAGGGGGGCGCGGTGCTAAAAAGGTTAAGAACCACTGGACTAGAGTAATTGAGCTAATATTTCTACCAAATAAGGAAGACTTGGCTAGGGAATAGGTGTGGACATTGACAGCTCATTTACTCTAGCCCTTTTTGAGTTACAGAGTTTAGAGGTTAAGCTCCCAACCTAGAATGTTTAGTGTTCTGATTCTTCACCTTCATGGCTCTTTTCAATATGGTGTGTATCGACATCACAGATAACAGTGGGAGAGATCCTTATCTACGGGGCACACACACACAGAACTCAATCATCCGATGCCCCGAATTTACTATATACGGTACCTACACATTATGACTACTGTACTAACTTTTTTTTTTTTTTTTTTTTTTTTTATATTCCAACTACTCCCTCTCGGGCATAGGCTGAGAGCCTGTACATTCCACCGCTCAACACGGTGAAGCCCGTGAGGTCTTGTTCCAGTCTGGGGAGTGAGACATGTGAAGCATCCATCATGGCTCGAAGCAGCTCCATCTCTGAAGCGGCTGGTTGCTTCGCTCAAGTGCTTCACCGTCTCACCCTCCAGACTCAGACCCTCACTCTCAGAATGCCACCTATTGAGCAGTGAACTCACTAGGCATTGTCCCCCTGTAACATATTTTGAATATGGGAATATTCATACAGTGTTATTTAATCAGGGAACAATGAGGGTATTTTTTTGGCATTTCGGTGGGCTTTGTGGTAATGCACTGATACTAGGTACAGCACAAATTCAATCCCAATAATATCTTCCCATTGACATATCGGGATTTGAACCCGGGTCCATTGGATTACCAATCCCTGTTAAACCCTGGCTAGCCATACTAAACTACTTTTTAACTATTCTGAGCCACTCCTTACTATAGTAAGACAAATAATGTGTGTGTCCGCTATGAAATATTTTATTATGTATTTTCCACCAACAAACTTCACCTCTAAACTCAATTAATGGAAACTGTGGAACTCAGAGGGTGCTTAGGCATAGTGTGTTAGTGAGATTGTAGGCTTAGATGGTATGGACATGTCGAAAGGAGTAGATGAGAAATAATTGGGTAAGAAAGCAAGCATAACGTGGAGGTAGGCGCAAAGAGAGGGTAGACCAAGAAAGACGTGGGATCAGGAGGCACAAACTGATCTCGCAGCCAAGGACTGACTGAGAGGGACACCAATTTAACTGAGCTGCCTGGATTTAGGTGAACAAAAGACTGACCTACTCACGCGTAGATCATAGTCTAAATGTTATGTATGTATGCATGTACAGGTAAGGTATATATTCTTCCACCAAGTATGAAGTTAGCTATGTGATTCAGTTTAACATCAGGTGAAATGAGTGGTGCCCCTCCTGTCAATTATATTCAATTTAGGAAGGACCTGTGGAGACAGCTGGTTAGAATTGCTTAATGAGATAGATCATTTATATCCCTTTTGATGTTATAGGGTTATTTTTGTAAGCTTAAGCAAATAATTTATTGTTAGCCAAACTGAAATGCCAGTCAAGTATTTATTGAGGTATTAATGTAGTGGGTGACTTTCTTTTTTAACTGGTTCAGTACATGATGTAGTCTGTCATCTTACTGTGGTGATACTATTTTATTACCTGTAATTAGATGGGGAGTCTAAACAAAATTTGATTGAAAAGATAGAGCTTACAATATGTGGTTTGTGCGCTAGTGAGATATTGTAAAAAGATAGTAAGTATTGATATGATACCAGACCCTGTATAGGATTACTGTAGTACTGTACAGTACTAGGAAGAAATATAATATAACCTTTAGGCACCAGTTGGACTATAGTCTATTTTTTTCCAGCTGAGGGTAAATTGTCATGTTTCTATCTTTGTTACTCGGCTATAAGGTAGATTTTGTAGCGAAAGATGATGGTTATTCTGAAAACTTGGCATTAATATGACACAGCCATAGTAGTTTCATATATTTCCATTAAGTATCGAAAAATCAGCTAATAAGAGATTCAATTTACGGGGAAGAGCAAGGTTATGGTCTTCGAAAGGGGTGAAGTCACAGAGTGTGAGGTGAAGCTGAACGGTCAGGCTATGGAGATCGTCAACTCTTTTAAGTATCTGGGCAGTGTGTTGAGTAAAGATGGGACTATGGATGAAGAGGTGCGGGAGAGGGTACAACAGGGGAAGAGGGTTGTAGGAACGCTAAAAGCAGTAACAAGAAATAGGGTGGTCAGTATGGAAGTGAAGAAGTCCTTGCATGACAGTGTGGTAATCCCGACACTGACTTACGGAAGCGAAGCATGGACGTTGGGTGAGAGACTCAGACCAAGAGTGAGAGCAGTGGAAATGAATTACTTAAGGAGTGCATGCGGAGTTACATGGAGGGATAGACAGACTAATAAGGAAGTAAGAAGGTGTGGTGTGGAGGTAGATGTGCTGGAAAGTGTGAAAAGGAACAACTTGAGATGGTTCGGCCATATGGAACGTATGGAAAGCGAGAGAATGACTAAGAGGGTGTACGAGAGCGAGGTGGAGGGACAGAGGGGGAGAGGTAGACCGAATATGAGGTGGAAGGATGGAGTGAGGAACTACATGAACGAAGGCGGTGCTGGTTGGGGGGAGGGGCGTCGACTGACTGGGGACAGAGGTGCATGGGGGCGGTTCGTTCGTGGCCACCCCTTCGGGGATCACGGCGTCAGGCAATAGATAGATAGATAGATAGATTTACGATCAGCTGGAAAAAAATAGAGTAGATAATAGTCCGTCAGGCGCCTGGTCCGAGGAGCTGGTAATATAGCACGCCTGGATGCATGGTGGGCGTTGTGGTGGTCAGGCTTCGCTGCATGTCTGCCTGTGAAAACCGGAGCCTCTCCGGGAGATCTGGGACCTGGGAATCTTATGCTGGGGACCCGCCTGGGTCTCTGAGTTTTCTCCTGGATGACCTAGATGTGTGTGATTATGTGTGTGTGTGTGTGTGTTTTTTTTGTCTTTTGTCCCTGTTCAGGCTCTGTCTCGAGTCGGCCACCCTCAATAAAAAAAATAAAAAAAATAAAAAAAATAAAGGGGGTATGTGCCAGCTAGTACCAAATATAGAGATATGCATATTTGTAAGTTTTACAATATAATTTTATAGCACCTAATTGGAGTTATTAATTACAATGTTTATCTGAGGGATATGATAGAGTATTATAAAGTAGGGGAGGATGTGTTAAATATAGGAATGAGACCGTGGCCTAATATAAAGCAGAAATATATGAAACAGAAGATATATAATACAGTATGACGTGGGTGGAAGGAGGAGGGAGGGAGAGATACGAGGTTGTGGTGTGTGTCGTCTTCCTTCCCCTCGCCCCCACATATAAAAGCATCTCTTACAAAGAAACCAAGTTTTTGTTATTTTTTATTTATTATTTTCTATACGCCGCCATTACCGAGAAGGGGTGGCCATGAACATTGCTCAAGAACTTCCTTATAGCATAAAGGTTACGAATGTAACAACTCTTACTCTTCAACTCTGACAACTCTTCACGACACTATTTATATGATTCTTAACCCTCCGGGCCCGGGCTAGCTCTCACAAAGACAGTGCGGCGTACCCGGGCGATCTGGCCGAAAAACGTCTAGGCCTAGGCTACCGTATTTTTGTTTAGTTTAACTGCTAGAAATTTCCCACGCATCTATAAACGTAGTGCGGTTTCCAATCTGTAGACTGGCATTGAGTAGAGCTCTCTAAGTCAACTGGTTCAGTTGTGATGACGATTTTCCGTGGAGCGAATTTTGCCGCGATGTTGACAATATCGGAGCTTTTCAGACACTAATTTCGTCTGACGCACAACAATAACATTGATCTGACGTCTCCTTATTGTTTTCGGAGGTGCGGTGACGCAACGATTGGCTTTGTTTACATGCGTCGGACGCACGGCGTTCAGACCAAGCTGAATAGGCTTGAAAGCTTACTGCCTATTAACAGGACACCCGGGCTCCTGCCCTTCTTTCGTGGTGTCCTTTCACACTGACACCTGGGCAGGCCATAGGGCTGGTATTCTCAGGGTCCGGGACCACTTTCGCGTTCCCTCGCCCGTTTTTCTGTCTCGCCGAGTAGGAGAATTATACAAATAAAGGAGGATTCCTAGCCCCCTGTACCCTAAATAAAAATAATAATAAAGGATACTAAACAAAAATTGCAAAACATGATGAATTAAACTGTTATTTAATTAGTTCTAAATATTGTTCATATAATCTATAAAGAAACAGTATCTAACCTGTTGGCATATATTTGTAGATGTTTGGATTTGATCACTGACTTCTGCTTCCAGTTAGCACCATCTGTAATATAACAATCATCATCATAATCATTAACCCGTACAGTCCCGGTGACGTCCTTTTTATTATATTCTGGCAACTATTAGACAATTTTATTCAGATTAGGAAGACTAGCAATAATAAGGCTTCAAAATATCTTAACCAACCCTTTTAACGACTGCAGATCCTTCCTAAGCCGCATTATATCGTCTAAATATAGCTAGAATACATAATAAAAGATAACATTCGTCGCTGGTACTCAAA
Source organism: Paralithodes platypus (assembly GCA_032716605.1). Classification (NCBI taxonomy): domain Eukaryota; kingdom Metazoa; phylum Arthropoda; class Malacostraca; order Decapoda; family Lithodidae; genus Paralithodes; species Paralithodes platypus. The sequence continues at coordinate 6,279,348 of CM064559.1, forward strand.
GGGTTAACGGGTTATCACGCAAGAGCTTTTATTGTCAATTAGCGATGGCCAACATTATTCGGGCAAAACTTCTGCGATTAACTTGCTTGGGAAACAGATTAACTTGCTCATATAGGCCTAGTGATGTACACCCGATGTGGTGGCTTTGTGTTCTTTTACTTCAAAATTATATTTTGCTAGTGTTATTTCCACATAGCGATTTTGATAAGTCCTTTTGCCTTTATATTGTGTCATCCCTGTTTTGGTTTGTTTATTTTGCAAGTTTTACATTATAATAATCTTTTACATTGGTATCAGAAACTATACTGAAGAAAGATACAGGTAGATAAATCTAGGTGACTGCATGAGAAAAGTTTAACTTAACTGATGCTGCTATCCCATCAATACATGAGTTGTAAATTATGCATATTGAGTACAGTATGTAAGAAGCGAGAAATATGTGTCTGAGATTAGATTCACAAAATATAACAGTCTTTCTTTATACTTACTTCCCTCTCTCTCTCTTTGACCCTACCTCTACTTCTCTCTCTCTGTTCCTCTCTTTATATCTTACTCTCTCACTCAGCCTCTCTCAGTCTCTTTCTCTCTATCAACTTACCAAGCTCCTGGATAACCTAGATGTGTGTGAATTTGTATTTTGTTTTTGTGTATTCACTGTTTTCTGTTATGTTGTCCCTATTCGGGCTCTGTCTTGAAAAATAAAAAATCAAATAAAAAACGAAAAATGAATGGAGTCAACTTACCCAGATGTTTGACCATAGTAAGAAAACTAACACCGGTCATAAAAGCATCATAGCCAGCATCGTGAGCCTGGTTAACCCTTTAAACCAGATTATGTTTTTTGTTCCTATTTTCCTTCATTCAAGCTACCTTAACACACTTAAGATTCAACTTAGCAAGGATCTATCAGAGTTTAGAAAAGGTACTATATAGCTATTTGATTATTGGAGGTCCTTTTTAAGCCAAAGAAAATCAGCCCTGGTATCTTGCACTGGCATTAATGATGTAAATGGAAACTTTGTATGACTGAAAAGGTTAAAAAGTAATTACTAAGGGTAATTGAAATGTTGAGAGCTGGTCCTATCCAGAGTGAGGTTTGGCATCCTCTACATACATACATACATACATACATACATACATACATAAAATTTTAAGACTGAGTGTTCCACACATACCTGCAGTTTCAGTCTCTTGTCCTAATGGCAGAGTTTCAGGCAACCCTGTTAAGGTGCCAAGTTCTTGGATTTGAGATCGGCGCGTATAGACCGATCCCAATATGGAAATAGGGCAACATAAGTTATGATATGTTAGTCCAAAATACTGGGAACTGGGAATATCCATTACGATACTTGTCTAAGTAAAATGGATTGATTGTAAAGTAACTAAGACAGGACAACACGAGCGCTGCTCAATTCCTGTAAACTACAAATAGGTAAATAAATAGGTAAATACAATGTTCCTCGGTCCACCCCTTGGTGTAGCTCCCTCCACAATCACAGACCTGCATTTTTTCACCCAATTTTGTTCATCCATTCTCCACATGTCCATACCATCCCAGTCTACTTGTACGCATCACCTCGCTAATACTCTTTATACCTAAACGTCTCCTCAGCTCAACATTTGTTATTCTATCCTGTAGCCTGGCCCCACACATCCATCTCACCATTCTCTCATTACGTTCCATTCTGTTGACATCCTCTACTTTAACGGCCCATGTTTCTGAGGCATAAGCCGTTTCTGTCTGTCTCTTTTACTGTCCTACTTTTCCTTCTGGAGGCAGGAGGCTAGGAATTCTCCTCCCCTTGTAAAATTCTCCTACTCAACGAGACAGAGAAAAGGGGGCGAGGGAACGCGAAAGTGGTCCCGGACCCTAAGAATTGAAAGTTTACAGATTTCTGTTAGTGCTCTGTCTCGAGTCGGCCACCCCCAACTAAGGGGTATGTGCCTGAGTAAATACATACCGGTACATACAGTAGAGTAATTGGTGCCTGAAAAACGCTGTTATTACTGAAGACTTTATTTGCGTGAGTATTAAATACACTCGAACCTCGATTTAACGGACTAAATGGGACCGTTACTAGTTCGTTGCTGGGTATTGTATTCATATAAGGGGGCCGGAAATCTATTAATAGGCCTAGGCCTAGGCTATAGATACTCACAAAACCTCAAATGAGCTGCTTGGCTAGCGAGAATATCCCAGGTATATATAATAAACTTATATTAACCAAGTAATCTTGACCAAATCGATTCATATCTCTTGTGTAATGCTTTGTTTACACTTTACTGGTCTGACGAACGAGACACACACAAACACACACACACGAGGCGACTTAATAACGATGTTCAAGGGAGTAAAAAGTTTGGAACGAGTAGATAGGGAAGATCTATTCGTGAGGGATAATGGAAGGACAAGAGGGCACGAGTTTAAGCTGAGGAAGGGCAGATGTCGTAAGGACACAAAGAAATTCAGCTTCCCATATAGGAGTATAGAGACTTGGTACAACTTGGAGGAGGTGGTGAGAGCGAGGAACATTAACATGTTCAAATCTAGGTTGGATAAAAGTAAATATAGAAATAGGACAACATAAGCTATGATATGTTAGTCCAAAATACTGGGAACTGGGAATATCCATTACGATACTTGTCTAAGTAAAATGGATTGATTATAAAGTAACTAAGACAGGACAACACGAGCGCTGCTCAATTCCTGTAAACTACGGGTCCAAAACTACTTTTAATATTAGCTAGCCAGACCAAGAAATGGTCTAACCTAGCTTAGATAATATATCAGGAGGCAAAAATCACTTTTACCTTGTGAATGGTGAAGACTAGAATGTTCTACCTGTATATCAAGTGTTTTTCGATTGAGCAAAATAAATAAAAGTACCGGTAGTTCACAAGGTAAAAGTTATTTTTGCCTCCTGATATATTATCTAAGCTAGGTTAGACCATTTCTTGGTCTGGCTAGCTAATAATAAAAGTAGTTTTGGACCCGTAGTCACTGTGTGTGTGTGTGTGTGTGTGTGTGTGTACTTACACTAGTTGTATTTGCGGGAGTAAGCATGCTCGTTAATTCCCGCCTCCTAAGATATGTTTGTCATACCGTGCTTTGAAACTATGCACTGATGGTGCAGACACTACTTCGGCTGGCAATTTGTTCCACCCACTAATCGAGTTGGTAGGAAATCTTTTACTTTTCAGATCAGATTTACTATTAGGCACTTTCAGTTTGTAGCTGTGACCTCTTGTTCTCTCACCTCCATCCCTCTCTATGAAGTTTTCTTGGTCGATTTTGTCAATACCTCTAACACATTTGTATATCTGAATTTGCTGTCCTCGTTTCCTTCTCTGTTCCAGTGTAGGTAGATTCAATCTCTCGAGCCTCTCTTGGTACTCCAAATTTTCCAAACCTGGGATCATCCTCGTAGCTGCTCTCTGTACCCTCTCAATTTTGTGTACTGTATATGTTTCTTCATGTGAGGGGACCACACTACAGATGCATATTCCATCCTGGGTCTTATTATTTGTTTCATGGTGTTTTCATTAAGATAATTGAAAGATATCCTGATATTTGCCAATAGTGCTAGTGATTCTCTCACTATCTTATTTACGTGGCTTTCTGGAGACATGTTATCCTTAAATTCTATCCCCAAGTCTTTTTCTTTTTCTGCTTTGGGAATAACTTCGTTTCCTAGTTTATAAGCTTTTCTAGGTCTGTACTTGCTTTTACACATTTCTAGAGTCTTACATTTCCCTGCATTGAACTCCATATTCCATTTGATGCTCCATTCATGGATCTTTTGTAAATCTGCTTGGAGCTCAAGGCAATCCTCCTGGGTTCTGATCGTTTTAAGCAGCTTAGCATTAAAATGTAGATGTGAGTGTGTGTGTGTGTGTTGCGGATCGTTCGTCAGACCAGTAAAGTATAAACAAAGCATTACACAAGAGATATGAATCGGTTTGGTCAAGATTACTTGGTTAATATACGTTTATTAAATATACCAGGGATATTCTCGTTATCCAAGCAGCTCAGTTGAGGTTTTGTGAGTATCTATAGCCTAGGCCTAGGCCTAAGAGTCACTCGCCCTGCCACTTAGTGGACAAATTATCCAGCACCGGACATTTGGTCCGGTCCAGATGGATTGTCCGCCTACAGACTGAGTCCGTTAAATCCGAAATCCGTTGTATCGAAGTCCGTTAAACCGAGGGTCGAGTGTACATGTATAAAACGAAAATTAGTGCAGTCACCCCTGGATTTTTAATTTTTTTTTCCTATAAATGCTCTCATATTGCTATTTTCTTTAGCTAAAACAATAAAAATCGTTATTATATTGACATTAGAATTATATACCTGTACAATGTACATATTATTTAAAATGTAAAGGTAAATAAATACATAGATAAACTTACGTAGCAGTTTCCTTGACGAATCTGAAGACAGCCCAAACTGTATCAAACCAAACTCCTGTGCCGAGTCTCGCACCTTCTTGTACCTGGAATATTTAATTATATTGAGTTTTAGTTATATTTTCTGAGAGAGAGGGAGAGAGAGAGAGAGAGAGAGAGAGAGAGAGAGAGAGAGAGAGAGAGAGAGAGAGAGAGAGAGAGAGAGAGAGAGAGAGAGAGAGAGAGAGGAGAGAGAGAGAGAGAGAGAGAGAGAGAGAGAGAGAGAGAGAGAGAGAGAGAGAGAGAGAGATAGAGAGAGAGAGAGAGAGAGAGAGAGAGAGAGAGAGAGAGAGAGAGAGAGAGAGAGAGAGAGAGAGAGAGAGAGAGAGAGAAACATAAATAACAATTTAAACAATACATATTTCTCTACATTCTACACATACAGTACTCTTCCTTGGACCTTTAGTATTGACGAATTGAGAAATTGCCAAGTCCCTTTATTGACTACAGTATAGCATTAAATATTCTGGCTTGATTTTAACAATGGAATGTGATAAACTATAAATCTGATAACAAAAATAAACAATAATTCTTATTCTGCACTTGCCAAGAAATTTGAAGCAAAAGGATGAATGTTTTTACTAGTTGGTAACCCCATGAACTGCTAGAATATGTGCAAAATAAAAGGTCAAGTTGAGGGAGGGAGAGGGGGTGGGGTATAAAGTGGGGAAGGTGTGAAGGATGTGGTTACATACATACATACATAAAATTTTAAGACGGAGTGTTCCACACATAAGTGCAGTTTCAGTCTCTTGTCCTAATGGCGGCATTCCAGGCAACCCTGTTAAGGGCTGCTTCACTTGTCAAGTTCTTGGATTTGAGATCGGCGCGTATAGTCCGATCCCAGGTCTTCCTCGGTCCACCCCTTGGTGCAGCTCCCTCCACAATCACAGACCTGCATTTTTTCAAAAGGAAAGTGTGGCTGCTGAAGGACAAGGAAGTTAGGGATAGGTTTCATAATGAACTGGAGGAAATTAATAGAAATAAGGAAGCTAGGCCTAACGATGTAAATAGCCAATGGAACTTTCTTAAGCATAGCCTTATCGCTGCCACTGACAAAGTCTGTGGGAAAACAAAGGGTCACCCCAGGAATAAGACCTCTTGGTGGTGGAACGATGAGGTAGAACATGCTGTGAAAGAGAAAAGGAGATGCTTCAAAGCATGGAAGAAAGGAGGCAGCAGGGAGGAATACCAGGCAGCTAAACGAACTGCCAAAAGAGTTATTTACAATGCTAAAAATCGCATTAAGGACCTGGTCCTCGAACAAGTGTGTAACACTGACAATCCCAATGGGATCTTCAACCTAGCTAGGCGAGTTAAAGATGACAGTAGGGATATTATAGGTGAACAGTGTGTTAGAGATGATAATGGGAAGATTGTGTATGCAGAAAATGAAATCAGAGAAGCATGGAAGGTACACTATGAACGATTGCTAAATGTAGAGTTTGAATGGGATAAGGAACAGCTTAGTATCGAAAAACCAATATCTGGGCCCCCTCCTTTGATAGCACCAGCTGTAGTGAGCGACGCAATCAATAAAATGAAGGACGGTAAAGCTCCAGGTTGCTCCGACATTGTCGCTGAGATGATAAAAGCCTCAGGGGAGATTGGTGTAAACTTAGTCACTGAGTTGATAAACACCATTATTAAGATGAGAAAATCCCAGAGGATTGGCTCAAAAGTGTAATAGTAAATATATACAAAGGAAAAGGGGATGCGCTAGATAGAGGAAATTATAGGGGCCTGAAAATGCTTGACCAAATCATGAAGGTCTGTGAGAGAGTCCTTGAGGGTTTGATCAGGCAAAGCATCTCTATTGATGATATGCAGTTTGGTTTTATGCCAGGACGTGGTACAACCGATGCTATCTTCATAGTCAGGCAGATACAGGAAAGATACCTACTAAAAGGCAGGGATCTTTACTTTGTGTTTGTGGACCTGGAGAAGGCCTTTGATAGGGTACCTAGAGATGTTGTACAGTGGGCTATGAGGAAACTTGGTGTGGAAGAGTGGCTGGTGCGTGTGATAATGAAGATGTATGAGGATTCGCGAAGTTCGGTGAGGGTGAAGGGTGTACTGAGTGATGAGTTCGCAGTCCGTGTTGGAGTCCATCAGGGTTCAGTGTTAAGCCCCCTCCTCTTTATTATGGTCTTGGAGGCGCTGTCTAGAGTTTTTAGAGGCGGACTCCCGTTGGAACTGTTTTATGCAGACGATTTAGTCCTAATAGCTGACAGTATGCAGGATGCTGAGGCCAAATTCAGAGAGTGGAGAGAGGGCATGGCGAGCAAGGGTTTAAGAGTCAATATTAACAAAACCAAGGTTATGCATTGTAGTTTGAGACGAGGCAATGTGGAAAAGAGCGGTGCATACCCATGTGCAGTGTGTGGAAAGGGAGTGGGCGTTAACTCAATTCAATGTAGCATCTGTCGATGTTGGGTACACCATGGGAGTAAGCGCTGTAGTAGAATAAAGGGGCCCCTGCCGAAGGATAAGTCAGAAATAGAGAAATTTGAGTGCGTAGTGTGCAAAGGCGAGCTTGTGTTAAGTGATGATCCTGTGGCTGTGAATTTTGGAAATAAGTCTTTGGAGCTGGTGAACAAGTTTTGTTACCTAGGAGATACCATCTCTGCCGGTGGTGGGGCCGAGGCTGCCACTGTTGCTAGAATTAGGTGTGGCTGGGGGAAGTTCAGAGAATTTATGCGAATCCTGACCATGAAAAGAATGCCTCTCCCCCTGAAGGGAAAGGTGTATGCCTCATGTGTTAGAAGTGCAATGACGTATGCCTCAGAAACATGGGCCGTTAAAGTAGAGGATGTCAACAGAATGGAGCGTAATGAGATGAGAATGGTGAGATGGATGTGTGGGGCCAGGCTACAGGATAGAATAACAAATGTTGAGCTGAGGAGACGTTTAGGTATAAAGAGTATTAGCGAGGTGATGCGTACAAGTAGACTGGGATGGTACGGACATGTGGAGAGAATGGATGAACAAAATTGGGTGAACAAATGCAGGTCTGTGATTGTGGAGGGAGCTGCACCAAGGGGTGGACCGAGGAAGACCTGGGATCGGACTATACGCGCCGATCTCAAATCCAAGAACTTGACAAGTGAAGCAGCCCTTAACAGGGTTGCCTGGAACGCCGCCATTAGGACAAGAGACTGAAACTGCACTTATGTGTGGAACACTCAGTCTTAAAATGTTATGTATGTATGTATGTGTATTCATGTTTAATGGGTAGACGTTCTTTCTAAACTGTGTGGGCCGAGTTGACCCTACCCCCAGTAATTCATATTTTCGCAAAGAAATAGCCTAACCTATTGTAAGTTAGACATAAATTAAAAATGCAGGATTATGTTGCTGAAGGTGAAGACTAACTAGAATTAAGACTTACCATCCCTCAATTATTTGCCCCCTGCTGGCAATATGATCATGACAATTGATCCATTGGTCCATGGAGGGGGCAAAGCCCAGCAAGAATGTATTGTTCGAGTGTAGCCTACTGCCCGCCTTGTTTACACTACGCGGAGCGGCGGCGGACATTTGCGTTTAGGCTATTTTGATTACAATAATATGTTTGAGAAAGCCCCCCCCTGACATATTATCATCATCTTGCCAGAACGGGGAAAATATCGAGAAAAAAATCGCCGTCAAAATAGACGCATACTTAAACGCGGCCGACGCGATCGACCTAGGCTGAGTAAACATGACGACCGTACGCTCAGACACTACAGTACGTCCTTCCCAAAGGACACTGGGGATTCCGACACTGGCATATAGGAGAAAGAGAGGGGATATGATAGACTTTTAAGATAGTGTCAGGAAAGTATGATGAGGATGTGTGTGAAGGTATCTTCTTGATGCGGGAGGGAACGAGAGGACACTCTAAGAAAATAGGCTTGAGAAGGCAAAGAACTCATTTTGTGATAGAGTGGTAAATGAGTGGAACGCACTGCCCCAGTATGTAATCGATTCCGAATCGATAAGGGAGTTTGAAAGTAATCTTGATAAAGCATGGGGAAGACAAGATTTGAAGTTTGATTATAAAGCAAAAATACAGAATAGTAAAAATGTTGCATCTGCTACCGCCGCCGCCAACACCGTGAACGACCGCAGCAGTGCAAGTACTGGTACTGAGCTGGATACACAGGCCTAGTTTGCCTTTTTCCAGAGGATCTACTGTAAGAAACTGTAAGAAAGCCGTCCGTCCGACGCATGTAAACACAGCCGGTTCGACGCCGCACACCTCCGAACACAAGAAGGAGAGGCGTAGTTTGTTTTTGTGTGTCTCTATGTTATTTCAGTAGTGAAAAGTCTCATATGGCTAAAATTGCGGAAAAATGCGCTCCACGAAAATCGTCATCACAACTGAACCAGTTGACTTAAAGAGCTTTACTCGACACCAGTCTACAGATTGGAAACCACAGTATGTTTAAACATGCGTGGGAATTTTCTAGCAGTTAAAATAACAAAGATACGGTAGCCTAGGTGTAGACGTATTTTGGCCATATCGCCCGGGTCTCAACAACGTCCTTAGGATAGGGCCCCAGGGGGGGGGGAAGGTTAATAACGAGGACCGTCGCATTTTAGTATTTTCAACATTAGCCTAACCTACCTAACTTAACCTAACCTAACCGAAAACTAACCTGTCTCGCCGGAGTCGCCGACGGTCTAAACCCAGCTCACGTTCCCTGTTTATGGGTGCGCGACGGTCTAAACCCAGCTCACGTTCCCTGTGTTATGGGATATCCTAGGCCTAATGGGTGAACAATCCAACAGTTTCTCGTATTTCACTTAGCCTATAGTGATTTTGCGACGGTAATTACATGTACACCAACAAAGTATCGTTCATGATAGTGATAAAACACTGATAGGCCTAATCATCGATGGGGCCCTTAACTGGTTGGTCATAAACTAATACCCCCCCCCCCCCCTCAATAAAAATAAGCGATATTAGCCTAGGCTATGGCATTTATGATAAAAGGGCTCTTGGTTTTCAACTTAAGAAATCCCAAAATATAGCCAAAACCTGAGAGACAGTTTGTAATGGAAATAGAGCAGAATTTGTAAAGTAGCACCAGAGGCCTAGGGGGTCGAGACTTTTCGCAGCAAGTGACGTTTCGCCTCCGGTTCGGTCAGAATAAAAAAAAATGCCTGTTCGCAACAAATGAATGAGACAGTTCGCAGCAGCTTAGAGAACAACAAATACAATAGGATAGGCCTATAAACTCCAGCTTTTGTCACTTGTCTTACAGCAGTGTTCCCTAGTTCCTACCAATACTGCTGACTTTTAAAATATGGACCGGTACCGGTAAGCAGGCTTTTTAGTTCACCATCCAAAATACGATTATGCATGCAGTTCTTCCACACCTTTTATTCTGAATATTTTTTTTGTTTTAACTTTCTTAGTAAATACTGTATATGTATATTTTGTATTCCAATACAAAAGATCCTAAGCGATATTTTTTGTATAGTGTAATTATGCAGGTACTGTATTACCGTACCGGTACTATCTATGATACATTCTAGCGCATTCCTTAAGGCTATCCCTCAACATCATCGCATCGCATTCCTAATGTCAGTCTAGAGTATATTTGTCTCTACCATAATTTTGCACAAGATTTCCTAATTGGTGTAGTGTACTGGGTTTAGTGGTAATTATATAGGGCCTATCATATAATTAAATTTTTGGCTAGCTGACATTAATCCGTCCAGTATATTATGTTCTGGCAACTATTAGACCATTTGATTCAGTTTATTAAGAAAGACTTAGGCTAGCAATGGGGGGACAGGAATACGTCATCAAAATATCACTCATTTCTATATGTATTAATGTTACAGACATATTACTCTCAAATTGGACGACGTTTTTCCTGTCTCCCATTATAAAACAATCTATGTCTAGGTCTCTCGTGGTGCTGGCAAGTTTTAGTTTCTGTGTGAGTTATCCCAGGTTCGAGTCCCAGGACTTCCTTGTGAGCTTTGTAGGCCTATTTAATTCGGGACTTTGTCTTCTGATTTGATCAGACTTATCATCTTTGTGTGTTATGATTTATATGTTCATTTGAAACATTATTATTATGTGTATACTATCTATGATACATTCTCTAGCGCATTCCTAATGTCAGTCTAGCGTATATTTGTCTCAATTGACCACTTGCGAGTTTCGTTCTATAAGGAAGTTGGAGTTGTAGACATCGATAATTAGCAGGATTACCAGCTTAAATACGGTTGTAGTTCATTTATATATACATAAGAACATAAGAAAATGGGAGTCTGCAAAAAGCCGATCGGCCCATACAAGGCAGATCCCTGTCACACCCAACCCCAATTATAGGCCCAACTCACTAATACCTTGAGTACTGCCCCCACCAAAATGGTCAGGGATTAACATAAGATTACGAGGGTCTGCTGAGCGCCGATTGGCCCACACCTGGTAGATCCCCCTCACACCCAACCCATCTCGTCCATATGCGTATCTAATTTTCTCTTAAAGCTCCCTATCGTTCTTGATTCCACTATATCACTTGGTAGCCTATTCCACCCATCTACAACTCTGTTACCAAACCAATATTTGCCTATATCTTTTCTGAAACGAAATTTATCTAATTTGAAACCATTTGTACGAGTTCTTTCGCTATCACTGAGCTTTAGTACATTTTTCATGTCCCCTTTATTAATCCCACTAACCCCACTTGAATACCTCTATCATATCCCCTCTAACTCTGCGTCTCTCTAACGAATGTAAGCCTAATTTCTTCAACCTTTCTTCATACGGAAAATTTCTAATAATATGGATAATTTTTGTCATTCTACGTTGTACTCTCTCCAATGAATCTATGTCCATTCTGTAATAAGGACACCAAAATTGAACAGCATAATCCATATGGGGTCTCACTAATGACAAGTAAAGTTTTAAGATAACATCAGCAGTTCTGTTACTCACACTCCTAGATATGAACCCGAGAATCATGTTTGCCTTGTTACGAACGCTTATACACTGTTTTCTAGGCTTCAAATCATTGCTAACAAACACACCTAGATCTTTCTCACAGTCTGAGTTTTCTAATTCCATATTAGCTAGTTTATATTTAACATTTGTATGCATCTTCCCTATCTTTAATACCTTGCATTTGTCTTAAAGATAGGAAAGATGCATACAAATGTTAAATATACATAGAATCCAATTCAACATATACCCTTTAGCCATCAGAAACCTACATTATTATTGCATTTCTGTTTACAATCGATGAATGTCTACAGCTTCAACTTCCTTATAGCGTGAAACTCGCAAGTGGTCAAATTCCTAAATTGGTGTAGTGTAGCGGCTGTAGCCTACTGGGTTTAGTGGTAATTATATACCTAGTAGGCTATCATATAATTATATTTTTGGCTAGCTGATATTAACCCGTCCAGTATATTATGTTGTGGCAACTATTAGACTATTTTATTAAGTTTATTAAGAAATACTATTACTTTCTGTGTCTGTGGTCAAAAGATTTCGACTTCTCCAGTTAGGAAGAATCCACTTAGTCAAACCAATCAGCCCCAGTAAAAACCTGGCATAACAATATTAATACAAAAATAATAATATAACCCTGTGTTGGTCAGTGTCAATTTAGCTAGCCTACTTTCCCACGACACTAGCGGTATTAGCATCTTGATTTGGTAGCTGGTGTGGGACGGTCCGCCGCAGTTCCAATTATCGTCCGGGCTCGTTCGCCGCGGTAAGGCGAACCGTCACTTGCTGCGAAACGTCTTGCTCCCTAACCTAGCGGCCCTAGGCTATTCTTACAGTTTCTTACAGTACCGGTAGATCCTCTGGAAAAAGGCAAACTAGGCCTGTGTATCCAGCTCAGTACCAGTACTTGCACTGCTGCGGTCGTTCACGGTGTTGGCGGCGGCGGCGGTAGCAGATGCAACATTTTTACTATTCTGTATTTTTGCTTTATAATCAAACTTCAAATCTTGTCTTCCCCATGCTTTATCAAGATTACTTTCAAACTCCCTTATTGATTCGGAATCGACTACATACATACTGGGGCAGTGCGTTCCACTCATTTACTACCACTCTATCACAAAATGAGTTCTTTGCCTTCTCAAGCCTATTTCTTTCTTTGTAAATTTTCTTAGAGTGTCCTCTCGTTCTTGTTCCCTCCCGCATCAAGAAGATACCTTCACACACATCCTCATCGTACTTTCCTGACACTATCTTGAAAGTCTCTATCATATCCCCTCTCTTTCTCCTATATGCCAGTGTCCAGGGTGCCAAAACAGAAATTATCCAGTTCTGGATCATTTTTCTAAGCTTACAAGGATCAACTTTGCGCGGCGTCTGCGCAGGCCTCTGCGAGGCTAATTCCGAAAATAATCAATCAAGTCTCCGTTACCCCCATGAAGTCAGGTTATAGTAATGACAAGACATACCAATAATATATGTTAGTTAGCGGGTGTGTGGACTGTGGGGATAGTGGCAGCCCCCACTTTGGACACTAAGACTAAGTAAAGTTAGGTTAGGGTAAGGTAATGCAAATTATCTACTCATAACATGATAAACAATTGAACAATAAACTACTGTACTATATTCCTTGAAGAAATAAAAACAAACAATTGTACATAAGGCTGCGGAAAGATTCTTTAGTGATACCCAAGTCATGGCCGGGATTCCGGGAAATCTATAAATGCACTGTAGGCGGTAGGCCTAGCTGCTGGCTGTACACTTATTAAATTGTACCGGTAATCTGGCTAAAAAGTTACCGGTATACAAAATGAGAACATAGAGGCAGGGTGCAGATCCCACTTTGGACACTAAGTTTGGACTTTGGTTAGGGTAAGTTATTGCAAATCTTCCACTCATAATATAAACTACAATAAAATAAGATACCAGTAGATAAGATACTACTGTAGCCTATTCTGCCTATAGCCTATACCTTGAAAACAAAAACAAACGGTAAGACTGCGTAAGTATTCTTCAGTGACAGGTCTACCCCTATAATCCCACGGCATGATGGCAAACTGTTATTGTCATAGGCTATAGCCTAGCCAGGGTGTCGAATGACGCTGTTTTTTTGAGTGATACAACTTTCTGTATAATGATAAAAAAAAATTAATCCTAGCCTAGGCCTAGCCTACGTATTTTTATATTATTATTTTAAAAGTTAGACATCTAAAATAGGCCTAGGCTTAGGCCTACTGTGTTCCAAAACTCAAGAGTAGCCTAGGCTAGGTTAGCCTAGCCTAGCCTTACAAAAAAAAAAAAAAAATACAGGAATGTTGGTCTAGGCTAAGTTTAATATACACTTCCCAGGTCATTTTAAACAGTTCTATTGCTTCTATATATCATATAATACACCATAGAGTAAGTTTTTAATAACTAGAAAAAAAGGTCTCTTCTAAATAATTACCATAATTGAGGACCTTCGCCGTTCCCGGGTTAAGAATGGGCTCTGAGTCTTAGCCTACCAGAACCAGATTCCCAGCTGCCTAGCTAACCTTATTTTTTACTGTCTTTAACCTCAAATCTTCCTTGATCTTCATTAGCCTATCAATACATTATACATAGCCCCACTAGTGGGGCAGTCCTAAGATTGTTGGATAATGGGTTATCCTAAGCCTAATATGCCTAGCCTCAGCCTAGGCTACTCATTTCTGCTTCAAATTATCATTATCATCATAGGCCTAGGCTAATACAAGTAGGCCTAGGCTTATCTGAAAAAATAATATGCTTGGCTACTTACAAAATCGCTGTTTGGTGCTTGCTAGAAGTCAGGTTTATCCAAAGTATCACCTTGAACTTATACCTTATATATAATGAGTTCCCCAAGATTAATATGCACAATTTTAGAATGTGTAGGGCACTCGCACTTCACATGAAGTCAATGTTATATTCCAGCCCCTTAATTCACTCTATTTTTCCACAAATATATCGGTAAATAACAGATAACACATTTCCAAGTGTTCCACAGTTGATTGGCGGCAAGCTAATTTGACGTCATCATTGGATTATTCTCGGAAACACCACAATGGAAAACATTGCTGATATTCGTTCGTTGTTTTCCATTGATCCAACCACATATATACCCCTGAAAAACCAATAATTCATCATAAAATTGTACTAATTTATAGCTTACCTTATGCCTCAAGGTCTTGCGCTCTTTGTCAAACACATAAAATTTATATTCATTCACTATTTTTAAGAAATTAGAGACCCCATAAATTAGCACATACGAAAAAAATATCGTGTATTTTGTGGGAGTTAAATTAAAATCAGGAAACTAACATTCAAACTTAAATTAATATTTTACATTATTCATTTCAGTGAAATTTAGTCAATATATTAAACACATGGAGTAGTTTAGTTAATATATACATAGTTTTAGATAAATACCTATTATTATCCTTTAATCTACATATTATTGAGCATTCGAGTGCCAATAAAATTACGGTAGTTGTGTTCGTCTTGACTCAGCCTTCGGCGCAATATAACATCGGAGTGTAGGGGTACATTGGTTTGTTTGTTTGTTTTAGCGGACTCTCCCATCCAGGAGTTCGTTCTATGAACGATGGCTGTTTCCTTATTGTAATATATATTTGTTATATTGGTGCTAAAGTCAGTCACCTCATCCGAACCGAACAAGTTGTGTTTTCACAGTGTAAACAAATCGCTCTCATGACTCGAGCTCTGGATTTATCCGTCTATATTTACATTAGTAGCTGCATTTGGACTTCAATACAGGTGATATATAATAGTTCTAAGATCATAGCCAATGTAGAGTACAGTGTAGAGCAAAGCAACTATCGTTTGATGAGTGTAATGTAGAAATAGAATGGCAGGTTTAGCGGGGCTCCCGGCCGCCCCGGGACAGTCACAGGCTCTTAGCCTATTTCAGTATCAATATTTTTTCAGATGTTAGGTTCGGGATCACGAAGAAAATGGGCGAATTTTGGCACACTGCCAGTGTCGGAAGCCCCAGTGTCCTCAACCTCTGCTCATAGCCAGCGTTCTTCAACGTTGGTACCAGCTTGCTAGCTCTCCTCTGCACTTTGTCAAAAACATGATAAATCTACAGTTATACTACAGGGCGTACCACTACCGACATACAGCATAACTCATCTAACCTAGTACTACATGAATACTAGGTTAGGATAAATCTACAGTTACTATACTACCCCTATTTTGTCGCTATTCTGTTGGTACTAATGGGTTAATATTATTAGTAGTAGACTTAGTATGGTTTGATGATGCGCGGAAATGTATATTTGACTTGAAATAGATACATTGAAGTATTACAAACCTTCGCGAACCCATAAACAGGGAACGTGAGCTGGGTTTAGACCGTCGCGCACCCATAAACAGGGAACATGAGCTGGGTTTAGACCGGTCGCGAGACAGGTTAGTTTTCGGTTAGGTTAGGTTAGGCTAATGTTAAAAATACTAAAATGTGACGGTCCTCGGTATTAAACAACACTGTATATAAAATAAAAAATAAAAAATTACAACAAATTAGCCTACCTGAAAAACTCTTATCTGGTTGGTGATAAATTTATATAGGCTAGGCCCTACAAATAAGTTTTTTTCCAGTTTCCGCATCTGCTGAACCATCCGAAAACACGCTAAAAGGCGTGTTTTGAAGGGGGTAGGGGTAGTGGGGGGTAGTATAGCCTAACTGTAGATTTACCAAAAACATTTCTGCAAAATTATTTTTGGTGGCATTAGGCTAGGCCTAGGCCTACTGTAACTAGGCCTATAGGCTATTTGCTACTTAGGCCTAGCCTATTACTGAAACTAGGCCTATCACTTTGTTCTCAACACATTAGGCCTAGGCCTGGGATCAAGACGTTTCGCAGCAAGTAACGTGTTGAGAACAAAGTGATAGGCCTAGTTTCAGTAATAAGCTAGGCCTAGGCCTAAGTAGTAAATAGCCTATAGGCCTAGGTCTAGTTACAGTAGGCCTAGGCCTAGCCTAATGCCACCAAAAATCATTTTGCAGAAATGTTTTTGACATAGCCTAGGGCCTAACTCCGGCCTTTGTGTAGCGTCCCTAGGCCCTGGCTGGCCTAGTCACCCTGCATCAAATTTAAGCATAGGCTAACAACACACATATAGTACTACATACATATAAGTAGGCTAATGAGCTTATACGTCCTACTAACCCCACAAACTCTCATCCTAGGTGCAATCCTGTTGATAATCTTTGGATCTGATTCGTGGGACCTCATCTCAAGGTAGCACAAGCCTCGCTAGATTAGTCGTTCAAAAGCTGCTAGATTATTGCTAGATGGTAATTTATGCCTTATATCGGCATATTATAGCTAAAATATTGATGTAATCTATCGAATAGTAGTTATACATTAATATTTAATGCCTAGAATTCATATCTAAACGTAAATATCTGACGCTAAATTTAATATAATACAATGAAATGTAGCGAAGATGTTGCTATATTGACAACATTGCTTCAGAATGTAAACACATGCTTACCATTCGTATTTTTTCCCTTTTAACATTGAAATATTAATGAATGAAGGTTATAAATGGTGAGGATATATATATATATATATATACTTTTGTTTCAAGTTATAGATATTTATATATTGATTGTTCTTTAGCTTACGGACCTGCGAAGGGTAGCGTAATAACAGTCCCATTGGCTTGACATTTTGGCCGCCATCTTGATTCCTTTGCGCCATGTATTTGCTTGTACACTCCATTATTAAGCTTATGGTACTCACATGTGTTTATTTATACCTCTTTTATAAGCTATTACTCATTATAGTATATATATCTAACTTTTCCGACCCGGGAACTTAACCCTGCAAAAAAAAAATCGCCTCTCAGGGAATTCTGTTAATCTAGGTACTCTATCGTAGCACCACTTTAGGCGATCGGTAATTTGTGCGTTTCAGACTATACTGTATAAGGAAGTTGAAGCCGTAAGCATCGATATTAACCCTCTGAAGATTATTGCGCATTTGACAGTTTATTCTAGCTATCATTAGACGATCTTTTGCAGCTTAGGGAAGACAAAACTGGCCCTCTAACTTTCATACACCCTTCCTACTCTGAATAAAATCGTTAAAGTTGTTATTTTTTGCATTATTTTGAAGATTATATATAACCTACGGCTATGAGGTAGTATATAGCCGACGTCGCTTCAAATTTTACCGCGGAAATGCGATGATAAATTTGTTTTGTTGAGTAATGTCGATTGATATCGATAATGTTATTGTAGTAGGACCCAATCTACATGTTACAAATTTTCGAGGGCATTACACTGTGTAATGCCCTCGAAAATGTCCCGCACCCACAATAATACTAACCCGAGTTGACGTCAGGTATAGCGTAAAATAGTCGTAGATGGTAAGTCCAATAAACTCATCACGTGATAACACCACGAGACTATCACCTGGTTCTTAAAAATCGGACTAAGGTTGCTATACTTTTAGTACGTCCATGGTAGTACAATGGGTTAGCGCGCGGGCCTGGTGGTGATGGTGGTACGTCACGAACCAGGGTTCGAACCCCACCCAAGGCATCTCAAAACCTGTGGGTTTTTAGGGGGGTTAAATTCCCTTCAGAGGTTCGTACCCCGCGCCAGGTACCAGGAATGGATCCTAAATGTGGACCTGGGGATATTTCAATTCCTATTTAACCTGGAAAAACCTAGCATTTCATTGGTGGCATGGTGGGAACATGGTTGTGTCTCTCGGTCGGCACGCGTGAGGGGGGGATTAACGGCGCGTGCGGGTGGTTCAGAGTGGTGAGAGGTGAGCGAGTTAGAAAACGGAATTTGGGGGGGGGGGGGGGAGAACTGTGGAGGGTTGGTGGGGAAAAAGTTAGGTGTAGAACATGGGTTATTGGTGGAGGACTGGTGTATTGATGTGGTGTTGTTCACAGGACGAACGTGGGGAACTTTTTTGGTGGCAGTCAAGGTCTGGTTAAAAGTGATGTGGGGCGGGTGGGTTTGTTTGTCATGAGAGGGTGAGTCAAGTGTGGGGTTGTGAATTTTTCTAGGGGTGTGAATTGTGTGGGGGGCAAGGGAGCTATTGACGGAAAATTGTCACAAGGGAATTGTTGTGGGTTGTGGGATAGCTGAACATTTCTGGGGGCATGGGGGAAATTTTGTTGGGTACACTGATCGGCATTTTTCCTGGAAATATGTGTACATAAACATTGGATGGAATGATGGTTACATATATCAGAGTCTGCCCTGAAAACATGGGAGGATTTATCCGGGACAGCATGAAGAGAATGGAGGGAATTACCGAGAGGGAGTTGCTTGGACTTGTCTTCTTTCGTTTGTTGAGGCATTTGTTTACTGAATGGGGTGAGATTTGGAGGGGAGTCAGGGCAAGGGGAGGGTTTAGGGGTCACCTTAGTGCTAGCTGCAATTTGGTAACCCTGACTCAGGGTTTGTTGAGGGGGAGGGTGTTTTTTTTTTTTTTGAATGGATTTCTGCGTGATGGTTTGTCAGAGGCTTTGGGTTGGAGTTTTTTTAATGATATCAGTCTTTGGCCGCAGTCGACCTGGGCCTGGAGTTTTTGAAGGTCAAGTCCAAGGAAACCATCATAATGTTTACAGTTGGAGGAAAATACTGTGAAGGTGTGATAAAAACGAGCATGGGTGTAAAGTCAGTGAAAATAGGCTAGCCTAAACAGACCTCGGATGCGGAAATACCCTGAGCCGAACAGGCCAAGTGGGATATCTCTATTGGTCTAACTGGTAAGGTGCCTGCCTCACACCCAAGGGTCGAGAGTTCGTGCCCCCACCAGGACATGATATTTTCGTGAGGCTATTTCCGCATTTAACGAAGTTTAGGTGTGCTGGTTAAATTGTTCAGATGGTTGAGAGTAAGATCGGAGCTCCATAAATCCTCTTTCGGGTATGGTGTAAAAACCCCTGTGGGGATCGGTTTTTACACCATACCCGAAAGAGGATTTATGGAGCTCCGACCTTACTCTCAACCATCTGAACAATTTAACCAGCACACCTAAACTTCGTTAAATGCGGAAATAGCCTCACGAAAATATCATGCCCTGGTGGGGGCACGAACTCTCGACCCTTGGGTGTGAGGCAGGCACCTTACCAGTTAGACCAATAGAGATATCCCACTTGGCCTGTTCGGCTCAGGGTATTTCCGCATCCGAGGTCTGTTTAGGCTAGCCTATTTTCACTGACTTTACACTACTTCACCTTCCGGGAAGCGAAAGCTCCGAACAGAGAGGAACAAGCTTGAGCCGAATCGACCGAGAGATGGACGGGAATGGCGAGTCAACTTCACTGAGCGATGCTACACGCACCTACAAACTGCCCAGTTGGCAACTCGCTTGGGCGGCTGGCAACTCCACAACCCAACCCAATCGAGTCTCACAACACTCCCTGCTCTCTCCTATCCTCTTCCTTGTCCTGTGGGGATCGGTTTTTTACACCATACCCGAAAGAGGATTTATGGAGCTCCGATCTTACTCTCAACCATCTGAACAATTTAACCAGCACACCTAAACTTCGTTAAATGCGGAAATAGCCTCACGAAAATATCATGCCCTGGTGGGGGCACGAACTCTCGACCCTTGGGTGTGAGGCAGGCACCTTACCAGTTAGACCAATAGAGATATCCCACTTGGCCTGTTCGGCTCAGGGTATTTCCGCATCCGAGGTCTGTTTAGGCTAGCCTATTTTCACTGACTTTACACTGTATTAATTTGTCATCCATTTTTCTATGTGGATGAGGGAGACAAAAGATAAAACTGCCTGTGACGAGTGCCTCCCCCATAGTTGAAAGAGTGACAGGGCTAAAATCAAGGAATGTATAATATATGAAAGCTTTGGTCATACAACTATCACAAAATCTGAGAGAAAATAAAAGCCAAGTAGAAATGCGCCTTTAAGTAATTTTTACACCATTCTACCAGTTCAATTTCTATCCGCTGTCAATCTTGTTAAGTCGTCTGAAAGTGGGTACTGTAAATGTTTTTTAGTCTTAATACCGGTATCTCAACCTACATTCTAAACCTTTAATTTACCTTTCTCGATCTTTAATATACCTTTTAAGCCGCTCAAATATACCTCTGTTGATTTTTATATACCTCTCAACTCTCCTGTACCTCTTTAAGGTCGGTTCACACATACACGTTCTAAGGTCCCGTCCGTCCCCGACCAAGAAAATAACTTCTGTGTGTGTCCGTGTATGTCCCGGCATAACACGTTTTCTGGCAGTTGCCCCGACCCACACGGATTATTTTATGCATGCATAAAAAGGACGCCGCCTAGGCGCTTTTTATTAAGAGGTCGGGGCCGGACGGGACGTTAGAACGTGTATGTGTGAACCGAGCTTTACTGATCAAATATACTTTTTCAACTTAATTCTTCCTTATTCTACTGTTGTTTCTTGCCCACCAAAGTCTGGAATGTTAAGACGTCTGAAAGTGGGTTTAGAAGTCTTTCTGTATATCAAACTATATTCTAACCCTTTACTTTAATTCTTTAGTTTAACTTTTCTCAACCTTAAATATACCTTTATGCCGATCATATATACCTTTTAAGGCGCTCAAATATACCTTTTTTAAGTCTTAAGGTATCTCTAACTATTTTCTAGACCTAAAATTTACCTCTCTCGATCTTTAATATACCTTTCTCAACCTTAAACAAACCTTTATACCTATCAAATATACCTTTTATGCCTCTCAAATATACCTTTTGTTTTTTTACCCATCAGAGTCTGGAATGTAAATAAATATATAAAGATACCGTATATATTTTTATAGTCTTTCTGTATCTCAGACTACATTCTAGACCAGGGGTTCCCAAAGTGGTCGATATCGACCCCCAGGGGTCGATATCGACCATCCAAGGGGTCAATGAATCGCCAGGGGTCGAAAGGGGGTCGATAAATGGCTAGGGGGTCTATGAATGGCTAGGTGAGGAACGTTTCAAAAGATGTAGACCCATCTCTATGTGAAAATCTGAAAAGGTGTAAGAATGCTCTGTTCTATTTGGCAGACCTATATTCAAAGTTAAATAAGGTACAGAAACGTCTGCAGGGTAAAGATGTTATCATTATTCAGGACAGGACAATTCTACTGGGCTTCCAAGGCAAACTAGGCTGGTTTAAAGCGTCAATGGCACAAAGATTTTCAGTACTTTTCGAACTTACAACAGTCGGCAGAAACTGAAAGCATTTCAGATGGTGACATAGAAACATACGCACACCTGGACAAATTGATTGAAGACTTTAAATTGCGCTTTGAACACCTGGAGAAAATTAAAGTGCCTGAATGAATGTTTACACCATTTGACTTGGAAATACAAAATGAAGACATTAACTCTACTAATATTAAGGTACTACTATAATTCCACATATTTATTGTATCATAATATGCATGAACAAACCTTTCTAAATTTAATATACCTTTTACACCGGTCAAATGGAGGTCTAAGGAGGAAACACGAAAACAAAAATCCAACTAATTTCACCTCATTTTACCTATTCAATATCCACTTGCTGTCTTTCTAATGTTGTTTTTTGCCCACGAGAGTCCTCCAATTAAGTCGTCTGAAGATTAACTTGAGAGTATTAATATTAACGGGCGGCAGATACATCCCAGCCTCCTCCCGGGTGTACCAATGGTCGCCGGAGTTGTTGAAGGCACTGGTGTATCGGTACTTGTAACTCATGGCTCGGACGAATCTGTCGACAAATTATTTGAACAGTTCAGATAGAGGGATAGGAAGATCTCCATTGAGATGGAGTAACTGTAGTACAAGCGTTGGAAGATAGAGGAATGACTATAGATCAGGCATGGGAAGTGGTAATAAATAGGAATGAATGGACAATGATAGTGAATAGATGAGTGAAAATGCGGTCGTTTGGGAGAGAGGGTCATGCACCAGTTGGACTAGATGTGGTCCGTCAGGTGCCTGGCCCAGGGAGCCGGTAGTAATGAAGGGTGCGCCTGGAAGCATGGTGGGTGGGCTTGTGGTGGCGGCTTCGCTGCGGGTCTGCCTGCGGAAATCGTAGCCTCTCCGGGGGATCTGGGACATGAGGATCTTTTGCTGGGGACCCCAAATGGGCCTGGGTCTTTGGGTATTTCTCCTGGACGGGACCTAGATGTGTGTGATTTTGTGTTTTGTTTAGTTTTTCTGTTGTGTTGTGATGTCCCTCTTCAGGATAAGATTTATAGATTAGCTCCTTAACCCTCCTGGCCCGGTTGTCATTTTAAAATGACACCACGAATTAAGGGCAGGAGCCCGGGTGTCATTTTAAAATCTGTAAGCTTGAAAGCCTATTCAGCTTGGTCTGAACGCCGTGCGTCCGACGCATGTAAACAAAGCCGATCGTTACGTCACCGCACCTCCGAAAACAAGAAAGAGAAGACTCGTTTGTTATTGTATGTCTGTATGTCGTTGTTTCAGTAGTGAAAAGATCGTCATATTGCTAACATCGCCTGCAAGTGCTCTCCACTGAAATCGTCATCATAACTGAACCAGTTGACATAGAGCTCTACTCAATGCCAGTCTACAGATTGGAAACCGCACTACATTTATAGATGCATGGGAAATTTCTAGCAGTTAAACTAAAAAAAAATACGGTAGCCTAGGCCTAGACGTTTTTC
This sequence comes from Paralithodes platypus, assembly GCA_032716605.1. Lineage (NCBI taxonomy): Eukaryota > Metazoa > Arthropoda > Malacostraca > Decapoda > Lithodidae > Paralithodes > Paralithodes platypus. The sequence goes on from CM064559.1 coordinate 6,302,403, forward strand.
GGCCAGATCGCCCGGGTAGCCCACACTGTCATTTTGAGAGCCTGCCCGGGCCAGGAGGGTTAATACACATAGAAAAAGAAAAAAAAAAAAAAATCAGGTCAATATTTCTAGGTTAGCTGTAAGATCAGGTCAAGATTTATAGTTTAGCTGTAATGTCAGGGAAAGTTAGTGCCAGTGAGCTGCCATTAGGTTAATTTGCAATAGAAAAAAAAGTCCTGCTACAAAATTAGCCCACCATGTAATGCTGTGGTCGACACTGGTGTTGTGCCAAACAGTGATCAGATAAGACTCTAGTAGAGTTCCCTGTGGCACCTATCAGCTCCTCGATAACCTCACCAGTGCCATACCAAGACAATGCCAATAACAAGGCTATATTGTACAGTTGTTGTTGTTGTAGTTCCCCAGACTGTCTGGCCGAAAAGTCCTGAGTCTGGTAGACCAAAGCCGCTCCAGATGCTCAGGCCCCCGAAGGGGCCAGGGTGAGATGGGGTCTGTCTCTTAGAGGGCAGCGGGTGAGAGGATCATCAACCCACAGGCTTGCACCCTTGGGCCAATGCCCCCACTGTCCGCAGCCACCCTTGCAGTGCCACCCAATCGGGCGATCTCACCAGCACCTAGAAGGAAAAGTAGTACAATAAAGGAGACAGACAGAAAGGCTTTATTGTATAGAAATGGGTGTTGGTCCATAAGTCTAACACACACAGTAAGATGTAAGAGACATTATCTTGTTGTCCTCCACATTAAGATAATCTTTTTATAAATTTCACTCCCAACACCAAACACCACCCAATGAAATTAATGAAAACATATGATCTACCCGGGATTCAAACCTGGGTAGTAACCTGGGTACATACAGATCTTAAACACTCTAACCACTACACCATCAAGACAGTTAAGATTAAGTACATGACTACTATTTTATATTGATTTATCGAATACTGGATATCAATCTAATCATGTACTCAAACCCAACTGAACACTGAATAGCCTAATGCTTACGGGGAGGTATTTAGTTTGTTCCCTACTTTTTCATCAAGCTTAAAATTACACCCCCTAGACCCCCTTTCAAGATAAATTTTTACATTTTTCGGTAGAAAAATGTCCAGGCCGGAGGCCGGTTGCTCTTAAATTACAGGCTCGCTATCGCTCGCCAGGAAAAATCGACACCTTAACGGCACGAAAGGTCTTAAAATTGACAGAAATGGGGCAAAATGTCTTAAAATATCCAAACTATTAGCGCGAAGGTCTTAAAATCTCAAAAGCAATGGGGCTAAACATGAGGGAGAAAGGGGTCCAGAAAAAAATCCCTCAAGTGGATATCTCCCCTTAAGTGAAAGGAAAGAACATTTAATGGGGCACAGATCTCTTGAGAACCGACAGACAGAAAAGGGTTATTATAATTATGGTCCCATAGTTAACTGTGTATCCAGTATGATGCTTATAAAACTATTGTATGGTTTATAAAGATCTGTATGTCTGTCTCTGTTTCTTTATCTATCTCTATATCTCTCTCACTCTCTATATGGTAAATATAGTCATGCTCTCGGTAACGCGCTTTTGTTCTTCCGCGGACACACTAAATGCTAAAGCTCTGAATAGCACTGAACACTTTCAATTTACAGTAGAATCGACTCGGCCCCGTCACGTCACGCTCGGGTCCGATCGGCTTCCCTCTCGGTTTGTTTATCTCTGTCGGTCCGTGTGTACCTCAATATGTTGTTGTTGTTGTTGTTCCCCAAGCTGCCTGACCGAACAGCCCCAAGGCCCCAAGCAAGGCCAAGGCCATAACCGAGCGCCCCCACAGAACCCTCCCTGCCGACCACAATAAAGCCTGGGTGACCGAAGCCACTCCATGGCGGGGAGCTGAGGAGGGTGCGGAAACACCCGGGAAACCAAAGACCCACCCAGGGCCCTGTGCCCCTCAGCAATTATGAAGAGAAAGTTGAGGGGCAAAGGAAAAATGTGACGCTTTGGCTTCCAATCTTGGTAGATTGGGAGCAATCCACGGAAGAGACGCCGTCACTTGAGATCTAGAAAATATATAAGTAAAAGGAACAGTCAGAGTAAGCTATGGGTATGGCAGAGATTGCTCAGTTATCACTCTGATAGACCAGCCACATGACTAGAACCCAATCCTCTCAGCAACAGCTAGGAAAGGCCCTAGAAAGCCGCCTTTGGCGGGGGGATAGCTCCCCTATTTCAACCCCTTTCGGGGTTGGGCACCCGCCTGTACCTCAATATTCTCGGTGATTATAAGGATCTTTCATACTGTTACGTAACTGTGATGCCTCGCCCGATTAAGAACATAAGAACATACCGTAAGAAAAATGGAAATTTGCAGGCCTAAATACTGTACCTTATTGTATTTCTATGATGTGTGAAATGTATATACTCCATAGCTGTGATGTGTACTTTAATATATTTCTATGATGTGTACATTATGTGTAAAAAAAAAAGGTGAACTTTGGGACTTTGGCTGGGACGAAATAGGTCAAAAAGGGGACTTTGGGATTTTGGCTGGGACAAAATGATTACTGTATTCCCATACTGCGCTGTGAAAGGCCATATTAACCGCGTTACCGAGAGCATCACTGTTAAGGTATGTTTGTCTATCTCTCACTTTGTCTGTCTGTGTGTCTGTCTCTCTCTCACTCTCACACACACACAGTAACTTACTTGGGAGGGTTGTCCCCTATAAATGGGTTATACGCCAGTAAGGTGTTGCCTCCTTATCATTAATCAACATCTTGCCTGCTAGATGAACCAACCAGGGGTGATGCTCAAAACTCTGCAAATAAAAAATAAAAATATATAAATAAATAAATAATCATATTGGGGGTAATGATTTTGGCCAAATTATAGTGAATAGATTATAGTAACATCGGGGTTGATATTAAGTAACACCCCGTTCTTAACATTAATCATCAATTACAAACCCCAATGTACTTGAATTATTATTATTATGAATAAACTAATGAAAGCATATGGTCCTCCCGGGACACCACACCCAGAACATAAGTATCTAATATCAGACTTGTTAGTTTTCATCAATATATAGTGTTTGGAAATAATTACACCCTTCGGCGAAACCGTTTTCCCCATTATACAACGATCTTAAGACACGCCGCCCGATAGTGGGGAGGGCTGGCTATGAAGTACAGGGAAAATGAGGGGTTAAATACGTAAAACGGCGATTAAAACTTATTTTAGCAAAACTTGGCTCGGGTTTTAAGGTATTTCTAAGGCCTAAAACCCAATATTTCGAAAACCCGAGCCAAGTTTTGGCCAAAGCTGGCTCGGATTTTGAGAGTTTGTAGACAACAAAATTACAGTAACCTCATTTAGAAATTTGGCCCAGGTTTCCCGAAATTGCAAAGCCATAAAACCCGAATTTTGGAAAACCCGAGCAAACTTGGCTCGGAATTTGCGAATTTTAAGAGTAAACAAATTACAGTAACCTAATTTAGAATTTTGGCTCAGTTTCCCTAAATTACACCCAAAAAGCATAATTTTGGAAAACCCGAGCCAACTTTTGGCAAACCTTGGATCGTATTTTGAGAATCGAAAAAGACTAAACTAAATGTCGGAAATCGGCTCATGATTTCCCTAATTGCAAAGCCATATAGGCCTAACCAGATTTATCGAAAACGTAGCACTTATTTAAATCATATATATCCAGTAACATAGACCTAGTACATTGGATACAAGCCTAGTCCACACCTAACGCCTACAATGTGTCCGTAGTACCTAGTAGGCCTACGTGGGATACAACATGGCGGTTGGGCCGGCGCCCATTTAGTAGCCTACCGGTATTCGGCCGTATCTGTAAATACGAATGCGAGTCACTTCGAGCGAATTCCTGATCGAGCGGATGCACAATCTAACCTTATTAACCTAACTTCACCTAACCTAAATGCGCCTCCGCTCGAATATGAATTCGCTCGAAGTGTCCAGTACCGTAAATACTACCGCAACTACGAATCTTGTTTCTGAGACCTAGTATATTAACCTAACCAAACGACAGAGAAACGACAGAGATGGGCAGGTGGAGTGGACTAAAAAGCTGGTGGACAGATCTCGGGAGACAGGTGAAAATGGCGTGTGTACGAATCGGTGCCGTCTATAGGAAGGTATTGACAACCAAATTCCATTTTAGTACCATATATTTTTATTAGGTTTTGCCGAGGCTTAAAACACATTTTCATATTATGTTTAGAGCATATAAAATCCATATTTGTTTTCAAATAGGCCTATTGCAAAATAAGGAATTTTTTTATTTTAATACCACAAATTTTCCGAGTGTTTTTTATAAACAAAATTGGTCATTTGCATCAATATATAGTGTTTGTAATTAATTAGAAATCTCGGGAAAACCTATTTTCCCCAGTAGGCCTATCGATCGATGTTGAGACACACTCGCTCCCCGATAGTGATTTGAAAAGGCATTAGCCTAACCTAACAACCTTACCTAACCTTACCTAGTATTATGGGTGGGGGCTGCCGCCCTCACACCCCCGCTGGTTGAGTACTTAATAACAAAAATAAAAAATTGGCTGTCGATTATACGAAGGTGAAAGAAAAGTCGATGAAGTCTAGGCCTATGGTGTTTACTCTGCAATCTTCAGCTTGATTGTACATTAATAACGGGAAAGTACCAACCTTGTTACGAAAATTAAATTTTAGCCTAGCCTAGTACCATACTTTTATATTAGGTTTTTCCAAGGGTTTAACACATTTTCATATGATCTTTAGAGCTGTCGATAACTGGAAGTACGGTACCGTATCAACAACCTTGTTACGAAAAATAAATGTTAGTAGGCTACCATACTTTTTTATTAGGCCTAGGTTTTGCCGAGGGTTAAAACAAATTTTCTTATGATCTTTAGAGCATATAGGCCTAGATTCAATATTTATCTTGAAATATATCAATAAAATTTATGGTATTAAAATAGCCTAACATTGAACCCAAAATAATTGGTGACCAACTTATTTAGTTATACTCTAAAGTCTACTTACTACTAATAATATTAACCCATTACTAAACAGAATAGCGACAAAATACGGGTAGTAGCCTAGGCCTATTAACGGAATTATCAGATTTTTTTTATGTGCTTAGCCTAGGCTAATATTATTAGAACAATGAGACAAATGATGACCGCTTAGGATAGCGAGACATTCGAGTTTTGCGGACTTTTTGACAGTCTGCCTCAGTCCCCAGGCCAATCGAGGGATTTTTTTGGTTAGGCAGCCAAACTGGTATGAATTTTGAAATTTTCTCTTAGCCTGCTATGACTAAAAAGATTTGACCTAGCCTATGCACAGCACCATCAAAATTAGCCGCTTTTAAGTTTAGGCTAGGATAAAATAAGCAAGACACAAAATTAGTAGGCCTAGGTAGGGCTAAAAAAATATCACCGAGCGCAGTGAGCGACCTTGAGTGCTGGATGGATAAGGGCCCCATCAGTCCAGAGTAGTCCTATAATAATATAGCGGTAATTCTGCATAACTACTACTCCTGTTATTTTAAGTTTTATTGATTTTATTTGTGTATTTTAATGGTTAGTAAGTGTGAATTATGTTGTTAGAAAGTGAGGAAAGCACTATTTATCAGCATTTGCATTGTTAATTGAAATTCAGATACCCAAACAATCTAAGAGTTTACTCGATTTAGTCAACTTTAAAAAGACATTAGCCTAACCTAACAACCTTACCTAACCTATCCTAGTATTATGGGTGGGGGCTGCCACCCCCACACCCCCGCTAATTGTGTATTAAAACTATAAAAACATTGATGGGATAAAGTCTATGGTGTTTACTCTGCAATCTTCAGCTTTGGCTGTCGATAAAAGGAAAGTACCAATAAAAATGTACTGACTTTTTGTAGGTGAAGCTCCACTGATTGGCTACTAAACATAAGGAAGGAGCCTCCAAGGAGGCTAGAATGTAAACATAGTGTCCTGGACTGGCAGTACAAAAATAACTGATAATGTTATAGGAGAGTGAAAATCAAATTGACAAAATAAGAAAAGTAGCCCTTATCCGCACATCACTAAGGTCCCCTGAGTAAGGTAAGAGCGAAAAAAAATAATTCCATGAGACAGGAATCCCGTAATCGAGTAGTTGTTCTGCAGAATACCCGTATCTTTTGCCTGGGCTGGTTGAAAATTCGTTGTATGTGTTTTACGAATGATATTTTGTGTTGCATAATTATATATGTGTTGGTCTGAAATGAGATGGTTTGGGGGAGGGAGAGAGAGGGGGGGATTGGAGGAAAGGGGAGGGAGAGAGAACGGGGGCGGGAGCTACCACCCTCCCCCAACTTCCTTACAGCGAGCAAGGGAGAAAGTATAAAAGTGGGAGGGTTTGACAAGTTGGAGCCAATCCGCCCTCGTTTTCCTCCCTAAAACGCCTGGGCTAAGGCATGGATTTCTCTGGCTATATCAGACCGTCAATTTAATTTTTATTTTTGTTTGCATTTCTTATGTTTTGTTATTGGAATCGACAACTAGACTTAATGTACTGTAGGCCTATGGTAATTTGTACTTTATTAGGATTTTAGGAGACGTAGTAAATATAGCCTACAACTTTACTTAACCCTTACAGTACCGGCGACGTGTTTTATGTTTTTATTGTATTTTATTTTTATATTGGAATCGACAACTAGCCTAGACTAAATGTGCTGAATGCTAATGTGTACATTATTAGGATTTTAGGAGACTTAGTTAATATACAACTTCACTTAACCCTTACAGTAATGGCGACGTGTTTTTATTTTTATTTCAGCTACATTTATAGACGATTTTATGAACTTAGGAAGGAAAGATGGTAGCTATTTATTTCAGCTACATTTAGACGATTTTATGAAGCTTATAGGGAGGCTATATGGTAGCTAATATAATGAATTGAGATAGGCTAGCGTGTAGACCTCTGTAACTGAAAAAGGGCCAGAGCAAATGGGCTGTAAGGCATTGAATCCCGGTGGATCACATACAACAGTACAGTATATACTTTCATTACGGTAATATAATTGGAGGTGTTTGGTGTTGTGGTGAAATTAATAAAATATAGATTACCTCGACATATTACTAGATGGATTAGGAAACTATTACCGAATCTAACACTAATTTTCCCATGTTTTTTTGTTTTTTTTCCCAGGTACCGTACCGTAGTTGAAATTAGTTACACATTTAGGCTACAATCCCCGGAATTTCAGATTGATTTTTGTTTTCCCACTACCGGTATCTATCTAACGATCTTAACCCATTCAGTACCAGGGACGCCCTTTTTATCTTATTCTGGCCACTATTAGACAATTTTATTCAGCTTAGGAAGGATCTCTAGCAATAATATGGCTTCAAACTATCTCAACCAGGCCTTTTAACAGGCTTCAAGCTATCTCAACCCGTTTTACTACTACAGATCCTTTTTAAACTGCACAAAACCGTCTAATTGTTGCCAAAGTATTATAAAAAAACGTCGTCGGTACAGAAGGGGTTAATACGAGTATTACGGCCGTCAATGGGGAGATTTATAGGGAGATATATATATTTTTTTTACAGTGCTTTATATAGTGCACATAAAATGTATTTCCGAAGGTTGAAACAAATTTTATTTTGATATTTGCAACATCCTTATTCTATAATATAGCCTTTAAAATTTTAGAAAAAATTAGTGGTAGTTTCGGTAATAAGTAGGCTACCCTGGATTACTCTAGTCGTTTGTGGGTTAAGCCGGTATCACACGAGAGCTTTTATAGTCAACATTCTATGATCAACATTTTTCTGGCAACATTTCTGGAATATTTTGCACTGGTATCGAAAACTAGACTGATGATATATGAATTTATGCAAAGGAAATATTTTAAAAGTGGACTTCATTAGCTGCCAGACAAGTGTTGAGGATAAATGTTGAGTGAAAAAGTGCTCGTGTGATACCTGCGTTATAGAGGTTAACAACTTCTGTAACAGCGACGTCTTTTTAACTTTATTATGGCTGCTATTAGACGATTTTATTCAACTTAAAAAAAAGGTCTCCAGCAATTAATAGGCTTCGAACTATCTCACTTAACCCCTTTTACTACCATGGATCATTCTTAAACTGCACAAACTCGTCTAACTATAGCAAGAATAAAACTGCACAAACTCGTCTAACTATAGCAAGAATAAAATTAAACTGCACAAACTCGTCTAACTACAGCAAGAATAAAATTAAACTGCACAAACTCGTCTAACTATAGCAAGAATAAAATTAAACTGCACAAACTCGTCTAACTATAGCAAGAATAAAATTAAACTGTACAAACTCGTCTAACTATAGCAAGAATAAAATTAAACTGCACAAACTCGTCTAACTATAGCAAGAATAAAATTAAACTGCACAAACTCGTCTAACTATAGCAAGAATAAAATTAAACTGCACAAACTTGTCTAACTATAGCAAGAATAAAATTAAACTGCACAAACTCGTCTAACTATAGCAAGAATAAAATTAACTGCACAAACTCGTCTAACTATAGCAAGAATAAAATTAAACTGCACAAACTCGTCTAACTATAGCAAGAATAAAATTAAACTGCACAAACTCGTCTAACTATAGCAAGAATAAAATTAACCAGACGTCTTTTTGAAAATATTAATGCTATATTTAGACGGTTTTCTACAGTTTAAGAAGGATTTGTGGTAGTGAAAAGGGTTAAGGGGAGATTTCCACTTGAGGGATTTTTTTCTTGACCCCTTTCTCCCTCATGTTTAGCCCCATTGCTTTTGATATTATAAAAAGTTTGCCCCATTAGTTTAGCGATTTTAAGAACTTTCACTCCATATTAAGACCTTTCGTGCAATTCAGGTGTCGATTTTATTCTGGCGAGCGATAGCGAGCCTGTAATTTAAGAGGAATCGGCCTTCGGCCGGGAAATTTTTCTACCGAAAAATGTACAAATTTATCTTGAAAGGGACTCAAGGGGGTGTAATTTTAAGCTTGATGGAGGTCTAGGGAACAAACTAAATACCTCCCCTTAAGGGCGATAGTTCGAAGCTTGTTACTTGCTTGAGCCTTGAGGTCTTTGTTAAACTGAATAAAATAGTCTAAATATAGCTAGAGTAATAGTTAATAGGCCTAACACGTCGCCGGTACAGAAGGGGTTAATGTTCAATAGTGTTGGGCAGACATGGAACACAGGGTATTGCGTATCATAATGACTGGCTAGGAATGCAAAACAGGAAAACAAATGAAAATAGGAACAGTGGGGATTGGGCCTGAGTAAATAGATAGATAGATAGATAGATAGGTAGATTGATTGATTGATTGATTGATTGATTGATAGATAGATATATAGATAGACAGATAGAGACAGACAGATTGATTGATTGATACATATAGATTGATTGATAGATAGATAGAGACAGATAGAGACACACAGACAGATTGATTGATTGATTGATAGATAGATAGGAATACGAGGAAACTTCATAATAATGACCACCAACAATGATGGTTTGCGTAGGAATATGGACCTATGTTATCGTAGGAATATGGACCTATGTTATCGTAGGAATATGGACCTATGTTCTATGTTATCGTAGGAATATGGACCTATGTTATCGTAGGAATATGGACCTATGTTATCGTAGGAATATGGACCTATGTTATCGTAGGAATATGGACCTATGTTATCGTAGGAATATGGACCTATGTTATCGTAGGAATATGGACCTATGTTATCGTAGGAATATGGACCTACAGTATGTTATCGTAGGAATATGGACCTATGTTATCGTAGGAATATGGACCTATGTTATCGTAGGAATATGGACCTATGTTATCGTACTGAAAAGCTGAGGATGTTGGAGTAGGTACCGGTACGGTACGGTCGCGCTAATAAGTCATGTCCCAGCTGTCATTATGTTTGGCTTGCTCTGTGCTGCATTAATGTCTGTCAGATGTTGAATAGGGTGGGTAAGTGTAGGAACATGTTTGTATATTTCACTCGATATGAAGAAATGAAGCTTAGATACTGCTGATACCAATTATTGATCAAAATATACTTGGTGCCGAGACATGACTTATTAGCGCGACTGTAGAGGAGAGAGAGAGAGAGTACAAAGGAGTACAAAGGAAATCAAGCAACAACAGATCTAGTGACCCTTCTAGGTTGCTTGTCCTCCAAAACACTGAGGATCAAGTGTCCAAACAGTTGTTTAGAGTGGGTAAGGGAACATTGGAAAAGGAATTACTGCCCTGGAACTAATGTCCGTGGCAGGATTAGGAAGTTAGTAGGGGACAGATGGGTTAGTAACAGAGAGAGAGAGAGAGAGAGAGAGAGAGAGAGAGGGAGGGGGGGGGGGGGGGGGGGGGGGGGGGGGGGGGGGGGGGGGGGTTACCGTGGAGTGTATTAACCCCATCTGTACCGGCGACTTCTGTTTTTATTTTATCCTAGCTACATTTAGACGACTTTATGAAGCTAAATAAATTATCTATTTTTAATTAATTTCACCACACCACCAACACCTCCAATGAAATTAATGAAAGCACATAGGCTATGTGATCCACCGGGATTCGAACCCGGGTTATCACACACAGATTTTTAGACACCTTAACCATTACACCACCAAGACGGTTAAAGGTTTATGCACACGCCTACGACTTATCCATTCTCGAATACTGGATATTAATCTAATCATGTTCATATTCCCACCGCATTATGGTAGCCTAATGTTTAAATGAGAGGAAAGAATATTTATGAGATAGCCTATGGGGTACCGGTAGCTAAAGAGATTCATTGAGATAGGTTGCAACCTTGTAATGGGTACCGGTAGACGTCCTTCATAAGCTGAATAACACCATCTAACAGTACCGTTTCCACCCTTAACCCCTTCTGTACCGGTGTCATCCTTTTTAATATAGGCCTATTCTGGCAACTATTAGTCTTAGACGATCTATTCAGCTTAGGAAGGACGTCTACCCATTAGGCCTAACCCCTTCAGCAACATGACGCCTTTTTGCCTTTGATTATTATGGCTAAAATTAGATGATTTTATGCAACTTAAGAAGGACCTATATTACTAAGAGGGTTTAAGCCGGTATCACACGAGAGCTTTTATAGTCAACATTCGATGATCAACAAATTCTGGCAACATTTCTGGACTATTACTGGTACCGGAAACTAGACTGATGATAGATTAATTTAGGCAACCAAAATATTGTATACGTTGACCTCATAAGCTGCCAGACCAGTGTTGAGGATAAATGTTGAGTGAAAAAGCGCTCGTGTGATACCGGTTTTATTGTGATCGCATTTACCCCTTTGAGTCCTAATGGTAGATTACAGTATTTACAGATAACAAAAAATCGTCTAAGGTTATGCCTAACCAAGATATGAATACAATTACGTCATGGTGGTGAATGAGTTAAAAGATTGCAGATTATCTCAATGAATCCCGTTATCTACCCCATATCTTTATTAAGCTTCATAAAGTCGTCTAAATGTAGCTAGCATAAAATAAAGCAGGCGCCGCCGGTACTGAAGGGGTTAGTTACTATACTCCATAGTAACCACCCTCCCTACCCCAAAGTGCCCCTCCCCCCCCCCCCCCCCCCCCCCTCTCTCTCTCTCTCCTTTCCTTCCACTGTCCCATATTCTCGGGTTAGCTATCTCTACTAGAATTAAGTCCTGATCACCTCGCTGGGATCGTAAGGTCTGTGTGGTCAGTGTATCTATGTAAATATATGTAAATCTCTCTCCTTCCCTGCACCCACTCTAACCTCTTCACCCTTTCAGTAAATGACACGTAGGTCCACCGTATTCCTTGTCGGGCTGCTCACGGGCAGCATTATATGGGGGATTATGTAGAGTTAACCCTTTCCGTACCGATGACGTCATTCTAACATTATTCTGGCTACTATTAAATGATTTTAGTCCATTAACCCTTTCCACGCACATATGACGCAGAGGTTGCCAGATTAGCAATAAGAAATAGAGTTCTCTCACTCTTATAATTACCGGTACCTCTCCAAAATTAGTTTTCTGCCCACAGCTAACTCAAAGACAACTGCAGACGTTGAAGTAACTAAACTAAAGGTTTCTATATACCCCTGATGGTAACAAGGCTTTAAAGTATCCCTAATAGGCTCAAAATCGCGTCATATGTCGGAGATGGTTAAAAAAGGGCCTCCAGCAACCAACAGGCTTCGATCTATCTCACTTAACCAATTGTACTACCTTGGAACTTTCTTAAACTGCACAAAATCGTCTAAAAATATCAAGAATTCAATTTTAAAAACGTCGACGGTACAGAAGGGGTTAAGGGTCAATGGAAAGATAATGAAATAGGATTAGGAACCCCGAACTTAAAGGAGGGATGGTTCACTTTTTGGTCGATTTGTTCATGTATTCATTATTTTTCTAGTTTCCTCCCTAGACCTCCATCAAACTTTAAAAAATATATCCATCAGATCCCACTTCTAGATTAATTTGTACATTTTTCGGTAGACAAATGTTCCGGCCAAAGGCCGGTTCTTTCATAGTTACAGGCTCACTATCGTTCGCCAGGATGTTTTTTACACCTAACTAGCATGAAAGGTCTAAATATTGACAAAGAAATGAGGCGAAATGTCTTAGAATCGACAAACTAATGGGGCAAACATCTCAAAATCTGAAAACTAATGGGGCTAAACATGAGGAAGAAGGGGGACCAGAAAAACGACCCGTCTCCCCTTAAGCTCTGAGACCCGCAGAGCGCTACTCACGATTGAGAGCTGAGGTTGTGTGTGGAGTTATGGGTTACTAAGACAAAATTAACACCTTCCATACCGGCGACGTCATTTTATTTTTATTCTAGCTATATTTAGACGATTTTGTGTAGTTTAAGAAGGGTCTGCTTACTTCTACTACTAGACTTTTTGCAGATGATAGCTTAGTTTATAGACCAATTACTAATAGGGACGATTGCCTTCGACTACAGGACGACTTACTGCGCTTGAAGAGTGGGAAGCCAAGTGGCAGATGACATTTAGACCGGACAAATGTCACCATATCCGTTTCACCCGTTCAAACAAAATCATCCCATTCTCCAACAAACTACATAGCACTTTTCTGGATACTGTTCCCTCCCACAAATATTTGGGGGTCCACATCTCAGCGGACATGAGGTGGACCACTCACGTTAGCAGCGTCAGAGCAAAGACTAATAAGGCCCTGGGCTTCCTGCGTAGGAATCTCACCAAGTGCAACGCAAACATTAAAATTAGATCTAGCATTTAAAAAACTTGTTCGGCCACACTTAGAATACTGCGACACCATCTGGGATCCATACACTCACAACAATATAAATAAACTAGAGGCCATACAAAAATCAAAGCTGCAAGATGGATCAGACGTGATTACAGACGTACTACATCTGTCACTTTGCTCAAACAAGACATTAAACTCGACCCACTTGCAACAAGACAAATGCACAGACAACAGATGTTATATAAAATCACTAACAACTTAGTAGACATAGACAAAGATGTATATTTACACCCTACACGTATACGATTTACAAGCCGCAGCCACAACCTAAAATACCACACGCATCAGACAAGCACGGACATAATTAGACAATCATTTTTTCCCCCGCAGCATCCAAGAGTGGAATCACCTCACATCTCATGTAGTTAATAATCCCCACCCTTGATTCATTTAGAACTAGGATCACCAACCATTACATCCCTAATCCTGATCCTGTCCCTAACCATTAGTCCTAAAAGCACGACCCCGCATATCATGCCGCCCGAGAGCGGCCCTCTGCGGGTCCCTCAACGTAAACGTAAAAATTTAGATAATTCGGAACCTGTTAATTGCTGGAAGTCCTTTTGAAACTGACTAAAAATCGTGTAATAATATAATAGCCAGAATAAAGTTAAAAGAAGTCTCCGGTACAGAAGGGGTTAACCTATAAGATTCGCCTTAAAACCCTTACCTCTAGTTGCTGTACCGGACGTGGTGATATTATTATCCCGTACAGTACCACGGACGTCCTTTTCATCATATTCTGACAATTATTAGACGATTTTATACAGTTTAGGAAGGACCTCTGGCAATAAGAAGGCTTTAAACTATCTCCACCAACCATTTTAAACTACCCGGTATCACAGATCCTTCCTAAGCTGCATGATATCGTCTAAACATAGCTAGAATATAATATAGCACACGTCGCTGGTACTCAAAGGGTTATATAGTTATCTAAGTTTTATCAGTAAGTTTCGATGTTAACCCATTTAGTACCGGTGGTATTATCAATGAATCAAACCGGAGCAATTTTGTTTGAATGTTTGAAAGAATATGTCCCGTCCTTCAAGAAAACTAACCTAAAATAGCATTATTTTGGCCGATTTTATCACAAGTATGTCAAGAAATGCAAGAACACCAACATAAATTAGCATTGCTTTGGCCATTTTATCACTTCCCAATGACATATTTTGAACTATGAACCATCAATTTATCAATAATTATACAATATACATATAGGCTACAGTACAATAATAACTACAAAATAATGGACTCGGCTTTGGTTTGACATATGGCAACCATTTAACGGTTTTATTCAGCTTCGGAAGGATGTCTACCCGTTCAATGACTAGAATATCTATTAATTCTTTTAGCTACCATAAAAGGATATACCGGTATGGTAGCTAAAATGATTAATTGAGATACTATATTATCATTTAACGGGTAGACATCCTTCCTAAGCTGAATAAAACCGTCAAATACCGGTAAGCTTCACATAATCGTCTAAATGCAGCTAAAATAAAAACAAAATACGTTGCGGTACTGTAAGGGTTAAAGCAAATATGTGGGGAGGGAGGAGGTGGTGGTGGTGGTGGTGGTGGTGGAGGAGGAGGAGGAGGCATAGGCGGCTGAGAAAGAGGGGGAGGGAGGGAGGGAATGACAAATGAAAAGAGCGAGTCTGGGAGATGTATTACCGGTACCATAGATTATTATCAATTGATAGTAATGGTGTACGGTATTATTTAATTGTATTTACCTTTCTTTTACCGTATAGCCTATTGCAATTGATAGTAGACCTAATGTATATTGATATTTATTTACCGTAGATTATTTGCCGTAGATTATTGATTGTAATGACGTATCTTGATAATTATTATTATTTACATTTATTTTACCGTAGATGATATATAGGCTATACAGTATACTAACATGTGATACTTCCCGTGGATTCGAAACCAGGACACCACACACATAATAAAAGCACATGTAGGCTTACATATACGGTAGTTTATTGCGTTCGGAATTATATATACCGTAATAACGAAGTCCCTAGGCCCAATAGTTAATTTACTACGAATTATTCTAAGCATTATTCCCAACCACTCGCGAAGTTACGCATTTGAAATTACTAGGCTATCGGTTAAAATGTTACACTCATATTTAGGCTATTTGTACATAAAGGCATTGTATTTTTCCAAATAATTAGCCTAGGCCTACTTCTATATGACATAACATGCTCTTAAACTTGGAGCGATGTCACACGAGCGCTTTTGCTGGCGATTTCGATTAGGCCTAGCAAGTTTTATCTCGTAAGCCTAGGCTATTTTGAAGCTCTTTCACACTGGCTTCGGAAACTAAGACTGAAGGTAGTTTAGCCTATTCAATGTATGCTGGGTGATATAAGACTTTAATTTTGATGATCCCAGAGTCCAGACTACAATTGCCTGTAAAAAATGACTGAAAATCGCTCGTGTGACACCAGCTTCATATACAGCCATCAAACACTTACTGTGGGAGTGTAGAATCATCACTCAGCGAGTCAGCAGGATAAAGGGAGGAAGAATCTACCGTAATGTCTCTCCGCTCTGCCACCGACCTCCAGTATCTTGAATGTCACTGTAGACGAGAGGACGCCCACTGCCGCCCAATTCCGCAGTAGGCGTTCGTTGATCACAAGGCTATATATATACTGTGCCTGTATAGACGCCCATTTTCGCAGTACTGTATAGCCTAGGCGTTCGTTGATCACAAGGCATTATATACTGTATATCCTCGACGGGAGTCCTAACGCGGTGAGGTAGCCTAAACGTTCAGCAGGTCCTTGCACATAGGCCTACATCTTCCCCCCTCCTATAAACACCCTTTCACCTCTCGATAAATCCCCCCCACCTCCCTACACCCCTCTTCCCCTCCTCTACCTCATATATCATTCCGTCACTGTACGCCAGCCTTGGAAGGGGTAAATTAACCCTTTGAGGTGCCAGGCGGATCATTTTGGCACGCAGATCCTCGGGTGTCTGACAATTTGTAAACAAACTGGCATTCGAGACATATACAATTATAAATATAATATAATTCTCGTGTAGGGTCTCCTATATAGTAAATTACTGTGTATTTAAAAACTAATATTAAATCATCAGTCAGATGACTAAGATGAGCAATTATCCAGAATATCGAAACATTCAACGTTGCCTAAAATAATATGCCGGTAATCAAAGAAAACGACCCCTATGGTCAATAATATAGGGATAACTATACTCTTTCTTTTCAACTGACGGTAGATTGCAACGTTCCCATCAAGATTTATCAGTTATTTTGAAGTTTGTATGGTGAAATATGGTGTTGATTATATAAACTTGGTCTTAACATGATGCAGAGACATAGTAGTTTCATATTTTGTCCATCAAGTATCGATAAATTTGCTACTAGGGGGTTCATATTATCGCCAGGTGAAAAGAAACAAAGAATAGTTAATGTCTAGGCAATGTTCCGATACATTATCATGTACTGTACATATTAAGGGGGAAGTAGTCGTTTTTTCTGGACCCCCTTCTCCCTCATATTTAGCATAGGCCTACTAGTTTTGATATTTTAAGACGTTCGTTCCGTTAGTTTGGCTATTTTGAGAACCTACGTTTTTCTACCATCAAACACATGTACAACTTTATCTTGAAGGGGCGACCAGGTGTGTGTGTGTGTGTGTGAGGCTCGAAGGGAAGGTGTATTAATGCAAGGTATAAGTGGGCAATTAATAGCCATATCATTATTCTCAATTTATTTTTCCATTTAAGTGACTATTTGATTTGTGTGTTTGGTTCTGGTAGTCTGGTTACCATTAAAACAATTTATTCATCTTTAAGCCGGTGTCACACGAGCGCTTTTTCCCAGCAATTTTCCATGGGCAAGTTTTGTTCTCGTGATATTTTGAGGCTTTTTCACATTGGAATCGGAAACTAGACGGAAGGTAGATTATGCTATATGCTGTAGTAAATTGTTATCTTGCCATCCTGATTACTCGGCTAAACGAAGATTTTGTTGATAATTATGTTGCTAATGATGGAAACTTTGCAATAATATGATGCAGAGACATAGCATATTTTTCATTAAGAATCGAGACATTAGATACTAAGGGATTCAATTTACCATCATCTGAAATATAACCGCTTATAGGTGGCTGAATTCTGATATAATTAGGCTATTTTTAAACCTGCCAGACAATAATTGCTCGTAAAAATTGACGGAAATATAGCTCGTGTGACACTGCCTTAACTCTTTCAGTATACAATGATGCGTGTCTTACTTGCATTCCGGCTGTTATTAACCCCTTGTGTACCGACGACGTCATTTTAGTTGTATTATAGCTTCATTTAGACGACTTTACGAAGCTTAGGAAGAATATGTGGTAGCTAAAAGAATTAATTGAGATAGTCTGTAGTCTTTTAATTGGTATACATCCTTCCTAAGCACAATTAAATCGTTAAATATTTGTCTGAATCTTTAGAAATGGATGTCACCGATACAGGAAGGGTTAAACGATGTTATGCAATTTAGAAACAATCTCTAGGAAATTCATATTATCAACAACCCACCAATTAACTTATAAACTCAACAGCTGAGCTCTGGAACTCTCTCCCAGAATCAGTCTTTCCCTCTTCCTATGACTTAAATTGCTTCAAACTCCGTGTGTCCAGGCATTTTGGCTCGAACGTCCCTTGATTTTGGCCCTGTCACTCTTTCAACTATGGGGGAGGCACTCGCTATAGGCAGTTATGCCTTTTGCCTCCCTCAATCACATAGAAAAAAAAAAAAAAAAAATAAAAAATAAACCTAATTACTGAAATCAATGAAACTAATGAATACATGTGGCACTCCAAGGATTCGAACCTATGATACGCACACCGAAATTCTGCGCACTAACCATTACGCTATCAAGACAGTTATGTAAGGAGTTGAAACTAACTCACTTACCGTACACAGATCCTATCAATCTGAATAAGATCGTATAGTGATAGTCAAAATAAACTGTTAAATAGTGTCATAATCCTTAAGGGGTTAAGAATGATCTCCCAGTCAGTGCGTAGAAATTTCCTAATTTATAATTATGTATGTATGTACCGGGTATGTATGTATGTATGTATGTATGTACCGGGTATGTAGGCTATGTATGTATGTCCCGGGTATGTAGGCTATGTATGTATGTCCCGGGTATGTATGTATGTATGTATGTATGCATATGTATGTATGTATGTATGTATGTATGTATGTACCGGGTGGTTGGTTCCATGTCAGTTGAACCAGTGCCACTTCAACCAGTGCCACTTTAACCAGTGCTAACTCAACCAGTGGCCACTTCAACCAGTGACCATTTCAACCAGTGACCATTTTAACCAGTAACCTAACCTAACCTGACCTAACTAACCTAACCTAACCTAACCTAACCTACTGGTTAAAATGGTCACTGGCCTCTTTGTGCCTTTGAAAAACGCGCTATATGCCTCTTTGTGCATTTGAAAAACGCGCTAATAATTCTGTCTTCTGATTGGCTAGCGAGTCAAGGCACTGGCGGCCATCATTGTTGTTGACATAATGCTGTCTTCTGATTGGCTAGCAATAATATCTGCGACATTTGGTTTGTTTAGTTTGCAAGTTTTACATTTTAATTTTAATTTTAATTTTAACAGATATATTATTTATTAGTAATATGCAATTTTCTTTATTTAACATATTTATATTGTTTGATAACAAAGACAATATATACCGGTACGTAATCTACCGATCTACAGGTAATTAATAAAATAACTAGGGGTGAATGTCCAATAACTTCATTAAAAATAAAAATTTCGAAAAAGTGAAAAAAACCCATTTCTCAAATTATGTCTCAAAATTGTGTCAAATTTTCAACACCGTAGCTCAAAAAATGCAAAAGTTACGGCACTGTGAAATGTTGAATGGAAAAATTTGATTTGTGGCTAAATCAGACGGAATTCGAGGCTCAGATTAAAATTGCTACAAAACAACTTTTTAGAAAAGGGTAAAAAATTGCGGTAAATCGATTGCAACAAGTTAGAATGTCGTATCTGCAATATTTAACCTAACAAGTGCGCATGGGGGTAATTGGAAACGTCCCCCTGTGCTGACGTATTTGAGGTGTTTCCGTCACTAAAATATTCATTGTACCATTAATAGCATTAATACTTATCCATATGCGCCTATTATGGGTTGATTATAAAGGTATTAACCTGAAACAACAATAAAACGAGTGAAAACAGCGTTTGGATGGTCAAAATCGGAGATATAGCCCTCGAGTTGTATAATGTATGGGTGAGGCAAGCTGCTTTCCCGCCAATTTCCCCCAAGGCCACTGAGACACAGTCGATACTCTCTCTCTTGCACTCGCTTGCCATCAGTGATGACAACACCCTGCTTGCAACTCGCTAATGTTAGCACGAAAATATACCTCAGAATAAGGGAATAACAGGGAAAATAGGTGATAACTGAAGGAGAGGAGGAAAGTGGGGAAGGAGGGGAGGTAGAGGACTGAGATTTTGCATGGCTCAGGGGCCAAACAAAAATAAAAAAATAAAAATAAACAAAATATTTTTTTTTCGATGTCAAAAGTTGATTTTTTTTTTCACTCACTCTTAAGAGTCTCCCAGCAGTCTGCTGGGGGAACTCTTAAGAGTCTCCCAGCAGTTCCCGGGTTAAGGGCGTGATTTTGGGCGGACGGGCGGGCAACCGGCAGTCAGAGCTGAGTTCTCTCTCAACCCACCCCCTCCCCCTACCTACCCTACTACCCCCACTCGCGCTAGGGGTGTGGATTTAACTTGTGTATAATTATATTCATTACTCTTCTTTTATCATTTATATATATTTAATTTATGTTTACCAGTTGTATTATTTATTGATCATATCATTATAGTTGATTGGTCATATAATTTATAACATAACGTTTATTTTCTTGAGATAATATTGAAGATGAGTATAATTTATCTGTAGCCTATAGAACTGTGGGTGTGGACTATTTCATTATTTTGATAAACTATTAATTAGTGTGGATGACTGACTGACTGAACTACTGAGACAGACTGACTGTAAATTACTGTAATTGACTTACCGTGTGACTGAACGACTGTATGTGTGCTTTTATGGGGGGGGGGGGCGGGGAGCTGGGAGGGGGGGAGGGAAGGAGGGGGTGGGGGGCGGGAGGGGGCAGGGGGTGGGGGTGGGGTGGTTAACCAACAATGAGCCCCCCTACCACCCTAACTCCCCCCCCTCCTCCCCTCCCTACCCTCCTTCCTTCCCCGCACCCCCTGCCCCCTCCCGCCCCCCACCCCCTCCCTACCACCCCCACCCCCTTCCTTCCCCCCCCGCCCCCCCCCCCTCTCGCCCCACCATAAAAAACGTTGCTAACGCAACGTTAGTTTTATAGCCTTTTTTAGGCCCCCTAGGCCTATTTTAAAGTTTAAAAACTCAATAGACGAGTTATTTATGAACGGATTTTGTTTAAATTTATACCATAAGTACACTTTGGCAAGCTGAATCGAATGGCGCAAACACAATTAAAATCGGACCATTAGTTTAGGATATCGATTTTGACTGGGCTTCCTGGAGGGCCCAGGGGACCGTTTTTTGGACTTTAAAAGTCCTCTGTAGCCCAAACTATAAGTCCTAGGGAATTCTACTTGGTGCCATTCGATGTTTCTCGCCGAGCTGCTTCTAGACATGGTCTTAGATTTCATTTTCGCCATGTGGTGATGGGCTGGTCTATCAGAGTGAGAGCCGAGCGATCTCTGCCATACCCATAGCTTACTCTGACTGTTCCTTTTACTTATATATCTTCTAGATCTCAGGTCTTTTCCGTGGATTGACCTCCCTACTGCCAACCTAGAAGTTGGCAGATTGGGAGCCAAAGCGTCACATTTTTCCCTTGCCCCTCAACTTTCCCTTCAAAATTGCTGAGGGGCACAGGGCCTTGGGTGGGGCTTTGGTTTCCCGGGTGTTTCCGCACCCTCCTCAGCTCCCTGCCATGGAGTGGCTTCGGTCACCCGGGCTTTGTTAGTGGTAAGCAGGGAGGGTTTGTGGGGGCGCTCGTTTATGGCCTTGGCCTTGCTCGAGACCTTGGGGCTGTTCGGCCAGACAGCCTGGGGAACAACAACAACAACAACAACAACGACTGTATGTGTGCTTGACTGTGTGACTGAATGACTGTGTATGACTGACTGTGTATGTTAATACACTTGAGGATATTATAACGGGAACATTGCGAAACATTTACCGATTTTCTTTAACCTAGTCATAGTGAATTATAAATTTAAATTAGTATTTGCTTTGATCATTGTCGGAGGTCGGATTTGCTGAAAAATAAGGGTCACTGTGCCGTGTGTACCGGAATGTGGTCGTTTACAAGTATATATTTTTGCAGCGCAGAGTGTAGACACAGGCTGGGACATCTGGCAGGAGTGACTGTTGGATCCTGCCTGTACCATGACAGTCGGGGCATACTCTCAAAGGGTTAAGTCAGTGACTGTTGAATCGTTCCTGTACCCTGACAGTCTGGGCATACTCTCAAAGGGTTAAGTCAGTGCTGTGGGTCACTGTATCTGCTCAGCTGTCTACCTTGCTCTACCAAGTTGGCCTGCTTTGGACATTCCTGTACTTTCGGAATCTCTGGAGTACATCCTTCCGGGCCGCAACAGATAAGCCCTTATGGAGTGTCCCTTCTCTTTTAAACAACTAATGTAACCAGAGGATAGTTTGAGTCATACTCTTACTCCTATATTAGTTGAATTCTTTACTTGCTATATATTCCAACAACTCAGAACTGCTGCTAAATATCGATGTCTAAAGCTCTAACTTCATTATAGAATGAAACTCAAGTGGTCAATTGCTTCGCAAATAATCGCCTTCTCTGATCCTCTTACTTTCTTCTTGCTTCCTCTGTATCTTCCACTCAGATAGCCTCTCCCTTCCTTCTTCTTCTCTCCAGTCTCTGTTTAAGGGGAGACTGGCCGTTTGTTTGGTCTATTAATTAATTTATTCATATATTTTTTTAGTTTCCTCCCTAGACCTCAATCAAGCTTAGAAAAACACCCCCTAGACCCCCCTTCAAGATAAATTTGTACATTTTTAGGTAGAAAAATGTCCCGGCCGAAGGCCATTTCCTCTTAAAATTGCAATAAATACAACCGTATTTAGCGAGTTTCGTTCTATAAGGAAGTTGGAGCTGTAGACGTTGATATTTAGCAGAATTGCCAGCTAAAATACGGTTGTAGTGCATATATAAATATATAAAACCCAATTCAACATACTTTTTATTCATCAAAAACCTACATTATTATGAAATTTGTTTTTTTAGCCTCTCCCTTAAGCCGGAGTCCCACGAGCAGTTTTTCGAGCAATTTTTACGGGTAATTATGGTGTGGCAGCTTCAAATATTACACTTTATCAGAATTCAGCCGCCTATCATACTCTACCATCAATCTAGTTACCGATACCAGTGCAAAAAAGTCTAAATATAACGAGAAAAAACTTGCTCATGGAAAATTGACTGAAAAATTGCTCGTGTAACAGCGGCTTAACCCTATTAGATGTAGGGCGGGCCAATTTGGGGTCTCCCAGTTTTACTCCATTAGCTTGGAGATTTTACGAAGTTTCATCGCATTACTTTGGCGATTATATGATGCTTCAAGCCTTCAACCCAATATGGTGTCGATTTTTCCTGGGCGAGCGAAAGCGAGCCCGCAATTTGGGAGAAACCGGCCGGGACATTTTTCTACTGAAAAATTTACACATTTAGCTTGAAGGGGGTCTGGGGGATATTTTATTAGTTTGAAGGGGGTTTGGAGAGGCGTTTTTCCAAGTCTAGCGGGTAAACTAAAAACACATTGTTCGAAAATGGCTAAAACAATGAAAACTCTATAATAACGTACATATTGTAAAGTAAAAACAAGGTGATACAGAATTGATAAACACGGGAAGTAAGCGAGAGGGAAGGCTGACTGGCTCGGGCCCGTGCGTATTAGCGAATCACAGGCCGTGCTTGACTTCCCACACATTTAAAGTAGACAGTGACGGTAATTCTTACCTTGCTTGTGTTTACAGTATTATATCTTACGATTTTATGTGTTCCATGTGGTATTTTATAGCTCTTAAGGTTTGGATATCGCTTATCACACCATTAGAATGACCTAAACCTATCTAATATAATTAATATATATGGAATATAAAAGAAAAGCTGAATTAATTCATACGATAATGTGATATCCTCATGTTCCGTCATAGGCTATATTTTATGTTATTCTTTTGCTTACCATACTCTGCGACCTTATGAACAATAGCACAAAGGCAAAGAAAGGTAAACATGAATAGATAATGGTTATATCTGCACATACATACACAAATCTTAATAAATAAAGCTCAATGTTTGTCTGTTTGTCAGTTACCCGACCTTTGTTACTAAACTCCTCCCACAGTTTTGGTGCCAGGTGGGAGTGTGGGGCACCGTTGGAAAGCCCAGGCTTTGGAGATGGTTTTAGGCGAGTTTAGTGGAAATCAGAGACACTTTTGTTTAATAAAATTTTCGGCAGAACTTATGTAATATACGGGAGCGAAAAAAATTGCCGTTTGGGGCAGGAGGCCTCCGATCGAAAAGGTATATGGAACAAAAGTTGTTCGCAGCTACCCCAAAATGGGGGTACAGATGAGGTCAGATCCAAAATCGGAGGTCGCCGTTTAATGAGGCACAGGGAGGTCGAGGCCGGTGATTATGGTAGTAGGAGTATTGTGATGATTGTGGTAGTAGTGATTGATGATGGTGATTATGGTAGTAGAATTTAAACCCGGGCAACGCTGGGTACCCCTCCTAGTAAGATAATATTTGAGAGTTTAAAAGACGCCGCCGGGCCAGTGCAGTATTGCTAGGAGGTGGTTTGTTTTATATTTATACATTGCATTTCTATCTTTTCGGCGGTTTCTGAATATTATGCGAAATAACAAAGGGGTTTGTATGCTACTTTCTAGTAGGCTATAATAACTTGGCTAAATTGCAACCACAACGTCAAGGATAAGTGCATATAATACAAACTCTGGAAATTCTGGAACCTTTAATGTCTAGGGCGTGATGTCATTGCCAGCCAATCACAGGCGCAGTCTCGTATCTGCTGTAGAGGCCGGCGGCAAAGTTGAGTTGGATAGAGTATAGTAGTTGATTAGATGTAAAGAACGGTCATTGTCGTTGTTTAAAGCGTCAAGTGAAGACGCTGGTATAAACGTAACCATGGCAACCACCCTGTTTGTTTAAGTAGTGCGGAAAAGGCTTCGAACTCGTTCAATAGGGCCCAATTCGCGCTACGGAAACTGTAGCGTCTGAAGTCTTGCTCTTGAACGCGCCCCTGTGATACCTGTGTTGGGTCTCCGGCAGGGTTAATTGGGCCAGCCCACACACTGCAAGAAACAAAAACATGAAAAACATGGCGCCAACTCCTCACCACCCTCCACTCTCAAGGATATACAATATCCCTCCAATGGGTACCCAGCCACATCGACATCCTCCATAATGAAATAGTGGATGGACTAGCCAAAGGGATGCACTCCTTCCACCTAACAACAGTCATACCCTACACCACAACCGACCGGACAAACATCCTCAGAGAAGACGTCCTCCAAGACTTCAAGGAAGAGTGGAAAATAACCATAGCTGGCACACAATACAGTAACATTAAGTCAGAGTGGTCAGTGTGGAAACACTCCATCTACAAGAACAAAGCCTTAAACACCGCGGCTTTCCGCCTCAGAACAGGACACACCAGACTGGGAGGGCATATGTACAGGATGGGACTGCAAGCAAATGAAAATTGCCCGTACTGCCTCACACCTGAGACAGTGGAGCATTATCTACTCCACTGCCACAGACATTACGGTGCCCGCACCCACCTCAGAAGTGTAGTAACCCAACAAGGAGGAACAAGCATATCCTTGTTCTTGTTCACCTAGCATATCCTAGGTGGAGGAGACCTACCACAGCACAGTAAACATGTCATCGCATCAGCCCTAGGAACCTACATCAGAACAACAAACAAAATCACAAGCATATAAAATTACCATCCAACTGAATCTGTACTATACCACCAATGATCATCATCATCATCATCTCTGACCTCACCCTCACCTTGACTTGAATCACACAGTACACATAGAGCAGTACAGTACTGTACTGTACTGCAACTGATCATCATCATCATCTCTGACCTCACCCTCACCTAGACTTAAATCACCCTGACCTCAAAAGACAACGACAAACTTACCCCTCATATACAGTACAGTAGTATAAAATCCACCTTTACTATCTCTCCTAACCCCTATTATACTAACAATTGTTCTTTTCACCCCTCCTAAAACGCCTGTGCAGTAATCTGGAGACACCACAACCCTCCAAGCAAACTGCACATTTAAACAATAAGAAGAAGAAGAAGAAGATGGCGGAAGAGCCTGTGAGGTTTATCCACTTTTATCAATAATAATCCTCTTATTGTTGTAGCCTGTATTTGGGTAAAAATTGAAGAGACTCCGGACAGCCTTTTCACTAGTTAGGCTAGTTCTAGATTTTTGTTTAGGCTAATTTATAGGCTACCCTAGGGCCTAGCCTACCTAGCCTATTACGGTGTTTTACCCTAAGAACGAGTCCACTAGACATTCCGACCTCCTTAACTTAGCCTATGTAGCCTAGCCTATAGGCCTAAGTAAAAAAAAGGACATGAACACTGGAGCTAACATCTCTATCATTTGGGAAGATTCAGATAGCCTAGGCCTAGTAAATTGGTGTTTAGACCTAGGCCTAAATTATGCTGCAGCCCTCCTTGGTTAAAATGTATTAAAGACCAAGGTTTATAGAAGTTTAGATCATTTATGCCGGCATAGGCTATTTACCAAGATTTGTTTTATTTATATAGCCTAGCCTACTGACCTGTAGGCTATAGGCTAGGCAGTAGGCTAGCCTATATATATTTTTGGTAGCATTCAAGGAGACTACAGCTGCAGCAGGACTCTTCTTCTTACCTCTGACCAGGTATAGGCTATCTGGTATTGCCTATCAAGGAAACCGAGCAAAATTTGCTACCACTAAAACTCTCAGAACAAGTCGTAAATTGCTTAAAATACATTAAAAGGTTTAATTCTAGTTTCGCTTTCACAGCATACTCATAAATTTCTATGGCTACTTTAGAGTTGTCATATACCATACTTAATTCCTATATATGTCCAAAGCGGCGGAAATGCATTATAAGGAATTATACCTACTGCAAAAAAAAAAAAAATCTCCCTATATGCGGCACCATAGCTATTACATAATACTAGGTTAGGTTAGGTAAGGTTGTTAGGTTAGGCTAATGTCGTTAATGTAGTTTATTATCATTATATTACGTCTTTTACCCAGCAATTTCCCTGATCTTCATAGTTGGTCGGGAAGCTATGCCTTTACAACGGCGCCTCCCTTTTGTCGCTGTGTACGTGAAACTAGAATTTTACCCATTAAAAGTACTCATAAAAGATATTGTAATACCATCATGAGAAGAACTGGCATTAACTATTATTGGAGTGTTGACAATTCGTTAGGCCTAGAAGTTATTGATAAAATAAATACCATGCCGAAAGACGAAAGTTACCTCGGTACATAGCTTCGACTCTTCAACTTTGTATACCAATTTGCCTTTAGATTTAGTATATTCAGAGCTTTGCTTTATTATAGATTTGCACTTTGACAGGTACGTTAGGAATGGTAATTATTTCATAAATGTTTATACATATTTTAATAATGCATCACTTAGCTCTACTCCCACTAGTTCTGTATATTTTGATAGAACTAAACTTAAAGATACCCTTAAATTCCTCCTTTTCAATACTTATGTTAGATTCGGGCCTTACATTTTCAAACAAATATTAGGAATTCCTATGGGTGGAAATGCTAGCCCTTTAATTGCAGACTTATTCTTGTTTGCTTTAGAATTTAAATATATAAAAGACTTAGTTGACAGTAGCAAGAAAAATAAAATCCCAGAAAAATTAGCACTTGCTAAATTGTTAAGTAATAATAGTAGATATTGATGATATTCTCGTTTGCAATTTGTTAAATTTTAATCAAGTTGCTAAACTTATTTACCCTAATTCTATTCCCCTCACACAATGTAACATAAATTATAAAGTTGAAAATGTTCTTGATATAAATATAGAGATTGTTAATGAACAGTGCATACTTAAAGTATATCACAAAGTTGATGATTTTAATTTTAACGTAATAAAATTTCCTTTCCCTAGTAGTAATATCGATAGTAAAATCACTTATAATTGTTTTTATTCCCAGTTAATAAGATTTTGTAAAATCTGCACTAAAGTAGATGACTTTTGGGCTAGAGCTAGGTTACTATACAGACTCTTAGTAGACAGAGGTTTTGAGGCAAGTAAATTGTTCCATAAATTTAATCTGTTTAGGGTCAATTATTGTGACTGTATTCTAAAATTTGACATCAATAATTTTAATCAAGCATTTTTAACTTGAAGTTTCTTGTATAACCTCTGCTTAAAGCCCTGAAGATCATTACAGGCTGCACAGCTACTGCACCCACAGATCACCTACATCAAGAAACCAAAATCCTCAAAGTCAAAGACCATCTGGACATGAGACATGATGAGAGGCACTCAATTCCTGGCAGCAGCCTCCATGAACCAAGACCACCCACTAAACTACATGGCAACACACCCACAGACACCAAGAAATATCAAAACAACACCCAGCACACGGTATCACACACAATTATTGTCCTCTCTCCCTCCCTGCCCACCCCGAACCAACATCCAGAAGCACATCCATACTCATATCTCTCACCGATCCATCCACTCACTCACAGACAACACGCAGCTGCATGCACGACCTCCCGAAATCCATCCTTCCGAATCCTCCCTTCCTCGCGAGGACAGAGTCCACCTGGCCAGGCTGAGATGCGGACACCATCCAGCTCTCCTGAGCTATCAGAAGAGACTGGATGACTCCGTTGTCGACGCCTGCCCGGGATGTAACACAGCACCCCATACCATTAAACACATCATAGAAGACTGCATTTCACACAACCACTTATGCCAACAACACAATCTACACTCAATGAGAGCTCTGTGGGAAAGCCCGATCGTGGCCATGGCCTTTCTCAGGGACTCGGGGCTGTTCGGCCAGGCAGCTTAGGGAACAACAACAACAACAACAACCTCTGCTTACTTTTTGTCTGTATTTATTGTTTATCTTTTTCTTTTTCTATTATTAATATTAATATTGATGATTTTTTAAATTGATTGTTCTTGTTAAAAGAGTACTCTTTGTTTAAATCTGTTGTTACTTCATATTTTGCAATTATTTGTCTCTCTATTATATGTATATATTCATTGTCGATAGTATCAATTGCTTGCTTTTGCGATTTCCTTAGTTTATTTGTGCGATAAATGTAGGTTATTTGTAGAGTAGTTATTGATAGGGGTCACTTGAGGCATGCTATGCTTACAGGTACCTACCCGATAGCACTATCGTTAGTGAGTGCTGTACTGTATTTTATATATTAATTTGTAATAGTATAGATATCTTATCAATATTTGTATTTTGTACTATTGTTAATGTCTTGTCATGTTGCAAATTTGATTTTAAATAATATTTTGACATTTAACATGTAGTTTCTTTATTCATGCAGAGTTTAGTAAAATTTACCAGAACGTCCCGGACTTCCCAAACTTGACTAATTCCTTTAACGTGACGATAGTGCGTTGTTATATGTGCGATTAGTTTGCTTGGAAAACAGATTAACTTGCTCATGTAGTAATGTACACCCTATGTGGTGGATTGTGTTCTTTTATTTAATAATTTTCATTTTAGTAAGCGTTGTTTCCACATAGCGATTTTGATAATTTAATTTGACTTTATATTGTCCTTGTCCCAATTTTGGTTTGTTTAGTTTGCAAGTTTTACATTTTAATTTAGTTAGGCCTAGGCTAGTTTTCATCATTAGGCCTAGGCCTATACAGTGGTTGTCATTAATTAGAATCTCCGGAAAAAACGTTTTCAATTAGGACTACTTTGAAAACGTTAATATTTACCTCCTGTTAAAGCTGAAGATTGTGGAGTAAATACCGTAGACTTCATTCAAGTTTTTTTTGGCGACCGTCAACCTTTTATTAATCAAACACCAAACCAGCGGGAGTGTGGGGGCAGCAGCCCCACCTAATATACTAGGTTAGGGTTAGGCAAGGTTGTTAGGCTAGCTTAGGCTAATATTACCCCTTATTTTCGTCTTTTACCCCTCAATTTCCCTGTACTTCATAGCCCTCCCCACTATCGGGGTCCGTATCTTAAGATTGTTGGATAATGGGGAACACTTTTTTTCCGGAGATTCTAATTAGGCTAATGACAACCACTGTATAATGATGAAAACTAGCTAAGCTAAAACCAAAACAAAAAATCACGAAATAAAAGGTGGTCGGATACCTTGATATTTTCTGGCTATCCTAGGTGTTTACTAGCCTAGGCCTATACCCCTTTGAAAGGACATTAGCCTAACCTAACAACCTTACCTGGTAACCTATCCTAGTATTATGGGTGGGGGGCTGGGGGCTGCCGCCCCCAGCCCCCCACCCCCCCCGCTATTTGACATCTTTGACAGATTTTTGGGTTCAATGTTATTTTAATACCACAAATTTTGTTGATATATTTGAAGATAAATATTGAATCTATATGCTCTAAAGATCATAAGATTTTTTTTTTTAACCCTCGGCAAAACCTAATAAAAAAGTATGGTACTAAAATGTTTTTTTCGTAACAAGGGTTGTCAATACGGTACTTCCAGCTATCCGATAGCTCTAAAAATCATATGAAAATGTGTTAAACCCTCGGAAAAACCTAATATAAAAGTATGGTATTAAAATTTAATTTTCGTAACAAGGTTGTCAATACGGTACTTTCCCGTTATCAATGTACATTGTACAATCAAAGCTGAAGATTGCAGAGTAAACACCGTAGACTTCATCGACTTTCTTTCACCTTCGTATAATCGACTGCCAATTTTGTTTTTTTTATTTACTAAGGGATTAGTACTCAACCAGCGGGGGGTGTGGGGGCAGCAGCCCCCACCCATAATACTAGGTTAGGCTAATGTCTTTTCAAATCACTATCGGGGGCGTGTCTCAACATCGATCAATAGGCCTAA
The DNA here is from genome assembly GCA_032716605.1 of Paralithodes platypus. Taxonomy (NCBI): domain Eukaryota; kingdom Metazoa; phylum Arthropoda; class Malacostraca; order Decapoda; family Lithodidae; genus Paralithodes; species Paralithodes platypus. The sequence continues at coordinate 6,332,901 of CM064559.1, forward strand.
TGGGGAAAATAGGTTTTCCCGAGATTTCTAATTAATTCTATCTATCTATCTGTTGCCTGACGCCGTGATCCCCGAAGGGGTGGCCACGAACGAACCGCCCCATGCACCTCTGTCCCCAGTCAGTCGACGCCCCTCCCCCCAACCAGCACCGCCTTCGTTCATGTAGTTCCTCACTCCATCCTTCCACCTCATATTCGGTCTACCTCTCCCCCTCTGTCCCTCCATCTCGCTCTCGTACACCCTCTTAGTCATTCTCTCGCTTTCCATACGTTCCATATGGCCGAACCATCTCAAGTTGTTCCTTTTCACACTTTCCAGCACATCTACCTCCACACCACACCTCCTTCTTACTTCCTCATTAGTCTGTCTATCCCTCCATGTAACTCCGCATGCACTCCTTAAGTAATTCATTTCCACTGCTCTCACTCTTGGTCTGAGTCTCTCAACCAACGTCCATGCTTCGCTTCCGTAAGTCAGTGTCGGGATTACCACACTGTCATGCAAGGACTTCTTCACTTCCATACTGACCACCCTATTTCTTGTTACTGCTTTTAGCGTTCCTACAACCCTCTTCCCCTGTTGTACCCTCTCCCGCACCTCTTCATCCATAGTCCCATCTTTACTCAACACACTGCCCAGATACTTAAAAGAGTTGACGATCTCCATAGCCTGACCGTTCAGCTTCACCTCACACTCTGTGACTTCACCCCTTTCGAAGACCATAACCTTGCTCTTCCCCGTATTTACCTTCAAATTCCGTTTTTCGCACACTGTTCCAAACTCATTTACCAGACCCTGCAACTCCCATTCATTATCACTCATCAGAACTGTATCATCCGCAAACAGCAGTATAGGTAGCTTCCACTCAATTCCCTCCCTTTTCAGCGATACACCAACATCCACTGCTCTTGATAGTATTTCTTTCATAACTCCATCCATATATACAGTAAACAACCACGGGGACATCACACACCCCTGTTTCAAACCAACATTCAGGTCAAAGAACTCGCTCTGCTCACTCTCCACACGTACTGCCGCCTTTGCACCCTCATACATGCTCTTCACTGCTTTCAGCAACTTGCCCTCTACTCCGTATATTCTAAGTACTTTCCACAAACCTTCTCTATCCACTCTGTCATAGGCCTTCTCCAAGTCCATAAAGGCAACATACACCTTTTGTTTCTTCTCCAGATACTTCTCCACAACACAATTCAGGGTAAAAATCTGATCTACACATCCTCTTTCCTTCCTAAAACCTCCCTGCTCGTCGCCTATCCATTTCTCCGTTCTCACTCTCACTCTCTCAATCACTACCCTACTGTATACCTTCCCTACTACGCTTAGAAGACATATTCCTCGGTGGTTACCACACACTCCTCTTTCCCCTTTGCCCTTATATAGGGGGACTATTATGCCAGTCTTCCAGTCATCGGGTGCACTCCCCTTCTCCCATGCTAGTTTGCACATTTTCCATACCCATTCTATCACTATCTCACCACCATACCTCAACATTTCCCCACACACTCCATCTGTTCCTGGTGCTTTCCCCAACTTCACTCTTTTCATGGCTTCCCACACTTCTGACCTCCTTGATCCCCACCTCCTCCTCCACTACTTCTCTTCTTCTCCCTCCCATACCATATCCAGCTATGTTTGCTGGCTCTTCATTCCTTTCATTTAGCAACTCACTGAAGTACTCCCTCCATCTTTCGACTCTCTCTTGCTTCTCGGCTAGCATTCTCTCATTCTTATCTTTCACACCCTTACTGTTTCCCTTGCTACCTTCCCTAACTTTCTTGACTTCTTTCCAGAACAGTTTCTTACTCTCCCTCCATTTTACACTCAGATTCCTTCCAAATTCCTCATCTACTCTTCTCTTACTTTCCTTCACTACTCTCTTCACCACCCTCTTACTCTCCACGTACCTCGCTCGTTTCTGTCTCTCGGAATCTTCATTCCCTCTACTACCCAACCACTCTCTATATGCTTTCTTCTTTTCTTCCACAGCTATTCTTACCTCTTCTGTCCACCATGCTGTACCTTTCACTCCCCTCCCTCTTCTCCTCACTCCACACACACCTCCTCACATGCTGCACAGATCTCATCCTTAAACACCTTGCTCATCTCCTCCACTTCCTCCATAACTTCCAGGTCGAACCCACCTAGTCGTCTTTCCACTGCTCTCCTGTACTCCTCCCTGACTTCCTCCTCCTGCAACCTCTCCACCCTCCTCACCATTCCACCCTCCTCTCGCCTCCCTCCCGCTCTCCTCACCCACTTCTTTTGTATCCTAACCTTAGCTACCACTACATAATGATCAGACAGACCCCCTCCAATACCCCTATACACCCTAGCATCCATCACAGATTTCTTCATTCGTTCATCCACACATACATAATCAATCAATGACTTTCGTTCCACCACTGTCTTATCCTTCATCGTCAACATCCGTTTCCACGTGTACCTGTGGATCATTCTGTGTCGGAAGAAGGTGTTGGCTATCCACAGCCTCCTCCCCACACATACGTCCACAAGTGCACTACCATTCCCATTCACCTCTGATGGTACCCCCCACCCTCCCACCACTCCCTCAACTTTCCTATCACCCACCTTACCATTCATATCCCCAATCAGAAATATTCTTTCATTCTTGTCAAACTTCTCCAGGCACGCCTCCACATTCATCCAGAACTCCTCTTTCTTTCTTTCAAGTATATCCTCTGTCGGGGCATACACGCATACAATCACCCACGTTTGTATTCCTACTTTCATTCTCACCCACACAATCCTTGAACCCACAGACCCATACTCTCTTACACATTCCTTCCATTTGCTACTTACAAACAAACATGCCCCTTCTCTCGCTGTTCCTTCACTCACTCCAGCACACACACCCATTCCACATTCCCATTCTCTCACATCTGAACCTTTCCATTTGGTCTCTGTCATTCCACATACATCCAGCCTGGCATTCACTAACACTTCCAGAACCTCTCTCTCTTTTGTGCCATCATTCATGCCACTAACATTCCACGTAGCCATTCTCAGAATGTCCGAAGGCATGTCCTTAGTCGGTCGTGGTTCGTCAACGTTGGTTCCGTCCGCATCCGAGGCTGTTCGTTCGTTTTTCTTTGCTTAGATATTTTTTCCGGGTGGGGGTCGCAAGCCCACCGACCCAACCTCTTTAGTCGCCTCTTACGACACGCAGAAGGCACGTCTAATTAATTACAAACACTATATATTTATGTAGCCTAAATGAACAATTTCTGGTAAGATTAGGAGTAGTGGGCGTACCACTACCAACATACAGCATAACTCATCTATAAAACATTAACCTAACCTAACCTAACCTAACCAAGTATTCATGTAGTACTAGGTTAGGTTATGTTAATGTTTTATAGATGATTTATGCTGTATGTCGGTAATGGTACGCCCACTGCTCCTAATCTTACCCAATTTCTTTTATAAAAAATACTCGAAAAATTTGTGGTATTAAAATTTAAAAAATCTTAATTTTGGTGTATTTTTCTGTGAAAAGGGTATTTTTTCAATTTGTCGATAACGGAAATCCTCCATGTGGACTACCTGTATAGGCTATGGAGAAAAATATGGCAAATCTGTTGGTGCCTATTTTCTCTAATAAAAAATTTCTAATAAGGCGGATGTAGTGTCCTTGAAGATTATCATATTTTTTTCAAGGAATAGGCTAGGCATAGGCTTATAGCCTAGTGTTTTATTGTACTGTAGGCTATATCATTCAGTGAATGTAGGATCCGAGGAATAGAGGATTTGCATTAGTTTACCCTTAGCGGCGAGTACAATAATAGGGTATCTGGACACTTCGAGCGAATGCATATTCGAGCGTAGGCGCATTCGCGCGAAGACGCATACGTATATTAGGGTTAGGTTAAGTTAAGTTAGGTTAGTTTTAGGTTAATATAATATATGTGCAGGGGGTAAGGTATGTGGTGGCGTACAAATTCGCTCGACTGTGCATCCGCTCGATCAAGAATTCGCTCGAAATGACTCGCATTCCAATAATAGCCTAGGTTGAGGGAACAGGGCGGTGCTGGGAAGAGGTTTTGCTCCCCGTGACCCGTCACCTCCCCAATGAATTTTTGTCATCTTCATAGGCTAGCAGGGAGCAAATTACATACAGTAGCCTAAATATATTTTTTTATATCGGTGTTTTTAAAGGGTACTGTACCGTTAAACAAGACTACAGCAGCCTTAGGCAAGGATGTAGTTGTTGTTGTTCCCCAAGCAGCCTGGCCGAACAGCCCCAAGGCCCCGAGTAAGGCCAAGGCCATAAACGAGCGACCCCACAGAACCCTCCCTGCCGACCACAATAAAGCCTGGGTGACCGAAGCCACTCCATGGCGGGGGGCTGAGAGGGTGCGTAAACGCCCGGGAAACCAAAGACCCACCCAGGGCCCTGTGCCCCTCAGCAATTATGAAGAGAAAGTTGAGGGGCAAAGGAATAATGTGACGCTTTAGCTTCCAATCTTGGTAGATTGGGAGGTCAATCCACGGAAGAGACGCCGTCACTCGAGATCTAGAAAATATATAAGTAAAAGGAACAGTCAGAGTAAGCTATGGGTATGGCAGAGATCGCTCAGGTCTCACTCTGATAGACCAGCCCATCACCAGGCAAGGATGTAGTATGCGAGTGTACCGCCTGCGGCCTGCCTTGTTTACAAAAATTACACTAGGCTATGCGGACGCTCGCGATCATGTTCCCGTCTATTTTTACTACCGTGGGATACAATAATAGGTTGAGGGGGCTTTTGCCCCTCATCACCCGACACCCCCTCCCATGACTTATTGTCATCATCATATATATTTATATACTGTAGGCCTATTGCCAGCAGGGGGCAAATAACAGAAATAATAGCCGTCAAAATAGACGGGAACACACCGCGAGCACACGACCAATGTAAACATGAAAACCGTACGCCCGGTCCACAAGGTGTTAAACGAAAGCCGTGTCCAATATTTTCAGTCCGACAGTCTTTAATTTATTAGTGGCCCCTCCATCATTGACGATTATGCCTATTACATAAGGCTACCTCTTCAAACGCTCATACGCGTAGTTTGAATCTACCGCCGCAGAGCTCAGAGGAACCATCATAAGCACACGCAAAATCACTCATGGTTCGTCTTTATGATTGGGTTCTCACTACGAAAAAACTTCGTAACAAATAAAAAATAAAAATAAAATAAGATTAACTATTCATAAGCTTTCCATATTCTGTGGATGTACTTCTGTGGATTCTTGGACCAGACGCTGACTAGCACATCCTTCCGCCTTCCTTGCTCTGCGTTCACCCCACCCGGACGTGTCCCCCACAGTGCTCCGCTTTGATTCCGCATTCTTGCGTCCCTAGTGAGTTTTTTCTCATTTGTTTACTCTGGGATGTCTTGAGTAAGGTTAGGATTAGCGTAGCAGGGGTGTCATGGGTGGTTTTCTCGCAGAACAAGTGTATTTTGGGTCGTTTTATTGGGGCGTCTATTTCGGACGGACCCTCGTGGCCGGGTTGAGGACGCTCTGAAACGTTTTTCGTGTTTAGCCATCTTTAGTCCTAGCTTGTTAGGCGGCTTTAACTACACGAGGTCGGGCTTCTAGCTATCTTTCAGATGGAGTAGCCTTGTTTGTTTTTTACTGAAGTTCCTGGTGTTTTTTCTTCACGTAGTGGAGTTCTTTCTGGATCCCGAGTCAGTGTTACCCTTACCGGGTTTTTTCTACGATGTGGATGTGGCTGCTGTTCCAGTTGTGGTGGGATGAAGTGCTTTTCGATTGTGTTTCGACGTCATTAAGTGTTTTCCGTTTCACTAGGCCTAGCCAGCCACTCGTAGTTTTTCACATATGCAAGTGTTTTCATTGTTTATTATTATAAAAATGTACTCATGTGTCATGTGTGTCCTGGATTAGTTGTGATTGGCTGATCCAGGAGCTTCGGACTACGTCTGATTATGTTTATCAGACTGCGTTCTGTTTGTTGTGGGTTGCCTTTCCGGCATTTTTTCTCGATTGCTCCGAGAAAGCCGTTTTGTTTACCGAGTTTTAGTCAGGATGGCTAAAATAGGTAAGTTACCCCGGCGAGTTTGGTAGCTTGAGGGCTCATCAGAAACTGCGTTTTCTGTGGTCGAGCCTGTGATCAGGCTTCCTGTGTTATTCCCGGCGAGGTGGGCTCCACACATTTATCTAGGTGATCATGCTGACACCTGTTGGATATGGTTTTCTCGGCTTTTCAAAGCCATTGAAACAATGGTGTTTGTTTGTCTGGTCTTTCCCTCCCGGCGACCTTTTTACAAAGAGGTCTGGGGCAGGTACAATTGATTTGACATTTAATATGACCCCAGGCGGTGGTACCTTCGGGTGGTTGTATTAACGGATTTGCAATTCGCTATGGTTTGCCAAACAATTGATTGATACAATCAGGTATCACGGCCTTCACGACAATGCTGTTTGTTTGTTTGTTTGATCTTTTCCTCCCGGCGACCTCTTTTGCAAAGAGGTCTGGGGCAGGTACAATTGGTTTGATATTTTATATGAAACCCGGCGGTGGTACCTTCGGGTGGTTTACTGGATTTGCAATTCGCTATGGTTTGCCAAACAATTGGTTGATACAATAAGGTATCACGGCCTTCAAGACGGCGATCTATGAGGGCTTCTGGTAGAAGTCGGATTAGTGATTAAGATAGGCTTAGACTTTTTATGGGATAAGAAGATGCCAGAATCTTACTAGTGTTTCAAGTGTAAAGGGATACTTGAAGGACTTCCTCTTTATTAAAGATATGCTTCATCTTTATGAAGACTCAGAAGATATGCTTAAATCTTTTGGACAAGTAAAGATATGCTGAAATCTTTAATTTGAAACTGCTGGCAAAAAGTAGTGGTTGAGGACTACGGTTCGTTGACCAGCAGTTTTATGACACATGTTTTTGTAACATTTTGGGGTAACCTTATGAGCATTAATTCCTGGGAATTTTCTCTTTCCAGGGCGGAGTACCGGCGTGGCGCCAGGTGACCAGGTAGATCCCGGGGGTGGGTAGATTTCCGCCAGTCTCGGTCAGTTCGGCCATAGAACCTCTCATTGCTTTATGTTCAACGCCGTTATGCTCCGGTATCCCTATTTTTGGGCACAAGCTGTGCATTAAATGTGTTAAATGCCTCGATCGGTCACGGGGGATATGGGTGACAAAGCATTGCACTATTTGTACCCTCTTAAGTGTTAAACTGTTGATTCACAAAGATAATACTGCGGCGGGCCTTGCAGGAAGTAAAACAACTTCTCGCTACTTATTCAACAAATGTAGCTCATAAAGCATTGCAATGTGACAACCTTGAGCTTTGGTAACTGTTAACTATTAAACATGCCCCCCCTAAGAGTAAGATCCGTACACGTAAGGCCTCCGAGACTGGGCGGGGACAGGCTCCCACACCCTCCCCTGGCAAATCTAAGAGGCCTCGCTCTCCGTCACCTTCGGCATCGGCGACGAGGTCCAAGTCAAGGTCACCCCTGAGGGAGCAGGTGAAAGCTTCGGGCCACTCTTCTTCACCTCCACGGAAGAGGAGAAAGGAAGAGAGTAGGGGACCTAAAGACATTATTAGAACTAAACATAAGTCTAGTAGAAGTCATAAATCATCCAAAAGGGATCCTCCGGCGCGATCGGACTCACAGCTGTCGCCGGAGCCTGGTACCCCGCTCTCTGCATCTACCCATCTAAGTTACTAACCCATATGTCCCCTACTAACTTCCTAGTCCTGCCACGTTAGTGGCAGGGCAGTAGTTCCCTTTCCAATGTTCCCTTACCCACTCTAAACCACTGTTTGGACACTTGATCCTCGGTGTTTTGGAGGACAAGCAGCCTAGAAGGGTCACTAGATCTGTTGTTGCTTGATTTCCTTTGTACTTCCTTTGTACTACCCCCTCCAAGTCTAACGTCCAATCTGACAGGTCGGGGGTGGAGGATGCCCCGGCGGACATTTCATCACCTGATATTCATGATTTCTCTACCAGGTCACGTGTGTCAGCCTCAGATTTAGAAGTATCTTACGGAAACTATAAACCGCTAGGGTGCTCGGGTGAGGGCTCCCAATTGGGGAGTATTCCAGGCTCGCAAGCGAGTAACAGCCACAGCCAAGGTGTATGGCGATACTCACAGCCCTGGCAGGACGGCACACATCCTTTTGTAATGCAAGTAGTGGCTGACGTCCACCGGGATGCCGATGTCCCATCTTCTATCCCAGATCTAACATGGCGGCATGTGGAGGTCCCGGCTTCGGCGGGATCTTCCCATGAGAGGCCAAACTTAAGGGATGAAGAACAGCGTTCTCTGGTCTCAGAGATGGAAGTTGAAGAGTCAGGTCACCACCTAGAAGACTCTCAGGGTACTGTCGAATCTCCACGGAGTTCGTCATCTACTAGGTATGTAAACTACAGAAGAGATTGATGGGTTACTATTAAATGCACTTAATAAGTTCTTTGGTCCTACACCGGAAACTCCTACAGTTGGTATGGAAGCTCCTGCGACGTCAACGAATGTGCGACCTCTGGCTACATCCATTGCTTTAGCTAAAATACCTAACCCTCCTCTTGTGTCAGATTCAATTTCCACTGTGCCAGGCACAGCAGCTCTCACTACAGTACAGTACTTCCAATGTGCGGGTCATATCAGACATAACTCAACCCCCCCCCCCCCCTTAGACAAGGCACCAGTCAGAAAAGGAGCTATGCCTCTTTTATACGGGCCTGATGAGTCATGGGTAGCAATGTTACCAACTAAGCCAGAGGCAGCACAAGCTACTATTTCGGGGGAGCTCCATGTACCACATGAGTGGGTAATCCAAGGCAATAAGTCTAGAAAACTCAGAGCATTGGATAGTCAAGGCGATGTTTTAGATGTTCATATTAAGGCCATTCCCAGTTATTATAACCATGACTTTTTTGTGTATGCATCAACGCCAGCCCTACCCCCTGCCTCAGCTTCAAAGCTTTTTTCTGACTGGACTAAGAATGATGGCTTTAACGACGTCAAGGCACTTTCTGCTTTGACGCCGGAATTGGATATGTTTCCGATCACAGACTCAGCCTCTAATCCAGTCTTGCAGGTGGGGCAGTTGGGTACGGGACCTTGGGTGGACTGGGAAATAGAGGCTCAAAATTTGGCCACTACTTTCACTACAAAGTCTTCTCACCAAATCCCTCCAGAGCACCATTCTTGGTTCTCTCTTCCGGTTTTTAGTGCCGGAGGAGTCCCCTCTGCTTTGTTTGATTTCTTGGCTGCCCCTAAAATCAATTTGTGTGAATTAAAAGATCCTTTTAGCACGCCTTCCCCAACTCACCTAGACCGCGAGTTTAGGTTAAGAGGTAAAGCGTTTAGACTGTTTTCACAATATATTGTTACTCAGCAAGTAACAAAGTCTCTGTTATGCTCTTCTCAGGCAATCGAAACTGCGGAAGTCAGGAAGGCCATTGAACTTTCCCGGCGCTTGCTTCTCCAAACTTCCATTCAGTCTTTAGGAGATATTCGGACGGTCTTATTAGAGGCGGTTCGAGCAAGGCAGGATCTGAGGATGTTCTTAGTAAAGAAACTTCCTGACCGTATTGCAAGCCAAGTAATTCTGTCTCCAGTTCTAACCCCTTCTTTGATTTCTCCAGCAGTTTGGAAGACTGTTTTCAATATGGCACAAGCATTCAAACAAAGTCCCTCTCAACCTAAGAAGCCTACCTTTACTTTCCCTAAACCCAAGCCAGTTTCGAAAGCTCAAGCTAGTGGGTCGAAGCCTTTTCATCAGCCTAAGTCCTCTTCCACCCAGGGTCAGGCTCACGTCAGGTATAAACAGGGTAAATTCTCAGGTAAAGGCCACAGGTTTCACCAACGACCAGGTCAGGGCCCGCCTCCAGCCAAACCCAGCCAGAGTACACCACCACCAGCAAAAAACTAAGGTCTCTCTCACTCCCGGGGCCAGTCAAAGGCGTGTTGGAACAGAGAGTAGTCCAGCCGGCGAACCCCAGTCTGCTAACTGGGTCATTCCGGGCGTGTCATCAGGCATGGCCATTAAGATCATGGGCGAGGACTGTGGTACGCAACGGCATAACTTTTTTTTTTTTTTTTTTTTTCCTATATTCCAACTTACTTCCTCTCGGGCATAGGCTGACAGCCTTAACAGCAAGGCCTTAACAGCCTTGACAGCCTGGCAGTGGCTCCGGCGACCTCGCTTACGTCAGCCGACAGAGGCCACTCATGTTTCTTTAGAGGTGGAGTCACTAGTTCAGGAGATGATTACCAAGAGTGTCATTATCCCAGTCCCCCCGACTTACCCGGTGTTTACATCCAAACTCTTTCTAGTACCAAAAAGGGACAGTATTCAGATGAGGCCGGTCGTAGACCTGTCTTATCTGAATCTCCACATTCACAACGTGTCCTTCAGGATGCTGACAGTGAATCAAATCAGGCTAACACTTCCGCCGGGAGGGTGGATGTGTTCATTAGACCTGACAGATGTGTATTGGCACGTCCCGGTCAACAAGAGATTTAAAAAATGTCTGGCTTTATGAATAATGCATCAGACTTATGTCTTTCAAAGGATGCCATTTGGATTAAACCTAGCGTCACGCATTTTCACAAAATTAGTCCAGCAAGCCCTGATGCCCATTTTAGAACAAGGGATCAGGATCTTGTGGTATCTGGACGACTGGCTGGTGGTGGCAGAGACAGAAGAGTTATGCAACACTCATGTCAACATTACGTTAAACCATGTCAAATCTCTAGGATTCAAGGTCAACTTGGTAAAGTCAAACCTTGTTCCCTCCCGAGTAATTCAGTGGATAGGGCTGGTCTGGGACACAGCGTCTCTCACTCTGAGTCAGAGTGTGGACAATCGAAGCAGGTTTCGCAAAAAACTGTTTATGTTTCTCCACAGTCTGACTACGACACGGAGACTCTGGGAATCTCTAGTCGGTTCTCTCAACTGGGTTCAACTAACTGTGAAGTTGGGCCGGTTGAAAGTCAAACGTTTAATCTTGGAGGGCAACAAATATTTCCCACTCTTACCGGCGGGAAAATTATGGCCTATCCCAGCATTAATACACAGCTTACTAGCGGTCTGGGCGAAGAGGGAAATGTTGCACTCAGTCATGTCATGGACCTCTCCTCCGCCGACGGTATGGGTGGACACGGATGCGTCAGGGACGATAGGTTGGGGCTTTCAGTCAAACCGCGGGCATCAGGGTCAAGGGTTTTGGTCCCCTTCAGAAACCTCTCACATAAATGTCAAAGAGTTACTAGTCCCCTTGTATTTCCTTCAGGTTCACAGCTCTACTTTACGGGAAAAGTCGGTGGCCTTCAGGATGGACAATCTCAATGCAGTTCACTGCATTCAGAAACAAGGGTCAACGAGGTCTCGGAAGTTGCTAGACGTGTCAGAATTTTTGTTTGTGCTAGCCAACAAGCTGAACATTCATCTTCATGCATCATATCTCCCAGGCGTAGCAAACGTCTGGGCAGACGCGCTGTCTCGGAGACAGCACAACAGTAGAGTGGGCACTCAAGCAAAACATTTTCGATCAAATGATTGCAGAGCCTTACCGTCCACAAGTGGATCTGTTTGCGTCAGAGGAGAATCACAAACTCCCTCGGTACCTCACACACCGGACATTAACGCCGGCGGGGGGGCCCGACGGATTGGAACAGGTGGAGTTCCATTTATCTGTTTCCGCCACCAGACGCTTCTCTAATGTGCCACGTAGTCAACAAACTACAGGATTATCGAGGCGTAGTCTCGTTAATCGCGCCCCTGTGGCCGGCGCAGTTGTGGTACCAGCAATTGAGAATGTGGTGCCCGAACCCGGTGTCGCTCCCGGTCGGGTATTTCCACTTAGACACGATTGGCAACCTAAAGACCTCGCTGACTTTTGCATTGTGGACATTCAGGAGGCCAAGTGGCTAACACCGTATGGTAGAAACGTGACAGATAAATTTATGAATCAGTACACACAATCTACCAAAAGGCAATATCAATCTCATTGGCAGTCCTTTACTTCTTGGATAGTTAGAACAGAACAGACAGTACCTTCGGTGGCGTTAGTTTTTCATTATTTAAACTATTTGTTTGAACAGAAACGTCTATCTGTAGTGACTCTAAAAAATCACTTAACAGCTATCAGGGTGCCATTCTTTGACCTTACAGGTCTAACCATACCACAGGTGGAAGAAACAGGTTTCATGAGAGCATGCTTCAACCTCCACCCACCTCCCCGTCAGCTCATGCCTACCTGGTCTCTTGACAAGGCGTTATCTTTGCTTCATTCCCGTCTGTATCAGAATACGGCAGATTTTGAATTACTATTAAAAAAGGCTGTGTTCCTTATGGCTCTGGCAACAGGTAGCAGGGTGTCTGAGCTGGCAGCGATGAGCAACACCCCTAATTGCATAAGGTTTGGTAGACTCAATGATTGCATTCATATTGCACCTTCCCCAGGGTTCATCGCCAAGAATAAACATAGTGAACATGTTTTCTCAGAGTTCACGGTGCTGGCGTTGAAACGGGGTAAAGTGCACCATAATTTGTGTCCTGTACAAGCTTTAACCAAATATATGAGAGTGGCACCTCTTAACCGACAAGGTGCTTTATGGGTATCGAGTACAGGTAAAAGGTTAATGAAAAGAAAAATTTCTTCTCTGCTAGTCGAAGTCATTACAGAGAGTAATCCCGGCATAGTGGGTAGGGCCCACGATTTACGCAAATGGGCAGCATCTTTACGTTTTCTAAACAAAAATTCTGTTGAAGACATAGCTACTACTCAACTATGGGCTTCAAATCATACGTTTTTAACTCGATACCTGTCGGTAGCACTAGACAAACCATCAATGCCGTGTATAGTGTTACGGCAAAGGGTCTAGAGGGGTCTCTAAGCCACTTATTGTTTAGGTTAAGAAAGAGGGGGGGGGGGGGTGCAGTCAGTGTAACATAAGTCACCCTAGACCCCGCCGGAGGATATGTACAGAGTATACGAGCTGTGATACAATGTATAAGTGTTGTGATTAAAATTTCTCTGTAGTAATGCCTACGGGAAATGTGGTTGAAGTACAATGGATGTAGTACAACAATGGTTTCTTTCAGGTATACGAGCTGTGATACAATGTATAAGTGTTGTGATTAAAATTTCTCTGTAGTAATGCCTACGGGAAATGTTGTTAAAGTACACTGGATGTAGTACAACAATGGTTTCTTTCAGTGGGATACACTGTTGAAGCAATTTAATTTTAAGAGTTCTCGGTAGTTGCAACTCCGAGTAGCATTTTAGTAAGTACATCTGCGATAGTACAAGAAATTATTCTATTTTTGTGTCTAATTTTAAGGAATATACACATTAGAATAATGGCGACTGGGGCCCTCCCGACCATCCCCTTCCCATTCGTTGATGTATTAAGGATTTTGTTATACTTGATATGTCAGTGAAGGTGGAAGGATGCGCTAGTCAGCGTCTGGTCCAAGAATCCACAGAAGTACATCCACAGAATATGGAAAGCTTATGAATAGTTATTCTTATTTTATTTTTATTTTTTATTTGTTACAAAGTTTTTTCGTAGTGAGAACCCAATCATAAAGACGAACCATGAGTGATTTTGCGTGTGCTTATGATGAAGGTTCCTCTGAGCTCTGCGGCGGTAGATTCAAACTACGCGTATGAGCGTTTGAAGAGGTAGCCTTATGTAATAGGCATAATCGTCAATGATTACGGGGCCACTACTAAATATTAGGTTTTCTTTATCTCCTTATCAAACCTATATTATTGCATACAGTAGTAAACTTGGCGTAGCACATGCTTTAATTATAGGCCTAAGAAGTTCCGAGAATCTTCCTAGACTTAGGCCTATGACTTAATGAGGAAGTTGTGACATACGAGTTTGATAGCACTACTTTCAATGAATCGATTAAGTGGCCCTGCTATGCTATGCTCTTGAACTAAACATTATTGTGGTCTGTAACGGGTAGACCTGTACATATATCTCAATAATTTGGTAATGTTACAATATTGTTTTTACATTTTAGGCTACATTCATAAATAGTCCACTAATGTACTATGTTACCCAGGTTAGGTTAAAGATACAGTATCTCGGCTGCGCATGGGGGGTATGAGACACCACACTCCCGTGCTGACGTATTTGAGCTGTTCCCATCACTAACATCGTTATTTTACCATAAATAGCATTAATACTTATCCATATGCGCCTATTATAGGTTGATTATAAAGGTATTAACCTGTTACAACAATAAAACAAGTGGAAACAGTGTTTGGATGGTCAAAATCGGCGATACAGGCCGGAAGTTACATAATGTATAGCTGAGGCAACCTCCCTGCCCTCCACCCCTCCCCTTGTCTGGAGAGACACTGTTCCGCAATAGTCTCTCTCTCGCTCTTTCCCACGCTTGGTAACAGTGCTGACAACGCCCTGCTACCAACTCGCTAATGTTAGCATGAAAATATACCACAGAATAAGGGAATAACAGGGAAAATAGGTGATAACTGAAGGAGGGGAGGAAAGTGGGGAAGGAGGGGAGGTGGAGGAGTGATATTTGGCATGGCCCAGGAGCAAAAAAAAAAAAAATTGGGGGGGGGGGGGGGTGTTTTAAATGAATTTTTTAATAGCCTTACTCTTAAGAGTCTTCCCGCAGTCTGCCGGGGGAACTCTTAAGAGTCTTCCCGCAGTTCCCGGGTTAATACTCTAATAACGACTGGTATATTTCAGAGCCTGTACAGTAACCTGGTCCATGGGATATTTGTGTTGGTACTGATGGTGGTCTACCAGTATCGCTTCATAGACGACAACTTCAGCCACATTGCTGCGGCCTGGGTAGTCGGCATACAGGCGGCAATGATGCTACTCTTGATTATGCAGGTAAGGACTATTCCCACAGTGGACCTCAACAGGGTGGCAAACTGTGCCAATGTTGTTTGGAGACTTTAGTGGATGTGAGACGGAATATTGAAAAATTAATGAGATATTTCATTGTTTTGTTATTTTATCGACTGGATTGAGTGTGAGACTGAATACAGACAAATTAACAAGTCATTTCATTGTTTTGTTAATATAAATACATTGCAAAAAATGACAAAAGCAAGCAAAATCCTCAATAATAATATGACAAAATACTCTACTAATAGGTGTGTTACTTGTTGCAGGTTATTCTGAGCATGTGGGAGCTGCGTCGCCAAAAAGCCTCCTGGCCCACCATCAACATATCCAACATCTTCACCGTTGAGTGTCTTTTCTTGGCGGCTCGATTGGTACGTATACTTCATTACACTGGTTCATTTCTAATATAAACATGTGATAAACACCATTATTAAAAATGAGAAAATCCCCGAGGATTGGCACAAAAGTGTAATAGTAAATATATACAAAGGAAAAGGGGATGCACTAGATAGAGGTAATTATAGGGGCCTGAAAATGCTTGCCCAAATTATGAAGGTCTGTGAGAGAGTCTTTGAGGGTTTGATCAGGTAAAGATCTCCATTGATTATATGCAGTTTGGTTTATGCCAGGACGTGGTACAACCGATGCTATCTTCACAGTCAGACAGATACAGGAAAGATACTTACTAAAAGGCAGGGATCTTTACTTTGTGTTTGTAGACTTGGAAAAGGCCTTTGACAGGGTGCCTAGAGATGTTGTGCAGTGGGCTATGAGGAAACTTTGTGTAGAAGAGTGGCTGGTGCGTGTAATAATTAAGATATATGAGGATTCGCGAACTGCGGTGAGGGTGAAAGGTGTACTGAGTGAGGAGTTCATCAGGGTTCAGTGTTAAGCCCCCTCCTCTTTTTTATGGTACTGGAAGCACTGTCTAGAGATTTTAGATTCGGACTCCCGTGGGATCTGTTTTATGCAGACGATTTAGTCCTAATAGCTGACAATGTGCAAGATGCTGAGGCCAAATTCAGAAGATGGAGAGAGGGCATGGCGAGCAAGGGTTTAAGAGTCAATATTAACAAAATCAAGGTTATGCATTGTAGATTGAGATGAGGCAATGTGGAAAAGAGAGGTGCATACCCATGTGCAGTGTGTGGAAAGGATGTGGGCGCTAACTCGATTCGGTGTAGCATCTGTTGATGTTGGGTGCACCATGGGAGTAAGCGCTGTAGTAGAATAAAAGGACCCCTGCCGAAGGATAAGTCAGAAATTTAAACAAATTAGTGCGTAGTGTGCAAAGGCGAGCTTGTGTTAAATGATGATCCTGTGGCTCTGAATTTTGGAAATAAGTCATTGGAGCTGGTGGACAAGTTTTGTTACCTAGGAGATACCATTTCTGCCGGTGGTGGGGCCGAGGCTGCCACTGTCGCTAGATTTAGATGTGGCTGGGGGAAGTTCAGAGAACTGCTGCCAATTCTGACCATGAAAAAAATGCCTCTCCCCCGAAGGGAAAGGTGTATGCCTCATGTGTTAGAAGTGCAATGACGTATGCCTCAGAAACATGGGCCGTTAAAGTAGAGGATGTCAACAGAATGGAACGTAATGAGATGAGAATGGTGAGAGGGATGTGTGGGGCCAAGCTGCAAGATAGAATAACAATTGATAGAGACGAGGAGATGTTTAGGTATAAAGAGTATTAGCGAGGAGATGCATACAAGTAGGCTAGACTGGGATGGTATGGGCATGTGGAGAGAATGGATGAACAAAATTGGGTGAAAAGATGCAGGTCTGTGATTGTGGAGGGAGCTGCACCAAGGGGTGGACTGAGGAAGACCTGGGATCGGAATATACGTGCCGATCTGAAATCCAAAAACTTGACATGTGAAGCAGCCCTTAACAGGGTTGCCTGGAATGCCGCCATTAGGACAAGAGACTGAAACTGCATGTATGTGTGGAGCACTCAGTCTTAACATTTTATGTATGTATTTATATTAGATTTGATATGAAATGGACTATGGTTCTATGTGTTGTTGTTGTTGTAGCCCCGAGATGCCCTTTATGGCAATCCTGCAGCATCCAGGTAGTCCTTGTGCCGCACCTACCCAGGGGGAGGTAGGGTGTGGTGAAATCTGTTTGTCAGCAGCGGGGAAGGAGGAATCAGTCCATGGGCTCGTAACTTTGGGGCAATGTTTCCTCCATCCGCAGCCCTCCGAGTAGTGCCACCATTGCAGGCGTGTTTACCCCTCCCCTCCATTTGGTAGCCTTGTACGACACACAGTAGGATATGTTTTCCTCCACTAAGTATTTATATTTGGTTATTGTGTGTTCATTTTTTTTTCTATTGTGTTGTCCCTATTTGGGCTCTGCAATGAGTCACCCCCCCCCCCCAAACAAAAAATAAATAAATAAATAAATAGGAAAAGTGGGGAATGGGCCTGATTATATACCGGTACATACATACATACAAGACCCCCTTACCCCCAGGGCCCAGGTTCTATGGGTTGTTATTGTACAGTAGTTCCCCAGACTGTCTAGCCGAGCAGTCCCGAGTTCGGTTGACTGAAGCCGCTTCAGATGCTCAGGCCCCCGAAGGGCCCAGTGTCTCTGAGAGGGCAGGGGATCATCAGCCCACGCCCACGGGCTTGCACTCCCGGTCCAATGTCTCCACCATCCACAGCCCACCTTGCAGTGCCACCTAATCAGGCGATCGTACAAGCACCTAGAAGGAAAAGTAGTACTGTACAGGAAAAGAGACAGAGACAGAAAAGGCTAAGGTTGGGTAGAGGATTCGAGAATGAGGATAGATAAAGTTAGTTAGCTGAACTCTGGTGAAATTTGATATTTGAAGTTGCCAAACCATAATTTCCCATAAAAATATTGCTAAAATATGGCTCATGTTCCCTCCACAACTTGTGCCTGTTTGTGTTTGTCTGTTGATTTGTGTGCTTGTTAAGCCGGTATCACATAAGTGTTTTTTCCCTCAACACTGGTCTGGCAGCTTATAAGGTCAACATATATAATATTTGGGTCACCTAAGTTCATCTATCATTAGTCTAGTTTCCAATACCAGTGCAAAATATCCCATAAATGTTACCAGAAAAATGTTGATCATCGAATGTTGAGTATAAAAGCTCTCGTGTGATACCAGCTTTAGTGGGAGTGTGGGTATCAGTAGGACCAATAGGATGTGTAATACTCTTAGAGGGTTAATTGAGTCTTTACCCTTATAATTCCCACAGATCCTTCATAACCTGTATCAAATCATCTAATGATAGCCAGATTAAACTGTCTAAATGTGTCCTAATCTTCAAATGATTAATTTACAATATGTACAGTCTGTATATAATTTACAATATGTACAGTCTGTATATAATTACAATATGTACAGTCTGTATATAATTTACAATATGTACAGTCTGTATATAATTTTATATTGTATTTATTTTGCAGACACTGGGTGTATTCGTGATTATTTTCTTCATGGAGTCTTTTATTGTGAGCGGCCTGAGAAGCCAGTATGGAGAGTACGATATCTGGCAGAGCCCGGCCCAACGCTACCCCCTGTGGCTGGGTCTGTCTGGAGGGATAGCCGCGCTCTTCGCCTTTGTGGCCGTTGCTGAACCAACGCTCTCATTCTTCCTCGGAGTTACACAAACACGATTGGTAAGTCCTAGGTACACATACACTAACCCCTTGGAATTTGTGAGGGTTAAGGGGATGGGACTGCCGCAATTTTTTTTAAATGTGAATATTTTCAAATTGTTTTGAAAACTAGTCTAGGACCCCCTCCCGACCCAGTAATACAAAGAAAGTCGATCGCGCTGGTTTATAAGGGTGTACGAGAGCGAGGTGGAAGGACAGAGAGGGAGAGGTAAACCGAAAGAGAGGTGAAAGGATGCACTACTGTTACGTTACGAGCGGGGTTCGAACCCATAACATAAAGAAACATTCCACTAAAAACCACAAAACGAGGACTTATTATTTAGCCTCACAAAATGCGGAAAATATGACTATCAGTTTCAGTCAAGAATAAGTGGTATGTTAAACTTCCACAAAAACTAGCAACTCTCTTTGTAGTCACTAAAGCCTTGGTAGGTGAATAGATGTGGCAAGTTCATAAAATATCAGTTGATATCAAATGGCTGTTTTAGCCTAAAAACCCCAAAGTTGTACTGTGCTGCAGTAAAGACTAACCACCGTGCTATGATTCCTGTGCACTGTGATAGTACCATGGAAGCCACATTCACTGTGGACGGTTGCGGTCTTTAAACCCGTATGTATGTATGTATGTATATGGATGAAGCTGGTTGGGAGGAGGGGCGTCGACTGACTGGGGACAGAGGTGCATGGGGTCGTTTCGTTTGTGGCCACCACTTCGGGGATCACAGCTCCAGGCAATAGATACATAAATGTACATTTACATATATAAACCTGAATAATAATAATATTTCACCATTGGCATCACTATCATCTCCAACATTATTGTTACCAATACTGATTGCACCACGATTTTGTACAATTCGATACAATAAGTTTCCCCCAATCACGAGCGAAGCAGTTGACCATATGACGGATCTGTATCATAACTATAGCAACTCAAACTATTTTTTATTCAGTGAAACATTCAGGGCACAGACCTCTTGAATGAATATAAACACCATGTGAGGAGGAGCACTTTATTGACAACGTTTCGCAGATAACTTCTTCAGGTCACTAACAGACACTAGGCCCTAGGTCCTCTTGTTTGTATGTTCACAAACTAATTTGAAAATGCCGACAAAATTATAGGTTTGGCTTAGCCTAGCCGACAATTTCAATTTCATTTTTGAACAAGCACAAGCAGTAAAAAACCTAGAAAACAAGCACAAGCAGTAAAAAACCTAGAAAAAATTGGGAATGGGCCTGAGCAAATAGATAGATAGATTGATTGATTTTTATAATTATATATTATTATTATTATTATTATTATTATTATTATTATTATTATAATATATTATTATTGTTATTATTTCAGGTGTGGATGACTGCTCTTGTCTCCTCTGTGTGTAACGCCTGGATTGCCGTCCTGACATCCCCGGTGTTTGTCAGATCTTTCATTGGAACGTTCCACCTCTACTACGACTACATCAACTTACTGATATTTGCCATCGTGTCCAGCATCGTAGCGTTCACCCACACCCTCCTATGTTGGTTGGTTCACACCCGGACTGCTGAGGACGCCACCCAAGATCGTCCGTATGGCGGCGGAGAAACTGTCCACCCTCTCCCTCGCTGACATAATGGAGACTGGCTTCCCATCAATTTCCTCAGATAACTTCCAGCAAAGTGTCTCGCACATGGGACAGAAGATGCACAAAAACCCAATCTTTTCTATAATTTGGTATCAACTGTGAGTATGCTATGATTTGGTTTCTTTATTTACTTAAAATGCATAAATGCCCGTATTTTCGGTGTGAGTATCCTAGGTTCGAGTCCTTGGAGTGCCACATGTATTGGTTGATTTCATTAATTGAGTTTAGAAGTAAAGTTGGTTGGTGAAGAAATATTAATTTTTATTATTAGTATTTTTTTTTTTTTTTTTTTAGGATGTGAGACTGAAACCACACTCTCTGTGGATGAAACGGTCTTTAAACTTGTATGTACTGTATGTTTATTTTGTCTTTTTAGATTGAAAAAGCCTGCATGTATAAGTCTATGACGTTTGATTTGTTGTCAGTGTGTATTTTGATATATTGTATTTATGTAGTGGTGTCGTGAGGGGAGAAGAGGGATTTTGTATGTGCACTGGTATCAGAGAAGTTTATCGTGTGGTGCAATCAGCCTCTGTAGCAGTTACGGGGATTTTTTGTTACTGCCTTATTGTAGCACGGTTAATAATAATAATAATAATAAGCATGTTACTTATTTCTCATAAGCGCCAATTTTTCCGAAGAATTCACTAGCGCTCGAAAAGAGAAAGAAAAAAGAACAAAAATCAATGCATCAAAAGAAGGCTCATATACAACACACATTTAACAATCACTAGCAGTGGCAAAATAGCCTAAACTCTATAGCCATCTGTCATGACACCTCTCTCAAGATCATAGCTTCTCTCAAAGAGAAAAGTCTTAAGTTGTCTCTTGAAGCATTCAACAGAACTCAGTTGTCTCATGGACAGCGGCAACCTGTTATACAACCTCGGAGCCATGTAGGAGAATGACCTCTCAAAGAAAGAAGACTGCTGGAAAGCCCTTGGTTCATCAAGACGAAAAGGGTCATTGTCATGACGCACAACTACACCATGGTGTGCCGGTGGGCGCCTGAGCAGCTCCGCAAGGTACCCAGGCTCACCAAATTTGAGAACCTTAAAAGTCACCAAACACAACTTAAATTCTATTCTTGCTCTTACTGGCAGCCAGTGCAGTTCTATGTGAAGAGATGTAGTAGGAGTTCTAGGTGGAACACCAAAAATTAGTCTTGCGGCCCTGTTAAGAACAGACTGAACTTTCTTCAAAATATAATTTGGAAGACCCACCAACAGGGCATTGCAATAATCAACACGAGAGAAGACCAATGAGTGAACCAACGTCAGGAGGCAACGTCTGGTTATAAACGGCTTCACCAAATAGAGATTTCTGATGTGCAAGTAACAACTTTTAACTATCTGGTTTACATGCTCTTTGAAATCTAATCGGGAGTTCACATATACACCCAGATTTCGAACAGAGTTGGCCGGTCGCAGCTGAGATCCACCCACATTGATGGAGAGGGCACCTACCATATCATCAGCTCTTCTATTTCCTCGGATGATGAGAATATCAGTTTTACCATCATTTAGTTTAAGTTTTCTCGCTCTCATCCACTTCTTGATATCAGACATCAACAATTCCATCTTACTCCGTATATCAACTATATTTGTGATTCTCACATAAATCTGGGTGTCATCTGCATAAAAGTGAAAGGTGACATTATGTGCACGAAGCAGAAGAGACAAACTGCTAATATAAATTATAAATAGGATAGGACCCAAAACTGATCCCTGCGGAACACCATACTGCAGGGGTGTCGAGTCCGAGACCACTTGATTTACCATCACACTCTGGGATCTACCTGACAAGTACGACCCAAGAAGCAAGAGAGCGGAGTCACGCACACCACAATCATAAAGATCACTCAATAACAACTCGTGATCCACTGTGTCAAAAGCCGCAGAGAGATCAAGCAAGACCAATAGTGAGGCCACACCATTGCAAATGTTCTCAACTAGATCATTATGTACTCTAATCAATGCTGTTTCAGTTGAATGATGCTGTCGGTAAGCAGACTGAAAAATTGGGATAGTTTCATTCTGCTGAAGTAGTGGTTGTAATTGGTCAAGTATTGCACGCTCTAATATCTTTGATATGAAGGACAGGTTGGAGACAGGACGATAGTTCAACATGTTCTCAACATCAAGTCCAGGTTTCTTTAGAGTAGGTCGGAGTAGTGCATGCTTTTCAGAATGTGGGAAGCTACCTTCAGAGAAGCACTTATTAATTATTTTGGAAATAAACTCAACTGTGTGATCATAGACTCTTGGTAGCTTGGAAACATTTATGGGATCCAACGGGCAAAATGTTTTATTGAGGTTTCTTATGTAGGACGAGATCATGTCCACCTCTACTGAGTGAAAGGATGAGAGGACATTATTAGGAATGTGTCGGGGTTGGAGTACAACTGAAAGTTCTTCACCAACAGAAGCATCATCCAATTCCTGTCTTATGCGAGTTATCTTGCCAGCAAAAAATGCCACAAAGTTGGCAGCCAACTCGGCATCAGGTACAGAAGGTCTTAAGCTGACTCTTGTTTTTCCAAGTAAACTGTTTACAATTGAAGCCAACCTCCTCTGGTCGTTACCACACGAGTCAACTTTTCCCTGATAATACACTTTCTTTTCATCTTTGATTTTGTAGACCACAGCTCTTCTGGCTGACAGGTATTGCAACCATGTAGAGTCTGTTTTATTTTTTCCGCCATTCACGTTCAGCTCTTCTACGCGCTCTTCTAAGAAATTTAACTCGAGTGCTATACCAGGGCGAATCATCTCGTACTATGATTTTCTTCTCTACTTCTGGACAGTGATGATCGAACACTAATTTAAGTGCATTTCCATGTACCTCCACCAGCTCATCTGAAGTAAGGTTGGAAGTATCAATACTTCCCAAGTACTGTTTTACTTCACTGCTAGCCAAATTTAGGCCTGCATTTTTATAATTTCTAAATCTGATTACTTTTCATGTGTGAGTGGCTTAGGGAAATCAAAGCTGAAAGTAATCAAAGCATGATCAGAGGTATTAGGGTCAGCATTCTCAACATCAACATCCAGAACACCACCACAACCCACAGGAGAGAAAACCAAGTCAAGGGTGTGTCCTAAGATATGAGTTGGGTGGGACACATGGTTTACAAAATTGTTCTGATCAGTCAACTCAAGGAACTCAGGAGAGAATGGCTTCAGATGAGGGCTGTCAACCCAGTAATTAAAATCTCCACACATCAAAAGTCTTCCAGTTTTAGCAGAAAATTCCTCGAGAAACTGCCCAAACTCTTCCATAAAACCCCTATCTGTCCCACGATGGCCAGGCCTATAGACAACTGCCATTCTTAGAATTTGTTGATGGAGTTTTATTTCCACTTCCAACAGTTCATAATAAAGAGGGGCTGGGTTATGGCTTATTTGCAAGATATTCACCAGAGGTGTGGAGTAGACAACTGCCACTCCACCACCCGGATGATGGTTAAGGCTGATGTGGTGCGATTTTGCCAGGTGCAAGTGCTTTAGGGGGATTTTTTTTTGTTCTACTGAGACACTGTTAGCGCTATACCAACATCAGCCACAGTGATAACATGGGGTGTTGTTGTGGCAAGACTTTGTTGTACTGTGCTGCAGTAAAGACTAGCCACCGTGTTTATGATTGCTGTGCACTGTGTGCAGTACTGTGATTGTACCATGGAAGCCACATTCACTGTAGACGGTTGCGGTCTTTAAACCCGTATGAATGTGTGTATGTATGTACCAGGGTGATAAGTCCACCGCTGCCGCCGACAGACTAGTCATATCTAATGGTGGTGTAGTTATTAAATGTGGGTGTTTTTTGTGTTC
The DNA here is from genome assembly GCA_032716605.1 of Paralithodes platypus. Lineage (NCBI taxonomy): Eukaryota > Metazoa > Arthropoda > Malacostraca > Decapoda > Lithodidae > Paralithodes > Paralithodes platypus. The sequence continues at coordinate 6,356,944 of CM064559.1, forward strand.
TGTGTAGTTTTGTTTCTTGTTAGATGGCAATGTGTATATTGGTGTTGTTTGATGAAGTGTGTGATTTTTTTTTTTTTTTTGGTGTTTATGCCCTCTATGTTTAATTGAAGGATGTTGATGTTATGTGTACGGTGTGTGTTAGGTACTGCTGCACGGGGGTGGGGTGGGGGTGAGGATTTTTTTTTTTTTTTTTTTTTTTTTTTTTTTTTTTTTTAGAAGTTTAACCAGAGCACTGAGCTCCCCAAAAGAACTGCCATAGGACTGGCCAAGGGTTGGGAAGGATGTGGTGGTGAGAGTGGAGATTTAGGTAAAGGTGGTTAGGATGGAGTGGATTGGGGAAGAGGAAGTGAGAAGGGTTGGTTGGTTGTTGTTGATGTTTTTCCCTAGGCTGCCAGGATGGTGCCTACATCTCAGCCTGGCCAGGTGGACTCTGTCCTCGCGAGGAAGGGAGGATTCAGAAGGATGGGTTTCGGGAGGTTGTGCCTGCAGCTGCGTGTTGTCTATGAGTGATTGGATGGAATGGTGAGAGATATGAGTATGGATGTGCTTCTGGAAGCTGGTTTGGGGTGGGCAGGTAGGGAGAGATGACAGTACAGTACTGTATTTGTGTGTGATGGGTGTTGTTTTGATATTTCTTGGTGTCTGTGGGTGTGTTGCCATGTAGTGTAGTGGGTGGTGTTGGTTTGTGGAGGCTGCAGCCAGGAATTGAGTGCCGCTCACGTCCAGATGGCCTTTGACTTGACTTTGGTGTCTTGATGTAGGTGATCTGTAGGTGTAGTAACTGTGCAGCCTGTGATGATTTTTATGGCTTTGTTTAGAATAGTCAGACAGGGCTTGCATATTCTATCACTTATCTTATGTATTGTTTGTATACTGTGGTGGTAGTGTGATTATGATAAGTTCCTTTGCCTTTATATTGTGTCGTCCCGGTTTTGGTTTGTTTATTTTGCAAGTTTTACATTATAATTAGTTTGTACCAAGTTATTTTGGTGTGAGTATCCTAGGTTTGAGTCCTTGGAGTGCCGCATGTATTTGTTGATTTCATTAATTGAGTTTAGAAGTAAGAGTTGGTCAGTGAAAAAATATAATTATCATATATGATGTTACAGGTGACCAGTGTGGTACTGATAGTGATCATGGGTGTGGCATGGGACAGTCCAATGTACCGAGCCTGGGGAGCAGTGGTACTGATGGCAGTGGATGTGGAGGTGTTGCTGCGCTGTCTCCCGGCCCTCGTCCTCCAAGTTGGCTACTCCCTACTGCCGAGGTTAGTGTTGTCCTGTTGTTGCTATTCCCCAGGCTGTCTGGCCGAGCAGCACCAAGGTCCCAAGCAAGGTCACGGCCATAACCGAGCGCACCAACAGAATCCTCCCTTTTTTTTGTTTTTGTTATGTAGAGCAGATTAACCAGACCACTGAGCTCCATACGGAACTCTCTGCTTACCACTAATAAAGCCAAGGTGACCGATGCCACTCCAAGGCGGGGAGCTGTGGAGGGTGAGGAAACGCCCGGGAAACCAAAGCCCCACCCAAGGCCCTGTGCCCCTCAACAATTATGAAGGGAAAGTTGAGAGGTAAAGGAAAAAGTGTTGCCCTGTAATAGTCCGGTGTGCCTCTGTAGGGTGTCAAATGAGAGACCATTTTAAGGGGGAGCTACTCAATTTTTCTGGACGCCCTTCTCCCTCATGTTTAGACCCATTAGTTTTGCGATTTTAAAACTTTCGTTCTCTAGTTTGGTGATTTTGTGACCTTTCGTCCCATTTCTATGTCAAAATTAAGACTTTTCGTGACTTTCAGGTGTCGTTTTTTTCCTGGTGAGCGATAGCGAGTGTAATTTTTTAAGGAAACGGCCTTCGGCCGGGTAATTTTTCTACTGAAAAGTGTACAAATCTATCATGAAGGGGGGTCTAGGGAGTGTTTTTCTAAGCTTGATGGAGGTCTAGGGAGGAAACTAAAAAAATATATGAATAAATTAATTAATAGACCAAACAAACAGCCACTGTCCCCTTAACTTGCTCATGTAGTGATGTACACCCTATGTTCTGGTTTTGTGTTCTTTTATTTCAGAATTGTATTTGATTAAAGCGTTATTTCAACATAGCGATTTGTAAGAGTTCTTTGGCCTTTATATTGTATCGTCCCTGTTTTGGTTTGTTTATTTTGCAAGTTTTACATTATAATACGTACAGTATGTATATTATTATTATTATTATTATTATTATTATTATTATTTTTATTATTATTATTATTATTATTATTACCGTACTGTATTATTATTATTAACCCTACTGTACCAGAGGGTATTACTATAAATGTAACCTCCAGTACCAAGCATTGTGGCCAAAATGGCTTCAAAGACGAGAGAGCGCAACCTCTTACCTCGAAAGCTGGACGAGTACCGAGCCATCTGCCCGTGGGACCTTAGATACAAGTGTTGCCAAGGTCTCATAGCAGTGTTTACAAGTATTGGTGCCTGGTACCGCTCGGTACAAGGACCGAATACTACTGACGGACATCGTACGGCGCTGGTACTGGCGAGTTACTTTCTTACCGTCGACCATTGTACGTCGCTGGTACAGAACGGGTTAATATAATTATCGATTTTCACTGCACTAATTCTGGTTTGTGCACTCTACAGCGAGTGATGAGACATGCGCTTGAATCAGTTGCGGTCTTGATTGGAGCCATTGGTCTCTGGGCCAACACCAGGTCTTATGAAGTCGGCCTTCAAATTGGTGCTGCATTCAACTTCATCTTCTTCTGCGCTCAGGTATGGTTTAGATGCTTATGTTCTGGGTGTGGTGTCCCGAGTTTGAATCTTGGGAGGACCATATGCTTTCATTAGTTTATTCAAGTGCATTGGGGTTTGTAATTGATGATTAATGTTAAGAACAGGATGTTACTTAATGTTATGTCTTGATACCGTAATGCATAAATGCGCAGAATTTCGGTGTGAGTATCCTAGGTTCGAGTCCTTGGAGTGCCACATTTATTTGTTGATTTTATTAATTGAGTTTAGAAGTAAAGTTGGTTGGTGAAAAAATATGAATATAGACACTGGAAAATTGTTACTTAAATACCAAGATTTTTCCCAGTGTTGTTAAATTTATTTTTTGTTCATTTTCATCAATACATAGTGTTTGCAATTATTTATTATCTATCTATCGATCTATCAGTTTTCCCCGTTATCCACCAACTTTATAACACACCGCCCGATAGTGGGGAGGGCTATGAAGATCAGACAAAATAAGGGGGTAATGTGTATTATGCCGATAATAGCGTGTTTTAGCAAATCTTGGCATGGGTTTTAAGGTTTTGGAAAGCCATAAAACCCAAATTTTAAAAAACTAGTCAAGTTTTGGCAAATGTTGGATTTTACATTTTTTTCAAAGTCGAAAAGCGGAGTAGGCCTAACCGATAGTAGTTTCGAAAGTAATACTTTTGTTTTTGTTTGTAGGTATTGTATGTATTGTATATACTCAGGCATATTCCCCATAGCTGGGGGTGGCCGACTCGAGACAGAGCCCAAACAGAAACAACATTTTCAATTTCAATTCTTAGTGTTTGGGACCATTTTCGCGTTCCCTCGCCCCTTGCTCTCTCGTTTAGTAGGAAAATTTTACAAGGGGAGGAGGATTTCTTGCCCCCTGCCCCCAGAAGGAAGAGTAAGACAGTAATAGAGACAGACAGAAATGGCTAAGGTTGGGTAGAGGATGCCAAACCTCACTCTGGACGCAAGACTAAACCTCATCTAACACCTACTGTACTAGGCTGTGTGTCCCTCGTACTTGGGGTAGGCCTACAAGACTTTTTGAGTTTTCATAAACATACAGTGGTTGTAATTAGTTACGCATAAGTTGGCTCCAGGGGGCTAGGAATCCTCCTCCCGTTATGTAATTCTCCTACTCGACGAGACAGAGAAACGGGCGAGGGAACGCGAAAGTGGTCCCGGACCCTGAGAATAGGAACTTTAAATGTGGTTTCTGTTCGGGCTCTGTCTTGTGTCTGCGACCCCCAGCAATGGGTTATTTGCCTGAGTATATACATACATGTATGTACCCCTGCTCGCGTATTAGCTATTTTGCGGATTGGCAGGCCAGACTGTACCTAGTACGTGGGTTACAAGACTAACCCTCGCCTAACACCTAGTATGTGTTACTAGTACCTAGTTTATTCCATACCAACCACCTGATCCCTTGTCATTAACCTAACCTAGACTTAGTACATTGGATGCAAGACTAACCCTCATCTAACCCCTACTGTACTATGTGTCCCTCATACCTGGGATACAAGACTAATCCTCACCTAACACCTAGTATGTGTCCCTGGTACCTAGTACAGTACATGGGAAGTAATGCTTAGTGTGCGGAATTTCGGTGTGATTATCCTAGGTTGGAGACTTTGAGTCCTTGGAGTACCACATGTATTCATTACTTTCATTGATTTCATTAGTTAGCTTAGGTTTATTTGTAATTTAATTGGTGGGTTGGTGAAAACTAATATGAATACATTAACAACACTAACCCTCACCTACTGTCTATAGGAGAGTATTGATAACTTTAAATAAGTCTCGTATTAAAGTAATTAAATATAGATCTCCCTTTTGTTGTTGTTGTTGCTGTTCCCCAGGCTGCCTGGCCGAACAGCCCCAAGGCCCCGAGCAGGGCCAAGGCCATAACCAGCGCCCCCACAGATCCCTCTCTGCCACCACAATAAAGCCTGGGTGACCGAAGCCACTCCATGGCAGGGGAGCTGAGGGTGCAGAAATGCCCGGGAACCCAAAGCCCCACCCAGGGCCCTGTGCCCCTCAGCAATTATGAAGAGAAAGTTGAGGGGCAAAGGAAAAAAAATGTGACACTTTGGCTTCCAATCTGCCAACATCTAGGTTGGCAGATTGGGAGGTCAATCCACGGAAGAGACGCTGTCACTTGAGATCTATAAAATATATAAGTAAAAGGAACAGTCAGAGTAAGCTATGGGTATGGCAGAGATCGCTCAGTTCTCACTCTGATAAACCAGCCCATCACCACTCTCCCTTTTGTTGAGTGTGGTTACGGTAGGGTTGTACATCCAGGTGCAGTTACTGATGTTATGTTATGTAAACAGACGGCGATGTTGGTGAAGGAGTACTACGACCACAAGAAGGAAGCTGCTACCACCGCCACCAACGCCTCAGCCTCCACCCAACTGCTGGAGGAGGAGAGCGAGACTGAGGGGGAGACCGAGGGAGACAACGACCCATGTCTCACACAACTACCATCACCACCACCAGAGATCCGCCGGGATCCAGAGTGTCAGGCTTAAGGCCATTTTTTTTTTACTGGACCCCTTCTCCCTTGTGTTTAGCCCCTTTAGTTTTGAGATTTTAAGAAGTTTGCCCCATTAGTTTAGGAACACAAGAAAATATACCCTGAAATAGCATTGTTTTGGTCATTTTAACCATTTTCAAAGACACAATTTGAACTATAAACCGTAATGTTAGCTATACACCTACAATAATTCCAAACTAAAAATAATGGACCCGGCTTGCATTTGACACCCTGATCATATACTTTTAGCTCGTAACAAGTTAACACATTTAACAAGTGTACTTTTCAATCTGTATCTCATATCTCATACTTCTTATACTCAAACCTTGACCCTGTAGATTGTAAGTGAATATAGATCAATTGGGACATTCTTATTTTTAACCAATAAGATTGTTACTATAGGTAGTGCCAACGAACTTGACAATAATCTTGACCGCTTAACTTCTCATAACTCAAAAGGGCTTAGAGCAAACTGGCTGTAAATGTCCACACCTATTTCTCTCCAAATTATAGAAACGTCAGCTCGATTGCTTTCATTCATTTTGAGTTATGAGAAGTTAAGGGGTCAAGATTATTGTCAAGTTCGTTGGCGCTACCTATAGTCTTGGTCATGATACTATTCTTATATTTTGTGTAGCCACTAACCAGAGTTGAGCTAACCATCCATAGCAATACAGTAGCTATATCAGGCACTATACACACACTCATGATTAAAATGTAAATTAAAATGTAAAACTTGCAAACTAAACAAAGAAAAACAGGGACAAAGACAATATAAAGGCAAAATAACTAATCAAATTGCTATGTGGAAACTACGCTTACTAAAATAAAAAAATTGAAATAAAAGAATGAGTTACAGAGGTTAGAGGTTACGATTTCTGCCCAACCTAGAATGACTGGACTACTGTATAGTTGTGTGTGGGGTGTGGTTAGGTCAACTCCAGGGACAGTGAAGGTGGACTTGCACGAGAGCTTTAGCCCACAACTTTATTCTGCCACATCAGCCACATCGGCCAGGCAGCTTAGGGAACAACAACAACAATAACAACTTTATTCTGCAACTATGATCTGGCAGCTTCTGAGTCGTTGTTATATATATATATATTTTAACTGCAACCCGCATGAGCACGGTGGGCCATAGAAGCACAAAACGCCAAGTAAGGAAAAATTTATAGGAGAAAATTATAAAAAGAACCTTGACCCCTTCATGCTCTTTTCTATATAACTATCTATATACTCAGGCCCAATCCCCACTCTTCCTATTTTTTCTTTTTCTCTTTCCCTTGTTTTTTTTCCTTTTTTTTTGGGGGGGGGACAGAACAGAATAGGGACAACACAACAGAAAACAATGAACACAAAAACAAAATACAAATTCACACACATCTAGGTCTTTTACTCACATGAAATAACTCTTAAATTTATCACGTTGGGTCACACATTTATCACGTTGGGTCACAGACGCACAAAACGCCAAGAAAAGCATAATTACCAGGAGAGAAAACTAAGATTGATGCCTTCACCCTCTCTCTCGCTCACATGAAATAACTTAAATTATTCAGCCATCAATAATAAGCGAGCCGTGGCATAGTCAGTAGAGCGTCGGCTGCTGATCAAAGGTTCGGCGGATGGAGCCCTCACTGTCAAAATTTTATTGGTAGTTGTCAAGCCCGGGCAACTTGACCTAGCCATTTAAACCAAACGCCTAAAATTCATGCGGGAATTACGGCGTCTGGCAAAAAAAAAAAATAAATAAAAATAGCCTACCTTCATTCTAGTTGTCAATACCAGGGCAAGGTAGTCTCAGTCTTGCCAGAATTTAGTTGCTGGTAAGAAGTCGGAATAATAACCCTCTTGTAAAAGCGCCTTAAAGAAGATTGATCTGCTTTTGGTTAATATAGGATCATTTATAGTTTTAGGGATAAAACAAACAATGTATTAGAGTGTATTGAATATGTATGTTTAATGGTTCATCATATAGTCATTGCTTATTGTGTTCGAAATTGTGTTCATGTTCTATCAATATTGGTGTTCATTACTGTGTAGCCTACAGTATAAAGAATAATATATGTTGAATGTAGATTTTGCACCACAGTAAATATCTCTTTAACTTGCCAAGGCCTATACTTTTAGTGTGAAACAAATAGAAATGCAGTAGCTGGATGATGGATAAGCTTTTTGTAACCCCTTCAGCACGATGGTGTCTTTTAGTGTGAAACAAATAGAAATGCAGTAGCTGGATGATAGATAAGCTTTTTTAACCCCTTGAGCATGATGGTGTCTTTTACCTTGGATTCTGGCTATAATTCCACTATTTTATGCAGCTTAAGAAGGACTTATCTTGTTCAGAGGGTGTATCGAGATCATATTTACCCCTTTGAGTCATAGAGGTCGAGTCTCGGCTAAAGGAAATTGTCTAATGGTTACCAAAGTATGATGAATAATACGTCGTCGTGCTGAAAGGGTTAAGAGACAATGAATGAAGGAAGGCCAATCAAAAAGAAAATGGTATACTGTAATAGTTTTATATTTCATGTTTTATTATTAATATTAATATTATTATTCAGTTTAAGATGGTACAGTATAATAGTTTTATATTTAGGCTATTATTATTATTATCCTGCTGCTGAAAATTGTTTGGTGAATGTCGATTGCTGTTGCGTATTTCATATTTAGAGATTATTTCCAATTAATCATGTTTTTCATTGGCCTTTCACTTCAACTTAATGTGAACATATCATGAGTAACCAGGAAAGTTATAAGATGTTTGAAATTATTACTGTAAAATTATAGGCCTTTCATGTTAGTTTATGAATAGTGGAATATTGCAAATTTGGGCTGCTTTTATAACATTTAGAACTTGGAATATTGCATATTTGGGCTGCTTTTAAAACTTTTAGAACTTTCACAATAATTTCAAAGCACCTATGTGTAATGTGTTCTCAGTTTAGTTTAATAGTTCATATAACCAAAACTGTACACTACAGTTAGTGATACTTTATAGGTATTTCATAATCTTAAGGTGATGTCACATGAACTATTTTACCGGCAATTCTTTTGGGCAGTTGTGGTCTGGCATCTTCTGACTTCAAGTTGTATGTTATGTCAATCTATTAAGCTCATTATAAAATTAGTTTATTTATCGATTCCAATGCGAAAATACAGTGCCAAGAAATAGTAGCTTGCTCGTAAAAAAAAATGCCCCCAAAAGTGCTCGTGTGACATTGCCTTTAACCCATGGACTGCGAAGGTCCTCTCGGAAGCCACGGTATTTAAACTTGTAAAAATATCCCTTCAAAAACCATGCCAGTGCCGGGAAATGTCTGAAATTTGGGTGACACGTAGAAAATAGTGGCATTTTTTCATACCACATCCTCCACTCCTTCCTCCCCCTTTATACCCCCACCCCCTTCCCTCCCTCCCTCAACTTGGCCTTTTATTTTGCACATGTTCTAGCAGTTCGTGGGTTAATGGATGCGTTGGCTTTTGATATGGTCAATGTGTTGTGCTCTCTGTATCAGTATTATGTAAGTTCTTGTGTATTCTCGCATTACTCTTACATTTTTTACGCTTGTCTGTTAACTCAACTCTTGGTCAATTTAATGGTTTTCTGGACAACTTAACCAGTAGATCTCAACCAGTGCCAATACAAGTCCAAGCAGACTATAAATCTGTGCAGCCGTGTTAACTCAGAGGCGCGATACGCAACAGGATGACATTTTTAAAAGGGGCTTTGTTACGGCCTAGAGGATAGATCAGAGTATATGCATATGAAATATCATTCAATTTGGTTCTGTAATAACCGAGAAATAAGCAATTTTTAATAAGCGTCACTCTAACAACGTCATGAGTGAGTCCTAGAGGTCCTCGTTTCACACGGACCTAATAATGACCTTACCTGACTTAACAAAGCAGTACATACATACTGTACATACATAACATTTTTAGACTTAGTGCTCCACACATACGTGCAGTTTCAGTCTCTTGTCCTAATGTATTAGGACTTAGTTGACTTGGCACTGGTTGAGAGCTACTGGTTGAAATGGTGTACTGATTGTGTTGTCTGGTCACAAAATTTAACACCATTGCAAACATCCAGCCTATACTATTTTAACCTAACCCAGCGTAAAGTAAGCGGACCTAACCACCTACCCTATCCTCTCTCCTCCTATCTTGCCCTCTTAACCCGTACTGTACCGTAGGATACAGTAATAAAAGTCCCCAGCAGTCCCAAGCATTGTAGCAAAAATGGCAGGAGAGGCCACCTATCCACCTCCAAAGATGAGGCAACACTGGCTCTTGTCACCCTTCAGTGGGTTTCATATAAGCTGAGAAGTGTTGCCAACACGGGAGCAGTGCTCAAAAGGTCGTGGTAATTGGTACAGGGTTGTACAGGCAGTTACAAGGAAAGTAAATTACTGATGCATATATACAGCACTGGGACTGGGGAGTTACTTATCTACTGACGTATATATACGGTGCTGGGATTGGAGGGGTTAACCCACCCTAACCTAATCTAATATAACCTAGCCTAACCAACCCAATCACATCCCTACAAAAACCAACCAAAACAAACTAAACCAAACTTCTGAACTTACTTAATTGAACTTATCTTTTGGATTGAATTGACTGGGACCACCATTTTCTACTAGTGTACTTAACTTTATTATATATTGGCTATTTACTGTCGGTGCTAACTATATATTTGTATTAACACCATCATGAAATATCTATATAATCACATGTAATTTATAATGGACCGTAGTATTTAGTTCTTCATGTGGTAGTTGGTGACAGTGTTTTAGCAAATATTCCATACAGTAGAAAGCAAGTTGCCTTATGTGCAGTAAAGTCTTGGTATGGCACTGTCTTGTTGTTCGCCACGTCTTTGACTGCCCAGATACTGCCCGTCTGCGTACGGTTTGTTTTGGTACTAAATCATTCACTGACCTTTTATCCGATTCTCCGTCATTTTCCTTCCCCCCTATCGTCCGTTTTTTGCGTCGCCTTAAGCTCCTTTCAGTAATCTGATCCAATCCTTCGGGCCAGACCTATGAGAGTTCCGTATGGAGCTCAGTGGTCTGGTTAATCTGCTCTACATAACTAACTAACTAACTGTCTTGTAGCACTGTTGAGGCTGGTGTGTTTTGCAAGTGTTGCAGTGGGACTTAGTCAAATTTTGCTGAGGCACGGTTAGCACTATTAAGTAACCTCCCGCTCTTAACATTAATCATCAATTACAAACCCCAATGCACTATGCAACATCAGCCAAAGTGATGACATGATGGGGCGGTGTTGTGACGGGACTTTATTGTACTATATTCCAGCTGCGGAAAGGCAACCACGTCCGAGCCGTTACAATGTATGTAATGGAAAACGACGATAAACCATTGTATGTATGTACTGTATATGTGTGTACGTTTCCTTATAGCCTGGCATACTACAGGACTATACTGTGCTTGGGACCATCAATATATACTGCCGAGTCAACCCCTTAACCCCGGGATACCCTAGGACGCGGACACCATTTTTCCTTAACCCTTTGCGTAGCGGTGATATTCACTTTACTTCGTTTATCATTATCAACCCCACAAAACCTTGTATTCAGTTCTTTTGCGTTTATTTTGTGTCATCCCAGTTTTGGTTTGTTTATCTTGCAAGTTTTACATTATAGTTCAACTCATCACCACAGGAAGATGAAGAAGAGTGTTTGGTATCTACAGTATTTGAAGTATCGATACCATGCTTCATCAAAAATTTTATATTTTTTCCCTATTCTGTTCTTTAAAAGACATGAAATGTGTTGGTGACAAAAAAACAAAAAATACCCGGGGTGTGGGGGTTAATTCTAGCATTTGACTTTAGCCTTATACAGTATATCAATGTATTCTGACAATTTCCAGTTTTGCACCAGTACCCGATGGCTGTTGTTCATGCCGAATGATCCCTTCCAAATTTACCTATTCTCTGTCCAGGTAACTGAAAAGGACAAGAGACATCAATTGACATCATGTACACCCTGAGTAAACAATTCTGTGAAAATCTTGATATATGCCCTATGAGAGTTCTAGTATAGACCTCATGTTTTCTGGGTAAGGTGACCCCCCTTCAACTAATGGAAACAAACATCTATATACATATTGTGTACGGTAAATTACAGAAACACGTAAACAAAAATAAAGGGCAGCATTTGCAGGACTGTCAAAATTGTTCAGATAAAGTGGTTCATCTTTACTTTATATATTGTATATCTTTTGCAATCAAGATTATACTTTTAACAGTAAAACTACTTTTTATTGGGAATTTTTAATAATAGTTAAGCATACTTGGTATAATTATAAAGTTGGTACAGCTTAAATTTTACAGCTTGGTTAGATAATGTATGTAGCAATTTAAAGATCAATTATAATGTGTTCATCAATTTTCATGTAATATTGTCTTCTACAGTAATCCAATGTGATTATTTTGTCTTATTAAATATATTGGCATTCCTCTAGCTACATGACTAATGGTACCTTGATAATAGAAATTAATATTTTTATAAAATCTGTGATGTAATTTTAAAATAAAATAAACAATTGGCTTATAAATGACTTATTTATTTCTAGCAGAGTATTGTATGTATGTATGTATGTATGTATACAGGTATACTTAGGCACATACTCCATACAAATATTGTACAGTACATATTTTGTACTGTATACTGTATATTTATATTTGATAGTGACATAACTTTAATGTAAAGACGATAATAGGTTTGAGTGTTGGCTGATAACTACCGTGCTTGATGGAGGAGCAATAATGGTTTGGTGGTTTCAAAGGTACGCCACGGTAGCCTTGTCCGTTTCCTAGTCATTCAGGTGTGACTTTAACCTCATGACATAGGGACAAGCGGCTTAATTATCTACTTTTGGTAATGTACAATATTAACAAAAATTAGGGGACGGTGTGAAACAAGTTGTGGCAAAATATACTGATCCAACTGTTAACAAGCTATTCCCGAAAAACTATGTAACCCATAGTAAGTAGCATAAAATTTCCTATGTTGACAAAGAAATGGCATGAAATGTCTTGGAATCGCTGAACTAATGGGCCGAACGTCTGAAAATCTGAAAACCATTGGGGCTAAACGCGAGGGAGAAGGGGGCCAGAAAAACCAGCCCACCTCCCCTTCAAACTTCCAATCTGTTAGTCCGTTCATTCTAGGTGGGGCAGAAATTGTAACTCCTAACCAACCTCTCATAACTCATAAAGGACTAAGAGTAATCGAGCTAATATTTCTACCAAATAGGAAGACCTGACTAGGGAATATGTGTATAAATTGACAGCGCATTTGCTCCAGCCCTCTTTTAGTTACAGAGGGTAGAGATTACGATTTCTGCCCAAGCTAGAATGAACGGACTATATGAGAGGAAGCCGATGCTAAGGCGCGGTTTGGTGAGGGTCAGGTAACAAGAAACCCTATCACCTGCCTTGCTCCAAAACAAGAAGGAAAAGAGTGTAAATAAGACAAGAACCTCAATCGTACGAGGTGCCATTGTAAAGGCTTATCCCTCAATATCTTCATCTGATCTGATATGATCGTAGTGGGTGGGAGGGACTCGTGGTAGTTTTGTGTGTGACAGTGAGCGTTCAGTAGTTTATGTAGACTATTCGTTATTCCATCCGCGTAATAGTGAAGTGTACGTAGACTTGTTTGTGAAGAAGAGGAATATTGGGAGGACTGTTTGGTAAGTGATATGCTGCTGAGCCTGTTGAATGATGTTTTGTATTGCTTGTTTCAGAAATTCAGACACTATATTTAGTCTATATCCCCCTCTCACCCCCAACAGCCACTCTTTCCTACCTTTCCTCTATTTCTCCTCTTTCTCCCTTTGTTGCTGGGTCCATAGGCTAGGCGTAATTCTTTACCTACTGTATTTGGCTGACGTAGGCCTAGGCCTATTTCTCCTTTTCCAACCTGGTATTTTTTTTATTATATTCAAGGACAGTAGTGCGACATTATGAGAAACAATTTATTAGGGAAAATAGGCACCAATAGATTCGTCCTATTTTTCTCCATATAGTCTGCATGGAGGATTTTTGTTATCAACAAATTGAAAAATACCCACTTCACAGACAAATACACCAACAATCTAAGTCAAAGTGGGGGTGTGGGGGCAGCAGCTCCCACCTATAATACTAGGATAGGTTAGGTAAGGTTGTTAGGTTAGGCTAATGTCTTTTCAAAGGGGTATAGGCTAGTAAACTCTAGGATAGCCTATACCCGTCAAAGGTAAGAAGAGTCCTGCAGTAGTCTCCTTGAATGTTGCCATCAAGTAAACTTAAATCTTAAATCTAAGGGCCAGGTTGACCCGGAAGAGATGGCCGTTGAGGGTGGAGTATCCCAGACTGAGACGCGTTAATGAAGTATCCAGGGCACGGCATGGAGACCGCGCCCAAGGGAGAGGAGAGGAGGAAGAGCGATAGGCAGAAAGGGTAGTGGAGCAGAGCAGGGACCGGCTGCATTCCAACAGACATAGAGAGTGAAATACGTGTGAAGAAAAAGAGGAGAAATCGAGGGGATAGGATTCAACAGTGGATGTATTACACTTACACTTAGTTACACTTAGTTGTATTCCGTCCGTTAGTGACACAGTTGAGCTGGGGCTCCACTGCGACCAGGCAGCTCCCTTTCTTCCACTCTCCATTCCAGAAGTCGGTTGGAGTTGGTGCTGGGGTATCCTGGTGTGGTGGCCGGTCCGGTATTTTGGCCAGCCACATGTCCAAGTGTTTCTTGAAGGTGTCTGGAGACACCCCGGTCATGTTCCTGAGAGGGGCTGGTATACAGTTGAACAGTCTGGTTCCATTGTATGTAAAGCTGTGATGGATCAGGGATTTGATTTTTTGTGTTGATCCCGGCGTAGTCCTCACATAGCACAGCCTCCCTCGCCTTTGGTGCGGAGTCTCTTGGATGTTTGGATTTGGTACCTTTTTTTCCAAAATCTTCCACGTAGATGATGATGTATCTCTCCCTACGTCTTTGAAGTGAGTACAGCTGCAGCTCCTTAAGTCTCTCCCAGTAGTTAAGGTGTTGAAACCCATGGATTTTACTGGTGAATGTCCTCTGGGTGGCTTCAATTTCTGTTATTTCTCCTACTTTTTGGGGAGACCAGAGCTGGGAGCAGTACTCCAGTCGTGGTAGGACCAGTGACTTCCACAGTGTTAGCATACACCTCTCATTTCTTGTGTGGAAGGTTCTCAGGATCCAGCCTGCTATTTGTTTTGCTGTTGTCGTGGCTTTGGTAATATGCTGGGAAAAAGTGGCGTCACTGCTCATATTTACTCCCAAGTCCTTCACTGTGTCCTTGGCGGTAATTTCTTGCTGTCCACTTTTGTAGTTGGTGTCGTTTATAGTGCTCTCTTGTTCCCGTACCTTAGAAGCTCGAACTTGTCTCCGTTTAGGGCCATGTTGTTTTCTTCTGCCCACTTCAGGATTTTGTCCAAGTCTTGTTGTAGTAGCTGAGCATCATGTTGTGAGGTGATTTTCTTCATGAGTCTGGTGTCGTCTGCAAACGATGTGGCTGTTGAGTGTTCCAGGTCCCTGTCGATGTCTCCTATCATGATGAGGAATAGGAGAGGTCCCAGTACTGATCCTTGTGGTACTCCGCTGATGACCCCACCTGCATCTGATAGGCTTCCTTGAACCGTGACTCTTTGTTTTCTGTTGGTGATGAAGCTGTGGAGCCATCTTCCAAGGTCTCCCCCTATTCCCAGTGATTTGAGTTTATGTAGAAGGATCCCATGGTCCACCTTGTCAAAAGCTTTGGCGAAATCTAGATATATGACGTCTACATTTTCTCCGTCTTGAATATCCTGTAGGATTTTGTCGTAGTGTGATAGTAGTTGTGAGAGGCAGGAGCGGCCTTTTCTAAAGCCATGTTGCCCCTCGTTGAACGCCTCATTATCTTCCAGGAAGCTGACCATCTTAGCTCTTATTGTTCATTCTATGATTTTAATAAGATGTGACGTCAGCACCACTGGTCTGTAATTTTTGGCTATGCCTTTACTACCCCCTTTGTGTATTGGTGTGACATTACCTTCTTTTAGGGATTGTGGTACATATCCAGTTTGGAGGGACTTGCTCCACAGCAGTTTTAGAGGCAGGGCTAGCTGATGTTTGCAGTTTTTTAGCAGTTGGGCATGAAAGCCGTCTGGTCCTGCCGCAGAGTTTGGTCCAATCTTGTCGATGGCTGCTATTATGTCCTCTGTTGATACTGTTACCGAGGAGAGTTGATGTGGTGTCTCTGGAGCGTTGCCAAAGAAAGTTGTTGCATTCTCGATTTTCTTGTCTTCATTTGGCGGGCTGAAGACACTTTCATACTGCTGTTTGAGTATCTTGGCCATTTCGGTTGGGTCACTCTCAAGTTCGCCCGTAGGTTTTGCAAGTGGTCCTATTGTTGTGGTGTTCCTGAGTCTCCTTTTTGCGTATGCATAGAAGAATTTGCTATTTACTCGTATGTTTGCAACTGCTTGTAGTTCTTCGCGTGTTCTTTGCTCTTGGTGTGACTGGATGAGTTTACGTTCAACTTCATCGAGCTCTTCTTGTAGTTTGGTGATATTGTGCGCATAGCTGGTCTTCCTTTGCTTGGCTCTCAAGTACGTCCTTTTCTTCATTAGTATTTTTCTATCTCTGGGAATCTGCTTGATCTGCTTCCTGCTTGATTTGGGTGGTATGGTGTTTTTACAGGTCTCCAGGCATTGTTTCTGGAGGATACTGAGAGTTTCGTCGACGTTTTTATCTTCGAATAGTGCCCTCCAATCAGTTCCTGCCAGTTCTGCTCTCAGTCTGTCCCAGTCTATATCTTTGCTGTAGAAGTTGAGATCTTTCAGAGAGGTGCAGGGTATTTGGCTTGATTCCTGTTGACATCTTGTGCTTATGTGCTAATATGGCCGCAGCATCCACTACGGTGTTTCCTGGTATGCCTGTGTGGGAAGGGACCCACTGAAAGTGTATTGTGTACCCACGAGAGTGGAGAAGGAGGAGGATGGAGTGCGAGTCAAAGATTAGCTTACGATGACCAAGTAAGTAAGTATGAGAGGACGGGCGCCTGGAGCTCAATAAGGCAAGGGAGGATTGAGAGTCGTTAAAAATAACAATTAAACGGGGGGGGGGGGGGACTGAATCTCTGACATATTCCAAGGCGCCTAAGATGGTATATAGCTCTGCAGCTAGTATAGGGTGATGCCCGTCAAGCCTCCAGGTCCTACAAAGGGAGAGGGATGGGATGAAGCAAGCCGCCGTGGAGGAGGGAGGTGAGGGGACAGGGGTTCTGCGGCTCTGCCTGGGAGCAGGTCATTCCCGCCCTCAGACCATTCCGACTAGAAGATCCCGCCCGCTTAGCTAGGTCCTTCCCGCCCGAATGTTGTGGGCGGGAAGAGCCAAGCAATCAATCTTTCCTTGGCTGATTCCGCCCTCCAAGATTAGACCGTCCCGCCCATTTGTATGGTTCACACAACCTCAGCTGATCTTGCCTAAATGTGTGATGAAAAAGCCTGTAACCTTGAAATTTGTGATTGCATTATATATTTTGTCTATTATGAGGCAATTTTATTCAGAGTAGGAAGGCTATTCGAGACAGTCTTAAGCATTTCAACTATCACAGATCCTTCCTAAGCTGTATGAGATCGTCTAATGATAGCCGGAATTAATCAAAAGGTGACCTAAACCTCAAGGGGTAATGTCACGTTTTCATGATCACTCCATTATTCGCTACTCTATTTGCAAAGTAACTGATTTCTATAAACATGGGAAATATGCTAATCATCGGCTGAAAATGGACAATTGGCAAATTAATTGGTTGTGATTTTTCCTATTAATGGGCGTGTTTTAGTCTGATCATATACAGTATATACACAAGGTTAGATACAATTACAAATTTCAAGGCTACAGGCTTTTTCATTGCACATTTAGGCACATTATAAGCACAGTTTAAGGTATACGCGAACCTTACAAACGGGCGGGACGGTCTAATCTTAGAAGGCGGAATCAGCCAAGGAAGGATTGATGTTTGGCTCTTCCCGCCCACAACATTCGGGCGGGAAGGATCTAGCTAAGCGGGCGGGATCTTCTAGTCAGAATGGTCTGAGGGCGGAATAGTCAGTAAGCCCGACATGATACATCCGACATCCAGAGACAAAGCGACCTCCAACGTTTGTTAGTGTCACCGGCGAAGACAAATCCTCACCATTTATACAAACTGGAAGATGGTGTTCCTAGGTTTCTACGTATATTCCTCCTTCCTTACAGAACGTAGGAGGCACCCCAATTTCGACACATTGCCCAGAATCCCGCATGTCCCATGTGCCTCCAACTCGATTTGGGAAGCCTAGCCTATGAAAATAATGTCGGTACTTAGGCCTATTACCGAAACTACCACTATTTGTTTCTCAATATTTGATGGCTGATATAAAATAAGGATGTTGCAAAGATTAAAATTTGTTTCAACCACCGGAAATGCATTTTATGTGCACTAGGCCTATTTAAAGCACTGTAAAAAGACAAACTTGGGCCTAGCCTATAGCCTAGGCTGATAAATCTTATAGCCTACTACCCCTATTTTGTCGTTATTCTGTTGGTACTAATGGGTTAATATTAGGTTTAATTCTAGTTTCGCTTTCACAGCATACTCATAAATTTCTATGGCTACTTTAGAATTGTCATATACCATACTTAATTCCTATATATGTCCAAAGCGGCGGAAATGCATTATAAGGAATTATACCTACTGTAAAAAAAAAAAAAAAAAAAAATATCTCCCCATATGCGGCACCATAGCTATTACATAATATTAGGTTAGGTTAGGTAAGGTTGTTAGGTTAGGCTAATGTCGTTAATGTAGTTTATTATCATTATATTACGTCTTTTACCCAGCAATTTCCCTGATCTTCATAGTTGGTCGGGAAGCTATGCCTTTACAACGGCGCCTCCCTTTTGTCGCCGTGTACGTGAAACTAGAATTTTACCTAATATTATTAGTAGTAGCCTAGACTTAGTATGGTTTGATGATGTGAGGAAATTTATATTTGACTTGAAATAGATAGGCCTAGGCCTACATTGAAGTATTTAAAACCTTCGTGAACCAATAAACAGGGAATGTGTGCTGGGTTTAGACCGTTGCGCACCCATAAACAGGGAACGTGAGTTGGGTTTAGACCATCGCAGAGACAGGTTAGTTTTCGGTTAGGTTAGGTTAGGCTAATGTTAAAAATAGGCTACTAAAATGCGACGCATTAGCCTAAACAACACTGCATATCAAATAAAAAATAAAAAACAACAACAAATTATTATACCTGAAAAACTCTTATCTGGCTGGAGATAATTTTTTTTATCAAAATACGTTTTTTTCAGTTTCTGCGTCTGATGAACCATCCAAAAACATGCTAAAAGGCGTGTTTTGAAGGGAGGAGGTGGTGGGGGAGGGGTAGTATAACTGGTCCTCCCAAAGGTGGAATACTGCTGCCAGCTATAGACTCCCCACAAGATAGGTGACATCGGCAAACTGGAGTCTCTACAGAGGACCTTCACCAGCAGGATCTGGGGTCTCCAACACATGAACTACTGGGAACGCCTGAAGGAGTTGCGGCTCTACTCCCTTCAGAGACGACGAGAACGTTACCTAGTGATTTATGTGTGGAAGACCCTAGAAGGGCTGGTACCTGACGTGGGACTAGTCATCAACAATCACGTTAGAAAAGGGCGACTGTGCTACATCAAGAGGACTGAGGCTACCTCTCAGAAAATAGCAACAGTCACCCACAACAACTTCAGCAAAAATGGGGCTCGCCTCTTCAATACTGTACCAAAGGCCGTCCGGGAACTGACGGGAGTCACGACAGACTCCTTCAAGCGTCAGATGGACCGATGGCTGGCTACAGTACCAGACGAGCCCCCAATACCAGGATATCCCAGCACCGCATCCAACTCGTTAGTAAATAGACGGAACGAGGGAGTTGCGGAGCTGCCTGGCTGCAGCGGAAGTCCACTTTAGCTGCGTCCACAGAGGACGGAATTCTACCAAGTATGACCAAGTATAAGTAAGTATTTACCCCTAGGCTACCTAGCCTAGGCCTAATTCGGTAAAAATTTAAGACAACACGGACAGGTGGGATCTCATTTCTAATGGTAGTTTTGGGTTCCTATCATGTTATGCTTCATTGCTATATAGGCCTACTTTTTATCCACCGGATTTTTTTTTTTTTTTCTTGGCTTTAGCCTAGGCCAAATTTTTTTTTATAGCATTAACCTAACCAAAAAACCTAACCTAAGCTAATAACCCCCAAATACATTTAGGTTAGGTTAGGTTTTTTGGTTAGGTTAGCCTAATGCTAAAGAAATAAAATAAAGCCAAGAATGTTTTGTTTTTTCCGGTGGATAAAAAGTAGGGTCAATATTTACGAGTCACACCACAGCTGGAATCTCATTTCTAATGGTAGTTTTGGGTCCCTATCATTCTATGTTTCATTACTATATACTTTTTATCCACCGGAATTTTTTTTTTTTTTTTTTTTTTTTTTTTTTTTTTTTTTAGCATTAACCTAACCTAAAAACCTAACCTAACCTAACCTAAATGTATTTGGGGGCTATTAGGTTAGGTTAGGTTTTTTGGTTAGGTTAATGCTACCCTAGGCTAAAAAAAAAAAAAAAAAGCCAAGAATTATTTTTTTTTCCGGTGGATAAAAAGTATATAGCAATGAAGCATAGAATGATAGGAACCCAAAACTACCGTTAAAAATGAGATCCCAGCTGTGGTGTGACTCGTAAATATTGACCAAAAGGAGGCTAGGCCTAGCCTATAGCAATGAAGCATAACATGATAGGAACCCAAAACTACCATTATAAATGAGATCCCAGCTGTCCGGGTTGTCTTCAATTTTTACCCCTAATTCTCCCTATTGATGGTGGTAAAACTCGTATTTAGCCCCTTACTGGCAAAATAGCCTAGATACTGATTTCAATAAGTGAGGGTGGTGGGCAAGACCCCTTTCATCCCATCCTGTATCCCAAGGCAAATTTTTTTTTTTTTTTTAGTCTGTAGGCCCTAAATTACGTTTTACTCTGAAAATGACGTTTTAATATCGTTGGATAGCCTAATGGGGGAAAAAAAAAAAATCGGGGATTGAAACTAATTTAAACTAGGTTACAGTAGGCTACTGTAGGCCTAAAACCAAAAAGAATAACCACGGGAAAAATGTTGGTAGGCTAGGCCTAGTTTCGGTAATACAGTATTTTTCGGTTTAGGCCTAGGCCTATGTTATTGTATTTGGTTACTGTAGATTAAGCTGATATAAATAAAAAGTTAAATTGCACCAATTCTTAGGCTAGCCTATAAAAAACGAGTAAATACGAAGGAGATCTAGGGAATTAAGAATAGAAAAGGCTAGGCCTAGGCTGAAGCTAATATTGATAAATCGATCGTAATTCGTTATTAGTTTGGCTTCCGCTCTACGCCTTCAAAAGCTGTCCCAGATTAAGAGATATGACTGTAGGAATCCATAAAAGAGTGAAATTGAGAAAGTAAATGCTGAAATTATGATACATTATGTTGTGAGGAGCTGCAAGGGGATTTAGATAAAATATACGAATGGAGCACCAAGTGGAAAATTAAATTTAATATAAGTATATGCCATGTGTTAAATATGGGAAGAAGTGTGAATAGACCAAATTGGGAGTACAGGATGGGAGATAATATAATTAGCAAGGCCGAAAAAGAAAAGGATTTAGGGTTGATTATACAAGATAACTTGTCGCCAGAGAAAGATATTAACAAGCTCTTTAGCGGAATGTATGCAATGGCCGGGAATATGAAAGTTGCTCTGAACTACTTGGATGAGACCATGGTAGCAAAAATTATAAAAAGTATGATTAGACCAAGATTGGAGTATGCAGCAGTGGTGTGGTCCCCGCATCTTAAGAAGCATATTCACAAGTTAGAAAGAACCCAGAGAGCAGTTACTAGATTGGTTCCAAGTCTCAGAGAACTGCCATATGAAATAGACAAATTAAATCTACCGAGTCTAAAAGAGAGGAGAAGGGGAGACATGATAATGATGTACAAATGCACCCGAGGGCTGGAGAGGCTATATTAATTATGGATACAGGAATAACTAGAGGCCACAGCTACAAAGTAAAAAGACCTACCTGCAAGAACGATATCAGGAAGTTTAGCTTCCCCTATAGATGTATTGACAAATGGAATAGGCTGGAGGAGGAGGTGGTAGGGGCAAGGAACATCCATATTTTCAAGACAAAATTGGATGAAAGTAGACTGAGAGACGGGACAACACGAGCTTAGCTCAACTCCTGTAAACTTGTAAAAACTCCTGTAAACTCCTGTAAAACCTGTAGTACACAGTATCTTGCCACGGAGAGGGGTCAGCAAGGAATGGTCATCTAGGGCAATTGGTATCAATTGTCGGCTGGAAATATACTGTAATGCAAATGCAATACCATTCCTTGATAACTGGACCCGTTTCTATGGTAAAAATCAGTTGTACGCACAGGACGGGGTTCATCTTTCTCGGCTAGGGGTGGCAAATTTAGCTAGGTCAATAGATAGGATTGTCGCGGGGTTTCGCTGAAAATAAAGCCTGAGAATATGAGTAAGAATAATTGTCTAGATAGGGTAAATTGCCGTACTGGTACATCAGATAGGAATAGAAAATATCAGTCACAGGATTTTAATTGTACTGCTAGTAGAAATATTAAAGGTGTAACAGAAGATGGGAATTCAGTTAGAAATAAAGGTAAATCCGATACCAGTAAAATAAATTCATTGCGATTATATTATACAAACTGTAGGAGTTTATGTAACAAAATGGATGAACTTAGAGCACTTGTTAGCAACGAAAATATAGACATTATAGCACTGACTGAAACATGGATTAATACAGAATCAAGACATTTTTTAGCAGAATTCCATATACCAGGATATAGTTTGTTTAAACGCGACCGAACAAGTAGGAGGGGCGGCGGAATAGCAGTGTTTGTCAGGAGTTCTTTAACCCGTTGAGACCCAGCGTCGCACGTGTTGCGTCGGCAGTCTTTGATCACCAACTCCCAGCGACGCATCACGTGCGTCCGACATATAAAAAACACTTACGTGGCTCGTAAGGTAGGAAATGGCGGGAGAATAGGAGGGGGCGGTACCGTAGGGTGTGGGGGAGCCGGGCCAGTAGGTGTGAGCGGGCCGAGACAGCCGCGCGGCTGGTGGTGGTGGGCTTAGTGGGGATAGTTTACACCCCTAGTTACCGCCACTTTGAACCTTCATTACTCCGGTCGTATGGGAGCTAGAGGCTTGAGATTTATGTGAGATACTCCTTAGGATGTATGCCGTACAATGCCATACTCAGTTTTTACCCTAGTGCTCCCGGGCGGGTGGTCATGCGGGGGACACGAACTATTGAAACCCCCCCCCCCGCCCCCCAAATGACCGAAATGAGTTTTTTTTTATTTTATTATTTTTTTATTATTATCTTTCCCCGTAGAACTAGGGCAGCTGAGAGCGCCCATGAATTTACACTTTCTCCTCCACAATGCAGAACTTCTGCTTATCAGAATTCATTTATCCCCAGAGCTACTACTCTTTGGAATTCACTTCCCTCGAATTGCTTTCCACAAACTTACAATCAACAAATGTTTAAATCCAGTTGTTACAAACATTTTATGAATGGAGGATGCCTTTAGGCACATGGACCTTTTTGTTTTATCTGTGTTTTTCCTTCCTCCGTTCATTGTCTCTTAAAAAAAAAAAAAAAAAAAAAAATTTGTGTGTTCATTTCTCACCATTCTCTTCCATTTTGGCTCAACAAATTTTTTTGAAGCTCCCCCCCCCCCCCAACCCCCCACCGGCCCCCCCCCAAAAAAAAAATGTCAGAGGTGATTTTTTTTTTTTTTTTTTTTCATTTCTCATCCTTGTCTTCCATTTTAGCAAACAAAAAAAATAAGTGAAAATGGCTTGGGACTGGGGTGAACAAAATATTATAACTAGCCGGGGCTCAACGGGTTAAAAAGCTGTATTAAATCAGGTATTAGACTAAATACTGATAACGAAAGTGTTTGGGTTGAGGTTAGCGAAGGTAGTGAGACCATAATTATTGGAGTTATTTATAGACCACCAAATATGAGTAGAAACGAAGGTACAGCTTTATGGCAGGAAGTGGAAATAGCATCAAGGTTTAGCAATGTGTGTATTATGGGGGATTTTAATTTTCCGAATATTGATGGCAGCATCAAATCGGCGACTCAGATTCAAAAGAGTTTATTGAGGCGGTACAGGATAGTTTTTTATTTCAATTCATAGACTCGCCTACTAGAGGTAATAATATCCTCGATTTAGTTCTCAGTAATAATGAACAAATGATAAATAATGTAGAGATAGGAGACCAACTAGGAAATAGTGATCATAAATCAATTTATTTTAACATACAATGGACAGGAAAGGCTAAAGAGAATACGACACTTATCCCAGATTTCAGAAAAGCCAATTATGGTGGATTAAGACGAGCCTTAACCCGGGAGCTGCGGGGAGACTCTTAAGAGTTCCCCCGGCGCACTGCGGGGAGACTTAAGTGTCAGAGAAAATAAAAATCAACTTTTGACATCGAAATTTTTTTTTTTTTTTTATATTTTTTTTTTTTTATTTATTTTTTTTTTTTTGGCCCCTGGGCCATGCAAAATCTCAGTCCTCTACCTCCCCTCCTTCCCCACTTTCCTCCTCTGCTTCTCACTTCACCTATTTTCCCTGTTATTCCCTTATTCTGAGGTATATTTTCGTGCTAACATTAGAAATCCGATTGGAGGGTGTGGTCATCACTGATAGCAAGCGAGTGCAAGAGAGAGAGAGAGAGTATCGATCGACTGTGTCTCAGTGGCCTTGGGGGAAATTGGCGGGAAAGCAGATTGCCTCACCCATACATTATACAACTCGCGGGCTATATCTCCGATTTTGACCATCCAAACGCTGTTTTCACTCGTTTTATTGTTGTTTCAGGTTAATACCTTTATAATCAACCCATAATAGGCGCATATGGATAAGTATTAATGCTATTAATGGCACAATGAATATTTTAGTGGCGGAAACACCTCAAATACGTCAGCACAGGGGGACGTTTCCAATTACCCCCATGCGCACTTCAGAGGTTAAGAGTCGATCCTATGGTTAAACTATTAAGTGGACCCAGGTGCGCTAACGAACATACTCTCTCTCAGATACCTGTCTTAACTCAGGATAATTTGACAGCTACATATAATAATTTTATTTCTTTACTCCACAATGCGCAAAATAAATATATCCCCAAAAGAAAATTTAGATCAACACAGAACCAACCCAAATGGATGAATAATAGACTATTAGACCTTCTAGGAAAAAAGAGAGGAATATATCGAAAAATAAAGAAAGGCGAAATTCACCTACTTGCTTACTATCAGAATCTATCAAGAGAGGTTAAAAAATGTATAAGGACAGACAAAAGAAATTATGAAATCAGGATAGCCAATGACTCAAAAAATAACCCTAAGGCTTTTTACCAGCTATATCAATCTAAAGTTAGAGATAAAATAGGCCCCCTTAAAACTTCGATAGGAGAAATGACAGAAAATGATTTAGAAATGTGCAGTACATTAAATAGTCAGTTTCTATCCGTTTTCACTAATGAAAATTTGGCACAGATTCCAGAAGTCCGTAAGGTATATAGCGATAGTACTGTATAGAAAATAGGTTAAGTACGGTTACTATAAGTAGAAATGATGTGCTTAAGGAAATTGACAGACTGAAACCTCAGAAATCGCCTGGTCCCGATGAGGTATATGCCAGAGTATTAAAAGAATGCAGAGATGAGTTAAGTTACCCATTAACATTTCTTTTTAACAATTCATTAGAAACAGGTATAGTTCCAGAAGCTTGGAAGCTTGCAAATGTAGTTCCGATTTTCAAAAAAGGTGATAAATCAATAGCATCCAATTACCGTCCCATTAGTCTCACTTCAATCATAGGAAAGCTACTAGAGTCAATTATTGCTAGGAAAATGAGAAACCACTTAGAAACATTTAACTTAATCAATTCTTCTCAGCATGGATTCACTCAGGGACGTTCTTGCCTTACTAATTTGCTTAGTTTTTTCTCAGAGGTATATGAAGCAGTAGATAATGACAAGGCATACGATATTATATATTTAGATTTCAGTAGAGCTTTCGACAGAGTCCCTCATGAGAGATTGATGAGAAAGGTTGAGGCACATGGAATAGGTGGGGCGTTGTTGGGATGGATTAGGTCATGGCTAATTGGTAGGAAACAGAGAGTCAGCATAAATGGTACCAAGTCAGAGTGGGGAGCAGTCAAAAGTGGTGTCCCCCAGGGATCGGTATTAGGTCCCCTGTTGTTTCTTATATACATAAATGACCTAGATTTAGGTATAACTAGTAGGATAAGTAAATTCGCAGACGATACTAAAATGGGGAGATCAATTGATTCAGATAGCGATATAGAGTGCCTCCAAAGGGATCTAGATACCTTACATGAATGGTCAGTAAATTGGCAGATGAAGTTTAACATTGACAAATGCAAGGTATTAAAGATAGGGAAGATGCAAACAAATGTTAAATATAAACTAGCTAATTTAGAATTAGAAAATTCAGACTGCGAGAAAGATCTAGGTGTGTTTGTTAGCAATGATTTGAAGCCTAGAAAACAGTGTATAGGCGTTCGTAATAAGGCAAACAGGATTCTCGGGTTCATCTCTAGGAGTGTGAGTAACAGAACTGCTGATGTTATCTTAAAACTTTACTTGTCATTAGTGAGACCCCATATGGATTATGCTGTCCAATTTTGGTGTCCTTATTACAGAATGGACATAGATTCATTGGAGAGAGTACAGCGTAGAATGACAAAAATGATCCATAATATTAGAAATCTTCCGTATGAAGAAAGGTTGAAGAAATTAGGTTTACATTCGTTAGAGAGACGCAGAGTTAGAGGGGATATGATAGAGGTGTTCAAGTGGGTTAGTGGGATTAACAAAGGGGACATGACAAATGTACTAAAGCTCAGTGATAGCGAAAGAACTCGTACCAATGGTTTCAAATTAGATAAATTTCGTTTCAGAAAAGATATAGGCAAATATTGGTTTGGTAACAGAGTTGTAGATGGGTGGAATGGACTACCAAGTGCTATAGTGGGATCTAAAACTGTAGGGAGCTTTAAGATAAAATTGGATAAGCATATGGACGAGAAGGGTTGGGTGTGAAGGGGGATCAGCCGGGTTGGGCCAATCAGCGCTCTGCAGACCCCCATAATCCTGCGTTAATCTCTAACCGTTTTGGTAAGATGATCCTCAGGGTATTAGAGTGTTGAGCCTATAATTGGGCTTTGTAATTGATTTGGGGTTGTGTGGGACAGGGATCTGCCTTACTTAGGCCAATCGGCTTTCTGCAGACTCCCATTTTCTTATGTTCTTATGTTCTTATTAACTACAATTAGGTAAATACAGTAAACCCCGATATTAATTAAAATGTAAAACTTGCAAACTAAACAAACCAAAATTGGGCAAGGACAATATAAATTCAAATTAAATTATCAAAATCGCTATGTGGAAACAACGTTTACTAAAATGAAAATTATTAAATAAAAGAACACAATCCACCACATAGGGTGTACATTACTACATGAGCAAGTTAATCTGTTTCCCAAGCAAACTAATCGCACATATAACAACGCACTATCGTCACGTTAAAGGAAGTAGTCAAGTTTGGGAAGTCCGGGACGTTCTGGCAAATTTTACTAAACTCTGCATGAATAAAGAAACTATATGTTAAATGTCAAAATATTATTTAAAATCAAATTTGCAACATGACAAGACATTAAAATAGTACAAAATACAAATATTTCAGACTTTTTACTCGGAAACCCGCACTTCTCGGAATGGCATCTTGACAATTTTACCAACGCCTAAACTTCGTTTGTTGCGAAAATAGCCTCCCTACTGTACTGTACTATGAAAATATATAATTACAGTGGAGCCCCTACCATATCTTCGCTGTAGACACTAAATAGACTCAATTTCGCTGTAAATTAATCAATCTTCGCAAAAAAAATACGAGGAAAGTATGCCGCGGTTTTATTCTTCGCAGCTAATATTTCAATCTTCACGCCGCATTTTCCTGCCTAGCTGAGGCATAAACATGCTGGCCAGCCAATTACAGTCCACCATTCGGGCACCATCTAGCAACGTCATTGCAAAGCAGTCAATCACAGGCATCCAGTAGAATGCCATTGGAAGTAAAGTGATTAATTATATTTTTTCTATAGGTCCAGGAATAATTTGTAGCGAGGTCGGTCCTTTGAGATCAGTGCCTTATAAATTGTCCTTTCCTTCCACGTAAACATTGCGCTATTCGGTGTGCAGTTGGGTCTGAGTGCATTATTAGGTTAATATCCAGTATTGGATAAATAGATATCAATCGTAGTCATGTACTTAACCTTTAACCCTCGTGGCCCGGGCAGGTCCTCCTAAGGACGGAGGTAGTATCCGGGCGATCTGGCCGAAAAACGTCTAGGCCTAGGCTACCGTATTTTTTTTAATTTTAACTGCTAGAAATTTCCCACGCATCTATAAACGTAGTGCGGTTTCCAATCTGTAGACTGGCGTTGAGTAGAGCTCTCTTAACCCTCGTCTAGCGGGGGGTTTTGGGCTATTTTGGGCATATTCAGGCCCTCCTGAATGATCAATCAAGTATCTGCATGAAAAGAAATGTATTCAGCAAAAAACTAGGCGCTAAAAGCTTCAAAATGAGACCAGAACGAGCTACGTAGCACTCGTGGTTCTCTTGCAGTGGTGCCATGAACATGGGAGTTTAGCGTATAGCGGTATATTTCCCAGCTATGCTCACTACTGGCTACACTGCCGGCCTCTCGAGAACACAGGGAACATGAGTTAATGGGTGGCGGTAAGCCCTGGGAGTCGGCTGTCTGGCCCGCTGCGCTCCCGGCCATTTGCACTAGATTTTAACCCTTTAACCCTCCAGCCCCGGCTATGTATTCCATATATATTCCCCGAAATCCGGGGGTTTTGGCCGAAAAACGTCTACGCCTAGGCTACCGTATCTTTGTTATTCTGACTGCTTCCGCATTCCCGCGCATCCGCAAGCGTAGCTGTGTTATTTACCTGTAGAATGGCGTTAAGTAGAGCTCTCTAAGTAAACTGGTTGAGTTGTGATGATGATTTCATTGGAGATAACTTTATTGCAAAAACAGCTACTTTACACTACTTTTCGATACTTAACAACAACATACAGGCACACACGAACAAGCGACGCTCTCCTTCTTGTGGCCGGAGATGCGGGGCGTCGGTCCAGCCGGCTGTTGTTTACATGCGTCGGACCGACGCCTCACACACGAAGCTCACAGGCTTTCAACCACTGGGTGTTCAAGAGCCCTTCCGGGTACCTGTTTTATGTTTTTTTATGGGCGTTCAAGAGCCCTTCCGTGTTGTAGGGGTTAAAGACCGTTTTGTCCACAGAGAATGTTAATCTCGCATCCTAAATGGCAGAAGGGCTGCATTTGTTTTCAAATTTTTTTTTAGTTTTTAGATCGGACTAAAGTAGGGTAGAGATACCAAAGGAGACGAATTGTCCAGTAGAGACGCACTTCATGCAAAAAACTAAAGTACCTGAAAAGAAAACAAATACATCAAAAAATACTTTATGCTATTAGTGATGTTCTCAAAGACTACCAGCCTAATAGGACACACATTTATCTTGAGAAAAATAAACAAAAATCAAAATGAGATTTTCGGGGTATCTCTTAGCCCAAACCTAAGAAAGCGATTTTTTCACAGCTCATTTTTTTCCTACTTTTCTAACTTGGATCGTTTTTCTTTTGTTTCAAATGGAAAGAGCATTTCTTGAACTATACTCCTGCATGGTTTCATGACTCTTGCATGAACGAGTGCTCGTGAAAGTGGGTGCGTCCCCATTGGTTCATGATATGGTCCAAAACCAATGGAGACGCTTTTTTTCAAACTGGGTTTAGAAGGGCATAAACCGCATGCATGGTAAACCCCAATCTCGCCCCACCACCTCCTATATTCATGGTTGAGTTTTCTTTGATGGTGGTGGAGCTACCTTCATTTGACTTCGAGGCCCAATGGAGACGCACACGTGCGGGCCATATAGAGACGCGTCTGGATGGGGTGGTGGTGTGCGTCTCCATTGGTTTAGTGTTATTTATCAAAGTTATCTGCCCTATTTATAATATTATATCTTATTTCAGTTGCAAGAATAATGAATTAATAGTGCATGAACTACAACTACAAACTAACAGAAATGGAAAATAGAAATAAATAGTGTATGAACTATCGAATAAAGACTAAATAATGACAGAAATAATTGTACAATTTGTTTTTGTCACGTAGGTCTAAGTGTGAGCTTTCGATACCCAGCTTCACAACACACACACACAGGTGGGGGGGGGGGAGTTAACCAACAACGAGCCCCCCTACCACCCTAACTCCCCGCCTCCCCCTAACCCCCGCTACCACCCTACCCCCCTCCCCTCCCCTCCCTACCCTCCTTCCTTTCCTTCACCCCTGCCCCCTCCCGCCCCCCACCCCATCCCTACCACCCCCTCCCTATCCCCCCCACCCCCCTCCTTCCCTCCCCCCCCCTCCCCGCTCCGCCCCCCCATAAAACACGTATAGCCTTTTTTAGCCCCTCGTCTTATTTTAAAGTTTAAAAATTCCATAGACGAGTTATTTATGAACCGATTTTGTTTAAATTTATACCATAAGTACACTTTGGCAAGCTGAATCGAATGGCGCAAACAGAATTAAAATCGGACCATTAGTTTAGGATTTAGATTTTGACGGGGCTTCCTGGAGGGCCCAGGGGACCGTTTTTTGGACTTTAAAAGTCCTCTGTAGCCCAAACTATAAGTCCTAGGGAATTCTACTTGGTGCCATTCGACTTTTCTCGCCGAGCTGCTTCTAGACATGGTCTTAGATTTCATTTCCGCCCAGCCATTCGCCCAGAATCGAAAAAAAAATCCCAAAAAACCTTGGGTTTGGGAGGCCCCGGCAACTCGGTAAATTTTGGACGAATTTTGACCTTGTCAATATTATTACATATTTGGATTCGTCTCGCCGTTGCGGATTCAACGGTATATTTGTTTTTAATTTTGACCTATTTTTAGTCCCCCTAGGCCTATTTTAAAGTTTAAACACTTTAGGATAGGTAGGTTAGGTTAGGTTAGGTGAGGTTTAGGCGAGGTTAGGTTAGGTTAGGTTAGGTGAGGTTTAGGCGAGGTTAGGTTAGGTGAGGTTTAGGCGAGGTTAGGTTAGGTGAGGTTTAGGCGAGGTTAGGCGAGGTTTAGGCGAGGTTAGGTTAGGTGAGGTTTAGGCGAGGTTAGGTGAGGTTTAGGTGAGTTTAGGTTAGGTTAGGTGAGGTTTAGGCGAGGTTAGGTTAGGTTAGGTGAGGTTAGGTGAGGTTTAGGCGAGGTTAGGTGAGGTTTAGGCGAGGTTAGGTTAGGTTAAGTGAGGGGTAGGGGTGGTAGGGAGGGGGTGGTAGGGAGTGCGGGGAAGGAAGGAGGGTGGGGGTGGGGGTGGGGGTGGGTTGGGGGGTTAACCAACAATGAGCCCCCCTACCACCCTACCCCCCCTAACTCCCCGCCTCCCCCTAACCCCACCTACCACCCTACCCCCCTCCCCTCCCCTCCCTACCCTCCTTCCTTCCCTTCACCCCTGCCCCCCCCCACCCCCCACCCTTATTATTATTATTATTATGCATTGCTGAAGTGGTAGCAGTTGAAATTGAGGATAATGATAGGTCAAAATTGGACATTGTATCAATGTATTTACCTCCTAAGACTAAATCTTGGAGCAACGATGAATATAATGAATTAATTTTGGAAACCTTGCGTATGTTGGAAATTATTTGTAAAAGGAAAAATAGGCTTATTCTTGCAGGGGACTTTAATTGCGGGGAGGTGGATTGGGAATGTTTGGATGCGGGTTCAAATGAAAATACTTGGGGTAGCAAATTTCTTGAACTAACAATGGGGTATCTATTAACACAACACGTTATGGAAAATACAAGATTTAGAGGAGGTGATGAACCATCAAGACTTGACTTATTATTCACCAAAGACCCCCAAGAAATAAAGAACCTAACATATTTGAGTCCCATGGGAAAAAGCGATCATGCTGTGATTGAATTTGAATTGACAGTGGAATTTCTGGAAGGCAGAGAGGAGGAACATAGGGAATATAGATTAAATTATAGTAAGGCTGATTATGAATCATTACGAGGATACTTTGCAAATATAGATTGGTCATTTATTGAGCAAGAACAGAATATTCAGGTAAAATACACCATGTTACTAGACATTTACAGGGAGGGGGTAGATAAATATGTACCAACATTTAAGGATAGAAAGCTGGCTAAGGAGAAAGAGTGGTTTAGCATGCGATGTCACATTGCCCAGAACAAAAAGGACTCTTCATGGAATAAAGTGAGAAGGAGACACACTGAGGAAAAATGGAATGAGTATAAGAATGCTAGAAACAACTATGTCAAGACTATAAGAGAGGAGAAAAAGAACTTTGAAAAAGATATAGTAAATAAATGTAATAAAGAACCCAAACTGTTCTATAGTTATATCAACGGCAAAACAAAAATAAAGGACAAAATAACAAAGCTTAGGGTAGAGGGTCAATTATATGAAGACACAGTGGGTATGTGTGAAATTATGAATGATACATTAACATCCGTGTTTGTGGAGGAGGATGACTATGTAGAACCTGTGGTGGAATTGAACGAGATACAGGGACTAGAGTCGATAGAAGTCAACAAGGATGAACTAAAATCATTGTTGGAAGAATTGGACGTGAGAAAATCTATGGGCCCAGATAACATTGCTGGATGGGTATTAAGAGAATGTTCTGAACAACTAGTGAGACCTATTTTTAATATTGTTCAATACTCATTAAACAAGGGGGAACTTCCCTTAGAATGGAAACAAGCAAATATAACTCCAATATATAAGAGTGGAAATAAAGAAGACCCGCTAAATTATCGACCGGTATCCTTAACGAGTGTTATATGCAAGCTTTGTGAAAAGATTATTAGAAAAAGATGGGTGGGTATGTTGGAGGAGAAGGAAATAATTTCAAGCAAGCAGTTCGGGTTCAGAAAAGGACATTCGTGTACCACAAATTTGTTGAGTTACTATGATAGGGTAATTGACATTGTACAAGGGAGGGAGGGGTGGGTAGATTGTATTTACTTAGATTTCAAGAAGGCATTTGATAAGGTGCCTCATAAGAGATTGTTGTGGAAGCTCAGGACTGTGGGGCGGGTTGAGGGAGTATTATTAAAGTGGATGGAAAACTATTTAATTGGGAGGGAAATGCGAACAGTAATAAAAGGAAAGTTCTCCTCGTGGAAAAGGGTAAAAAGCGGAGTGCCTCAAGGATCGGTGTTGGCCCCAATCATGTTTTTGGTTTTCATCAACGACCTTCAAATGGGAATAGGCTCATATATATCTATGTTTGCTGATGATGCAAAATTAATGAAGCATATTACAAGTAGGAGTAGTTGTGAAGAATTACAGAGAGACCTAGATAAGTTATATGAGTGGAGTCAAACTTGGAAAATGGAATTCAACACGAGTAAGTGTCAGGTTCTTGAGATGGGAAAAAGTAAATATAGACCTTGGGGATATAAAATAGGAGATGAAATAATTAGTAAAGCTGTGAA
The DNA here is from genome assembly GCA_032716605.1 of Paralithodes platypus. Lineage (NCBI taxonomy): Eukaryota > Metazoa > Arthropoda > Malacostraca > Decapoda > Lithodidae > Paralithodes > Paralithodes platypus. The sequence goes on from CM064559.1 coordinate 6,390,036, forward strand.
AGCAAAAGACCTAGGGGTAGTTGTGGCAGACAGCTTGTCACCTGAACAGCATATAAATCAAATAACTGGTGAAACCTATGCAGTGTTGACTAACATGAGAATAGCTCTGAATTATTTAGATGAAGAGATGTTAGCAAAAATAATAGGGACAATAATACGACCAAGACTGGAGTATGCAGCAGTGGTGTGGTCTCCACACCTTATAAAACATTAAAAAAACTGGAAAGAGTTCAGAGAGTTGCCACTAAGATGATAGCTAGCCTTAGAGACCTGCCTTATGAGGAGAGATTGGAGAGGCTAAAGCTGCCAACGCTGAGGGAGAGGAGAGAGAGAGGTGACATGATCATGATGTTTAAGTGTGTGAAAGGTTTTGAGAAGATCGACAAGGGAGATTTTGTGGTGAGGGACGAGGGAAGAACCAGGGGTCATGATTGTAAGTTGAGGAAAGTTATATGTAAGTCTGATGTAAGAAAGTTCAGCTTCCCGTATAGAAGCATTGAGTGTTGGAATAAGATGGATGGGGAGGTGGTGGAAGCAAGAAATATCCAAACTTTTAAAGCAAAATTGGATAAATGTAGAGAGAGAGACAGGACAACACGAGCTTAGGCTCAAATCCTGTACAGTCTGGCCTGCCAATACGCGAGAATATGGGCGACACGCGAGGGCGCGGAATGAAAATTCGCGTATTAGCAATAGAGTATTATATGGGAATAAATGGATATGGGCGGCACTGACTCCAAGTTGTCTACTTTAGGCCTATTTATCTCCGTCAATTGCCACAAAAGGTACATATATGTATACATAAACATCCAAATCATAAGAAAATATAACAATAATAATAAACTCACCTTAAAATTAACAGTAACTGTAGATATGAAGGGTGGGGGCTCCGAGGCAGGCCCCCTCCGAGGCAGGGCGAGTTCAGCTAATGTGCCCCGGCCCCGGCCCCAGCCCCGGCCCCGGCCCCGGCCCCGGCCCCGGCATCATCATCGTCCGACGAACTATCCCTGGCATCTAGCACTCTGTTGAGGGCCAGGCGCCTTTGTTCCACCTGAACCTCCCTCATGAAGCCACCAAAATCATCGTCGGGCATGTCAACCTGAGCAGCCGAGCCTGCCGAGGTCGAAGGTTGGGGTTCGTCATCATCTTCTTGTCGAGGTTCTTGGCGGGCAAGGAATCTTGTCATTAAAGTTTGTCTCCTCTTGTTGACTTCCTGATGATGTTTGTCAGAATAAAAGCGGAAAGCACTGTCAACGGCCAGCAGGACTTCATGTGTTCTCACAGGGCACTGCTCCACCGAGCGAAATCCTTCCTTGAGTTGGTCAACTAAAGCCAAGATTTCGCTCAGTTTACCTACAGACAGATCCATGTTAGCAGGTGCAGGGGCTGGTTCAACGTCGTTGTTCGGTTGTCGTGCTTGATGTGCTTGATCTTCGGCATCAATCTGCTCAATTGTGTCACCTTGAGTCTGTTGTTCACCTGCCTCAATAACCTCACGAATCTCCTCGGCTGTCACTGCCCCGAAACCAGCCACTGCGCGGGCCGCTTGAACTGCCTCTGCCTCTGCCTCGGTGACTGACTGGACTTTGTTGGCCTTGGGAGCACATAAATGAGGAGTAAGTGCTCGCCAGGCATGATTAATTGTGGCATCATTTATATCAGCCCATGCTAGAAGAAGGAAGTCGATTGCGTATTTGATGGTAAAAACACGCCAGAAGTGTGTCACGGTCATCTCTGCCTCTGCCTGTGGTGCCTGGGGTGCCGCTGCCTGGGGTGCCTCTGCTGCCGCTGCCTGGGGTGCCTCTGCTGCCGCTGCCTGGGTGCCGCTGCCTGGGGTGCCGCTGCCTGGGGTGCCTCTGCCTGGGGTGCCTGTTCCTCATCAGACGATGATGCGAACTCCTGCTGCATAGCCAAAATCTCTTCATTGCTCTCTGTCTTCTGGCGTAGATAATTGTAGAGTCGTGTCTGGTAAAAGAGCTTCACATTCGATATGACTTCTTGGTCCAGTGGCTGTATGAGAGATGTTGTTTTTGGTGGCATGAAAACAATCTGTACGTCGGGATGTAGAGTCTCTAAATAGTGTGGGTGGCAAGGGGCGTTGTCCATCAATAACAGGGCCTTGAAAGGTAGGCCTAGTTGTTGGCATTTGAGGCGGGCGTCAGGAACAAATTGCTTGACAAGCCAGTCAGACATAATGGCACTAGTCATCCACCCATTAGCGCTCTTGTACCAATAAGTTCCAGTGTCATTCATGTCGCGCAGGTTCTTGTAACATCGAGGGTGGGCAGCTGTGTGCACCACTACAGGCCGCATCTTGTGGCTGCCGGAAAGGTTCACAGTAAACATGACAGTGAACCTTGACTTGTCTATCTTGCGGCCCTTTGCCTGTTTCACAGATTTGGCAAGATATGTAGATTTTGGCATACACTTGTATTGCAAGCCACTTTCATCCACATTATAAATCTGATCCTTTGTGTAGCCACCATCCTCGATTATGGTCTTCAACACCCCAGGAAATGTGTCGGCTGCCACCACATCTGCAGACCCACGTTCTCCGGACACCTTGATGTTCCTTAGGTCCTTCCGTTTCATGAAGCCATGGAGCCAACCGTTGGATGCCTTAAAATTAAAATTCTGGCCAGACTTTGTCCTAGCACTTGCGGTGGTGTAGAAGAGTTTAGCCTGCTGTTTGATATAGGCCTTATCCACCGGGACTTGCTCACGGTGTTTGCGGGCTAGGAATGCTGCCAGGTATCGCTCCATGACCACCATAGCTGGATTGTTGCTCCTGCAACGTTGGTCCATCATGGCAGCACCATAGGACTTCACGATGGTGTTGATCTTTTCTCGGTTAGCCCAGATTGTTCTAACTGTCGATTCCGCTAAACCCATTGCTCGACCGATGGCTGAGTTTCCTTCTCCTTTTCCTTTTCTTTTGATGACCTCCAGCTTCATCTGGTGGGTGATAAGTTTGTTCTTGCGAGGGGGCATGATGATGGGGGCAAAAAACTATATCACTGCACACGAGTCGGACTGCTGTTGCGCGAGCGAGGACTGAGGGTAGACTGGCGTATCCCACAATGCCCTGCCCTGGCGTCCCTGCGCAGATGGATGCGCGGAATGGTGTGGGGCCTCGCGTATTTGCTGAACTCCCCGGAATTGCCCTTATATCGGCCCCGGATTCGCGTTTTAAAGGTACATCACGCGTTTTGAAAGTTTTGGGTATGATTCGACCCCCTCCTCGTGTATAAGGTGAATCGCGTATTAAAAGCTCGCGTATTGGCAGGCCAGACTGTATACTACAATTAGGTGAGTACAATTAGGTGAGTACACCCACACACTCAGGGGTCTAAATGTGACCAAATTGCACTTTTTCATTGACTGTGACTGAACATCAACGAGACATAGGTCTACTTGTTTGGACGTCCCTCTGACTCCCTCACTGGAGTGACTCGTGCTGCCGTGTGGTGGGGCCAGTGGCACAACCCTTTAGTAGAGGGTTGTGCCAGTGGGGGGCGAAGGAGAGAGGGAAATCGACACTCCTTTATTTCTCTCTCGTCCCCCACTTCGCGAATTGGTAATTTGTGGGTTATTTCGCATATTTCTTTGTTACTATGCATCTTATATGCATTCATGTGCTTTGTGGTGATATAATATCGATATATATGAGAGATATAAGCGCTATTACGTATTTTCCCCCTCCTTTCCTCCCCCCTCCCTCGCAAACTAGCTAGGCAGGGGAAGGGTGGCGGGGTTTGCTTTTTACCAACAAATGTGCAATTCTCGACCATTGTAACTTCACTGCGGCGCGATATTTTAAAGAAAATATATATAGAGTCGAATGTTGGTTGGTATTCACTATACGTTGATGTAGTTTTCGTAGCTATTTGGAAATGTTGCCAAAGATGGCTTAGGATTCGGGCAAAGTCTTTCACAATTTATTTTCTCTATAGATGTACAATGTAGGCCCACTATCAGCATGCAACTACTTTAGTTTAAGCTAGAAGTATAAGTGGTATAAATATTATCTACTAAATAATCAAATTACTCACATATTAATACAAAAAAACAGACGTTCGTCTGCACTGGACTGGGGTGCGTCTACTTAGGGTTTGGTGGTCATAAGGAGACGCACTTGATATTGGACCTCTTATCTCGGAAAATACTTTAAATATATCAAACATTGACAGATCCATTAAAAGAATAACCATTTGGTAATATATCAAGTGAGTTTCAAGTTAAAAGAATGAATGAGTTTGACACTGATTTTTTCTTGAAAACTTTTACACTTTTTGAGACTCCTTTGGTGCCTCTACCCTATACGCGCCGATCTCAAATCCAAGAACTTGACAAGTGAAGCAGCCCTTAACAGGGTTGCCTGGAACGCTGCCATTAGGACAAGAGACTGAAACTGCACTTATGTGTGGAACACTCAGTCTTAAAATTTTATGTATGTATTGTGTAAATAAAATAAATAAAAATAAAATATATGAAACTAATGAATATAAGTACTGTACTGTATACAGATCTACCTCGATTTACGAATGGGTTATGTTCCTGAAAACCCAATCTTGAATAGAAAAATTTGTATAGCAAACCCTAATATAATTGGGTAAATGGGGTTGCGTTCTCGGACAAGCCAAAACCCAAACCCAAACATCTTAAACCCTATTATAATATCGTAAATTGGGGCATCGGATAGTGAGTGAGAGAGACGTGTACAGTACCTGATCCCACACCTTTCTTGGACAACTTCTCCTTGCAACTCCCTCCACATTCATAGACTTTTTCTTAACCCAATTACTTTTCACATGTCCATACCATCTAAGCCTATTTTTACGCATATCCTCACTAGTACTCTCAATACTTAATTACAGTACCATTACGCTCTCAAGACAGCATGTCAGACGATTAACTAGAATTGATTGTAGTTTTTCCTTGGACTTTGTTATGAAGTGTTTTTAAAGTGTTTGTAATTTCAGATGACGACTACTGGAGCATGATGACAGCCCCCCTCCAAAGGTGTCCAGTACAGAGCTGACCCACCCTGATGCCCTGATGCCACCCACCACCACTACATCCACCACCACCCACCACCACCACCACCACCACCACCCACCACCACCACCACCACCACCACCACCACCAACACCACCACCACCACCACCACCACCACCACCACCACCACCACCACCACCACCACCACCACCACCACCACCACCACCACCACCACCACCACCGCAGGGGAACGAGCCCCAGTCACAAGTTCTGCTGGGCCACCTAACTTCACACAGGTACATTAACTAGAAAATTGTTACAGTATCTTTTGCTGGGGATCCCAAATGGGCCTGGGTCTTTGGGTTTTCTCGTGGGCAACCTAGATGTGTGTGATTTTGTGTTTTGTTTTGTGTTGGTTTTCTGATATGTTGTGATGTCCCTTTTCGGGCTATGTCTCGAGTCGGCCACACCCATAAAAAAAAGGTGGGAAAACTGGGGCAAGTGCCAGAGTATATACGTATGTGGTGGATTGTGTTCTTTTATTTCTAAATTATTATTTTACTTAAGCGTTGTTTCCACATAGCGATTTTTATTAGTTATTTTGTCTTTTACTGTGTTCGTATATGTTTTGGTTTGTTTATTTTGCAAGTTTTACATTATAATACATACATACATTTCCTCACTTTAATTTGTTTTCTTCCTGAAAAACAAAAGTACTGTCAGTGGATCAACCTTTATTATGTTTGTCTGTAAAATGTCTTCCTATTATGCAATTTTAATTGTCAACTTGTTAATGAAAAATAGATACTTAAGTACCATAGTTTTCCCCAATTATTGAACAGTGTAATTATGAAACCAATGAAATTATATTGTAAAACTTGCAAAACAAACAAACCAAAACAGGATCGACACAATAGACAAAAGAACTTATATCAAAATCTATACATACATACTGTACATGCATACATACTGTAAATGGTAGTAATTTGTGATCTTCGTACAACCAAAATTTCGCTGCATGGACGTTCTTAAGTCGGGGTCAACTGTATGCGAAAACCCTAATACGCGGGTGGGGGGTCGGAAAAAACACAAAATTGTCAATAAGTGTCTACAGTTCCTAATAAGCGTTTTGGGAGCCCAAAAGTGGTCATAGCCGCCCTTTTTACCTAATACAGTACACGTGGACACCCATCATTTCGCGTGGCACCAGATATCATAATTATGTTGATATTACTTACCACATAGACTTTATTTGAAACCATAGTCATATTTAGCATACCCCCAGTAATACAAAAAATATACTGTATATATATTAAAAATAAAAAATAGAAAATATTTGGAATGAGTCTGAGCAAATAGATAGATATAAATACAGTAGATAGAAACTCATCGTCATTTTTCCGTGGCTTCGTCAGACGCGGCACTTGACTTGACTCTGTTTTGATAGTCCCGGGCATTCAATTCCTTCATCATTACCACCAGGCCCACCGCCCCTATCACTGAATGCACTAAAGGCCATAATATACACGAGATATACAAGTTTCAGGCACAAATAAGCAAGTAAAAGATGGGTGGACTTGAGAGCGTCTTGGCTAGTGTTGACGACATTAACCCATCGGATCCGGGGGGCCTCATATGATCCCGATCGCTGTGTCCGGGGCCATTTTCGTACAGTCAAGTTTCATAATTCAGTAGCTACTGATTGAGAGCACCTAGAGCAGTCAATATTTTTGCAAATTGTAGAACGTTTTGTTGTCTGTAGATTGCTGTTGAGATGACATCGCTACGACGCATGGTTGCCGAGTTATGATGATTTTAGCGGCGATTTGTAGCCGTGCATTTTGCCTCATATGAGGCCTCCCGGATTCCTGCCAATATTTTTGTTTGCCTCATATGAGGCCTCCCGGATTCCGAGGGTTAAAGTTGGCGGCCGTAACTTGCGCAAGTGACGCTGGGATTTCGGATTCACCCGAGTCACTCAGATTTCGCCTCCAAGCAAGAAACACCTTGACAACAATGGCAGCTTATATTATTATTATTAATATGTTTTTTTTATTTTCTGGGTCTTCTCCTGGATGACCTAGATGTGTGTGAATTTGTGTTTTGTTTTTGTGTGTTCGTTGTTTTGTGTTGTCCATGTTCTTGCTCCGTCATGATCCCCCCCCCCCCAAACAAAAATAGGAAAAGTGGGGATTGGGCCTGAGTCAATAGATAGATATATTTGTTATTCCATACACCAAAAGATGTATACAGTACACCCTGATGGTCCATATCACATTCAAAATTCATTCACTTGTTTGTTTATGTTTTCTAGTTTGATGTTTTGAGTCTTCAATTATTTTTGCTCTCGTTTTCGGTGTATTTTCTGTCTGGATAGCGTAATGCATAAATGCGCGGAATTTCGGTGTGAGCATCCTAGGTTCGAGTCCTTGGAGTGCCACATGTATTTGTTGATTTCATTAATTGAGTTTAGAAGTGAAGTTGGTTGGTGAAAAAAATATAAATAATTAGATTGGTTATTATGTATGTATTTATAATTTAAAATATTATTGTTTATTTAATATTGTTTGTATAGTTTGCAAGTTTTACATTTTAATTTAAATACAGTACTTTAAATGTATGTACAGTACAGTACAGTACAGTACAGTACAGTGGGCCCCGCAAGGGTGCGCACTAAAAGGGTGCGATTCTCCAACCGTGCGGCAGATGTCCGTGTGGTGCGTATAATCCAAGGGCGCGAAAAAAGCAAAGCGTGCGTTTTTTTCGCCCAATAACCCCTGAAAAACATGAACTAAGGAAAGAATACCTAAGTAATCCCTCGTTATCGACGGGGGTTACGTTCTTAAGACTGCCGTCGATAGCAAAAAACCGTCAATACCGCATTACCGTACATTACGGTACCGTACATACACGTACAGTATCCGTGGTCTCCTATCCTATGTACTTTTAAGCGTTTCCTTTACACATAACCTTACATATTAGAGTATATTGCAAATATCTATCACTGAATACATTAGAGGCCATAATAAACGCAAGAGATACAAGGTTCAGGTACAAATAAGCAAGTAAAAGGCGGGTGGACTTAGAGCTTCTGCCTTGTTTTGACAACATTAAAAATGGAGGTCGAAAGTGACGCTCCGATCGTCGGTGAATCCGGATTCACTCAAAACCTAAAGTCTTTAGGCTAATTATTTTTGCTCTCGTTTTCGGTGTATTCTCTTATTATTGTATGTCTTATTGTTCATCATTTAATCCACTTTTGGTTGGTATATTAGAGTAATATAAATAAACAATTAATCCGTCGATATATCAGTCGATACTCGAATCAGTCTAAAGTCAGTCGATAGTCGAATCCGTCTATGATAAAGCAATCCGTCTATAATCAAATCCGTCTATAAAAAAGCCGTCGATAACGAGGGACTACTGTACAGTATAGATATGTGATTAGATATTAGATAGAATATGGGTATTACACTCACTTTGGATGGTTTATGTATGCGTGGAGGTTGGGATGTTGGTCTTACTGAGGGTCCGAGACTCCTCAGTAAGACCAACATCCCAACCTCCACGCATACATAAACCATCCAAAGTGAGTGTAATACCCCTATTCTATCTAATCTAATCACATTTCTATACTGTGCAGGTATTCTTTCCTTAGTTCATGTTTTTCAGGGGTTATTGGGCGAAAAAAGGGTAAGTTTGAAGAGTCCCCGGACTACATAGTGAATTTCCCATAGGTTCTTAAGCTCCAAGGGTGCGTTTTACAAGGGTGCGCGCATGTCTCGGACTTAGGTAACCACACCCTTGTGGGGTCTACTGTACAGTATATAATGAGGCACAGACCCCATAGCTGTGGGTGATCGACTCGAGACAGAGCCTGGTTAGTAATAGGACAAAACTAGAGTAATTACAACCAGCACTAATGGGGCTTGTCTGAACGTGACGATAGTGCGTTGTTATGTGTGCGATTAGTTTGCTTGGGAACCAGATTAACTTGCTCATGAGATTTCATAATTTTATTTTATTGAGCATTATTTCCACTTAGCGATTTTGATTAGTTCTTTTGCTTTTATCTTGTGTCGCCCCAGTTTTGGTTTGTTTATTTTGCAAGTTTTACAATTGAATTTGGTAGCGTAATGCTTAGTGCGCAGAATTTTGGTGCGAGTACCCTAGGTTGGAGTCCTTGGAGTACCACATGTATTCATTACTTTCATTGGTTTCATTACTTAAGAAGTTTATTTGTAAATGTATTGGTTGGTTGGTGAAAACAAATATGAATTGTTCCCGCTGATGGTACATTAGTATCTGGCCATCCTGAATACTCCACTATTTCATGAGTTAGTTATACAAGGTCTTTTTCAAGCTGATTTTAATTTGGTATCTCGACATCCTGATTACTCGACTATTAGCAAGATTTTGTAGCGAACTACAGTACTCCCTCAAATTTTGCGAGAATATGGTCGACATTGCAGGCCGCAAAATTCAAAATCGCAAATTTCAAATAACTAACCTTATGGGATTAATTGAATATGGTCGACATCTCATCATCGAGGGCCTATTTTTTGGTGATTTTCGTCCTTGTTTGTACACACATTATGACACATACACTTAATTATACATCCTACAATAAAGAAAAACACAGAAATACAGATTCAGGGGACCCAGGGCACAGGTAACACTTCAATTTTGCCCAAGGAAGTCGATTATGCGAGAGCGTGAGGAGCGTGGGAGAATCTATAAACAGTAAACAATGGGCGGCGGGGCGGCCTGACGTCACGATCCTGCTACTCCCCCCCCCGAAAACTAGTGCGGAAACACCGTATCATTTGGCGCCACCCACAAAACTCAAGTAATATCGCACATATCAAGTCCCGCAAAAAAGGGAAATTCTTGGGTCCCGTTCGCAAAATCGAAATTTCGCAAATTTGAAAGACGCAAAATTCGAGGGACTACTGTAGTTTATTATTTTCTTTCATGATTTTATTTTGCTAAAGCGTTTTTCCACATAGATTTTGTTTAGTGTGATGTTGTTTCGATAGTTTTTATTTTAATGAGTTCTTTATATTAATTTGAACATTAACTTTTGATCGATTTCAAGTTTTATGTTTTGATTAACTTGCTCATTGCTCATGTAGTAATGTCCACCTTATGTGCTGGATTGTGTTCTTGCATTGATAAATAATAATTATTTTGCTTAAGCATTGTTTCCACAGCAATTTTGATCAGTTTGTCTTTTTACTGTGTTTGTCCAAGTTTGTTTATTTTGCAAGTTTTACATTATAATTCCACAGCGATTTTGATTGGTTCTTTTGTATTTACATTGTCTGGTCCCAGTTTTGATTTGTTTATTTTGCAAGTTTAACATTTGAATTATGATAAGTTGTCCATAATATGATGCAGACACATAGATAGCAGTATCATATTTTTCCATCAAGAATCGAGAAATCAAGCGCTAAATGATTCAATTTACCATCAGCTGGAAGAAAAGTAATTATATGTTTATTATGAAAGTTTGACAAATTGTGTTTTACAATTGTGTTCTTTTATTTAACTGTCTTGATAGCGTAATAGTTAGTGCGGCGAATGTGGGTGTGAGTATCCTAGGTTCGAGTCCTTGGAGTACCACGTGTATTTGTCGGTTTCATTAATTGAGTTTAGAAGTAAAGTTGATTGGTAATAAAGCTATGAAAAAATGTCATTATTTTATTTTGCTAAGGCGTTGTTTCCACATAGCAATTTTGATTAGTTCTTTTGCCTTTATATTGTCTTAGTCCCAGTTTTGGTTTGTTTATTTTGCAAGTCACAATTTACTAGAATAACTTGCTCATGTAGTAATGTACAGCCTATGTGGTGGATTGTGTTCTTTTATTTCTAAATGTTATTTTGCTTAAATGTTGTTTCCACATTGCGATTTTTATAAGTTCTCTTGTCTTTATATTGTCTTTGTCCAAGTTTTGGTTTGTTTAGTTTGCAAGTTTTACATTTTAAATTATATTATTATTAGAAATGATTTAAATGAAATGGTTTGATTGACTTTATATATATTGACTAACCTGCCTTCGGGTATTTTTATAATGTGTTACTAACCGAGTGGTGACTGGCTGGGATATTTGAGCCTTCCCTACGACCTGTGCGGGTAGAGGCTTGACTTATCTGGTTGCGGAAGACCCATTTATTCCGACGAGATAAGCCTTTTTTACACCACCCCTTTCTCTCTCCCTGTGTCTTATTCTTCTTCTCTTTGCACTGGTGGAAAGGGAAATCGTGGCAGATGACCATGTCAACGATGGCTCCTTGAAACCTCCGAGGGTCCTTGAGATACGGCTAGAGCGGTGAGATTGGATACGACCCCGACTGGTGCACCCTTGCCACTGCGAGGTATTAGATATCTGACAGGGACCACTTCCATTTAACCCTCTGTGTACCGGTGATGTACTTTTCTTGATATTCTGGAAGGTATTAGACGATTTTGGCAGAATATAATGTATTGGACGATTTTGTTGAGCTTGGGAAGGATGTCTACCCATTAAAATGCTACAGACACTCAATTAATCGCAAGATCCAGGGTTCGAATCCCGGGTGGATTGTACGAGTTTTTTCTCAATTGGCTATACGTGCCGATCTCAAATCCAAGAACTTGACAAGTGAAGCAGCCCTTAACAGGGTTGCCTGCAACGCCGCCATTAGGACAAGAGACTGAAACTGCACTTATGTGTGGAACATTCAGTCTTAAAATTTTATGTATGTATGTATGGCATGACTTGATTTAAATGGTCTCAATTAATCCTTTAAGCTACCATATTTATCTTTCCTAAGCTTTCTAAGCTTCACAAAATCGTCTAAGCTGAAATAAAATGAAAAATATGTTTCCGGTACCGTATGGGTTTAGCTGTATAGGACGCCTCCGAGAAATGTGACAACTGCAAAGAAGGCTACTGGGCATGCTACCAAAATGTACGGAAAAACTCTTATCGTATTAAAAACCAAGAGAAACGGCAAATAATGTTCCTGTAACATTATTTGCTGGTTCTCGGGGTTTTTAATATGGCTTAGATTTTTCCGCACATTTTGGTAGCATGCCCAGTACCCTTCTTTGCAGTTGCCACATTTCTTGGAGGTTTCTTCTCTCATTTTGTGTTTTTTTACTACAGTACATTGTTCCCTGTTGTGATCCTCACAGCATACCCTGCATCGTATGGTATTTGTAGTGCTTCTATGATATTCGGACCTTTGGCCTTTATGACATCTTAACCCCTTCTGTAATCTGTAGGTCTATAATGATATTCTATCTATATTTTGACAATTTTTTTAAGTTTAAGAAGGATCTGTGATACTAAAAATATTTCAATAGTTTGAAGCTTGTTAATTGCTGGAGGCCCTTTTTCAACTGATTAAAATAGTCTATTAGAAGCCACAGTAAAAGTTTAAGGCATGACACTGGTACTTACAATGCTATAGTCTATTTATTAAAAGTCGGCCAGAGCTCTTGAGTACAGTACTAACCTCTTAGACCTGATCAAGTTCTAAGGAGATCTCCCAAGAAAAATTGACCTATGCAGCGTTGGAAACTTCTCACCGAGGCGCTATGACATGGAGTGCATAGTGCCTCGGTGAGAAGTTCCCAACGCTACATAGCTCAAATTTTCTTTCCTTAAAACGTGATCAGGACTAGAGGTTAGTTTTCAAGAGGTTTGGCGTAGTTTTAACGAATACACTATAGCATTTCCAGTATTTATTATCATGGTTCAATGTTTTTAATGATTACACTTCATAAATTAGTGAACGAAATTCTCTCTGCTTCAAAATTCCTCGCTTGACCCCTTCACCGCCATTGTTATTTTCATCGTATTCTGGATTTATGTATGTACACTCGGTACAAAAAGTATCTGCACCCCTACGCTGATCATCAGGTGTGTACAGCTCGATAGGGTTGGTACCTCTGCCTGCAACTATATCCGATCGTCTCTGACACATGGATATAGTTGCAGGCAGAGGTAGCAACCCTATCGAGTTGTACACACCTGATGATCAGCGTAGGGGTGCAGATACTTTTTTGACCGAGTGTACATACATAAATCCAGAATACAATGAAAATAATAATGGCAGTGAAGGGGTTAAGTGAGGAATTTCTGTTTTGTGTATTATGTTTCATATTTTGTTTTGCTAAATATTTTGTTCCACATACTATACTGTATTGACTTTGATTAGTTATTTTTGTCTTTATATTGTGTCGTCCCAGTTTTGGATGATATTAAAATTGGCTACTGACTAACTAGGAATAAAATGCAAGTTGTTACATATATTTTGTTTTCTTTTCAGGTCAAGATGATGTAGCAAGAATCTGTTGGCTGTTGCCGTGGTGGTATGGCTGCCTGGTCCCGGCCTCTACTGTTTTAAGAAATGTAAGTACTGTACTGTATATTCATAATCGTTTGTTTTTGGTTCCTTAGTTTATCATAATGTATGTTCCATCAATTGCATCTATTCAATCAACTTCTAGTTACTTAAGCAGTTGATGCTTTTAATAAACCAGTGAAGTCGCACCTATTTCTGAAGGCTTATGATACTGCGGATCATAGAGTTACTGTACTGATGACTATAAACATATATTTTGTGTTTGAAAAATTGAAGTTAATGCGAGCGCTCGTGAATCATCTTTGAGAATTGGCGCTCGTACAATACAGTACCAGCCTATTATTATTATCTACGTTGTTGGCTTTGTTGTTGTTGTTGTTGTTGTTCCCTAAGCTGCCTGGCCGAACAGCCCCGAGTCCCTGAGAAAGGCCATGGCCACGATCGGGCTTTCCCACAGAGCTCTCATTGAGTGTAGATTGTGTTGTTGGCGTAAGTGGTTGTGTGAAATGCAGTCTTATATGATGTGTTTAATGGTATGGGGTGCTGTGTTACATCCCGGGCAGGCGTCGACAACGGAGTCATCCAGTCTCTTCTGATAGCTCAGGAGAGCTGGATGGTGTCCGCATCTCAGCCTGGCCAGGTGGACTCTGTCCTCGCGAGGAAGGGAGGATTCGGAAGGATGGATTTCGGGAGGTCGTGCATGCAGCTGCGTGTTGTCTGTGAGTGAGTGGATGGATCGGTGAGAGATATGAGTATGGATGTGCTTCTGGAAGTTAGTTCGGGGTGGGCAGGGAGGGAGAGAGGACAATAATTGTGTGTGATACCGTGTGCTGGGTGTTGTTTTGATATTTCTTGGTGTCTGTGGGTGTGTTGCCATGTAGTTTAGTGGGTGGTCTTGGTTCGTGGAGGCTGCTGCCAGGAATTGAGTGCCTCTCATGTCCAGATGGTCTTTGACTTTGAGAATTTTGGTTTCTTGATGTAGGTGATCTGTGGGTGAAGTAGCTGTGCAGCCTGTAGTGATCTTCAGGGCTTTGTTTTGAATAGTCTGTAAGGTCTTATGATGAGTTTCAGCTAGGTTGGTTAGAAGCCCAGGCTGGGCTTGCGTATTCCATCACTGATCTTATGTATTGTTTATATACTGTGGTGGTAGTTTCTTTGTTGTGTCCAAATTTGTGTGAACAAGTGACCTGAGGGCGTTAAGTCTGGGTGTCAGTTTCTTTTTAATGTTTGCGGTGTGCTGTTTGAATGTCATATGAGTATCATATGTTACTCCTAGGATTTTGGGTGTGTGTGTATGTGTTAGGGGTGTGTTGTTTATGGTGAGTTGAGGGATGTATTCGTGTTCTCCTGTCCAACTTGTGAGCAGGGTTGCGGTGGATTTGGCTGGGGCTAGATTAAGTCTGTTTGTAGTGCACCAACCATGTAGTGTGTTGAGATAGGGTTGAAGGAGATCTGTTGCTCTTTTTGGGTCATGGTGTGTGCATGTGAGTGTTATGTCATCTGCATAGGAGGCTAAGTTTATTTGGGGCGTATTGGGTGTAGTTATATCGTGCATGTACAGATTGAAGAGTGCGGGCGATAGGACGGATCCTTGTGGGACTCCGTTTGGAAAGTTTCTGATTTTAGATGACTGACCGGCAAAAGATACGTGTGCACATCTGCCTGCTAGGAAGTTGGCCAGCCACCTTTTTGTGTTGTTGTGCATGTTTGTGTTGTAGATTTTGTTTGTTAGGTTGTGGCGGGGGATGGCATCGAAGGCTTTACTAATGTCGAGTGTGGCTAATAGTGATCTGTGTGGTGGTCTAGCTGAGTTGATGCCGTCGAAAGCTCTTTGTGTAAGGTCTGTGAGAAGAGTGTTTGCGGAGTGCAGTGGCCTAAAGCCATGTTGTGTTGGAGCTAGGGGTAGGTCAGGTGTAATTAGTTGTAATACTAGGCGTTCCATGACTGGAGGGGGAGCAAAGAAGTGTGATGGGGCGGTGCGAGGGTAGCGTGGGGTCTTTGTTGGGTTTGGGGAATGTGATGATGATACCATGCTTCCAAATGTCTGGTACTGTGTTGTGTGAATAGCTGTAGTTTGATATGTTAGTGAGTGCTTGTATGCCTTGTGGTCCCAGGTGTCTGAGGTGTATGTTGCTTATGTTGTCTAGGCCACAGGCGGGTGAGTGCTTAAGATTGTTGATGATATGCTTTGTCTGGTGATTGGTGAAGGGTGTATAGTCAGGGTCTGTGGGGACTTGTCTCTTACGTCGGATGACACGTCGGTCGTCTTTGTGAGGTTTTAGGTGGCTGACATGTGAAAAGTGATTGATGAGAGTGTTTGCTTGTTGTTTACATGAAGGAGTAGAGTCTGTTGTTGTGATTGCAGCATGTGATTGTGTTGTGTTGCTGTTGGAAAGTGTGATGCTGTTTAGTGTTTTGTAGAGTTTTTTGGGATTTGTTTTGTGATCAAGTGTTTGTAGGAAGTTATTCCAATTTAGTTTTTGTTGTTCTTGTATTTTGTTGTTAGTTTGGGTGTTGAGTGCTTGAATTTGTTGTGTGATGTCTTGTGTGTGGGGTGCTGGGGAGTGTTTCAGTATGTCGCGTTGTCTGATGAGGTTTTGAATTTCTGGTGTGAAGTTGGGGTTGTGTCTTTTCCTGTTACCTCTTGGAATATGTTTCTTGTCAGCGTTTGGATAGTTTTATTGAGTATGTGTACAGCATTGTTGATGTTAGTGATGGGTGTACTGTTTAGAGTTGTGAAGTGTTGTTCTGTCTCATTTGTGAATGCTTCCCAGTTAGCTCTTTTATAATTGGTGTATGTGTGTGTGTGGCTAGCTGGGGTGAGTCTGGTTTTGGTGGTGATAATGATCGGGAGGTGGTCAGAGCCTAAGGTTCTGACCACCCTCCAGGATGTTGTGGGGGCGAGTTCTGGGGAGCAAAAGGTGATGTCAGGAGATGATGGGTTATAGAGGGCTTGGTGAGGAATATGGGTATGTTGATGGATGTCGTTAAGGATGATGAGGTTATCGGTTTGGTTTTGTAGTACCAGCCCTCTGTCTGTGTCGGGGTTGTCGACAAACCAGGCCGACGTCTTGGTGTTGAAGTCACCACCCAGGATGATGTGTGGGGTGTGTGTGATGTGTTGTAAGTGTGGTCTGTATTCATTTGGTACTGTAGGGGATGTTTGGGGAGGGATGTATGTGTTTATGATGGTTATGTTGGAGTTGTTGCCAGTGCGTATTTTAATTTATTGTATTTCTGTTGTGTTATCATTTGGGGGGAGGAGGGATTTGGTTTGTTGGCTTTGTTGTACTTTGTCGTGTACGGTGGCGCTAATAAGTTATGTCCCAGCTGTCATTACGTTTGGCTCGCTCTGTGCTGTATTAATGTCTGTCAGATGTTGAATAGGGTGGGTAAGTGTAGGAACATGTTTGTATATATCACTCGATATGAAGAAATGAAGCTTGGATGATACGAATTATTGATCAAAATATACTTGGTGCCGAGACCTGACTTATTAGCACCACTGTACTTTGTCATGTACTATTATGCATTTCTATAGTTGGTGTTTACTTGTGAATATTTTGATTGTATTGTTCTTTGCTTGGGTACTTTATATATTGGTTACACACTTATGGTTTTCAGTATGGCTTGTTTTGAGTACATAAGAACATAAGAAAATGGGAGTCTGCAGAAAGCCGATTGGCCTAAGCAAGGCAGCTCCCTGTCCCACACAAGCCCAGTTCAATTACAAAGCCCAATTATAGGCTCAACACTCTAATACCCTGAGGATCATCTTACCAAAACGGTTAGAGATTAACGCAGGATTATGGGGGTATGCAGAGTGCTGATTGGCCCAACCCGGCTGATCCCCCTTCACACCCAACCCTTCTCGTCCATATACTTATCCAATTTTATCTTAAAGCTCCCTACCGTTTTAGACCCCACTATAGCACTTGGTAGTCCATTCCACCCATCTACAACTCTGTTACCAAACCAATATTTGCCTATATCTTTTCTGAAACAAAATTTATCTAATTTGAAACCATTGGTACGAGTTCTTTCGCTATCACTGAGCTTTAGTACATTTGTCATGTCCCCTTTGTTAATCCCACTTGAACACCTCTATCATATCCCTTCTAACTCTGCGTCTCTCTAACGAATGTAAACCTAATTTCTTCAACCTTTCTTCATACGAAAGATTTCTAATATTATGGATCATTTTTGTCATTCTACGCTGTACTCTGTATGGAGTAGTTGCTTTGTCATTGGAACTCTCTCCCAGAATCAGTATTTCCCTGTTCTTATGACTTGCTCCGTGTGTGCTGGCATTTTGGTTCGAACGTCCTTGATTTTGGCAGTCACTCTTTCAACTCTGGGGGAAGACACTCGCTACAGGCAGTTTTGCTTTTTGTCTCCCTCACTCATATAGAAAAAAACAAATAGGTCTTGCTTGTGTATTATGGGTATATATTTGATAAGCTCTTGTTTGCTTGAATAGTTTACTTTGATATTTTCTCTACTTTTGAAATGCCTCCTGTTGTTGCTCCCTTTTCTTTTATCAATTGACAGTACATTAACTTGGCTATCATTGTACATAGTTTTTGTCCGTTAACCCTCTGAGTACCAGCGATGTGTGCTAGATTTGTATTGTGGCTATATTTTGACAATTGGTGGTTAAAAGATTGAAGCCTTATTTTTGGCTAGAGGTCCTAACTAAGCTGAATAAAATAGTCTTGCTGTCAGATTATAAAAAGGACCTGGTATTGAATGAGTTGATTTTGCTTATTTTAATGTGAGTTGCTTATCTGTTATGCACTGTGATTTTAGATCTCGCCAGTTTGTTTATTTTGAGAGTTTAGGTCTATTGGT
The DNA here is from genome assembly GCA_032716605.1 of Paralithodes platypus. Taxonomy (NCBI): domain Eukaryota; kingdom Metazoa; phylum Arthropoda; class Malacostraca; order Decapoda; family Lithodidae; genus Paralithodes; species Paralithodes platypus. Next base: position 6,408,240 of record CM064559.1, read on the forward strand.
TTGAATATTCGCTTTACTTCATTTCTCATTAAAAAATAAATTAGGTTGGTCATTGTTTGTGCATCCAGTCATTAGATACCTGTTGATGCTTTATTTCACTTTAAATTTTGTTAAGTTCTTTTAGTTTTGATTATGGTAATATTTGTCTGATGAAGGATAAGCTATATAATTTATTTGTTTCCACAGCAATTTTGACTTTGTCCCAGTTTTGGTTTGCTTAGTTTGAAATTTTAATTTATTGACGAAACATTGCGTAGCAATATAGGTATGGCATATTTACTTAGGTCCTTACTAGGTTGTATTTCTCAGTATCAATAATTGAAGACTTCTTTTACACCAGGCACATTCCCCTTTATTTAGTTATACTTTTATTAATCTTTACTCGGTTTAATATGAGAGACTCCATATTATTGGTACATGTACACACTGGCACTGATGCCAGTCTCTAAGCCACTCTGAAATTTATCTTGTTAAGTCCATGATTATTTATATGAATCAACCAGTTGTCCATTGTATCCATGAAGTTTATTAAGTTATTTCCATAGCAATTTTGATTAGTTCCTTTCTATCTTGTGTAGTCCAAGTTTTAGTTAGTTTATTTTTAAAGTGTTACATTATAATTTGGCAAAGCCAAATGTTACAAGGTTTATTGAGAAACAAGTATACCAGGTCAATTTTATTAGACAGAAATAACAAGTAAAAGGTTTTTGTTAATTATAATAATCATTCATAAAACATAATCACGTAAATATACAGTACCCAAAGAAATTACAGTAAAACCTTTTAGTAACTTCAGTTATTTTGCACTCATCATCTTTGAGAGTTTTAAATGTTAATTTGTCATGTCGTATGACTTTAGTCAATGCTGCTTTATAAACATCATTGTCACCAATGCTTTGAAAATCTATAATTGTAGTGATCTTACTAAAGTATTGAAAGTAATCATGTTATCTATTTAAAATGGCAGACTATAGTTTGTTGATAATCCCAAAGCCTAATGTTTGTAAGTGATGGAACTAGTTGAGTTACTATAAGTACATTAAGTGAAATATAAGTAAAGTCCATTGAAAGGTGCTTGAAGACTTAAGTAATTCTATCACAAATAGCCAGCTGTCATTTAATATTTGGAAATACAATAAAAGTTTTGAATACCATATCTTGTTTTATTATAATACACATACCTGTACTAGGATACAGTTCACCTTAGGTTCATACCAAAGGCTGGACTATGAATATTTAAATCCCATTCAGTAATGTAAGAGTATTTTGTTAAAGTAAAAAAAAATCAGTCAAAACAATGAATGGAATTTAGAATTCAGTTAGCTGTCACTGCAAAATTTTGCCAGTCAGAGCTCCGAACATATCAGAACTGTGGACATGCAAAATTGTCCAAATTTGGTCATAGACCAGACTCAGGAAAGAATTTCACTAGTTTGGACTTTGGAAAATTCAGTTCAAATTTTTCAAAGTGGAACTTAAAAAAATTTCAGTGGTGTAAAATTTCACAAGTCCAGATCAGAACTAGACTTGTGAAATGTTCAAAAGTTTACACCACTGAAATTTTGCTAAGTTCCAATGGACTTTGAAAAATTTCAGTCACCCCCCAGAAATTTGCTAAGTCCAGAGGCTGGACTTAGCAAAATTCTGGGGAAATCAGTCAAAAGTCTATGGGGTGAAACCCAAACATTTCACACCTTGAAAACTTTTCTATCTCAAGATTCTTACTGGCAATTTGTGGAGATAGGTTCATTTACTGAAACCAGGATTTGCCAGAAACTCTGTGCATTTCAAACCTAACCTCACATAGCCAGTCTTGTCATTGGCTCAAGTAACCCTTTCAGTACTGTCCCTACTTATTCTGGCTAACCTCAGAAGATTTTAGTCAGCTTAGGAAAGAAGTACTTTCTAAGCTGATTAAAATAATCTGAGGCTAGCCAGATAGTGACAGTACCAAAAGGGTTAATTGAGCCAATGACCAGCATGGGCTATGGAGGTTAAGTTTGAAATGCACTAAGAACACACACAACCCAGAAAAAACAGTACACAACCAAAGACTGTCAGAAACATTACTTGCCATCTTAAGAGACTTTAAGACCAGACAAATAAAGAGGGCTCTGAACTTTATCATTATGCTTCTAAAACATTCAACCACATTACTTAAAAGAACTTTGGTTTAGCACTTTCAGTAATGATGGTTGAACAGAATGGAGCGTAATGAGATGAGAATGGTGAGATGGATGTGTGGGGCCAGGCTACAGGATAGAATAACAAATGTTGAGCTGAGGAGACGTTTAGGTATAAAGAGTATTAGCGAGGTGATGCGTACAAGTAGACTGGGATGGTATGGACATGTGGAGAGAATGGATGAACAAAATTGGGTGACAAAATGCAGGTCTGATTGTGGAGGGAGCTGCACCAAGGGGTGGACCGAGGAAGACCTGGGATCGGACTATACGCGCCGATCTCAAATCCAAGAACTTGACAAGTGAAGCAGCCCTTAACAGGGTTGCCTGGAACGCCGCCATTAGGACAAGAGACTGAAACTGCACTTATGTGTGGAACACTCAGTCTTAAAATGTTATGTATGTATGTATGTATCCAGAGTTCATAATGATCCTTTTGGTTGTCACTGTTCATTCTAGGTTGCTAAACTTTATATCATGAGTGTGCAGTATATAAATATAGTCAACTATCACAGAACAGCCAAAGAAACTTTTAATGATTTATAGTAAATGGTAACAAATTTATTACTTTTATTATGCAGGTTATTTATGAAAATAATATTACTTTCTTTGCATGTTAAGTGATATTTTCACTTACCATGCAACCAAAGTATGTATTTTCATAAATGGCATATGCATCATAAAATAATATATTTTTACCAATTTAAATACTTTAAATCAACCAGCTATTTTTAAATCTTTAATTACAGTATTTTGGCAGATTTTTTTCAGTCAGTGATAGAAAAACCACATTTAAATATGCAAACCCAAGATATAAAGTTTTAAACCTACATAAATGCAGCCAAACCATTGCTTACACGATACAGTACACTCTTGAGCAAAAATAAGTACACCAATGGAATCATGAACCTTTAACCCTCTCATAAAAGAATAAGTCATGCTGGCTAAGGAGAAATTTTATGCACTTCAGGAAACCTCTAGGAATAATAAAGTATAAAACTCCATTAGACCCAGATCCTTCCAAAGCTTAATAAAATCATCCAAGACAGAATTAACAAGTCATGCTGGCTAAGAGAAATTCTATGCACTTAAGGAATAATTAAGAGCATAAATGCCAAAATAATTCCAAAGCAACATAAAATAATCAAATATCCAGAATTAACTTACTCATATTTATCAAGGGGCTGATGATCACTTTCAGTAATTATAGCAGTAAATATATAAAGGCCAAAATTCTAAACCAATTCAAATATGATGCACTTTGGGAATATTGGCTAGCATTCAATTATATTCACCTTAGGAAGTACCAGATCAATCTCAAGGGTTAATAAATTACTATTACCCCTCTCATTGCTCAACAGTCTTCCTAAGCTGCATATAATAGTCAGGTAACCAAAATTAACTTAGTGATTCATATATGGGTTAACTAAAAAGGCTAAAGTAAATAAACTGCATTACCACACCTATTTCCTAGTCAACTCTTCCAAAGTCATAGAACTCACATAAAGTGATTACTCATTATTAATCTTAGTGGCAAAGATATCTGGCTTAATTATAATAGAACAGTCTTTTATAATTGCCCAATATTATTTACCATTAACATCAATAAACAGTAATCAAGCAGGAGATTTTCATAATTTGGGAAGTCACACCCAGGGAATAAGATAGGAAAGTTTCAGCCCATTTCTTCTAGCCTTTTAGAGTTTCAAGAAGGTTGGCCTATCATATATTAAAATACAGAACCAGATTTGTAAGCAGTCTATTTTCTTTGCAATATCAATATAAATACCATCACAAAAATCAAGGGACATTAACCCTCCAGCACCGGCTATGTATTATATATATATTCCTCGAAACCCGGGTGTTTTGGCCGAAAAACGTCTAGGCTAGGCTACCGTATATTCGTTAATCAGACTTATTCCCGCATTCCCGCACATCCCCAAGCGTAGCTGTGTTATTTACCTGTAGAATGGCATTAAGTAGAGCTCTCTAAGTCAACTGGTTGAGCTGTGATGATGATTTCATTGGAGATAACTTTATGGCCAAAACAGCCACTTTACACCACTTTTCGATACTTAACAACAACATACAGGCACACACGAACAAGCGACGCTCTCCTTCTTGTGGCCGGAGATGCGGGGCGTCGGTCCAGCCGGCTGTTGTTTACATGCGTCGGACCGACGCCTCGCACACGGAGCTCACAGGCTTTCAACTACAGGGGTGTTCAAGAGTCCTTCCGGGTACCTGGTATATGCTTTTTTATGGGTGTTTAAGAGCCCATCCGTGGTGAGAGGGTTAATATATATCAAAATGCACACGTACATTTCCATAAATATTTAATCTCAAGTTACATTTCAGTGGGCATTTTCTATGAATAGAACTTGTTACAACACTGCATACAAATCTTATGCTGTATCCTAAATTACTTTTTCTCCAATAGGTTCAATAGATTCCATAGCATGTACTTATTTATGGCTAAAGAGCATCTCAACGGAATACATTTTAGAATGTGCAAACTTTTAGTGATGTCAAGTAGACAGTCCTTGACAAAATCTACTAAAGTATATAGAGTAAAATAATTTCTACTTCATATATTTTCATTTTTGTATATATTAAAGATTTTAAGTATCGATTTGTTTAAGTCCCCGATAATCAGGACACCCACCCTACCCCCAGCTCTTGAGCAAAGAGTGTATGGTGGTAAAAACTGAATCATTTTGAAAGCATATATAATTTTCCTCTTAAATATACCATGACTTATATTTTCAGAGGGAATTACATTGCCTTCATAAATCAATACTTAATTAGTCTTAAACATACAAAAATTGCACATTCTAAAACATCATTCCATTAAAGATTTCATTACTGTATTGCAGTTGTAGAAAAATATGCATAACTTCTATATCCAGTATTAATAAAGACAACTTTGAGTCAATAATAGAACAATGAAAACTTAAATATTGCAAAATTTCTAGTAATTCTATTTTTGTTTTTTGTTTTTTAGGAAAATTGCAATTGGGCAGGAGTAGATATAGAATTTTTCCTGCAGTCTCAAGTTGGCCAACCCCACCTATGGGATATGTGCCACAGTATATACAAATTCCAAAATTAATTACTTTAATTGCAAAGTATTTTGACAAACACGAAGATTTAATTAAATTTTAATTTCCATTTGGGCTCTTGTCTCAAGTCTGCCAACCCCAGCTATGGGGTATGTGCGTGAGTACAGGTATATACATAAATACTCTATTTCATTACTTTACATTTTCAGTCTTTGGACAAATGCTCAAATATTCCAAAAATGATATTTAAATTTTAACTCCCTGTGCGGGCTCAGTCTCAAGTTGGCAAACCCAAACTATGGGGTGTATACATTTAATTACTTTAATTTCCAAGTCTATTTTGCAAGCAATATTTACTTATGAATTTCTTTCTATTGAAGTCTCAAGTCGTCAATATTAAAACTCAATCAGAATAATTATGAATCATCTACAACTGCATCTCAAAAAGTAAACTTTAATCATCTATACAAACAGAACTTGCACCTTAAACTTTCAGTATACAATTACTTCCTTTATTCTGGCTAATAGATTATTTATTCAGCTTAGGTAGGGCCTGTGAGAGTCCGAAGCTTCATCTAGTCATTGCCCTTTACACTCTCAAAGGCCCTCTTAAACTCCTCAAATTTGTCAAATAGCCAGAATATGGAAAATATATTGCATTCCAAAAGGATTAATACACCATGGGGTTATTGACATTTTTAGCTCGGTGTTAAACAGACAAATACATAAATATAACAAATAAGCCCTTTACAAATTTACTAATAATTGTATAAAAACTATGTATGAACTAAACCTATACCAATCCTACTAATCATTCAATAAAACTATGAACTAACTAAAAGCCTATTAATTATACCTAATTTACTAGTAATTCTATAAAACTATGAACTAAAACCCTATTAATTATACCTATAACTAAAATCTAACTTTCATACTGTACTATAGACCAAGGCATCACTATCTCCATCTAGTACCATAAAAGATAATCCTTATTACCATATATAGGTACAGTACTGTATTAATAACTACTCTTCTCATAAGCTATAACCAAGTTTCAGCCATAAGCAAAAATACCCTTCAGATTCCAAGTATTTTAAAGATATATATACCGTAAAATTTATAACTATTTTTCAATCCTCCCTCCTAAATACAGCTATATATCCCATATATGTACAGTATTCCCAATGACCAATTAGAGTTTACAGAAATCTACAATAATCTGACTAAATTTACTTGCACATAACTGGTACTGTACTAGAGTAATAGAAGCTAATATTTCTAGCATTTGGGAAGAGTCAGCCAGGGTATCTTATTTTATAGGCAAATTCCTCACAGCATCACTCATATTTTCAGCCCAAATTATAGATTACACTAGTCTTAGACTTCACTGAACTTTATATAAATGACCAACAGTTACTTTCTTCAGGCTAACATTTGTTATTGAATTCTTAGCCTTCCAGCCTATTAAACTACTTTTCAAAATTTATAGAGACCATTAATCCACTTTACTCAGCTTATCAAATCAAAACATTGACTGCAAACTTATTTCAGTTTATTTCAGTTATTTGCCTATTATTATTAGTTATTCAGTCTCACAAACTACAATTGAGTTTCACTTATGCCAAAATTGCTCTAGCTTTATACTATTTCAAACTATTGCTAATTGCTATTTTGACAAGTATATACTTGGTCTTTATATAGTCATTAGTGTTTTTAGTTTCCTTTGAAAGTTTTACTTTCACATTTCCAACTAAGCTGCCAGACTAATTAAAAAAAAATAAAGACAGTATATAGAACCAATCATTATCAGATCTTTTACCAAACTTATTCCTAGTATATTTTATACTATTTATAACTAGTCACTACTACAACTAGGTACTTCTATTTTCAGCCTAACCCTATCCATTGAACAATACAGCATATCAAAATGTATAATGGGCTTAGATGGTACATATACAATTCACATCTCATTTTTCTTTATTTACCAATGGAGCAAAAAATTTCAAACTTACAATAGTGCATTAAAATCAGCGTCGGTAAAATAAATTAGGTTAAAGCTTGGATACTGCACATAAATTCCTTTCCTTAACTTAGGAGAGTTAACGAAGCAACTAATCAGTAACCAAAGCTCTCCCATTCACCTTTACCTTGCCAAGTTCGATTTGTATAAATTTACTCCGTTAGCAATGTTTACAGAACCCTTACAAACTTAAAATATTTCCAAAACACCAGGATGGAAATTCTTTTAAGTTAATAAACACCTTCAGGATTAGGAAGCGTTCAGTGTATTCGATCATTAAATGCTTTTATTCACCTTAGGATCTATGGATTCATATTTTTTAACCAACAAACTTTACTTCTAAACTCAATGAAAAATACATGACACACTCCAAGGACTCTAACCAAGGATATTATTAAAGTAAATTTAATTAAAAATACTGTACATATGGCACTCCAAGGACTCTAACCTAGGAGACACGAAATTCTGCACATTTATGCATTACGCTATAAAGACCGTTAAAGAATTATGCACAAGACTAAGATATATTGGGTAGATTTGAGTTGCCAAAGACCTTCCTAAAACAGAAATTATATAAAGATCGAATAAACTTTATGCGCATCTTAATACCGAGGGAGCCAAGACTTTCCAAACATGCTTCCGAAGGAATATAAATTATACCAGTGGAACAATTAATACCCCGAAGCTAAGCCTACATAAACAAACTCTCGCTCTCTCCGTTCATCCCTATATCCCGGGCACCTCGGGGCAGGACCTGACTTTCGGAATCACTAACTTATTGACAACCTTGTTTGCGTACTAGCAGGAGACTGTTATGAATGACCGTACTAGTTTCAGGCTGCAGTCGTGGGCCCGGAATATACTCAAAAAACAAATAAAATAAAAGTTCTACAGCTAAAAACAAATTTAAAGTAGTTTAGTGGGTGGTCTTGGTTCGTGGAGGCTGCTGCCAGGAATTGAGTGCCTCTCATGTCCAGATGGTCCTTTGACTTTGAGGATTTTGGTTTCTTGATGTAGGTGATCTGTGGGTGCAGTAGCTGTGCAGCCTGTAATGATCTTCAGGACTTTGTTTTGAATAGTCTGTAAGGTCTTATGATGTGTTTCAGCTAGGTTAGAAGCCCATACCGTAGTACAGTATTAGTATTTTGTCATATTCTATATCAATACTAACCCTGCTAGGGTCTGGGGGCGGCAGCCTCCAGGTTAGGTTAGGTTAGGTTGTTAGGTTAGGGTAATGACAAAATATGGTTTTCTAATTTTTCTATCTAATTTTATGTTGAACTCTATTGTTCTTGATCCCACTATAGGACTCGGTAGCCTATTCCACATATCTACAACTCTGTTACTAAACGAATAGAGGCAGATTCCTTACACAACCCAGTCTCTCTCTCGCTCGTTTGCTTGCACATCGGTACAAATGAGGCAGATCCCTTACACATGCAACTAAGATGAACATGAGAATCTGCAGAGAGACAAGTGGCCCACAAAAGGCAGATCCCTTTCACATCCAACCCATTTTGTCCATATGACTATCTGATTTTATCTTGAAATTCTCTATAGTTCTTGATCCCACTATAGCACTGCTGCACTAGGTAGCCTATTTCACATATCTATGACTGTTACGAGAGGCAGATCCCTTACACAGCCAATCTACCTCTCTCTCTCTTATAGGAAAAAAAATTTGCACACTGGTGCAAATGAGGCAGATCCTTTACACATGCTACCAAGATGAAAATGGGAGTCTGCAGAGAGCCGACATTACTACCTTATTCCAACATCTGACAGACATTACTACGATATTCCAACACCTGGCAGACATTACTACCTTATTCCAACATCTGGCAGACATTACTACCATATTCCAAAAACTGGCAGACATTGCTACCATATATTCCAACATCTTTCAGACATTACTACCATATTCCAACATCTGGCAGACATTACTACCATATTCCAACATCTGACAGACATTATATAATGTCGGTCAGATGTTGGAATATGGTAGTAATGTCTGTCAGATGTTGGAATAGGGTAGTAATGTCTGTCAGATGTTGTAATAAGGTAGTCATGTCTGTCAGATGTTGGAATAACGTAGTAATGTCAGCCAGATGTTGGAATAGGGTAGTAATATATGTCTGTCAGATGTTGGAATAAGGTAGTAATGTCTGCCAGATATTGCAATATGGTAGTCATGTCTGTCAGATGTTGAATAAGGTAGTAATGTCTGTCAGATGTTGGAATATAGTAGTAATGTCTGTCAGATGTTGGAATAAGGTAGTAATGTCTGTCAGATGTTGGAATAAGGTAGTCATGTCTGCCAGATGTTGGAATAAGGTAGTAATGTCTGTAAGATGTTGGAATATTGTAGTAATGTCTGCCAGATGTTGGAATAAGGTAGTAATGTCTGTCAGATGTTGGAATAAGGTAGTAATGTCTGTCAGATGTTGGAATTTGGTAGTATTGTACGCCAGATGTTGGAATAAGGTAGTAATGTCTGTCAGATGTTGGAATATTGTAGCAATGTCTGTCAGATGTTGGAATAAGGTAGTCATGTCTGTCAGATGTTGGAATAATGTAGTATTTTTTGGCAGTTGTTGGAATAAGGTAGGAATGTCTGCCAGATGTTGGAATATGGTATTAATGTCTGTCAGATGTCGGAATAAGGTAGTAATGTCTGCCAGATGTTGGAATACAGTAGTATTGTCTGCCAAATGTTGGAATAAGGTAGTAATGTCTGCCAGATGTTGCACTAAGGTACTAATGTCTGCTAGATTTTGGAATATGGTAGTAATGTCTGCCAGATATTGGGATCAGGTAGTAATGTCTGTCAGATTTTGGAATAGGGTAGCAATGTCTGTCAGATGTTGGAATATGGTAGCAATGTCTGTCAGATGTTGCAATAAGGTAATAATGTCTGTCAGATGTTGCAATAAGGTAATAATGTCAGCCAGATGTTGGAATACAGTAGTATTGTCTGCCAAATGCTGGAATAAGGTAGTAATGTCTGCCATATGTTGCACTAAGGTACTAATGTCTGCTAGATTTTGGAATATTGGTCAGTAATGTCT